>CAWWDK010000168.1:0-553946 GCA_963942575.1 Priocnemis perturbator
TAGAATTGGTGGAAGCAACCGAATCCCACTTCTGACACCAATTCAGCTGTTACGTCCGGGCGAGGCTTATCACGACTTTGATGTTTGTCAAGACGGTCGATGAGAAATCCGCGAGCGGCCTGCCGTGCGACCGGTCGTAACGCTTGAATATTTTTGTTAATTTAATTACAATAAATCAACGGCAATCTAACTGAAGATCATTATTGCGGAATTCTAATCCCTTCCTGGAAGAGGAGGGATTTTCTAGTTTATTCGGTACAAGCTAAACGGGGAAGTTAATTTAAAATCTAATGTCGCGTTTAGTTGTATGCAGGACTAATAGGATTCGTGTGTCTTCTCAAGACCCGTACAGGTCCCCAATTGTTCTCGCGAGGTTATGTTTCCGGCCGGTGTACAGTGCTATGGTATATGAGGTGTGACGTCACAACACAGATGAAAGCAAGTAAAGAATAGTATAAGGGGTAACAAAAGTTGATATATTCAATCTAAAAATAATTATATAAAGAAAAAAAGTAGAATAGATAAAGAAAAAGTAGCATAGATGTGTTCGGATTCGATAAACAATGAGAGAATTACTGCGTAGATATTATCGCAGTATTGAGAAAAGTTCATGAGTAGTGCGCGACAATGATGCGCCTTAATATGAGCGGTCTTACAATATTACGGATGCGCTCTCGGTAATTCACGGTTATGCCTTTACAATCGACACGTTAACAAGGAATCTTGCGCGGTCAAATGACCGCCCCCGTGGGATCCCGCCGTGGCCTGAGTTCGGGCATGATCATATAATAAAATGGAATAACATTTCGTCGTGAATCGCGACTGGAGGTTCCTACCGTGTCGCTGGTCTTCGGTTACGCTCGGATATTCTCGCTCTCTCTGTCTCCTTCGCTCTCTCGCTCTATCCCTCCTTCTCTCTCTCTCTCTCTCTCTCTCTCTCTCTCTCTCTCTGGCGTATCGGAAAGGTGGAATTTCTCAAAGGATTTTTGGTGGTTTAAATCGATGATAGTACCTTCGAATCGAATGATAATTTTAGTAATTTGAGCTTCCTCGATTTGCCTATGCTCTGAATGATTGAGCCGGGAACTAGTCCGTTACAAGGTTCGGCAAGTCAGGAAGATAGTGCTTCTATTCAGATATCTCGATAATTAATTCCGACTTTAATCGCCATACGAGCGAGGAACAACCCTTCGCGCTCTGTTCAAGTTAAATAATAATGAAAAGAATAATGTAAATGAGATCAAAAGGAAACTTAAGCTAACGTGTCCGACGCAATTTTGTCGGCCACGTGCAAAGCAAACGCGCACACCTTCGCACTTTCACTAAATCAAAGAAAACTGAGTCTATGTCTCACTTAATAATTAGATTTTACAAGCTATTGTTTAACGAGGATTAATGAGTCCGTATTACTACACACTGCAAGAAGAATATGCACTTTAGGCTCAGAAATTAATGATATCTAAGATATCCTCGGACAATCGACTACGTACCTCACGATTTTACAGCCAACTGCCCAGAGAAATCCGTCGCGAGACGGCTCCTGGGCTCGCTCTAGGCCAGTTTTTCATACCCTAACCATGGAAACGGTCGATCAGCGGTCGATTCAGTGTACAAATATTGTGTTACCATGCTCGCTCGATGTTCAACGAGAGACTTTCGTTTGCTCATTTATCCTCCTTTAATTATTCAGTTTTGTTGCGAATAAAATATGATTGCCTTGACTCAGCTATTCAAAACTTTAGTAGTGCACGCTCCTGACTTATATGCTTGAACAGAATCAGGTTGATATCTGGGCAATGCCTTATTGCCACGAAAATAATAATTTACTTTTGAGAGAGAGAGAAACTAAAAATTAACACGCGGAACCTCATCGCGAATTCCTTAACCTACACACACATACGTCCATACCGCACACACACACTCATACTGTATTCACGCATTCATACCCGCTCGCACGCTTATAACTACTTACATCTACTTATATATATACGATGGGACGAATATGATTCCACGGTGAGGGAATTCCACTACATATTAACAACTCGACAGCACCACATATACGATGAGGCTAAACCGTGATACAAGTAATTCGTATACGCGGCCTGGAGGAAAAATAGAATAATCATGATTTTACAACTAATACTCTAACAGCGCACCGGATGCGATGAGCCTAAGCCGTTATGAGTAATTCGTCATCCGGCGGCCGGAGTGAAGGGAAGGAAAGAGAGTTTAATTTGAAAGATAATAAAAGAGAAAGAAAAATCAAAAAGTTACGCTGGGACGTAACAAATATAAATCTTTTTATTTCAGATATCATACTGTATCAACACTGCATTAGCTAATAGTTACTTTAAGGTTTTATGCAAGTGAACTTGGAGACTGGATTATAGAGATGGTTACAGAAGCTATAACGTCTTTGAGTCTACAGGACGCAAAAGAACGCAGTATAGTTCTAAGGACATTCAAGATTAATGCGGTGGTGAATGGCAGGGGCCAAATTTAGGGTGACAAATTGCTCTGAATACATCATGTGTAAGCAACTAATAAGAATAGACTTAAAGGGTGTGTATGCAATAACATGTGAAATGAAATGTATAATTTCAACTTTATTTTTTTTATTTTACTTATAATAGAATTATGTCTCAAAATATATATCCTGTTATGGATTATAGAAACGACCATTCACTGCCGGTTGAAGCCAAGACACCTTCTGATCATAATGAAGTCCTGGACGAGGATAGAGATGTTTGAAGCAATTCCGATTCCGCACTACAAATTTGGAAAATAGTAACATAAACATATTAATAATAAGATTACAGAGAAGACTGCTACCAGAGAATACATTAATATTTTACAAAGTAATAACGTATTTACGTCCTCAATATATCCATTGCCCCAATGGAAATCTGAATTTACAGGACACAAAAGAATGCTGTATCCCGGACTAAGCGAATGCAAGATGGTTGCGTTGGGGAACAGCAGGAGCCAATTGTTTCTTTTAAAAGAATGAATCCGAGTGGATCGTGACACAAAAGATTAATTGTTTCACGTTAAATGTCGAGGATTTCTTGGATATCCATTTAAATCAGTCCTTTTCAGGGCTACAACGTGAATCCAAACGTTGACAACTCTCGTTCAATAAAATTTCCTATGTACACACGTATAATTATTTCAATGGCTTGTATGAAAGTACTGTTGTGCCGGCCTATTGGCATCGACTAGTTTACTTTAAGATACGCGAAATGTAATAGGTGGTAACGAAATCGAGTTCGAAAGTCTTTCAGTTCAAGAGTTTTATTTTAGGACTAACTGACAGAGTGACGGTGTCTATGCCAGGACTGGAGATGGTCTTTTGCGGTCCTGGGGACCTTTATATGTTTCTAAAAGGAGCTTGGAGGTGGAATTTGAAAAAGGACACAATGTTTTAGAAAGGAAGTATTTTTGGAGTTTGCTCAGGTGTTGATACGTAATCAAAGTGAAATTTTATCATTATGTCAAGCTCAACAATTGAAGGGAATTTTTATGGGTTTATGTTCCTGTTGAGGGTTTGCTTACTTTGGCGAAACATTTGGCAACGGAAAGGTTTATCGGTAGGTTTGTTCAGGTTGGAATTTGTGGAAGTCCGACTAATGTAACGATTGGATTGGAAAATGTGATAGGAAGGCATAACAGTACGTTATTTCCAGAGTTAGATGACTACAATCGGAATGACCGTCTAGGTTTCCATGTAGAAGGGAGACCGTGCGAAATGACAAAATGGGCAAATGACGTAGAAATGTGCAGGGTATATGAAAGTTGTGTCGGGCTAAAATCCAAACAATTTGAGATCTCAGATTGAATCAAATGTTGTATGGGGATGTTCGATTGTCTTCAAGAATCGATTTTATAAGGTAAACAATAGATTCGTCGAAAAGTCGTGGATAATAATTGTTATGTTGGTTGGTTGCTACGCGCCGTAGAATCGATTTTGTAAGTTAAGTAATCGTTAATAATAAATAGAATGATTGGTTGGTTATTACGTCGAAGATTCTATTTTTTAGAATTATAACATACCTACAAACATTTAATGAAATTTGAAACCTGAAATTGGTTAGTTTTTGAACTTTCACAACTTTCATAAATACCTGCATATTTATACATTATTTGCCCATTTTCTCATATTTCTGGGTCCCTCTTGTATATTGAAACCAAGTATGTCATTCCGCTTGTAGCCATCTAACGCTGACAACAACATACTTCCATATGGCTTCCATACAAGCCATAGAAATAATCAGGAATATTTTATTGAACGAGAGTTGTCAACATTTGGAATCACTTTGAGGCCCTGAAAAGGGCTGTTTTGAATGGATATCAAGGAAATCCTTGAAACTTGACATCAGAAAACCAGTCGCTTGTCTCCTGCGGCACACAGATTGATTCTCTTGAAACCAAGATTTAGCTCCAGCTGTTCCCTACCACTTCCACTCTGCGTTTGCTTAGGCCTGCATACAGCTTTCTTTTGTGACCAGTAGATTCCGGTTTCAATTAGGACAGTGGATATGTTGTGGATGAAAAGATGTTATTGCTTGTGTAATCTTCTTTATAATCCAGCCGACGATAGGATTGCAAATAGCACAAAAATCAGCAATCAGAAGTCCACAGAATCTAGTTGCATAGAACCTTAAAGTAACTATATCCACGCAAGTAAAACTCTACAAGAATTCAACATATCCTCGACTATATCAACATGTATACATACATATATACTGACTTAGAATTGTTCGAGAAGCACGCGGGTCTCTCTTTTATAGGGATTTTTGTAAATTACACGTTTTTGTGTCATTTTAATTGATTCGAACCACGCCCTTTCGGACTGGTGCCTAAAGAACGAAAAGGATACTTGGAGGAACAGGCGAGGACGGAAACAGAAACGTGCAATCTCTCTCTCCCGGGTTTTTGCACAGTTTTCCCTGGGAGCGACGGGTGAATGCCGGAGACGAGTGCTTCCGACGGCCGTGCAAGCTATCTTGGAATCCACATGCACCGAGAAATCATCATTTCCTCCTAATAATTCGGAAGATACCGTACAAACGATTTCGTCCGGAAGAAGGAGCTGGGAGCTGCCTGGAGGTCCATCGCTACCTGAAGATATAGGCATAAAGTATTGTTAAATTAATAGGATAAGAACGTTCAGTCATTTATTCAAAATGAGTCGGAGAAAGAGAAATGCAAAGCGAGCTAGGTAGGTTGGTAAATTATACAATAGGATCGGAAATTTCAAATGGGTTAGAGGTCGAGGATGTGGCCGTTGAAAATTGTCCCGAACAACCTTTGCCTAAAACAAGGGGATTTGAAATAGTAAGTATGGTGCCAGCAGAAGGAAATTCTGTTGTGGAAAATCTGCTAAATGAAGGATCTGTCGGGGAAATTGATAGTGCCAGTACTTTTATTGACCCCGCTAAAAACAATCGGAGTTTTATGTCTTTTAAATTCGCAGCGGAATCAATACCCAAATTCGATGGAAATTCATGTTCATTACAAAAATTTATTAGTCAGAGTGAGTTGGCGAATTCGGTCATAAATCCCAGGGAACGAAAAAACCTTTTCCATTTAATTAAAAATCGGATTGGGGATCGAGCTGAGCGGCTAATAGCAAACCGTCAACAGCCCAGGAATCTAGAAGAACTTTTAGACTTATTAAGATCTATTTATTTGCGATCTTTTAATTTAGACCAAATACAAGATAAAATGAAAGAAAATAAGCAGGGTTGAAATGAAAATTTAAAGGATTATCGGTTGAGAATTGAAGATATTCTTAATCAGGGAAGAGAAGTCGCAAAAGGAATATTTTCGAAGGAACAATGCCAGGGAATAACAATGCTCTTGAATAAGACAGCCGTTCGGAATTTTCGTTTAGGTCTTCAAAATAATCTTTTAAGTAATATGCTGATAGATCAAAGTCAAAATTTGTTACAGATCATGGACGAAGCACTATTTTGCGAACAGGAAATTACTTAAAATCTGTGGACTCACACGTTATACTCTTCAAAACACAAAAATCTATCAAACAATTACAGATTATCGTAAATGCTATCAATGTGGAAAATTATGCCATATACGAAGAAATTGTTCTCAGAATTGAATGAGTCAGCCTCACTCACAGAATTTCAATTGCACCCGTTGCAATATTTGCGGAGACCCGAATCACACGGGGAACGAGTGCTTTAGAAGGCCGAAAGGAAATTATTGGCCTGTACAAAGAGCGCAGGAACCTGGAGTGTGCAATTCTTTCCAAAAGTCCGATAAAATAAACTGCCACACTGCTCCACCAAATGGCGGACCAGGGAGCAGAAAATTCATTGCACGCCGGAACCCAGCAACTGATTTAAAATAAATGTGAACATCAGCCATATACCCACAATAACCCTTCATGACAAATTATTTAGAGGAGGAATTTCGAAATTTCTAATGGACACAGGCTCTCAATATAATAAAAAGGGGGGAATTAATTAACAATGTGAATATGAATACAGATGTTTGTTATAAGCTTACCGGTATTGGTCCTGAGATAGTCTGCACAAATGGGGAAACATCCATTCATATTTGTGGTGTGAAAGTGAAATTCCAATTTGTTGCAGATGAGTTTCTGAAAAGGAAATTCTGCAGCACGGTAAGTACGCTTAACCTGAACTATAACTAATATCTACAATGGTACTGCAATGTAGTTCTTAAAGTTTACAGGCGGAATTTACAGCTTGGTAACGTACGCTTCACGCTTTAGATGAATCTAACACAAATTAACAATGCAGGAATATCGAATAAATACCACTTCAGATCAAATTAAGTTTTCTTACCTCCGGTAGAACTAGAAGAGTTTGAGGTTATGCCTCCAGCACCATGATCAGCAAGTTGGAAATTTTAATAATGCTCAGGCCAAAGCAGATGCGCAGAGTTTTTCTAAAATTGTTGAATCATTACATTTACGTCTTAATAATTTGGAGGTAACAAGCCTTCTCAAACTAATATATATGAATTTTCATATCAATTTCATCTTCCAAATGACAAGTTACAGGCAACAAAGCTCGCAAAACATTCAATAATTACCACTGATGAAGTCCCAAGAAGTGCAAAACAATATCGCTTTCCATGTATACATAAGCAGGAGATAAAAGAACAAGTAGATTCTTTGCTTGAGAATGATATTATTCAACCATCCTCATCTGCATTCAATTCTCCCTTATGGATTGTTCCAAAAAAACCTGATGCTACTGGAAAGCCTCAATGACGGATGGTTATTGATTATCGGAAGTTGAACGAGAAAACCATCAGCGACTCATATCCTATTCCAAACATAGTGGACATTTTAGATGATCTTGGTGGTGCCAAGCATTTTAGTATTCTTGATTTGGCTTCAGGGTTCCATCAAACACCCATGGACCCCGAATCCAAGTCAACGACAGCGTTCTCAACTATCAATGGACACTACAACATTTCAACAGTGCATGGACTTATTATTATCTGGGTTACAGGGAATTGAAATGTTTATTTATATGGATGATATTGTTATTTATGCAAGCTCATTGGCAGAACATTCCCAGAGATTAAAACATATTTTAGCACGTTGACAAAACGCTGGACTCACCTTATAACCTGGAAAGTGCCAATTCCTTCGTCGTGAAATAACATATTTGGGGCATCTTATAACATTGAAGGGTGTAAAACCTGATCCAGGCAAAGTCAAGGCTGTCAAGAATATCCCAATAACTAAAAACAAGAAAAGTTTAAAACAATTCTAAGGCCTTGTTGATTATTACAGGAGATTTATGGATGGAATGGCCAAAATAGCAAAGCTACAGTAAATTCTGTCACATTGTCCCTACTGGAGCTCCAGTCACATTGTCAATGGGCTGCGTCTGCGCCCATGTATGCGTCATTCCTACGCCTATGTTACCTCGAGCGGAGTCAGTCAAGCGTGTGATGTTTATGAGGCGTGAAGCGACGCGGCTCCTTTGTCGAGAGTTCGCGGTTTGGTTTTTTATAATACAATCACATAATTTTTCACATTTTGCTTTTTGTTTTATCTAAAATAGTGATTAATATATTGATGAGATTTTTCCGCGTAAAATGAAATCAAACATGATATTAATCGGACCATATTTACTTATTTATTACTGTGACGTTCTATTTTCATATACGCTGCATATATACATTATTAAATTTGTACGAATAATAAATAAAAAAGAATCGAATAAAAAGACATAAATCGATGACAAGGACGAGTTCAAAATAATAAAAAACAACAACAAATAAAATAAATAAATCTACGAACATTTCCTAATTTATTTACCGGGCTTGTCTGCTTATCTTCCTAATAATATAAATCCTGGACGATAGGACCAGTCACAATTTAAAATACATATCTAAAATCTCAGTTTCACATGTTCCGCGTCACACTTATTTATAATATTCTATCCCGGTCGTGGAGATATAACATTAATACATTTAAAATATAGGGCTTAGTCCTTATCGCTACTCGGCTCTACTCTTACTCGCATACTCTTTTACATTGCCAGTGAGCTGAGATCCGTAGTACGACAACGTGAGAGAGAAGGACGCGAGGCGCGAAAAGCATGTCCTTCTCTGTCACATTGTCATACTGTTACGAGCCACGGCCTGACGTGGTGAGGATTTTTGTCAGTGCCGTTAGGAATGAGTAAATGTGAGAGGAGTGAGCAGCTATTTACAGGCCTCGTCCGATTTTTCACGGCTGCACCCTGCACGTCGCTACCCTTAGTGATGCCTTTCTAACAGCTCTCCGTACTCCCTCGCGGAAATACGTGTCGCTGGTCGAAAGGAGGTGAGAGAGGGTTTAGGAAAATCACTTCAAGCCTCGGCCGGTTTTTCACGGCTGCACCTATCAGTAGATTCGGTTTTTGAGCTACTAACCCAGGCCTCGTCCGATTTTTCACGGCTGCACCCCAGGCAAGTAAACTCGAAAGGATAGCTGACAAGGGCCTCGTCCGATTTTTCACGGCTGCACCCCTTGCGCAACTTTGAGGATATTGGATTTTGTAACTCTTTTAGGCTCGTTGGTTCCCTCGAGCGGTAAAGGGAAACCTCGTTCGTGTGATTCGAGTTCTAGGCGATTAAATAACGCGATAGCAAAGGAATATGGAAAACAATAAAATGAACTATATTGAGAAAAATAAATACAGTAAAAGCAGTTAGATATAACGAACAAAACAATAATTCAACTACTATTTCTAATAACGCGATTATAATGCGACGCAAATAAGTACACAGAAAACGTTTAATGACTAGTAATATAATATTTGGTTCTTTTAAGGAAATTGAGCTAAATTGAGAACTAAACCTACACACAGGAGTGTGGCAAAACGACTAAGACTAATAACGCTCGGAATATTCACAAGTTATTCCTCGCAATAAATCACGGACAGCGAAAAGATACTCTTTCCTGCAGCTGCCGGGCTTTGAATTTGAACTAATAACGCTCGGAACACGCACAGGTTGTTCCTTGCAATGAGGACAAACAGCGAAAAAGACGCTTTTAGCGATTCTGGAATCACTTTTCTAAGTATTTATAAACGCTCGGGAATTTCGTACGCAGACCCTTGCACGGTCCTTTTCTAAAGCTGTCTGAGACTCGCGAGCCCTGGCGGGGCCCTCTTTTATATGAATAGATCTTAGGCCAGGGGTAGCGAGATGCAAGGAAACAGTGCATTGAGGTGGGGCGCTTCTTCGGGGGGGCATCACGTTCCCGAACGTCCCCAAACGTCGGCACGCACCCGCTGTGCATGCGCCGGGCACTCGCTGTGCACGTGATCGCGCGTGGCTGCTGCGCTTCACGCGGGGCTACGTCACTAGCCCGGGCGCGTCACTAACTCAGGCGCGTCACTAGCTCGGGCGATGCATGATGACGTCACGGCAGGCAGGCGCGTACGACGGCATGGGCCACAGCGCTGGTCGGCGGCGCTCAGCGGCGCTCGACGGCGCGGTACGTTACAATACTACGGTTTTCAGCTCACTGACAATGTGAGAGAGTATACTACGATCAGTAAATGTGATCTCAATTACACCATGTTTCATCTCATTTTTATCCCAATAATTTCATGATTACGTTATAAAAATTTTCATACAGGAAAATTTAATAATAAAAAGCGATAAGAATCGTTTTTAATATAGCATTTGGTACGCTGAGTTTTAAACGGCTCAGTTGCCTCGACTGTGCTTTTTTACTCTCTTTTGTTCGCTGTCCTTTTCTTCGTTCGGCGAACTACAAAGGCGGGTCGCGAGGCTGGAAAACCGTGTCTACTATCTCCAAGTGGTCCGAACCATTGAACTATATACACCTGCAATCAGAACATTGTTACGGGACCGTCGGTGGTAAAGGTCTTCCTTGAGTATAAATAACTCTACGTTTGGTTGTTTTAAGAAAAACAGGTTTTTATTGTTGCTTATTCGTGGATAATTTTATACTTTGTTAAACGCACTTGGTAACTCCAGACTCGGTGGTTTCTGGCTAACTGACTTTTGGGTGAAAAGGGCCTTTCTTAAGTACTACGGGCGCGGACCCTAACCCTCAGACCTAAGGGGTGGGGGTAGGTCTAGCGTTACAAACATCCATATGTAAAGTCGCCGAAAAGCGGGACAGAGAGAGAGAGAGTATGATTCCAGGGATACCTGTCCTTTGTTAACTGTACGATCCGTTTCAAAAATATCGGTGTAGCAGACGAGAGCCCAGTCAAGAAATTAAACCGCGTAAATCGGTGGATTACAAACAAGTGCAAACGTGCAAACCAGTCTAATCAAGGCACTTTATCCAAGCGGCAGAAACTAGGTTATGTCGTGTTGTATTAAAAATTGCAAAAGCGTGTGTGTCAGAGAAATCTATATTACCGACCAACTTCACCTCACTTCACGCTCATCACTCACGCGAGATCTCGAATCGATAACTTGTCCACCTATCAGAGATCAATACAGATCTAATCGATTATTATCGAGAACTCACGTGACGAGCCGGTGCGCTTCCGGCGCCCGCCTTTTATTCTCACTCACCTCACAACCATTGTATCACGCGGACGTCACTTCTTGTGCTATAGCAACACTTCTCTTTTCGGACGGTTTCACATCAACTCTTCTCTCTCATTATTTTCTCGCACGGTGCAACTCACCACGGGTTCACTCAGTGTGTAAATAGCTGTTATTTAGTGTCGTAAATAAATAGTTTATTGTGTTCTCATAACTTCACCGCCTGCGCTTACTTGCCACTCACCCGTCCACTATCCACTCGCTTTCCATCTACGCGAGCACTTCAATTACAAACATTCTGGTCCTTCGAGCCGGATAGTGGAATCGGTGGCTATCGCGAATAGTGAGTGAGAGTTCGTGCAGTGCAAAGACGGTTACGGTTACACTTCAAATCGCCGAGCAAAGATGGCCGACAAGGGAGACGAAGAGTCATGGGCAGCGAGCCACGAGGTGGTTGAGGTCGAAGAGCCCCCTCCCACCACACCGGCCATCACAACACCGGCCATCACACCACCTGCCATAACAACACCGGCAGTCTCACTCGCTCCGCCGAAAGATGGCACAACGGCGCACTCCTCGCGAAAAACCGGCACTTCAAAACCGCCCGTCACACGGAGCACATCACCGGCAGCACTCCCAACCGAACTCACAATCATGGCCTGCACTCAAATGAGTCGACTGAATGAGATCGAAACCATTATGGAAATAGATCCTAATAATCTCGTCATCTACGATCTGGACGAAGTGGAATTCATGACTCAACACCTGGAACGGACACACCTCAAATTCGCGGAGCAACACACCCATTTCGAACTCAACTGGCCGGCCCGACACCTCTGTCATCCCTATTTTAACGAGGACTCACACGGCAGGGAGGCCAAAGCATATCGGACGGCGCGGCTCCACCTCATAAAACTAAAAAGGGCACTCACGGTGGCATCTCAAACGGAGACACGAGCAACCACGGATACACGAGCAACCACGGATACACTTCACACACGACTCCCGGACATCACCCTGCCCACATTCAAGGGCGATTACAAGGAATGGCCCTCATTTTCCGATCTGTTCACTCAACTTGTCACCAACAACCCCAAGTTGAGTGACATTGCACGTCTCCATTACCTCCGTGGCTGCTTGGTCGGAGAACCAGCCTCGGTCGTAGCCAATCTACCGGTCAGCGCAACATCATTTCAACCAGCGTGGGAGCTGCTGGAACGGAGATACCGCAACAGGAGGTTGCTGATCGACTCCCAACTCACCCACCTCATGCGACGGAGCACCAGTCAAGGAACGGCGAAAGGACTCACGGAACTGATCTCACGAACGGCGGAAGCACGGACGGCTCTGCAGTCACTCGAAGTGGCAGATCTCGGTGACTGCATCCTCATTCACCACCTCACCAGGCAGCTCGATCGGGCGACGTATGAACAGTGGGAAACGTCACTGGGGAACTCAACGGAATATCCCACGTTCACGAAACTGGAGGACTTCATACGCGCTCGAGCGCGCGCACTCGAAAGGGTTGAAGGCTCAACATCACAACAGCAGCAACAACCACGGCGCACCTCACACACTACGAGCACGTCAACGCCTGCACGTCAACCACGGCAAGAGCCAACGTCATCCAAATATGCGTGTGATTGCTGCAATGAAGAGCACTTCATGGTGCGGTGTGAAAAGTTCCGCAATCTCGGAGTCACTCAACGCCGGGCAATAGTCGTTGCGAAGCGGCTATGTTTCAATTGTTTGGGTCGGCACAGTGTGGCTGCCTGTCGCAACGCTATGAGCTGCGCAAATTGCTCTGGCAGGCACCATACTATGCTGCACGATAATGCCTACCACGGGACTACCTCATCCGCCTCCTCAACACGGCCAAACACATCAGCACGTCAATAGGATGTCGGTGCAGTCGTCAAGCAACTCACTTCACCTCAAGAAACGGAGCACGTCACCAGGGAGATCAAGAATCAGCACGTCACAATGAAGAATTCAGTGCACGTCACAGGAACCGATTCATCGCTGCTCGCCACAGCAATAGCCACGGTGCACTCCACGGTATGCAATCAAATCACTCGTCTGTTAATAGATCCTGGATCAGAGCTCTCTTTTGTCACGGAGAAACTCATCAAGGACCTCAACGTACCACGTCAACACTCGTCAATCTCCATCCTTGGCATTGGTGGAACAAAATCAGCAGAAACAAGAGGCGTGGTGTCACTCAAGCTGCAGTCAATTTACAGCAAGGAAACTGTTACGGTGAGAGCACACATCTTAAAGAATGTGACATCAATACTGCCATCATTCCAGCCTCGGAGTCACTCATGGCCTCACCTCAAGAACCTGCAGCTGGCAGATCCAGACTTCACCACACCACGCAAAATTGATATAGTTTTGGGAGCAAATTTCTATGGTCACATCATTTTGCCTGACGTCATCAAGGGCGATCCATCAATGCCAATAGCACAGCACTCAATATTTGGATGGCTTATTACAGGCCCAGTGTCATCAGCTCCTGCAGTGTCATCTCATGCTTACCATGTGTCAGTGCAACGTCAAAATTGTGAACTTCAAGAGCTCTTAACCAAATTTTGGACTCAAGAGGAGGTTAGGATGGACAACGTCAACAAACTGACACCTGAGGAGCAAAAGTGCGAGGATCACTTCAATTCAACTCACTCTCGTGACACATCTGGACGGTATACTGTGCGTATACCATTAAAATCTCCAACATCACTCCTAGGAACTTCATATGGTGCTCATTTACAAATACTCTTCACTTCACAAACTACTTCGACTCACGGCTATTTGTTTCAGAGCACTTTCAAAATTCAAGGGAACTTCAGACTCATCACCAATCACGTCACTTCAATCTGCTGACATGGAAAGAGCTCGGATTTTTTGGATTAAATCAACTCAAGCGGCATTTTTCTCACATGAGCTGAGGACGCTTAGCTCACATGGGACATTGCCGAAGAATCACCCATTCAACCGCCTTACTGCATTCCTGGATCACCAAGGAGTCGTACGAGTCGGCGGCCGGCTCAACCTGTCAGCACTCAGCCACGACGAAAAACACCCAGTCATTCTACCTCGCCATTCACGACTATCGTCGCTGGTTATAGACGACGCACATCAACGCACTCTCCATGGCGGCACTCAGCTCACTCTGGCAACTGTACGACAATCGTTTTGGATTATTGGAGGCAGGGCGCCAGTAAAGTCCCACATCCTTCGGTGCATGCCCTGTGCACGAGAGAGAGGGATACGAGCCCAACAACTTATGGGCCAGCTGCCAGAGTCACGAGTCTCACCATCTCGGGCTTTCCACCACACGGGTGTGGACTACGCCGGGCCATACTCCATGAAGACGTGGAAGGGTCGCGGCGCGAAAACTTCAAAGGGGTGGATCTGCATTTTTGTTTGTTTTAGCACTTCAGCAGTCCACCTTGAGACGGTAAGCGACTATTCCACGGAAGGATTCATTGCCGCTTACCGCCGGTTCACCTCACGACGGGGCATCCCACACACGGTCTACTCTGATTGCGGCACCAATTTCATCGGTGCAGACATCAGCCTCCAGAAACTATTCATCCAGAGCACTCGAGAACATCAGGCCATCACTTCAATTCTGTCAAGGGACAGAACTCAATGGAACTTCAACCCACCTGCAGCGCCACACATGGGTGGCAAATGGGAAGCGGTGGTGAAGTCCATGAAGTTTCACCTCCGTCGCACTGTGGGCGACACCTTGCTCACATTTGAAGAGCTCACCACGGTGCTTACTCAAATAGAGGCGGTCTTAAATTCAAGACCACTGGAGGCACTCAGCGACGACCCCGACGACATCTCAGCACTCACCCCTGGCCACTTTCTCTCAGGCGGTGCGCTTACAACCCTGCCTGAACCGTCACTCGACGATGTGAAAATCGGTCGGCTCTCTCGATGGCAACTACTTCAACAAAAACTTCAACAATTCTGGAATCAATGGTCGGCTCACTACCTACAACGG
Source organism: Priocnemis perturbator (assembly GCA_963942575.1). NCBI lineage: Eukaryota > Metazoa > Arthropoda > Insecta > Hymenoptera > Pompilidae > Priocnemis > Priocnemis perturbator. Next base: position 15,041 of record CAWWDK010000168.1, read on the forward strand.
CAGCAATCAATCTCCAAGTGGCATCATCCCTCCAATGACATCAAGTCTCTTCTCTCTCAGTGTGGACGAAGAATGGGGATATTACTTTTCACAGGTAATTAGGAATAAAAGTAAAACTGCGTAGCATATATGAGGAATAGTGTCAGCATATGGAGTTCTGAACACCATTCGTGTCGGCCCTGATTGGACCTAAGCTGTGCGCATCGCACACAGACTGACAGACGCGCACGTACACTGCGACACAAATGGTGTTCAGAGCTCCATATGCTGACACTGATGAGGAAAAGCATTTTTTATTCCCAATTAATTATATCCAAATTGTCTTTATTTACAGCTTTCCCAAGGATCCGGCATCATTTGCAGAATTTGTAACGGCAATACCGCCGACATTCGTAAAAAAAATTACGAAGTACACCACCATTTGCAGTAAACATTTTATATATGATTCATTTCAGGTAACACCATCTGGACAGAACCGCCTAAAGTAGAGAGCAATACCCACATTGTTTGACTACGATGTGGATTATTCAATAGCAGGTAGTTCAACAAATGTGGTATGTAAATATCTATATCGTGCATATTACTTAAACATTCTAGTGAAACTTATCGCCTCGGATACCCACTATGGGTCAATTTGACCCGAAGCCTGAAGATCGTCAACCCATTTTTTGAGCAAAATAAAAATGTTCGCCTACGTACATTTTCGCGACGTTGCAATATATTTTAAACGTTGACAATTTGTTTATAAATTGTTTATACAATTTTTTACAAAATTAAAATTTTTGCTTCCGTGCATTATAGCGACGTTGCAATATATTTTACGAATGTTGATAATTTGTTTATAAATTGTTCACAACTTCTTTCGAGCAAAATTTATAAAATTTTCTGCGACATGGTCGTTAGTATTTTATAACGCGTTGAATTTACTTTGCGGTTCTCGTCTCACATAAATTTATACAAATAAAATGTCGGGTTGCCGTCCTGCAGGATGGGTCAGAATGACGTGGGATTGCGTGTCTCCTTTTTTCAGTCGGGTGTCCGAGAGTTAAAGTGTTTCAAATATGTTAACGATGTAAGTACAATTGTATTATTACTTTAATCACAAGGCACCATGATTGATTTAGGTTCAACCTTCAACGAGTACAGGGATCATACAAAATTTGCATGCAGGACCCAGCAAATATTCAACAAATATTGAGGATACCGATAACGAAATGGTAGGTTGTATGACATACTAAATATGACCGCGCCAGTAATATAAGGCATGTGTGTTTATAAGTGTAAATTGAGAAACTGTTATAAATTTATATTATATTATAGATAATAGAAGCTGCAAATACCAGCTGTGATACAAATGTCACACTTCACCAGAACTGCTCTTCTAATGATGATGTGTTGCATGCTGAAAAGTTACATGTAAGTTATTATGTTTTGTTTTATGATCTTTCATTCATATTTTGTAAAATGTTAATAGTATCAAGTGTGTCATATTCAAGGTAGAATTTATCTTTACAGTCAGGACCTGCAATCAACAGAAGATCACAGGACATTGGCACACAAACATCATCCCGGATTTTAAGCAGACAGGATAAAATGGTAACTTTGCGTAAAAAAGTAAGAGTGCTACAGAAGCGGTTGCAGCGACGCAACAATAGATTAAAAACGATGGAAGACTTGGTTCGGCATTTAATACTATTCTGTCCTTTGTTACCTGTACTACCCTTTCAATAATGTTGTGTACGCCGTTAAAATATACGGAACTGAACTATCTTTGCTGTACTACCCTTTTGTTGCTTCTATGACAAAAGGGTTTATGGTAAGTCGTAATAAAAACAGAATGTGTTTGAAGAAAAACTGTTCCCATACAAGAAATATAGACTATATATGTTTCATAATTTGCAATTTGTATACAGAGAGATAATTCCAAATGTGTATAATCAATCAGGCATCTATTACAATTTCTGACTGTGGCAATAGCATGTGAAACTTGATAATTACCAGTATATATATTATTTTATTCCTAAATAAATGTTAATGGGTGAACCTGAACGAGGAAACACTACTTTCAAACGCATAGAAAAATTAAAAAAAAGTAACACCGACTTCAAAAATCGAACATTATTTTATATTGTTCAGTGCATTTTTGAAGTCTGTTAAATAGGATACTTTCTCAAACAAAATTAATAATATCAATCAAAATTATTGTAATATTTATTTTATTTATGGTCTATGTCTATTTGGAAAAAACAAAAAATGAGCAAGTATTATATTTTTACATCCACCATGAACAATTCCCAAAGGAAAGCAATTTCGATATGTATTAACAATTAACCTTCACTACTTCTAAAACAAAAAATCATGTGTAATTTGAATGTGTTTGATAATATTTTTTACTTTATTTTGTGATCATATACATTAATTTCTGTGACATACTGACATCACCTACTGAAATATCTAAATAGAAGAGAGCAACTCTTTTCGAACCGGTCATATCTAGTCAAATCTCTGTGGAACTTACGTCGAGCGGCGCAAATCGACTGTATGTCCCAAAGGTCCAGTGGTAAGAGTCAGACAGAATACCAAAATATCTTTCTTCTCTCTCTAACAGCGAGGTGCGGCTGTTCCTGCACCCGTGCACATTCCAGGTATTCTATAGTTCAATGTAGCCAATTGAATGGTGGAGTCGCAAGCGGTCTTGCACGGAACTACAAAAGTTACTAGGAATATATACACGTTGGTTTCCAAATCATTGGACTCGCGACGTGAACATTATACACAATAACGCACGTTTAAAATAAATTATTTATATGAAATTGAAGTAATAGTGTAACATAAAATAGTGTGTATATATATACAAGTAATAGTATATATAATACGGTAATTTTTATTATATTTACGTGCCATTATACACAATAACGCAGGTTTAAAATGAATTATTTATATGAAATTAAAGTAATAGTGTAACATAATATAGTGTGTATATATATATATAAGTAATAGTATATGTAATACGATATTTTTATTATATTTGAAGGGTTACGTTAAAGTAAATTCATAATAACACTGTAATCAATTTATTAATCCTATTATAATTCACCTAAATATACATCAAATATCAGTGACATATGTGAAGTACATTTTGGTTTACAAACAATGGTATTTATTCGCGTCGTCAAATCAATAAAACGTATCCTATCCATATAAACTGACAGACATTCAAAAGCTGCCTAACGTGATCTCGCCTGTATGTATGGCGAAGTAGTATTCACCTCTGAATTCCTCTTCCTCACGATATCCAGGCCACATGTCGGAATAGCATATGTGTATTTCCCCCGGATATTCGTTATGTCGGTATTGATTGTCCTTACGATTTTCCGAAGATGTCATCATGCTAAGTGGGTTCATACAAAATTGTTTTAATAATGTGAAGAACTGATGAAATTTATATTGACAGTCAATAGCTAAAAATATAAATGTACACGTACCTCAGATCAATTGTCTCATAATGTACATGACTTTTGCAGTCCATGTTACTTCCAGTCACCAATATGGGGCCAGAACAATTTAGTGCTCAGGTCATTCTTGATAATATAATATAGGCAATGAACCTGTAAAATGAAGACATTTATTACATTGAAACTTCATACCAAATCCAATGCCCTGAACAGGGACCAACCCACCATAGCAGCAACAACATTTTACATTTGTTTCCAACACCAAGTTGAACAGCGGAATCAGGAAAAGAATCGTATACATAATGTATAATGTAGGATTGCCCTCTTCTGGGTTGAGAATGGAATGAATCAATATATTTCAACCCTTACATGTTTCAAAACAATTAGTTTCCTCATCAGGAGTCTATAACATACAAAAGTGAACTAATGTAAATGTCTATTACATTTTAGTTGTAGATCTAGCGGATGTATCCTATTGTGGTGGTACTCACGTAAATTGATATAGGATGCAGTATTGAGATGGTATGTTTGAAAATTTAACCAATTTTTCCTATGTGATTCATTCAATTTTTTCACATTGCACAGTGTCTGAAAGCAAATCAGTGCGTTGAAGGAACCATGGCCAGAAATATGCAAAGCTTACATAATTTTCAACATTTCTCACATTGTAAAATTTTAACTCTCCAAGATTTGACACATTTCTGCATTTTAATTTTGTAATATTAACCAATCTCACCGGTCTTCGCCAATCGCTGATTGGATTAGGATCGTTTCGTTTCACGTTTGAACAATATTTTGGATGCTTTCTAATACAACACATACTTACGGATGAATATATTTATGTTAAAGTATATGACTCGATGTCTCCCAAGAAGTGTTTGTGGTGTCGGTATGTTTACCTTTAGCAGAGTGAAGGGCCGGCATTAAACGTTTCAACCCCACAGATAGCAATTTTTCTTAAGGAAACGGGGGCGCACCGAAGAAAAAAAAATGTTGCAGTGTTACGTCCTACGTCCTCCACCCGCCTACCCAGTAGCCATACTCTCGCAACGGGCTCATTGCACCATGTATTTGCCCATCATCAATAAGTCGCGCCTAAGCATAATAAGGTTCATCGCTCCGCGTAGCCTTCCGTCGTTAGTAGGTCGCGAATAAGCAGAATAAGAGCCACCGAAATTCCTTCACGGAATGCTGATGCCGAATCAGCCCGCAGGTCAACCACCTAACAAACGATCAGCGATCCGCGGCCGTGTAGATCCGCGAAGGCCAATGCCAATTCCGCGAAGCGCCTTGCGACCGTCAGCAAGATCTACCATTTAAATAGGCTTACAACCGCAGAGCGAGGGCTCTTGAGTCAACCAAGTTCGGCCACGATCAATCTAAATTCGGCAACTCATAAACCAGCGTTCGACTGCGATCATTCTAAGTTGTTCAATCTTCGCGCAGCAAGTAGTGTTACTCATTAAGCGAACCATTGTAAACCAACCAAGTGCACTTCGAGATAAAGCATCCAGTCCACTATCTGAACATTACTTCACACGACTGTGCCCTTCCTGTGCGTCCACACCAATCCACAACCACACACAATCTCACGCATCCAAAGCTGTAGCCATCCGGGCACCTCCTTCTTACATTCCGCGATACGTCAGTGAGCCGCTCCACTGACGGACCAAAACCCTTTCGGTGCGATCACTCCTTCCGTCCGTCCACGATCGTCCCCGGTATACCCGGTGAATGCAGGGTGCCAAAAACGAGGACGTAACAGCAGAACAATTTTCAGAGCGCGGCACCCTATAAGGTACCCACTTTGCCGAATAATAGGCCCTTCACTATACGTAGTACCCTGCAAGACCGCTTGCGACTCCACCGTTCATATTGGCTTCATTCCCCAGATCCTGATCTCGCATCCATTGTATAGAGATCAGTGCTCCGTCCCCTTATTCCTATGTCCATGTCCGCAACACGTGGCGGCAATTGGTCGGCGCGACAAAGTTGCGTCGCCAGCCTCCTGTGAACCGGGTTAATCTGTATCCAACTTTATCCTATACAACGTCAGTTTGTCTCGACCATTCTCAACCGTTCTGAGTTCTGACACAGACGAGGTATAGAATAGACACCGCATCTTATGGACCTTCGTGTCACACGTCTAGAAATACCGACGGAGCAGAAAACGAGGCAAGTTGGAGCGCCCTCTGCGTATGCGAACGGCAGAAGTCATAGGCCCGTATTCAAATACTGCGCTTAGGCCTCGGCTTGAGTCAGGATTACGTAAACCTGGCTCAGACGCGTAATCCGGGTTCAGAAACCTGGCTTGTATCAGATTCTCAAACCAGGATTACATTTGCGTGCCCCCACTCCGATTAAGCCCCGCCCACCGTGTTGTTACACGGGTACACAGGCTTCTCGCATAAAAGTGTAGAGGTCGGTCGGAGTGGGGATCGAGAAATGTAAGCCTGGCCTGAGACGCCTTGGAAAGGCCTCTTGAGCCGGGAATACGGCCGTTTTTCGCGCCAAATCTGTAAAAATATAACCAAACGTTTACACGACTGTTTAGCAGTTCAGCAGTGTTAAGGTTGGTTAAGGTAATGTTCACCCATGGACAATCAGCAAGAAGTAAATTGAGGAGAAGAATAGAGAACTGCAGTTTCGAAATAGACAGATTGTTCGCGATGATGAGCTCATTCAGGGTGTTGCAGTAGTACAAAGTGTAGAGGATTTGCAAATTTATGAAAGAAAATTTAAAACTTCTGCATTTTTACAAAAATCGGTAATTTTTTTTAATAACATCTTTCGTGTAAAACATACAACAAAAATGACCTTTCGATCAATAGTTACGTCGCAGTCTCAAAAATATAATAGTAATTACAATACAGACTTATAAGTTAAGGTTTTTTATTATTTATTATTACATTTATAGTAGAACTTGGTAATTGAGGATTAATCAAAATAATATATTCTATAACATAAATTGGCTTGAATTATTTACAATGTTAAACAGAATCATATGGAGAGTGTAATATTGAATAAATATTCTTGGAACTTTGAGGCAATATTCCGTGTCATATTCATGCAATATTCCCACAAGTTACGAAGAGGCGGACATAGTAATATTGCTGCAACATTCTTGCAATAATCCTGCGAAGTCACCTGCAAGGTTTCGCATTGTAAAGTAATATTTATACAACATTCCAACAATATTCCTTGCTGTCTGGGTAGCCGAGATTCAGACAAGAATAACGGTACATGAGCGAGTGAATAAATGCTGCTTTTTATTAGTTGTAATGCAAAATCTGTAAAAACTACCAAAAGCGTCCACACGACTGTTCAGTAGTGTTCAGGTAATGTTCAGACATGGACAACCAGCAAGAAGTAAATTTTGAGGAGGAAAATTTGAAACTTGCAGTTCCGAGACGGATTGTTCGCGATAATTGGTATAATTAATCAATCGGCAAGGCATCGATTTCAACGCTCATCTTGTTCAAATTGGAATTGGGTGGCCGTGAAAACTATCTCGAATGTTCCGCCTTTTTGGTGGCATTACACCTAAGCGCTCCGTGCGGCCCATGGGTGATTTGGCCGATGGCGTTGATACAAGACTGTTACGCAGCATGCGGAATATTATATAAGTAAGTTCCTGTGGCTCATGTCTGACGATAATACAACACTCTTCTCTCATTCGTGGTCCTAAATCGGATAATTCCGAAGTTTCCCGCAAGCGAAGCAAGCCGCATGCAGTGTCAGCATATCGACTCTGAACACCATTCGTGTCGCAGGTATGTGCGTGTCGGTGTGCGATGCGCGCAGCTTACGCCCAATCAGGGCCTTAGCATCGCACACAGGCGAGCACGTACACTGCAACACGCATGGTGTTTAGAGCTCGATAACCTGGCACTGGCCGCATGGCACGCCTTGGCCACGCCCATTATCCAATGACTGCCAGGATCTCCCTTCCACGCGACGTCTAAACCGCGTTTGTGAATACACGAAAAATCTGAACCCGGATTACGCATCTGAGCCAGGTTTACGTAATCCCGACTCAAGCCAAGGTCGAAGCGCAGTATTTGAATACGGGCCTCAGAATCGGCTATCATGCAGCTTCTCCCTTTGGCCAATGGCGGCGTTTGCGAGCTGCACGATAGCCGAAACCGAAATTGTTAATTACGGCCAAACTACGATTTCGTAAACTGCGAAATCGATACAGCTGCTTGCGAAAACTATTCGTATACGATTGAGACCGTTAGAGATGAGATACGTCAAAATTATTTCGTTACTCTATGTCCAAAGAGTGATTTTCGCCTCGGCCAACGGCGGCGCTTGCGAGCTGCACGTTAGCCGTTCCTGAAATTGTTAATAACGAGCAAAATACGATTTCGTAAACTCCGAAATCGATACAGCAGCTTGCGAAAACTATTCGTAAACGATTGAGACCGTTACACACGAGATACGTCAAAATTATTTCGCCAGTGTTTGCATCTGGTCAGCTTCTGCTTTCGGCCACTGGAGGCGCTTGCAAGACCTACATTACCCGATTCTCGAAATTGTTAATTACGGCCAAAATACGATTTCGTAAACTCCGAAATCGATACAGCAGCTTGCGAAAACTATTCGTAAACGATTGAGACCGTTACACACGAGATACGTCAAAATTATTTCGCCAGGTTCTGCATCTGGTCAGCTTCTGCTTTCGGCCACTGGAGGCGCTTGCAAGACCTACATTACCCGATTCTCGAAATTGTTAATTACGGCCAAACTACGATTTCGTAAACTCTCAAATCGATACAGCATCTTGCGAAAACAATTCGTAAACGATTGAGACCGTTACACACGACATACGTCGAAATTATTTCGCCACGTTCTACATCTGGACAGCTTCGCTCCCCGGCCACTGTGGCGCTGCGCGGTAGCAGACGATAATTACTAGATATTAAAATTGTTAATTACGGGCAAACTACGATTTCGTAAACTCTGAAATCGATTGCGCAAACTTGCGTAAACTATTCGTAAACGATTGAGACCAAAATAAGCGAAATCGGTGATAGTCGTCTGCTAACTATACACCTACCTAAAAATTGTTAATTACGGGCAAACTACGATTTCGTAAACTCTGAAATCGATTGCGTAAACTTGCGTAAACTATTCGTAAACGATTGAGACCAAAATAAGCGAAATCGGTGATAGTTGTCTGCTAACTATACGGCGGTGAACATATCAATCTAAATCAAGATAGGGCGATAGCGTTTGAACGGCTTTGTAAAAAGGCTGAAAAGCAGAAGCAACGTTTCGATAAAACGCGCAGAACAAATATTGTATATAAAGACGGCGACTCTGTTTTAGTAAAACCCGCCGATACAAGAAGGGCTGAAACAGACCGTAAGTTTGAGGGTCCATTTGTAATTTTGAAAACCCTGGCAAATGATCGTTATGAGATATTGGGCAAAAGTGGTAGGCCACAAATTGTGCCTAAGGACCGATTGCGTCCTTGGAAGGGCGAATGGACGGCTGATAACGATGCCACTGATAGTGAGCGAGACAACACGTATGAGCCATGTTAGCGTTGTATGTTTATGTTTGCTTATGTTTGTTTATGTTTGTCTATGTTTGTTATGTTTGCTTATATTTTATTAATACTATGTGAGATCTTTTGTAGCTGAGTTGTTTTGTTCCTCTTGCATGGAAAATAGAAAATAAATAAATAAAAAAAAAAAAAAATTATATGACTATACGTTTTTGTCATTGCCTTTTTCTTTGTTCTCACATATAAAAACTTTACTATCCATGAATGAGGCTGCATGATTGAACACGTATGTTGGAAGATGGAAGTTGGTTGCGTTTGAGAGTAACGATAGCACGATGCAGGTTGCTGCGCGTGGCTGTAGACGTTACGATCTCTGGAAGACGCTGTGTGATGGAAGTGCGCGTGCACGTTCCATCTGCCGACACACTTGTGAGTGTTGTCTGGGTTTTTGGGTAAGGTGCTTGAAGGCACTGTCGCATATTGTTGTGTGACGTGGTTTAGCCTTGGGTTTGAGACCACGGGGCCGAAGTGACGCTTAGTGTCTGTTGGCAAGTTTGCAATGAGTGATTGCTCCGATGTAACACTATGTGGTGGCTGCTAGCTGTATTACATTGGAAAATACTGTTGTATTGAAAGCTGTTATGCATGAGAGAATAAGAGTTTTGCTCAAAGGGTAATGATGCTTCTCGAGAACGCGAAGCAGGTCAGTTTGGCCGTGTTAGCGATGCATTTGATTTCGCCCATAACACGCGGTAATTCGACAGTGGCACACGACAGGGCGTTGCTATGTCACCTGTTTTTGGAGGCGCCGAGAGTCGCGGATCATATGTTTACCTCGGCGGCCGGTGCATTGACCTGCGACTCAGTAAGAGTAAGCATTGTAAACAAATGCGAGAGTGAATCTGGCCGAAGATCGGAGCAGGCTTTGCCTGTTGGAAAGAGGACGGAGCTTGACCCCTCTGCACTTCCCCCAGAATCGCTAAAACGAACACATCTCGTCGAGCTATTTTGCGGGTTTCTAACATGCCTGTGCTTGCTGCCTGTGCTTGCTGTGCTGCCTGTGCTTGCTGCCTGTGCTTGCTGTGCTGCCTGTGCTTGCTGCCTGTGCTTGCTGTGCTGCCTGCGCTTGCTGGCTGTGCTTGCTGCCTGTGCTTGCTGTGCTGCCTGTGCTTGCTGCCTGTGCTTGCTGTGCTACCTGTGCTTGCTGCCTGTGCTTGTTGTGCTGCCTGTGCTTGCTGCCTGTGCTTGCTGTGCTGCCTGTGCTTGGTGTGCTGCCTGTGCTTGCTGCCTGTGCTTGCTGTGCTGCCTGCGCTTGCTGTGCTGCCTGTGCTTGCTGCCTGTGCTTGCTGTGTTGCCTGTGCTTGCTGCCTGTGCTTGCGGTGCTGCCTGCGCTTGCTGTGCTGCCTGCGCTTGCTGCCTGTGCTTGCTGTGTTGCCTGTGCTTGCTGCCTGTGCTGCCTGTGCTGCCTGTGCTTGCTGCCTGTGCTTGCTGTGCTGCCTGTGCTTGCTGTGCTGACTGTGCTTGCTGCCTGTGCTTGCTGTGCTGCCTGTGCTAGCTGCCTGTGCTTGCTGTGCTGCCTGTGCTTGCTGCCTGTGCTTGCTGTGCTGCCTGTGCTAGCTGTGCTGCCTGTGCTTGCTGCCTGTGCTTGCTGTGCTACCTGTGCTTGCTGCCTGTGCTTTCTGTGCTGCCTGTGCTTGCTGCCTGTGCTTGCTGCCTGTGCTGCCTGTGCTTGCTGTGCTGCCTGTGCTTGCTGCCTGTGCTTGCTGTGCTACCTGTGCTTGCTGCCTGTGCTTGCTGTGCTGCCTGTGCTTGCTGCCTGTGCTTGCTGTGCTGCCTGCGCTTGCTGGCTGTGCTTGCTGCCTGTGCTTGCTGTGCTGCCTGTGCTTGCTGCCTGTGCTTGCTGTGCTACCTGTGCTTGCTGCCTGTGCTTGTTGTGCTGCCTGTGCTTGCTGCCTGTGCTTGCTGTGCTGCCTGTGCTTGGTGTGCTGCCTGTGCTTGCTGCCTGTGCTTGCTGTGCTGCCTGCGCTTGCTGTGCTGCCTGTGCTTGCTGCCTGTGCTTGCTGTGTTGCCTGTGCTTGCTGCCTGTGCTTGCGGTGCTGCCTGTGCTTGCTGTGCTGCCTGTGCTTGCTGCCTGTGCTTGCTGTGCTGCCTGTGCTTGCTGCCTGTGCATGCTCTGCTGCCTGTGCTTGCTGTGCTGCCTGTGCTTGCTGCCTGTGCATGCTCTGCTGCCTGTGCTTGCTGCCTGTGCTTGCTGTGCTGCCTGTGCTTGCTGCCTGTGCTTGCTGTGCTTGCTGTGCTGCCTGTGCGTGCTGTGCTGCCTGTGCTTGCTGCCTGTGCAAGCTGCCTGTGCTTGCTGTGCTGCCTGTGCTTGCTGTGCTCCCTGTGCTTGCTGCCTGTGCTTGCTGTGCTGCCTGTGCTTGCTGCCTGTGCTTGCTGTGCTGCCTGTGCTTGCTGCCTGTGCTGCCTGTGCTTGCTGTGCTGCCTGTGCTGCCTGTGCTTGCTGCCTGTGCTTGCTGTGCTGCCTGTGCTTGCTGCCTGTGCTTGCTGTGCTGCCTACCCTTGCTGCCTGTGCTTGCTGTGCTGCCTGTGCTTGCTGCCTGTGCTTGCTGTGCTGCCTACCCTTGCTGCCTGTGCTTGCTGCCTGTGCTTGCTGTGCTCCCTGTGCTTGCTGCCTGTGCTTGCTGTGCTGCCTGTGCTTGCTGTGCTGCCTGTGCTTGCTGCCTGTGCTTGATGTGCTGCCTGAGCTGCCTGTGCTTGCTGCCTGTGCTTGCTGTGCTCCCTGTGCTTGCTGCCTGTGCTTGCTGTGCTGCCTGTGCTTGCTGCCTGTGCTTGCTGTGCTGCCTGTGCTTGGTGTGCTGCGTGTGCTTGCTGCCTGTGCTTGCTGTGCTGCCTGTGCTTGCTGCCTGTGCTTGCTGCCTGTGCTTGCTGTGCTGCCTGTGCTTGCTGCCTGTGCTTGCTGTGCTGCCTGTTAGCGATGCATTTGATTTCGCCCATGACACGCGGTAATTCGACAGTGGCACACGACAGTGCGTTGCTGTGTCACCTGTTTTTGGAGGCGCCGAGAGTCGCGGATCATATGTTTACCTCGGCGGCCGGTGCATTGACCTGCGTCTCAGTAAGAGTAAGCATTGTAAACAAATGCGAGAGTGAATCTCGCCGAAGATCGGAGCAGGCTTTGCCTGTTGGAAAGAGGACGGATCTTGACCCCTCTGCACTTCCCCCAGAATCGCTAAAACGAACACATCTCGTCGAGCTATTTTGCGGGTTTCTAACATGCCTGTGCTAGCTGCCTGTGCTTGCTGCCTGTGCTTGCTGCCTGTGCTTGCTGTGCTCCCTGTGCTTGCTGCCTGTGCTTGCTGTGCTGCCTGTGCTTGGTGTGCTGCGTGTGCTTGCTGTGCTGCCTGTGCTTGCTGCCTGTGCTTGCTGTGCTGCCTGTGCTTGCTGTGCTGCCTGTTAGCGATGCATTTGATTTCGCCCATAACACGCGGTAATTCGACAGTGGCACACGACAGGGCGTTGCTATGTCACCTGTTTTTGGAGGCGCCGAGAGTCGCGGATCATATGTTTACCTCGGCGGCCGGTGCATTGACCTGCGACTCAGTAAGAGTAAGCCTTGTAAACAAATGCGAGAGTGAATCTGGCCGAAGATCGGAGCAGGCTTTGCCTGTTGGAAAGAGGACGGAGCTTGACCCCTCTGCACTTCCCCCAGAATCGCTAAAACGAACACATCTCGTCGAGCTATTTTGCGGGTTTCTAACATGCCTGTGCTTGCTGCCTGTGCTTGCTGTGCTGCCTGTGCTTGCTGCCTGTGCTTGCTGTGCTGCCTGTGCTTGCTGCCTGTGCTTGCTGTGCTGCCTGCGCTTGCTGGCTGTGCTTGCTGCCTGTGCTTGTTGTGCTGCCTGTGCTTGCTGTGCTGCCTGTGCTTGCTGCCTGTGCTTGCTGTGCTACCTGTGCTTGCTGCCTGTGCTTGTTGTGCTGCCTGTGCTGCCTGTGCTTGCTGCCTGTGCTTGCTGTGCTGCCTGTGCTTGGTGTGCTGCCTGTGCTTGCTGCCTGTGCTTGCTGTGCTGCCTGCGCTTGCTGTGCTGCCTGTGCTTGCTGCCTGTGCTTGCTGTGTTGCCTGTGCTTGCTGCCTGTGCTTGCTGTGCTGCCTGCGCTTGCTGTGCTGCCTGCGCTTGCTGCCTGTGCTTGCTGTGTTGCCTGTGCTTGCTGCCTGTGCTGCCTGTGCTGCCTGTGCTTGCTGCCTGTGCTTGCTGTGCTGCCTGTGCTTGCTGTGCTGACTGTGCTTGCTGCCTGTGCTTGCTGTGCTGCCTGTGCTAGCTGCCTGTGCTTGCTGTGCTGCCTGTGCTTGCTGCCTATGCTTGCTGTGCTGCCTGTGCTTGCTGTGCTGCCTGTGCTTGCTGCCTGTGCTTGCTGTGCTACCTGTGCTTGCTGCCTGTGCTTGCTGCCTGTGCTTGCTGCCTGTGCTGCCTGTGCTTGCTGTGCTGCCTGTGCTTGCTGCCTGTGCTTGCTGCCTGTGCTTGCTGCCTGTGCTGCCTGTGCTTGCTGTGCTGCCTGTGCTGCCTGTGCTTGCTGTGCTGCCTGTGCTGCCTGTGCTTGCTGCCTGTGCTTGCTGCCTGTGCTTGCTATGCTGCCTGTGCAAGCTGCCTGTGCTTGCTGCCTGTGCTTGCTGTACTTGCTGTGCTGCCTGTGCTTGCTGCCTGTGCTTGCTGTGCTGCCTGTGCTTGCTGCCTGTGCTTGCTGTGCTGCCTGTGCTTGCTGCCTGTGCATGCTCTGCTGCCTGTGCTTGCTGCCTGTGCTTGCTGTGCTGCCTGCGCTTGCTGGCTGTGCTTGCTGCCTGTGCTTGTTGTGCTGCCTGTGCTTGCTGTGCTGCCTGTGCTTGCTGCCTGTGCTTGCTGTGCTACCTGTGCTTGCTGCCTGTGCTTGTTGTGCTGCCTGTGCTGCCTGTGCTTGCTGCCTGTGCTTGCTGTGCTGCCTGTGCTTGGTGTGCTGCCTGTGCTTGCTGCCTGTGCTTGCTGTGCTGCCTGCGCTTGCTGTGCTGCCTGTGCTTGCTGCCTGTGCTTGCTGTGTTGCCTGTGCTTGCTGCCTGTGCTTGCTGTACTTGCTGTGCTGCCTGTGCTTGCTGTGCTGCCTGTGCTTGCTGCCTGTGCTGCCTGTGCTTGCTGTGCTGCCTGTGCTGCCTGTGCTTGCTGCCTGTGCTTGCTGTGCTGCCTGTCCTTGCTGCCTGTGCTTGCTGTGCTGCCTACCCTTGCTGCCTGTGCTTGCTGTGCTGCCTGTGCTTGCTGCCTGTGCTTGCTGTGCTGCCTGAGCTGCCTGTGCTTGCTGCCTGTGCTTGCTGTGCTGCCTGTGCTTGCTGCCTGTGCTTGATGTGCTGCCTGAGCTGCCTGTGCTTGCTGCCTGTGCTTGCTGTGCTCCCTGTGCTTGCTGCCTGTGCTTGCTGTGCTGCCTGTGCTTGCTGCCTGTGCTTGCTGTGCTGCCTGTGCTTGGTGTGCTGCGTGTGCTTGCTGCCTGTGCTTGCTGTGCTGCCTGTGCTTGCTGCCTGTGCTTGCTGCCTGTGCTTGCTGTGCTGCCTGTGCTTGCTGTGCTGCCTGTTAGCGATGCATTTGATTTCGCCCATAACACGCGGTAATTCGACAGTGGCACACGACAGGGCGTTGCTATGTCACCTGTTTTTGGAGGCGCCGAGAGTCGCGGATCATATGTTTACCTCGGCGGCCGGTGCATTGACCTGCGACTCAGTAAGAGTAAGCATTGTAAACAAATGCGAGAGTGAATCTGGCCGAAGATCGTAGCAGGCTTTGCCTGTTGGAAAGAGGACGGAGCTTGACCCCTCTGCACTTCCCCCAGAATCGCTAAAACGAACACATCTCGTCGAGCTATTTTGCGGGTTTCTAACATGCCTGTGCTTGCTGCCTGTGCTTGCTGTGCTGCCTGTGCTTGCTGCCTGTGCTTGCTGTGCTGCCTGTGCTTGCTGCCTGTGCTTGCTGTGCTGCCTGCGCTTGCTGGCTGTGCTTGCTGCCTGTGCTTGTTGTGCTGCCTGTGCTTGCTGTGCTGCCTGTGCTTGCTGCCTGTGCTTGCTGTGCTACCTGTGCTTCCTGCCTGTGCTTGTTGTGCTGCCTGTGCTGCCTGTGCTTGCTGCCTGTGCTTGCTGTGCTGCCTGTGCTTGGTGTGCTGCCTGTGCTTGCTGCCTGTGCTTGCTGTGCTGCCTGCGCTTGCTGTGCTGCCTGTGCTTGCTGCCTGTGCTTGCTGTGTTGCCTGTGCTTGCTGCCTGTGCTTGCTGTGCTGCCTGCGCTTGCTGTGCTGCCTGCGCTTGCTGCCTGTGCTTGCTGTGTTGCCTGTGCTTGCTGTGTTGCCTGTGCTTGCTGCCTGTGCTGCCTGTGCTTGCTGCCTGTGCTTGCTGTGCTGCCTGTGCTTGCTGTGCTGACTGTGCTTGCTGCCTGTGCTTGCTGTGCTGCCTGTGCTAGCTGCCTGTGCTTGCTGTGCTGCCTGTGCTTGCTGCCTGTGCTTGCTGTGCTGCCTGTGCTTGCTGTGCTGCCTGTGCTTGCTGCCTGTGCTTGCTGTGCTGCCTGCGCTTGCTGCCTGTGCTTGCTGTGTTGCCTGTGCTTGCTGCCTGTGCTGCCTGTGCTGCCTGTGCTTGCTGCCTGTGCTTGCTGTGCTGCCTGTGCTTGCTGTGCTGACTGTGCTTGCTGCCTGTGCTTGCTGTGCTGCCTGTGCTAGCTGCCTGTGCTTGCTGTGCTGCCTGTGCTTGCTGCCTGTGCTTGCTGTGCTGCCTGTGCTTGCTGTGCTGCCTGTGCTTGCTGCCTGTGCTTGCTGTGCTACCTGTGCTTGCTGCCTGTGCTTGCTGTGCTGCCTGTGCTTGCTGCCTGTGCTTGCTGCCTGTGCTGCCTGTGCTTGCTGTGCTGCCTGTGCTTGCTGCCTGTGCTTGCTGCCTGTGCTTGCTGCCTGTGCTGCCTGTGCTTGCTGTGCTGCCTGTGCTGCCTGTGCTTGCTGCCTGTGCTTGCTGCCTGTGCTTGCTATGCTGCCTGTGCAAGCTGCCTGTGCTTGCTGCCTGTGCTTGCTGTGCTGCCTGTGCTTGCTGCCTGTGCATGCTCTGCTGCCTGTGCTTGCTGCCTGTGCTTGCTGTGCTGCCTGTGCTTGCTGCCTGTGCTTGCTGTGCTTGCTGTGCTGCCTGTGCGTGCTGTGCTGCCTGTGCTTGCTGCCTGTGCAAGCTGCCTGTGCTTGCTGTGCTGCCTGTGCTTGCTGTGCTCCCTGTGCTTGCTGCCTGTGCTTGCTGTGCTGCCTGTGCTTGCTGCCTGTGCTTGCTATGCTGCCTGTGCTTGCTGTGCTGCCTGTGCTTGATGTGCTGCCTGTGCTTGCTGTACTTGCTGTGCTGCCTGTGCTTGCTGTGCTGCCTGTGCTTGCTGCCTGTGCTGCCTGTGCTTGCTGCCTGTGCTTGCTGTGCTGCCTGTGCTTGCTGCCTGTGCTTGCTGTGCTGCCTACCCTTGCTGCCTGTGCTTGCTGTGCTGCCTGTGCTTGCTGCCTGTGCTTGCTGTGCTGCCTGAGCTGCCTGTGCTTGCTGTGCTGCCTGTGCTTGCTGTGCTGTCTGTGCTTGCTGCCTGTGCTTGATGTGCTGCCTGAGCTGCCTGTGCTTGCTGCCTGTGCTTGCTGTGCTCCCTGTGCTTGCTGCCTGTGCTTGCTGTGCTGCCTGTGCTTGCTGCCTGTGCTTGCTGTGCTGCCTGTCCTTGGTGTGCTGCGTGTGCTTGCTGCCTGTGCTTGGTGTGCTGCGTGTGCTTGCTGCCTGTGCTTGCTGTGCTGCCTGTGCTTGCTGACTGTGCTTGCTGCCTGTGCTTGCTGTGCTGCCTGTGCTAGCTGCCTGTGCTTGCTGTGCTGCCTGTGCTTGCTGCCTGTGCTTGCTGACTGTGCTTGCTGCCTGTGCTTGCTGTGCTGCCTGTGCTAGCTGCCTGTGCTTGCTGTGCTGCCTGTGCTTGCTGCCTGTGCTTGCTGTGCTGCCTGTGCTTGCTGTGCTGCCTGTGCTTGCTGCCTGTGCTTGCTGTGCTACCTGTGCTTGCTGCCTGTGCTTGCTGTGCTGCCTGTGCTTGCTGCCTGTGCTTGCTGCATGTGCTTGCTGCCTGTGCTTGCTATGCTGCCTGTGCAAGCTGCCTGTGCTTGCTGCCTGTGCTTGCTGTACTTGCTGTGCTGCCTGTGCTTGCTGCCTGTGCTTGCTGTGCTGCCTGTGCTTGCTGCCTGTGCTTGCTGTGCTGCCTGTGCTTGCTGCCTGTGCATGCTCTGCTGCCTGTGCTTGCTACCTGTGCTTGCTGCCTGTGCTTGCTGTGCTGCCTGTGCTTGCTGTGCGTGCTGTGCTGCCTGTGCTTGCTGCCTGTGCAAGCTGCCTGTGCTTGCTGTGCTGCCTGTGCTTGCTGTGCTCCCTGTGCTTGCTGCCTGTGCTTGCTGTGCTGCCTGTGCTTGCTGCCTGTGCTTGCTATGCTGCCTGTGCTTGCTGTGCTGCCTGTGCTTGATGTGCTGCCTGTGCTTGCTGCCTGTGCTTGCTGTACTTGCTGTGCTGCCTGTGCTTGCTGTGCTGCCTGTGCTTGCTGCCTGTGCTGCCTGTGCTTGCTGTGCTGCCTGTGCTGCCTGTGCTTGCTGCCTGTGCTTGCTGTGCTGCCTGTGCTTGCTGCCTGTGCTTGCTGTGCTGCCTACCCTTGCTGCCTGTGCTTGCTGTGCTGCCTGCGCTTGCTGCCTGTGCTTGCTGTGTTGCCTGTGCTTGCTGCCTGTGCTGCCTGTGCTGCCTGTGCTTGCTGCCTGTGCTTGCTGTGCTGCCTGTGCTTGCTGTGCTGACTGTGCTTGCTGCCTGTGCTTGCTGTGCTGCCTGTGCTAGCTGCCTGTGCTTGCTGTGCTGCCTGTGCTTGCTGCCTGTGCTTGCTGTGCTGCCTGTGCTTGCTGTGCTGCCTGTGCTTGCTGCCTGTGCTTGCTGTGCTACCTGTGCTTGCTGCCTGTGCTTGCTGCCTGTGCTTGCTGCCTGTGCTGCCTGTGCTTGCTGTGCTGCCTGTGCTTGCTGCCTGTGCTTGCTGCCTGTGCTTGCTGCCTCTGCTGCCTGTGCTTGCTGTGCTGCCTGTGCTGCCTGTGCTTGCTGCCTGTGCTTGCTGCCTGTGCTTGCTATGCTGCCTGTGCAAGCTGCCTGTGCTTGCTGCCTGTGCTTGCTGTGCTGCCTGTGCTTGCTGCCTGTGCATGCTCTGCTGCCTGTGCTTGCTGCCTGTGCTTGCTGTGCTGCCTGTGCTTGCTGCCTGTGCTTGCTGTGCTTGCTGTGCTGCCTGTGCGTGCTGTGCTGCCTGTGCTTGCTGCCTGTGCAAGCTGCCTGTGCTTGCTGTGCTGCCTGTGCTTGCTGTGCTCCCTGTGCTTGCTGCCTGTGCTTGCTGTGCTGCCTGTGCTTGCTGCCTGTGCTTGCTATGCTGCCTGTGCTTGCTGTGCTGCCTGTGCTTGATGTGCTGCCTGTGCTTGCTGTACTTGCTGTGCTGCCTGTGCTTGCTGTGCTGCCTGTGCTTGCTGCCTGTGCTGCCTGTGCTTGCTGTGCTGCCTGTGCTGCCTGTGCTTGCTGCCTGTGCTTGCTGTGCTGCCTGTGCTTGCTGCCTGTGCTTGCTGTGCTGCCTACCCTTGCTGCCTGTGCTTGCTGTGCTGCCTGTGCTTGCTGCCTGTGCTTGCTGTGCTGCCTGAGCTGCCTGTGCTTGCTGCCTGTGCTTGCTGTGCTGCCTGTGCTTGCTGTGCTGTCTGTGCTTGCTGCCTGTGCTTGATGTGCTGCCTGAGCTGCCTGTGCTTGCTGCCTGTGCTTGCTGTGCTCCCTGTGCTTGCTGCCTGTGCTTGCTGTGCTGCCTGCGCTTGCTGGCTGTGCTTGCTGCCTGTGCTTGCTGTGCTGCCTGTGCTTGCTGTGCTGCCTGTGCTTGCTGCCTGTGCTTGCTGTGCTACCTGTGCTTCCTGCCTGTGCTTGTTGTGCTGCCTGTGCTGCCTGTGCTTGCTGCCTGTGCTTGCTGTGCTGCCTGTGCTTGCTGCCTGTGCTTGCTGTGCTGCCTGCGCTTGCTGTGCTGCCTGTGCTTGCTGCCTGTGCTTGCTGTGTTGCCTGTGCTTGCTGCCTGTGCTTGCTGTGCTGCCTGCGCTCGCTGTGCTGCCTGCGCTTGCTGTGCTGCCTGTGCTAGCTGCCTGTGCTTGCTGTGTTGCCTGTGCTTGCTGCCTGTGCTGCCTGTGCTGCCTGTGCTTGCTGCCTGTGCTTGCTGTGCTGACTGTGCTTGCTGCCTGTGCTTGCTGTGCTGCCTGTGCTAGCTGTCTGTGCTTGCTGTGCTGCCTGTGCTTGCTGCCTGTGTTTGCTGTGCTGCCTGTGCTTGCTGTGCTGCCTGTGCTTGCTGTGCTGCCTGTGCTTGCTGCCTGTGCTTGCTGTGCTACCTGTGCTTGCTGCCTGTGCTTGCTGTGCTGCCTGTGCTTGCTGCCTGTGCTGCCTGAGCTGCCTGTGCTTGCTGCCTGTGCTTGCTGTGCTCCCTGTGCTTGCTGCCTGTGCTTGCTGTGCTGCCTGTGCTTGGTGTGCTGCGTGTGCTTGCTGCCTGTGCTTGCTGTGCTGCCTGTGCTTGCTGCCTGTGCTTGCTGCCTGTGCTTGCTGTGCTGCCTGTGCTTGCTGCCTGTGCTTGCTGTGCTGCCTGTTAGCGATGCATTTGATTTCGCCCATGACACGCGGTAATTCGACAGTGGCACACGACAGTGCGTTGCTGTGTCACCTGTTTTTGGAGGCGCCGAGAGTCGCGGATCATATGTTTACCTCGGCGGCCGGTGCATTGACCTGCGTCTCAGTAAGAGTAAGCATTGTAAACAAATGCGAGAGTGAATCTCGCCGAAGATCGGAGCAGGCTTTGCCTGTTGGAAAGAGGACGGATCTTGACCCCTCTGCACTTCCCCCAGAATCGCTAAAACGAACACATTTCGTCGAGCTATTTTGCGGGTTTCTAACATGCCTGTGCTAGCTGCCTGTGCTTGCTGTGCTGCCTGTGCTTGCTGCCTGTGCTTGCTGCCTGTGCTTGCTGTGCTCCCTGTGCTTGCTGCCTGTGCTTGCTGTGCTGCCTGTGCTTGGTGTGCTGCGTGTGCTTGCTGTGCTGCCTGTGCTTGCTGCCTGTGCTTGCTGTGCTGCCTGTGCTTGCTGTGCTGCCTGTTAGCGATGCATTTGATTTCGCCCATAACACGCGGTAATTCGACAGTGGAACACGACAGTGCGTTGCTGTGTCACCGGTTTTTGGAGCCGCCGAGAGTCGCGGATCATATGCTTACCTCGGCGGCCGGTGCATTGACCTGCGACTCAGTAAGAGTAAGCATTGGAAACAAATGCGAGAGTGAATCTGGCCGAAGATCGGAGCAGGCTTTGCCTGTTGGAAAGAGGACGGAGCTTGACCCCTCTGCACTTCCCCCAGAATCGCTAAAACGAACACATCTCGTCGACCTATTTTGCGGGTTTCTAACATGCCTGTGCTTGCTGCCTGTGCTTGCTGTGCTGCCTGTGCTTGCTGCCTGTGCTTGCTGTGCTGCCTGTGCTTGCTGCCTGTGCTTGCTGTGCTGCCTGCGCTTGCTGGCTGTGCTTGCTGCCTGTGCTTGTTGTGCTGCCTGTGCTTGCTGTGCTGCCTGTGCTTGCTGCCTGTGCTTGCTGTGCTACCTGTGCTTGCTGCCTGTGCTTGTTGTGCTGCCTGTGCTGCCTGTGCTTGCTGCCTGTGCTTGCTGTGCTGCCTGTGCTTGGTGTGCTGCCTGTGCTTGCTGCCTGTGCTTGCTGTGCTGCCTGCGCTTGCTGTGCTGCCTGTGCTTGCTGCCTGTGCTTGCTGTGTTGCCTGTGCTTGCTGCCTGTGCTTGCTGTGCTGCCTGCGCTTGCTGTGCTGCCTGCGCTTGCTGCCTGTGCTTGCTGTGTTGCCTGTGCTTGCTGCCTGTGCTGCCTGTGCTGCCTGTGCTTGCTGCCTGTGCTTGCTGTGCTGCCTGTGCTTGCTGTGCTGACTGTGCTTGCTGCCTGTGCTTGCTGTGCTGCCTGTGCTAGCTGCCTGTGCTTGCTGTGCTGCCTGTGCTTGCTGCCTGTGCTTGCTGTGCTGCCTGTGCTTGCTGCCTGTGCTTGCTGTGCTACCTGTGCTTGCTGCCTGTGCTTGCTGTGCTGCCTGTGCTTGCTGCCTGTGCTTGCTGCCTGTGCTGCCTGTGCTTGCTGTGCTGCCTGTGCTTGCTGCCTGTGCTTGCTGCCTGTGCTTGCTGCCTGTGCTGCCTGTGCTTGCTGTGCTGCCTGTGCTGCCTGTGCTTGCTGCCTGTGCTTGCTGCCTGTGCTTGCTATGCTGCCTGTGCAAGCTGCCTGTGCTTGCTGCCTGTGCTTGCTGTACTTGCTGTGCTGCCTGTGCTTGCTGCCTGTGCTTGCTGTGCTGCCTGTGCTTGCTGCCTGTGCTTGCTGTGCTGCCTGTGCTTGCTGCCTGTGCATGCTCTGCTGCCTGTGCTTGCTGCCTGTGCTTGCTGTGCTGCCTGTGCTTGCTGCCTGTGCTTGCTGTGCTTGCTGTGCTGCCTGTGCGTGCTGTGCTGCCTGTGCTTGCTGCCTGTGCAAGCTGCCTGTGCTTGCTGTGCTGCCTGTGCTTGCTGTGCTCCCTGTGCTTGCTGCCTGTGCTTGCTGTGCTGCCTGTGCTTGCTGTGCTCCCTGTGCTTGCTGCCTGTGCTTGCTGTGCTGCCTGTGCTTGCTGCCTGTGCTTGCTATGCTGCCTGTGCTTGCTGTGCTGCCTGTGCTTGATGTGCTGCCTGTGCTTGCTGCCTGTGCTTGCTGTACTTGCTGTGCTGCCTGTGCTTGCTGTGCTGCCTGTGCTTGCTGCCTGTGCTGCCTGTGCTTGCTGTGCTGCCTGTGCTGCCTGTGCTTGCTGCCTGTGCTTGCTGTGCTGCCTGTGCTTGCTGCCTGTGCTTGCTGTGCTGCCTGAGCTGCCTGTGCTTGCTGCCTGTGCTTGCTGTGCTCCCTGTGCTTGCTGCCTGTGCTTGCTGTGCTGCCTGTGCTTGCTGTGCTGCCTGTGCTTGCTGCCTGTGCTTGATGTGCTGCCTGAGCTGCCTGTGCTTGCTGCCTGTGCTTGCTGTGCTCCCTGTGCTTGCTGCCTGTGCTTGCTGTGCTGCCTGTGCTTGCTGCCTGTGCTTGCTGCCTGTGCTTGCTGTGCTGCCTGTGCTTGGTGTGCTGCGTGTGCTTGCTGCCTGTGCTTGCTGTGCTGCCTGTGCTTGCTGCCTGTGCTTGCTGCCTGTGCTTGCTGTGCTGCCTGTGCTTGCTGCCTGTGCTCGCTGTGCTGCCTGTGCTTGCTGTGCTGCCTGTTAGCGATGCATTTGATTTCGCCCATAACACGCGGTAATTCGACAGTGGCACACGACAGGGCGTTGCTATGTCACCTGTTTTTGGAGGCGCCGAGAGTCGCGGATCATATGTTTACCTCGGCGGCCGGTGCATTGACCTGCGACTCAGTAAGAGTAAGCATTGTAAACAAATGCGAGAGTGAATCTGGCCGAAGATCGGAGCAGGCTTTGCCTGTTGGAAAGAGGACGGAGCTTGACCCCTCTGCACTTCCCCCAGAATCGCTAAAACGAACACATCTCGTCGAGCTATTTTGCGGGTTTCTAACATGCCTGTGCTTGCTGTGCTGCCTGTGCTTGCTGCCTGTGCTTGCTGTGCTGCCTGTGCTTGCTGCCTGTGCTTGCTGTGCTGCCTGCGCTTGCTGGCTGTGCTTGCTGCCTGTGCTTGTTGTGCTGCCTGTGCTTGCTGTGCTGCCTGTGCTTGCTGCCTGTGCTTGCTGTGCTACCTGTGCTTGCTGCCTGTGCTTGTTGTGCTGCCTGTGCTGCCTGTGCTTGCTGCCTGTGCTTGCTGTGCTGCCTGTGCTTGGTGTGCTGCCTGTGCTTGCTGCCTGTGCTTGCTGTGCTGCCTGCGCTTGCTGTGCTGCCTGTGCTTGCTGCCTGTGCTTGCTGTGTTGCCTGTGCTTGCTGCCTGTGCTTGCTGTGCTGCCTGCGCTTGCTGTGCTGCCTGCGCTTGCTGTGCTGCCTGTGCTAGCTGCCTGTGCTTGCTGTGTTGCCTGTGCTTGCTGCCTGTGCTGCCTGTGCTGCCTGTGCTTGCTGCCTGTGCTTGCTGTGCTGACTGTGCTTGCTGCCTGTGCTTGCTGTGCTGCCTGTGCTAGCTGCCTGTGCTTGCTGTGCTGCCTGTGCTTGCTGCCTGTGTTTGCTGTGCTGCCTGTGCTTGCTGTGCTGCCTGTGCTTGCTGCCTGTGCTTGCTGCCTGTGCTTGCTCCCTGTGCTGCCTGTGCTTGCTGTGCTGCCTGTGCTTGCTGCCTGTGCTTGCTGCCTGTGCTGCCTGTGCTTGCTGTGCTGCCTGTGCTGCCTGTGCTTGCTGCCTGTGCTTGCTGCCTGTGCTTGCTGCCTGTGCTTGCTATGCTGCGTGTGCAAGCTGCCTGTGCTTGCTGCCTGTGCTTGCTGTACTTGCTGTGCTGCCTGTGCTTGCTGCCTGTGCTTGCTGTGCTGCCTGTGCTTGCTGCCTGTGCTTGCTGTGCTGCCTGCGCTTGCTGTGCTGCCTGTGCTGGCTGCCTGTGCTTGCTGTGTTGCCTGTGCTTGCTGCCTGCGCTTGCTGTGCTGCCTGTGCTTGCTGCCTGTGCTTGCTGTGTTGCCTGTGCTTGCTGCCTGTGCTGCCTGTGCTGCCTGTGCTTGCTGCCTGTGCTTGCTGTGCTGCCTGTGCTTGCTGTGCTGACTGTGCTTGCTGCCTGTGCTTGCTGTGCTGCCTGTGCTAGCTGCCTGTGCTTGCTGTGCTGCCTGTGCTTGCTGCCTGTGCTTGCTGTGCTGCCTGTGCTTGCTGTGCTGCCTGTGCTTGCTGCCTGTGCTTGCTGTGCTACCTGTGCTTGCTGCCTGTGCTTGCTGCCTGTGCTTGCTGCCTGTGCTGCCTGTGCTTGTTGTGCTGCCTGTGCTTGCTGCCTGTGCTTGCTGCCTGTGCTTGCTGCCTGTGCTGCCTGTGCTTGCTGTGCTGCCTGTGCTGCCTGTGCTTGCTGCCTGTGCTTGCTGCCTGTGCTTGCTATGCTGCCTGTGCAAGCTGCCTGTGCTTGCTGCCTGTGCTTGCTGTACTTGCTGTGCTGCCTGTGCTTGCTGCCTGTGCTTGCTGTGCTGCCTGTGCTTTCTGTGCTGCCTGTGCTTGATGTGCTGCCTGTGCTTGCTGCCTGTGCTTGCTGTGCTGCCTGTGGTTGCTGTGCTGCCTGTGCTTACTGCCTGTGCTTGCTGTGCTTGCTGTGCTGCCTGTGCTTGCTGCCTGTGCTTGCTGTGCTGCCTGTCCTTGCTGCCTGTGCTTGCTGTGCTGCCTGTGCTTGCTGCCTGTGCTTGCTGTGCTGCCTGTGCTTGCTGCCTGTGCTTGTTGTGCTGCCTGTGCTGCCTGTGCTTGCTGCCTGTGCTTGCTATGCTGCCTGTGCTTGCTGTGCTGCCTGTGCTTGATGTGCTGCCTGTGCTTGCTGCCTGTGCTTGCTGTACTTGCTGTGCTGCCTGTGCTTGCTGTGCTGCCTGTGCTTGCTGCCTGTGCTGCCTGTGCTTGCTGTGCTGCCTGTGCTGCCTGTGCTTGCTGCCTGTGCTTGCTGTGCTGCCTGTGCTTGCTGCCTGTGCTTGCTGTGCTGCCTACCCTTGCTGCCTGTGCTTGCTGTGCTGCCTGTGCTTGCTGCCTGTGCTTGCTGTGCTGCCTGAGCTGCCTGTGCTTGCTGCCTGTGCTTGCTGTGCTCCCTGTGCTTGCTGCCTGTGCTTGCTGTGCTGCCTGTGCTTGCTGTGCTGCCTGTGCTTGCTGCCTGTGCTTGATGTGCTGCCTGTGCTTGCTGTGCTGCCTGTGCTTGCTGCCTGTGCTTGATGTGCTGCCTGAGCTGCCTGTGCTTGCTGCCTGTGCTTGCTGTGCTCCCTGTGCTTGCTGCCTGTGCTTGCTGTGCACCCTGTGCTTGCTGCCTGTGCTTGCTGTGCTGCCTGTGCTTGCTGCCTGTGCTTGCTGTGCTGCCTACCCTTGCTGCCTGTGCTTGCTGTGCTGCCTGTGCTTGCTGCCTGTGCTTGCTGTGCTGCCTGAGCTGCCTGTGCTTGCTGCCTGTGCTTGCTGTGCTCCCTGTGCTTGCTGCCTGTGCTTGCTGTGCTGCCTGTGCTTGCTGTGCTGCCTGTGCTTGCTGCCTGTGCTTGATGTGCTGCCTGAGCTGCCTGTGCTTGCTGCCTGTGCTTGCTGTGCACCCTGTGCTTGCTGCCTGTGCTTGCTGTGCTGCCTGTGCTTGCTGCCTGTGCTTGGTGTGCTGCCTGTGCTTGGTGTGCTGCGTGTGCTTGCTGCCTGTACTTGCTGTGCTGCCTGTGCTTGCTGCCTGTGCTTGCTGCCTGTGCTTGCTGTGCTGCCTGTGCTTGCTGCCTGTGCTTGCTGTGCTGCCTGTGCTTGCTGTGCTGCCTGTTAGCGATGCATTTGATTTCGCCCATGACACGCGGTAATTCGACAGTGGCACACGACAGTGCGTTGCTGTGTCACCTGTTTTTGGAGGCGCCGTGAGTCGCGGATCACATGTTTACCTCGGCGGCCGGTGCATTGACCTGCGTCTCAGTAAGAGTAAGCATTGTAAACAAATGCGAGAGTGAATCTCGCCGAAGATCGGAGCAGGCTTTGCCTGTTGGAAAGAGGACGGATCTTGACCCCTCTGCACTTCCCCCAGAATCGCTAAAACGAACACATCTCGTCGAGCTATTTTGCGGGTTTCTAACATGCCTGTGCTAGCTGCCTGTGCTTGCTGTGCTGCCTGTGCTTGCTGCCTGTGCTTGCTGCCTGTGCTTGCTGTGCTCCCTGTGCTTGCTGCCTGTGCTTGCTGTGCTGCCTGTGCTTGGTGTGCTGCGTGTGCTTGCTGTGCTGCCTGTGCTTGCTGCCTGTGCTTGCTGCCTGTGCTTGCTGCCTGTGCTGCCTGTGCTTGCTGTGCTGCCTGTGCTGCCTGTGCTTGCTGCCTGTGCTTGCTGCCTGTGCTTGCTGCCTGTGCTTGCTATGCTGCCTGTGCAAGCTGCCTGTGCTTGCTGCCTGTGCTTGCTGTACTTGCTGTGCTGCCTGTGCTTGCTGCCTGTGCTTGCTGTGCTGCCTGTGCTTGCTGCCTGTGCTTGCTGTGCTGCCTGTGCTTGCTGCCTGTGCATGCTCTGCTGCCTGTGCTTGCTGCCTGTGCTTGCTGTGCTGCCTGTGCTTGCTGCCTGTGCTTGCTGTGCTTGCTGTGCTGCCTGTGCGTGCTGTGCTGCCTGTGCTTGCTGCCTGTGCAAGCTGCCTGTGCTTGCTGTGCTGCCTGTGCTTGCTGTGCTCCCTGTGCTTGCTGCCTGTGCTTGCTGTGCTGCCTGTGCTTGCTGCCTGTGCTTGCTATGCTGCCTGTGCTTGCTGTGCTGCCTGTGCTTGATGTGCTGCCTGTGCTTGCTGCCTGTGCTTGCTGTGCTGCCTGTGCTTGCTGTACTTGCTGTGCTGCCTGTGCTTGCTGTGCTGCCTGTGCTTGCTGCCTGTGCTGCATGTGCTTGCTGTGCTGCCTGTGCTGCCTGTGCTTGCTGCCTGTGCTTGCTGTGCTGCCTGTGCTTGCTGCCTGTGCTTGCTGTGCTGCCTACCCTTGCTGCCTGTGCTTGCTGTGCTGCCTGTGCTTGCTGCCTGTGCTTGCTGCCTGTGCTTGCTGTGCTGCCTGAGCTGCCTGTGCTTGCTGCCTGTGCTTGCTGTGCTCCCTGTGCTTGCTGCCTGTGCTTGCTGTGCTGCCTGTGCTTGCTGTGCTGCCTGTGCTTGCTGCCTGTGCTTGCTGTGCTGCCTGAGCTGCCTGTGCTTGCTGCCTGTGCTTGCTGTGCTCCCTGTGCTTGCTGCCTGTGCTTGCTGTGCTGCCTGTGCTTGGTGTGCTGCCTGTGCTTGCTGCCTGTGCTTGCTGTGCTGCCTGCGCTTGCTGTGCTGCCTGTGCTTGCTGCCTGTGCTTGCTGTGTTGCCTGTGCTTGCTGCCTGTGCTTGCTGTGCTGCCTGCGCTTGCTGTGCTGCCTGCGCTTGCTGTGCTGCCTGTGCTTGCTGCCTGTGCTTGCTGTGTTGCCTGTGCTTGCTGCCTGTGCTGCCTGTGCTGCCTGTGCTTGCTGCCTGTGCTTGCTGTGCTGCCTGTGCTTGCTGTGCTGCCTGTGCTTGCTGCCTGTGCTTGCTGTGCTGCCTGTGCTAGCTGCCTGTGCTTGCTGTGCTGCCTGTGCTTGCTGCCTGTGCTTGCTGTGCTGCCTGTGCTTGCTGCCTGTGCTTGCTGTGCTACCTGTGCTTGCTGCCTGTGCTTGCTGTGCTGCCTGTGCTTGCTGCCTGTGCTTGCTGCCTGTGCTGCCTGTGCTTGCTGTGCTGCCTGTGCTTGCTGCCTGTGCTTGCTGCCTGTGCTTGCTGCCTGTGCTGCCTGTGCTTGCTGTGCTCCCTGTGCTTGCTGCCTGTGCTTGCTGTGCTGCCTGTGCTTGGTGTGCTGCCTGTGCTTGCTGCCTGTGCTTGCTGTGCTGCCTGCGCTTGCTGTGCTGCCTGTGCTTGCTGCCTGTGCTTGCTGTGCTGCCTGTGCTTGCTGCCTGTGCTTGCTGTGCTGCCTGTGCGTGCTGTGCTGCCTGTGCTTGCTGCCTGTGCTTGCTGCCTGTGCTTGCTGTGCTGCCTGTGCTTGCTGCCTGTGCATGCTCTGCTGCCTGTGCTTGCTGCCTGTGCTTGCTGTGCTGCCTGTGCTTGCTGCCTGTGCTTGCTGTGCTTGCTGTGCTGCCTGTGCGTGCTGTGCTGCCTGTGCTTGCTGCCTGTGCTTGCTGTGCTGCCTGTGCTTGCTGTGCTCCCTGTGCTTGCTGCCTGTGCTTGCTGTGCTGCCTGTGCTTGCTGCCTGTGCTTGCTATGCTGCCTGTGCTTGCTGTGCTGCCTGTGCTTGATGTGCTGCCTGTGCTTGCTGCCTGTGCTTGCTGTGCTGCCTGTGCTTGCTGTACTTGCTGTGCTGCCTGTGCTTGCTGTGCTGCCTGTGCTTGCTGCCTGTGCTGCCTGTGCTTGCTGTGCTGCCTGTGCTGCCTGTGCTTGCTGCCTGTGCTTGCTGTGCTGCCTGTGCTTGCTGCCTGTGCTTGCTGTGCTGCCTACCCTTGCTGCCTGTGCTTGCTGCCTGTGCTTGCTGTGCTGCCTGAGCTGCCTGTGCTTGCTGCCTGTGCTTGCTGTGCTCCCTGT
The DNA here is from genome assembly GCA_963942575.1 of Priocnemis perturbator. Taxonomy (NCBI): domain Eukaryota; kingdom Metazoa; phylum Arthropoda; class Insecta; order Hymenoptera; family Pompilidae; genus Priocnemis; species Priocnemis perturbator. The sequence continues at coordinate 43,169 of CAWWDK010000168.1, forward strand.
GCTTGCTGCCTGTGCTTGCTGTGCTGCCTGTGCTTGCTGCCTGTGCTTGCTGTGCTGCCTGAGCTGCCTGTGCTTGCTGCCTGTGCTTGCTGTGCTCCCTGTGCTTGCTGCCTGTGCTTGCTGTGCTGCCTGTGCTTGGTGTGCTGCCTGTGCTTGCTGCCTGTGCTTGCTGTGCTGCCTGCGCTTGCTGTGCTGCCTGTGCTTGCTGCCTGTGCTTGCTGTGTTGCCTGTGCTTGCTGCCTGTGCTTGCTGTGCTGCCTGCGCTTGCTGTGCTGCCTGCGCTTGCTGTGCTGCCTGTGCTTGCTGCCTGTGCTTGCTGTGTTGCCTGTGCTTGCTGCCTGTGCTGCCTGTGCTGCCTGTGCTTGCTGCCTGTGCTTGCTGTGCTGCCTGTGCTTGCTGTGCTGACTGTGCTTGCTGCCTGTGCTTGCTGTGCTGCCTGTGCTAGCTGCCTGTGCTTGCTGTGCTGCCTGTGCTTGCTGCCTGTGCTTGCTGTGCTGCCTGTGCTTGCTGTGCTGCCTGTGCTTGCTGTGCTGCCTGTGCTTGCTGCCTGTGCTTGCTGTGCTACCTGTGCTTGCTGCTTGTGCTTGCTGTGCTGCCTGTGCTTGCTGCCTGTGCTTGCTGCCTGTGCTGCCTGTGCTTGCTGTGCTGCCTGTGCTTGCTGCCTGTGCTTGCTGCCTGTGCTTGCTGCCTGTGCTGCCTGTGCTTGCTGTGCTGCCTGTGCTGCCTGTGCTTGCTGCCTGTGCTTGCTGCCTGTGCTTGCTATGCTGCCTGTGCAAGCTGCCTGTGCTTGCTCCCTGTGCTTGCTGTACTTGCTGTGCTGCCTGTGCTTGCTGCCTGTGCTTGCTGTGCTGCCTGTGCTTGCTGCCTGTGCTTGCTGTGCTGCCTGTGCTTGCTGCCTGTGCTTGCTGCCTGTGCTTGCTGTGCTGCCTGTGCTTGCTGCCTGTGCTTGCTGTGCTTGCTGTGCTGCCTGTGCGTGCTGTGCTGCCTGTGCTTGCTGCCTGTGCAAGCTGCCTGTGCTTGCTGTGCTGCCTGTGCTTGCTGTGCTCCCTGTGCTTGCTGCCTGTGCTTGCTGTGCTGCCTGTGCTTGCTGCCTGTGCTTGCTATGCTGCCTGTGCTTGCTGTGCTGCCTGTGCTTGATGTGCTGCCTGTGCTTGCTGCCTGTGCTTGCTGTACTTGCTGTGCTGCCTGTGCTTGCTGTGCTGCCTGTGCTTGCTCCCTGTGCTGCCTGTGCTTGCTGTGCTGCCTGTGCTGCCTGTGCTTGCTGCCTGTGCTTGCTGTGCTGCCTGTGCTTGCTGCCTGTGCTTGCTGTGCTGCCTACCCTTGCTGCCTGTGCTTGCTGTGCTGCCTGTGCTTGCTGCCTGTGCTTGCTGTGCTGCCTGAGCTGCCTGTGCTTGCTGCCTGTGCTTGCTGTGCTCCCTGTGCTTGCTGCCTGTGCTTGCTGTGCTGCCTGTGCTTTCTGTACTTGCTGTGCTGCCTGTGCTTGATGTGCTGCCTGTGCTTGCTGCCTGTGCTTGCTGTGCTGCCTGTGGTTGCTGTGCTGCCTGTGCTTACTGCCTGTGTTTGCTGTGCTGCCTGTGCTTGATGTGCTGCCTGTGCTTGCTGCCTGTGCTTGCTGTACTTGCTGTGCTGCCTGTGCTTGCTGTGCTGCCTGTGCTTGCTGCCTGTGCTGCCTGTGCTTGCTGTGCTGCCTGTGCTGCCTGTGCTTGCTGCCTGTGCTTGCTGTGCTGCCTGTGCTTGCTGCCTGTGCTTGCTGTGCTGCCTACCCTTGCTGCCTGTGCTTGCTGTGCTGCCTGTGCTTGCTGCCTGTGCTTGCTGTGCTGCCTGAGCTGCCTGTGCTTGCTGCCTGTGCTTGCTGTGCTCCCTGTGCTTGCTGCCTGTGCTTGCTGTGCTGCCTGTGCTTGCTGTGCTGCCTGTGCTTGCTGCCTGTGCTTGATGTGCTGCCTGAGCTGCCTGTGCTTGCTGCCTGTGCTTGCTGTGCACCCTGTGCTTGCTGCCTGTGCTTGCTGTGCTGCCTGTGCTTGCTGCCTGTGCTTGCTGTGCTGCCTGTGCTTGGTGTGCTGCGTGTGCTTGCTGCCTGTACTTGCTGTGCTGCCTGTGCTTGCTGCCTGTGCTTGCTGCCTGTGCTTGCTGTGCTGCCTGTGCTTGCTGCCTGTGCTTGCTGTGCTGCCTGTGCTTGCTGTGCTGCCTGTTAGCGATGCATTTGATTTCGCCCATGACACGCGGTAATTCGACAGTGGCACACGACAGTGCGTTGCTGTGTCACCTGTTTTTGGAGGCGCCGAGAGTCGCGGATCACATGTTTACCTCGGCGGCCGGTGCATTGACCTGCGTCTCAGTAAGAGTAAGCATTGTAAACAAATGCGAGAGTGAATCTCGCCGAAGATCGGAGCAGGCTTTGCCTGTTGGAAAGAGGACGGATCTTGACCCCTCTGCACTTCCCCCAGAATCGCTAAAACGAACACATCTCGTCGAGCTATTTTGCGGGTTTCTAACATGCCTGTGCTAGCTGCCTGTGCTTGCTGTGCTGCCTGTGCTTGCTGCCTGTGCTTGCTGCCTGTGCTTGCTGTGCTCCCTGTGCTTGCTGCCTGTGCTTGCTGTGCTGCCTGTGCTTGGTGTGCTGCGTGTGCTTGCTGTGCTGCCTGTGCTTGCTGCCTGTGCTTGCTGCCTGTGCTTGCTGCCTGTGCTGCCTGTGCTTGCTGTGCTGCCTGTGCTGCCTGTGCTTGCTGCCTGTGCTTGCTGCCTGTGCTTGCTGCCTGTGCTTGCTATGCTGCCTGTGCAAGCTGCCTGTGCTTGCTGCCTGTGCTTGCTGTACTTGCTGTGCTGCCTGTGCTTGCTGCCTGTGCTTGCTGTGCTGCCTGTGCTTGCTGCCTGTGCTTGCTGTGCTGCCTGTGCTTGCTGCCTGTGCATGCTCTGCTGCCTGTGCTTGCTGCCTGTGCTTGCTGTGCTGCCTGTGCTTGCTGCCTGTGCTTGCTGTGCTTGCTGTGCTGCCTGTGCGTGCTGTGCTGCCTGTGCTTGCTGCCTGTGCAAGCTGCCTGTGCTTGCTGTGCTGCCTGTGCTTGCTGTGCTCCCTGTGCTTGCTGCCTGTGCTTGCTGTGCTGCCTGTGCTTGCTGCCTGTGCTTGCTATGCTGCCTGTGCTTGCTGTGCTGCCTGTGCTTGATGTGCTGCCTGTGCTTGCTGCCTGTGCTTTGCTGTACTTGCTGTGCTGCCTGTGCTTGCTGTGCTGCCTGTGCTTGCTGCCTGTGCTGCATGTGCTTGCTGTGCTGCCTGTGCTGCCTGTGCTTGCTGCCTGTGCTTGCTGTGCTGCCTGTGCTTGCTGCCTGTGCTTGCTGTGCTGCCTACCCTTGCTGCCTGTGCTTGCTGTGCTGCCTGTGCTTGCTGCCTGTGCTTGCTGTGCTGCCTGAGCTGCCTGTGCTTGCTGCCTGTGCTTGCTGTGCCCCCTGTGCTTGCTGCCTGTGCTTGCTGTGCTGCCTGTGCTTGCTGTGCTGCCTGTGCTTGCTGCCTGTGCTTGCTGTGCTGCCTGAGCTGCCTGTGCTTGCTGCCTGTGCTTGCTGTGCTCCCTGTGCTTGCTGCCTGTGCTTGCTGTGCTGCCTGTGCTTGGTGTGCTGCCTGTGCTTGCTGCCTGTGCTTGCTGTGCTGCCTGCGCTTGCTGTGCTGCCTGTGCTTGCCGCCTGTGCTTGCTGTGTTGCCTGTGCTTGCTGCCTGTGCTTGCTGTGCTGCCTGCGCTTGCTGTGCTGCCTGCGCTTGCTGTGCTGCCTGTGCTTGCTGCCTGTGCTTGCTGTGTTGCCTGTGCTTGCTGCCTGTGCTGCCTGTGCTGCCTGTGCTTGCTGCCTGTGCTTGCTGTGCTGCCTGTGCTTGCTGTGCTGCCTGTGCTTGCTGCCTGTGCTTGCTGCCTGTGCTGCCTGTGCTTGCTGTGCTGCCTGTGCTGCCTGTGCTTGCTGCCTGTGCTTGCTGCCTGTGCTTGCTATGCTGCCTGTGCAAGCTGCCTGTGCTTGCTCCCTGTGCTTGCTGTACTTGCTGTGCTGCCTGTGCTTGCTGCCTGTGCTTGCTGTGCTGCCTGTGCTTGCTGCCTGTGCTTGCTGTGCTGCCTGTGCTTGCTGCCTGTGCTTGCTGTGCTGCCTGTGCTTGCTGCCTGTGCTTGCTGTGCTGCCTGTGCGTGCTGTGCTGCCTGTGCTTGCTGCCTGTGCAAGCTGCCTGTGCTTGCTGTGCTGCCTGTGCTTGCTGTGCTCCCTGTGCTTGCTGCCTGTGCTTGCTGTGCTGCCTGTGCTTGCTGCCTGTGCTTGCTATGCTGCCTGTGCTTGCTGTGCTGCCTGTGCTTGATGTGCTGCCTGTGCTTGCTGCCTGTGCTTGCTGTACTTCCTGTGCTGCCTGTGCTTGCTGTGCTGCCTGTGCTTGCTGCCTGTGCTGCCTGTGCTTGCTGTGCTGCCTGTGCTGCCTGTGCTTGCTGCCTGTGCTTGCTGTGCTGCCTGTGCTTGCTGCCTGTGCTTGCTGTGCTGCCTACCCTTGCTGCCTGTGCTTGCTGTGCTGCCTGTGCTTGCTGCCTGTGCTTGCTGTGCTGCCTGAGCTGCCTGTGCTTGCTGCCTGTGCTTGCTGTGCTCCCTGTGCTTGCTGCCTGTGCTTGCTGTGCTGCCTGTGCTTGCTGTGCTGCCTGTGCTTGCTGCCTGTGCTTGATGTGCTGCCTGAGCTGCCTGTGCTTGCTGCCTGTGCTTGCTGTGCACCCTGTGCTTGCTGCCTGTGCTTGCTGTGCTGCCTGTGCTTGCTGCCTGTGCTTGCTGTGCTGCCTGTGCTTGGTGTGCTGCGTGTGCTTGCTGCCTGTGCTTGCTGTGCTGCCTGTGCTTGCTGCCTGTGCTTGCTGCCTGTGCTTGCTGTGCTGCCTGTGCTTGCTGCCTGTGCTTGCTGTGCTGCCTGTGCTTGCTGTGCTGCCTGTTAGCGATGCATTTGATTTCGCCCATGACACGCGGTAATTCGACAGTGGCACACGACAGTGCGTTGCTGTGTCACCTGTTTTTGGAGGCGCCGAGAGTCGCGGATCATATGTTTACCTCGGCGGCCGGTGCATTGACCTGCGTCTCAGTAAGAGTAAGCATTGTAAACAAATGCGAGAGTGAATCTCGCCGAAGATCGGAGCAGGCTTTGCCTGTTGGAAAGAGGACGGATCTTGACCCCTCTGCACTTCCCCCAGAATCGCTAAAACGAACACATCTCGTCGAGCTATTTTGCGGGTTTCTAACATGCCTGTTCTTGCTGCCTGTGCTTGCTGTGCTGCCTGTGCTTGCTGCCTGCGCTTGCTGTGCTGCCTGTGCTTGCTGTGCTGCCTGTGCTTGCTGGCTGTGCTTGCTGCCTGTGCTTGTTGTGCTGCCTGTGCTTGCTGTGCTGCCTGTGCTTGCTGCCTGTGCTTGCTGTGCTACCTGTGCTTGCTGCCTGTGCTTGTTGTGCTGCCTGTGCTTGCTGTGCTGCCTGTGCTTGCTGCCTGTGCTTGCTGTGCTGCCTGTGCTTGGTGTGCTGCCTGTGCTTGCTATGCTGCCTGTGCTTGCTGCCTGTGCTTGCTGTGTTGCCTGTGCTTGCTGTGCTGCCTGTGCTTGCTGCCTGTGCTTGCTGTGCTGCCTGTGCTTGCTGCCTCTGCTTGCTGTGCTGCCTGTGCTGCCTGTGCTGCCTGTGCTTGCTGCCTGTGCTTGCTGTGCTGCCTCTGCTTGCTGTGCTGACTGTGCTTGCTGCCTGTGCTTGCTGTGCTGCCTGTGCTAGCTGCCTGTGCTTGCTGTGCTGCCTGTGCTTGCTGCCTGTGCTTGCTGTGCTGCCTGTGCTTGCTGCCTGTGCTTGCTGTGCTACCTGTGCTTGCTGCCTGTGCTTGCTGTGCTGCCTGTGCTTGCTGCCTGTGCTTGCTGCCTGTGCTTGCTGCCTGTGCTGCCTGTGCTTGCTGTGCTGCCTGTGCTGCCTGTGCTTGCTGCCTGTGCTTGCTGCTTGTGCTTGCTTCCTGTGCTTGCTATGCTGCCTGTGCAAGCTGCCTGTGCTTGCTGCCTGTGCTTGCTGTACTTGCTGTGCTGCCTGTGCTTGCTGTGCTGCCTGTGCTTGCTGCCTCTGCTTGCTGTGCTGCCTGTGCTGCCTGTGCTGCCTGTGCTTGCTGCCTGTGCTTGCTGTGCTGCCTCTGCTTGCTGTGCTGACTGTGCTTGCTGCCTGTGCTGCCTGTGCTGCCTGTGCTTGCTGCCTGTGCTTGCTGTGCTGCCTGTGCTTGCTGTGCTGACTGTGCTTGCTGCCTGTGCTTGCTGTGCTGCCTGTGCTAGCTGCCTGTGCTTGCTGTGCTGCCTGTGCTTGCTGCCTGTGCTTGCTGTGCTGCCTGTGCTTGCTGCCTGTGCTTGCTGTGCTACCTGTGCTTGCTGCCTGTGCTTGCTGTGCTGCCTGTGCTTGCTGCCTGTGCTTGCTGCCTGTGCTGCCTGTGCTTGCTGTGCTGCCTGTGCTTGCTGCCTGTGCTTGCTGCCTGTGCTTGCTGCCTGTGCTGCCTGTGCTTGCTGTGCTGCCTGTGCTTGCTGCCTGTGCTTGCTGTGCTGCCTGTGCTGCCTGTGCTGCCTGTGCTTGCTGCCTGTGCTTGCTGTGCTGATTGTGCTTGCTGCCTGTGCTTGCTGTGCTGCCTGTGCTAGCTGCCTGTGCTTGCTGTGCTGCCTGTGCTTGCTGCCTGTGCTTGCTGTGCTACCTGTGCTTGCTGCCTGTGCTTGCTGTGCTGCCTGTGCTTGCTGCCTGTGCTTGCTGCCTGCGCTGCCTGTGCTTGCTGTGCTGCCTGTGCTGCCTGTGCTTGCTGCCTGTGCTTGCTGCCTGTGCTTGCTGTGCTGCCTGTGCTTGCTGCCTGTGCTTGCTATGCTGCCTGTGCAAGCTGCCTGTGCTTGCTGCCTGTGCTTGCTGTACTTGCTGTGCTGCCTGTGCTTGCTGTGCTGCCTGTGCTTGCTGCCTGTGCTTGCTGTGCTGCCTGTGCTTGCTGCCTGTGCTTGGTGTGCTGCGTGTGCTTGCTGTGCTGCCTGTGCTTGCTGCGCTGCCTGTGCTTGCTGCCTGTGCTTGCTGTGCTGCCTGTTAGCGATGCATTTGATTTCGCCCATAACACGCGGTAATTCGACAGTGGAACACGACAGTGCGTTGCTGTGTCACCGGTTTTTGGATCCGCCGAGAGTCGCGGATCATATGTTTACCTCGGCGGCCGGTGCATTGACCTGCGTCTCAGTAAGAGTAAGCATTGTTAACAAATGCAAGAGTGAATCTCGCCGAAGATCGGAGCAGGGTTTGCCTGTTGGAAAGAGGACGGAGCTTGACCCCTCTGCACTTCCCCCAGAATCGCTAAAACGAACACATCTCGTCGAGCTATTTTGCGGGTTTCTAACATGCCTGTGCTTGCTGCCTGTGCTTGCTGTGCTGCCTGTGCTTGCTGCCTGTGCTTGCTGCCTGCGCTGCCTGTGCTTGCTGTGCTGCCTGTGCTGCCTGTGCTTGCTGCCTGTGCTTGCTGCCTGTGCTTGCTGTGCTGCCTGTGCTTGCTGCCTGTGCTTGCTATGCTGCCTGTGCAAGCTGCCTGTGCTTGCTGCCTGTGCTTGCTGTACTTGCTGTGCTGCCTGTGCTTGCTGTGCTGCCTGTGCTTGCTGCCTGTGCTTGCTGTGCTACCTGTGCTTGCTGCCTGTGCTTGCTGTGCTGCCTGTGCTTGCTGCCTGTGCTTGCTGCCTGTGCTGCCTGTGCTTGCTGTGCTGCCTGTGCTTGCTGCCTGTGCTTGCTGCCTGTGCTTGCTGCCTGTGCTGCCTGTGCTTGCTGTGCTGCCTGTGCTGCCTGTGCTTGCTGCCTGTGCTTGCTGCCTGTGCTTGCTATGCTGCCTGTGCAAGCTGCCTGTGCTTGCTGCCTGTGCTTGCTGTACTTGCTGTGCTGCCTGTGCTTGCTGTGCTGCCTGTGCTTGCTGCCTGTGCATGCTCTGCTGCCTGTGCTTGCTGCCTGTGCTTGCTGTGCTGCCTGTGCTTGCTGCCTGTGCTTGCTGTGCTTGCTGTGCTGCCTGTGCGTGCTGTGCTGCCTGTGCTTGCTGTGCTCCCTGTGCTTGCTGCCTGTGCTTGCTGTGCTGCCTGTGCTTGCTGCCTGTGCTTGCTGCCTGTGCTTGCTATGCTGCCTGTGCTTGCTGTGCTGCCTGTGCTTGATGTGCTGCCTGTGCTTGCTGCCTGTGCTTGCTGTACTTGCTGTGCTGCCTGTGCTTGCTGTGCTGCCTGTGCTTGCTGCCTGTGCTGCCTGTGCTTGCTGTGCTGCCTGTGCTGCCTGTGCTTGCTGCCTGTGCTTGCTGTGCTGCCTGTGCTTGCTGCCTGTGCTTGCTGCCTGTGCTTGCTATGCTGCCTAGGCAAGCTGCCTGTGCTTGCTGCCTGTGCTTGCTGTACTTGCTGTGCTGCCTGTGCTTGCTGCCTGTGCTTGCTGTGCTGCCTGTGCTTGCTGCCTGTGCTTGCTGTGCTGCCTGTGCTTGCTGCCTGTGCATGCTCTGCTGCCTGTGCTTGCTGCCTGTGCTTGCTGTGCTGCCTGTGCTTGCTGCCTGTGCTTGCTGTGCTTGCTGTGCTGCCTGTGCGTGCTGTGCTGCCTGTGCTTGCTGCCTGTGCAAGCTGCCTGTGCTTGCTGTGCTGCCTGTGCTTGCTGTGCTCCCTGTGCTTGCTGCCTGTGCTTGCTGTGCTGCCTGTGCTTGCTGCCTGTGCTTGCTATGCTGCCTGTGCTTGCTGTGCTGCCTGTGCTTGATGTGCTGCCTGTGCTTGCTGCCTGTGCTTGCTGTGCTGCCTGTGCTTGCTGTACTTGCTGTGCTGCCTGTGCTTGCTGTGCTGCCTGTGCTTGCTGCCTGTGCTGCCTGTGCTTGCTGTGCTGCCTGTGCTGCCTGTGCTTGCTGCCTGTGCTTGCTGTGCTGCCTGTGCTTGCTGCCTGTGCTTGCTGTGCTGCCTACCCTTGCTGCCTGTGCTTGCTGCCTGTGCTTGCTGTGCTGCCTGAGCTGCCTGTGCTTGCTGCCTGTGCTTGCTGTGCTCCCTGTGCTTGCTGCCTGTGCTTGCTGTGCTGCCTGTGCTTGCTGTGCTGCCTGTGCTTGCTGCCTGTGCTTGCTGTGCTGCCTGAGCTGCCTGTGCTTGCTGTGCTCCCTGTGCTTGCTGCCTGTGCTTGCTGTGCTGCCTGTGCTTGGTGTGCTGCCTGTGCTTGCTGCCTGTGCTTGCTGTGCTGCCTGCGCTTGCTGTGCTGCCTGTGCTTGCTGCCTGTGCTTGCTGTGTTGCCTGTGCTTGCTGCCTGTGCTTGCTGTGCTGCCTGCGCTTGCTGTGCTGCCTGCGCTTGCTGTGCTGCCTGTGCTTGCTGCCTGTGCTTGCTGTGTTGCCTGTGCTTGCTGCCTGTGCTGCCTGTGCTGCCTGTGCTTGCTGCCTGTGCCTGCTGTGCTGCCTGTGCTTGCTGTGCTGACTGTGCTTGCTGCCTGTGCTTGCTGTGCTGCCTGTGCTAGCTGCCTGTGCTTGCTGTGCTGCCTGTGCTTGCTGCCTGTGCTTGCTGTGCTGCCTGTGCTTGCTGCCTGTGCTTGCTGTGCTACCTGTGCTTGCTGCTTGTGCTTGCTGTGCTGCCTGTGCTTGCTGCCTGTGCTTGCTGCCTGTGCTGCCTGTGCTTGCTGTGCTGCCTGTGCTTGCTGCCTGTGCTTGCTGCCTGTGCTTGCTGCCTGTGCTGCCTGTGCTTGCTGTGCTGCCTGTGCTGCCTGTGCTTGCTGCCTGTGCTTGCTGCCTGTGCTTGCTATGCTGCCTGTGCAAGCTGCCTGTGCTTGCTCCCTGTGCTTGCTGTACTTGCTGTGCTGCCTGTGCTTGCTGCATGTGCTTGCTGTGCTGCCTGTGCTTGCTGCCTGTGCTTGCTGTGCTGCCTGTGCTTGCTGCCTGTGCTTGCTGCCTGTGCTTGCTGTGCTGCCTGTGCTTGCTGCCTGTGCTTGCTATGCTGCCTGTGCAAGCTGCCTGTGCTTGCTGCCTGTGCTTGCTGTACTTGCTGTGCTGCCTGTGCTTGCTGTGCTGCCTGTGCTTGCTGCCTGTGCTTGCTGTGCTACCTGTGCTTGCTGCCTGTGCTTGCTGTGCTGCCTGTGCTTGCTGCCTGTGCTTGCTGCCTGTGCTTGCTGCCTGTGCTGCCTGTGCTTGCTGTGCTGCCTGTGCTTGCTGCCTGTGCTTGCTGCCTGTGCTTGCTGCCTGTGCTGCCTGTGCTTGCTGTGCTGCCTGTGCTGCCTGTGCTTGCTGCCTGTGCTTGCTGCCTGTGCTTGCTGCCTGTGCTTGCTATGCTGCCTGTGCAAGCTGCCTGTGCTTGCTGCCTGTGCTTGCTGTACTTGCTGTGCTGCCTGTGCTTGCTGCCTGTGCTTGCTGTGCTGCCTGTGCTTGCTGCCTGTGCATGCTCTGCTGCCTGTGCTTGCTGCCTGTGCTTGCTGTGCTGCCTGTGCTTGCTGCCTGTGCTTGCTGTGCTTGCTGTGCTGCCTGTGCGTGCTGTGCTGCCTGTGCTTGCTGTGCTCCCTGTGCTTGCTGCCTGTGCTTGCTGTGCTGCCTGTGCTTGCTGCCTGTGCTTGCTGTGCTGCCTGTGCTTGCTGCCTGTGCTTGCTATGCTGCCTGTGCTTGCTGTGCTGCCTGTGCTTGATGTGCTGCCTGTGCTTGCTGCCTGTGCTTGCTGAACTTGCTGTGCTGCCTGTGCTTGCTGTGCTGCCTGTGCTTGCTGCCTGTGCTGCCTGTGCTTGCTGTGCTGCCTGTGCTGCCTGTGCTTGCTGCCTGTGCTTGCTGTGCTGCCTGTGCTTGCTGTGCTGCCTACCCTTGCTGCCTGTGCTTGCTGTGCTGCCTGTGCTTGCTGTGCTTGCTGCCTGTGCTTGCTGCCTGTGCTTGCTGCCTGTGCTTGCTATGCTGCCTGTGCAAGCTGCCTGTGCTTGCTGCCTGTGCTTGCTGTACTTGCTGTGCTGCCTGTGCTTGCTGCCTGTGCTTGCTGTGCTGCCTGTGCTTGCTGCCTGTGCTTGCTGTGCTGCCTGTGCTTGCTGTGCTGCCTGTGCTTGCTGCCTGTGCATGCTCTGCTGCCTGTGCTTGCTGCCTGTGCTTGCTGTGCTGCCTGTGCTTGCTGCCTGTGCTTGCTGTGCTTGCTGTGCTGCCTGTGCGTGCTGTGCTGCCTGTGCTTGCTGCCTGTGCAAGCTGCCTGTGCTTGCTGTGCTGCCTGGGCTTGCTGTGCTCCCTGTGCTTGCTGCCTGTGCTTGCTGTGCTGCCTGTGCTTGCTGCCTGTGCTTGCTATGCTGCCTGTGCTTGCTGTGCTGCCTGTGCTTGATGTGCTGCCTGTGCTTGCTGCCTGTGCTTGCTGTGCTGCCTGTGCTTGCTGTACTTGCTGTGCTGCCTGTGCTTGCTGTGCTGCCTGTGCTTGCTGCCTGTGCTGCCTGTGCTTGCTGTGCTGCCTGTGCTGCCTGTGCTTGCTGCCTGTGCTTGCTGTGCTGCCTGTGCTTGCTGCCTGTGCTTGCTGTGCTGCCTACCCTTGCTGCCTGTGCTTGCTGCCTGTGCTTGCTGTGCTGCCTGAGCTGCCTGTGCTTGCTGCCTGTGCTTGCTGTGCTCCCTGTGCTTGCTGCCTGTGCTTGCTGTGCTGCCTGTGCTTGCTGTGCTGCCTGTGCTTGCTGCCTGTGCTTGCTGTGCTGCCTGAGCTGCCTGTGCTTGCTGCCTGTGCTTGCTGTGCTCCCTGTGCTTGCTGCCTGTGCTTGCTGTGCTGCCTGTGCTTGGTGTGCTGCCTGTGCTTGGTGTGCTGCCTGTGCTTGCTGCCTGTGCTTGCTGTGCTGCCTGCGCTTACTGTGCTGCCTGTGCTTGCTGCCTGTGCTTGCTGTGTTGCCTGTGCTTGCTGCCTGTGCTTGCTGTGCTGCCTGCGCTTGCTGTGCTGCCTGTGCTTGCTGCCTGTGCTTGCTGTGTTGCCTGTGCTTGCTGCCTGTGCTGCCTGTGCTGCCTGTGCTTGCTGCCTGTGCTTGCTGTGCTGCCTGTGCTTGCTGTGCTGACTGTGCTTGCTGCCTGTGCTTGCTGTGCTGCCTGTGCTAGCTGCCTGTGCTTGCTGTGCTGCCTGTGCTTGCTGCCTGTGCTTGCTGTGCTGCCTGTGCTCGCTGCCTGTGCTTGCTGTGCTACCTGTGCTTGCTGCTTGTGCTTGCTGTGCTGCCTGTGCTTGCTGCCTGTGCTGCCTGTGCTTGCTGTGCTGCCTGTGCTTGCTGCCTGTGCTTGCTGCCTGTGCTTGCTGCCTGTGCTGCCTGTGCTGCCTGTGCTGCCTGTGCTGCCTGTGCTTGCTGCCTGTGCTTGCTGCCTGTGCTTGCTATGCTGCCTGTGCTTGCTCCCTGTGCTTGCTGTACTTGCTGTGCTGCCTGTGCTTGCTGCCTGTGCTTGCTGTGCTGCCTGTGCTTGCTGCCTGTGCTTGCTGTGCTGCCTGTGCTTGCTGCCTGTGCTTGCTGCCTGTGCTTGCTGTGCTGCCTGTGCTTGCTGCCTGTGCTTGCTGTGCTTGCTGTGCTGCCTGTGCGTGCTGTGCTGCCTGTGCTTGCTGCCTGTGCAAGCTGCCTGTGCTTGCTGTGCTGCCTGTGCTTGCTGTGCTCCCTGTGCTTGCTGCCTGTGCTTGCTGTGCTGCCTGTGCTTGCTGCCTGTGCTTGCTATGCTGCCTGTGCTTGCTGTGCTGCCTGTGCTTGATGTGCTGCCTGTGCTTGCTGCCTGTGCTTGCTGTACTTCCTGTGCTGCCTGTGCTTGCTGTGCTGCCTGTGCTTGCTGCCTGTGCTGCCTGTGCTTGCTGTGCTGCCTGTGCTGCCTGTGCTTGCTGCCTGTGCTTGCTGTGCTGCCTGTGCTTGCTGCCTGTGCATGCTGTGCTGCCTACCCTTGCTGCCTGTGCTTGCTGTGCTGCCTGTGCTTGCTGCCTGTGCTTGCTGTGCTGCCTGAGCTGCCTGTGCTTGCTGCCTGTGCTTGCTGTGCTCCCTGTGCTTGCTGCCTGTGCTTGCTGTGCTGCCTGTGCTTGCTGTGCTGCCTGTGCTTGCTGCCTGTGCTTGATGTGCTGCCTGAGCTGCCTGTGCTTGCTCCCTGTGCTTGCTGTGCACCCTGTGCTTGCTGCCTGTGCTTGCTGTGCTGCCTGTGCTTGCTGCCTGTGCTTGCTGTGCTGCCTGTGCTTGGTGTGCTGCGTGTGCTTGCTGCCTGTGCTTGCTGTGCTGCCTGTGCTTGCTGCCTGTGCTTGCTGCCTGTGCTTGCTGTGCTGCCTGTGCTTGCTGCCTGTGCTTGCTGTGCTGCCTGTGCTTGCTGGCTGTGCTTGCTGCCTGTGCTTGTTGTGCTGCCTGTGCTTGCTGTGCTGCCTGTGCTTGCCGCCTGTGCTTGCTGTGCTACCTGTGCTTGCTGTGCTGCCTGTGCTTGCTGCCTGTGCTTGCTGTGCTGCCTGTGCTTGCTGCCTCTGCTTGCTGTGCTGCCTGTGCTGCCTGTGCTGCCTGTGCTTGCTGCCTGTGCTTGCTGTGCTGCCTCTGCTTGCTGTGCTGACTGTGCTTGCTGCCTGTGCTTGCTGTGCTGCCTGTGCTAGCTGCCTGTGCTTGCTGTGCTGCCTGTGCTTGCTGCCTGTGCTTGCTGTGCTGCCTGTGCTTGCTGCCTGTGCTTGCTGTGCTACCTGTGCTTGCTGCCTGTGCTTGCTGTGCTGCCTGTGCTTGCTGCCTGTGCTTGCTGCCTGTGCTGCCTGTGCTTGCTGTGCTGCCTGTGCTGCCTGTGCTTGCTGCCTGTGCTTGCTGCTTGTGCTTGCTTCCTGTGCTTGCTATGCTGCCTGTGCAAGCTGCCTGTGCTTGCTGCCTGTGCTTGCTGTACTTGCTGTGCTGCCTGTGCTTGCTGCCTGTGCTTGCTGTGCTGCCTGTGCTTGCTGCCTGCGCTTGCTGTGCTGCCTGTGCTTGCTGGCTGTGCTTGCTGCCTGTGCTTGTTGTGCTGCCTGTGCTTGCTGTGCTGCCTGTGCTTGCTGCCTGTGCTTGCTGTGCTACCTGTGCTTGCTGCCTGTGCTTGTTGTGCTGCCTGTGCTGCCTGTGCTTGCTGCCTGTGCTTGCTGTGCTGCCTGTGCTTGGTGTGCTGCCTGTGCTTGCTATGCTGCCTGTGCTTGCTGCCTGTGCTTGCTGTGTTGCCTGTGCTTGCTGTGCTGCCTGTGCTTGCTGCCTGTGCTTGCTGTGCTGCCTGTGCTTGCTGCCTCTGCTTGCTGTGCTGCCTGTGCTTGCTGCCTGTGCATGCTCTGCTGCCTGTGCTTGCTGCCTGTGCTTGCTGCCTGTGCCTGCTGTGCTGCCTGTGCTTGCTGCCTGTGCAAGCTGCCTGTGCTTGCTGTGCTGCCTGTGCTTGCTGTGCTCCCTGTGTTTGCTGCCTGTGCTTGCTGTGCTGCCTGTGCTTGCTGCCTGTGCTTGCTATGCTGCCTGTGCTTGCTGTGCTGCCTGTGCTGCCTGTGCTTGCTGCCTGTGCTTGCTGCCTGTGCTTGCTGTGCTGCCTGTGCTTGCTGTACTTGCTGTGCTGCCTGTGCTTGCTGTGCTGCCTGTGCTTGCGGCCTGTGCTGCCTGTGCTTGCTGTGCTGCCTGTGCTGCCTGTGCTTGCTGCCTGTGCTTGCTGTGCTGCCTGTGCTTGCTGCCTGTGCTTGCTGTGCTGCCTGTGCTTGCTGTACTTGCTGTGCTGCCTGTGCTTGCTGTGCTGCCTGTGCTAGCTGCCTGTGCTTGCTGTGCTGCCTGTGCTTGCTGCCTGTGCTTGCTGCCTGTGCTTGCTGTGCTGCCTACCCTTGCTGCCTGTGCTTGCTGCCTGTGCTTGCTGTGCTGCCTGAGCTGCCTGTGCTTGCTGCCTGTGCTTGCTGTGCTCCCTGTGCTTGCTGTGCTGCCTGTGCTTGCTGTGCTGCCTGTGCTTGCTGCCTGTGCTTGCTGTGCTGCCTGTGCTTGCTGCCTGTGCTTGCTGTGCTGCCTGTGCTTGCTGCCTGTTCTTGCTGTGCTGCCTGTGCTTGCTGCCTGTGCTTGCTGTGCTGCCTGTTAGCGATGCATTTGATTTCGCCCATAACACGCGGTAATTCGACAGTGGAACACGACAGTGCGTTGCTGTGTCACCGGTTTTTGGATCCGCCGAGAGTCGCGGATCATATGTTTACCTCGGCGGCCGGTGCATTGACCTGCGTCTCAGTAAGAGTAAGCATTGTTAACAAATGCGAGAGTGAATCTCGCCGAAGATCGGAGCAGGGTTTGCCTGTTGGAAAGAGGACGGAGCTTGACCCCTCTGCACTTCCCCCAGAATCGCTAAAACGAACACATCTCGTCGAGCTATTTTGCGGGTTTCTAACATGCCTGTGCTTGCTGCCTGTGCTTGCTGTGCTGCCTGTGCTTGCTGCATGTGCTTGCTGCCTGCGCTGCCTGTGCTTGCTGTGCTGCCTGTGCTGCCTGTGCTTGCTGCCTGTGCTTGCTGCCTGCGCTGCCTGAGCTGCCTGTGCTTGCTGTGCTGCCTGAGCTGCCTGTGCTTGCTGCCTGTGCTTGCTGTGCTCCCTGTGCTTATTGCCTGTGCTTGCTGTGCTGCCTGTGCTTGCTGTCTGTGCTTGCTGTGCTGCCTGTGCTTGCTGCCTGTGCTTGCTGTGCTGCCTGTGCTTGGTGTGCTGCGTGTGCTTGCTGCCTGTGCTGCCTGTGCTTGCTGCCTGTGCTTGCTGCCTGTGCTTGCTGTGCTGCCTGTGCTTGCTGTGCTGCCTGTGCTTGCTGCCTGTGCTTGCTGTGCTGCCTGTGCTTGCTGCCTGTGCTTGCTGTGCTGCCTGTGCTTGCTGCCTGTTCTTGCTGTGCTGCCTGTGCTTGCTGCCTGTGCTTGCTGTGCTGCCTGTTAGCGATGCATTTGATTTCGCCCATAACACGCGGTAATTCGACAGTGGAACACGACAGTGCGTTGCTGTGTCACCGGTTTTTGGATCCGCCGAGAGTCGCGGATCATATGTTTACCTCGGCGGCCGGTGCATTGACCTGCGTCTCAGTAAGAGTAAGCATTGTTAACAAATGCGAGAGTGAATCTCGCCGAAGATCGGAGCAGGGTTTGCCTGTTGGAAAGAGGACGGAGCTTGACCCCTCTGCACTTCCCCCAGAATCGCTAAAACGAACACATCTCGTCGAGCTATTTTGCGGGTTTCTAACATGCCTGTGCTTGCTGCCTGTGCTTGCTGTGCTGCCTGTGCTTGCTGCATGTGCTTGCTGCCTGCGCTGCCTGTGCTTGCTGTGCTGCCTGTGCTGCCTGTGCTTGCTGCCTGTGCTTGCTGCCTGCGCTGCCTGAGCTGCCTGTGCTTGCTGTGCTGCCTGAGCTGCCTGTGCTTGCTGCCTGTGCTTGCTGTGCTCCCTGTGCTTATTGCCTGTGCTTGCTGTGCTGCCTGTGCTTGCTGTCTGTGCTTGCTGTGCTGCCTGTGCTTGCTGCCTGTGCTTGCTGTGCTGCCTGTGCTTGGTGTGCTGCGTGTGCTTGCTGCCTGTGCTGCCTGTGCTTGCTGCCTGTGCTTGCTGCCTGTGCTTGCTGTGCTGCCTGTGCTTGCTGCCTGTGCTTGCTGCCTGTGCTTGCTGTGCTGCCTGTTAGCGATGCATTTGATTTCGCCCATGACACGCGGTAATTCGACAGTGGCACACGACAGTGCGTTGCTGTGTCACCTGTTTTTGGAGGCGCCGAGAGTCGCGGATCATATGTTTACCTCGGCGGCCGGTGCATTGACCTGCGTCTCAGTAAGAGTAAGCATTGTAAACAAATGCGAGAGTGAATCTCGCCGAAGATCGGAGCAGGCTTTGCCTGTTGGAAAGAGGACGGATCTTGACCCCTCTGCACTTCCCCCAGAATTGCTAAAACGAACACATCTCGTCGACCTATTTTGCGGGTTTCTAACATGCCTGTGCTAGCTGCCTGTGCTTGCTGTGCTGCCTGTGCTTGCTGCCTGTGCTTGCTGCCTGTACTTGCTGTGCTCCCTGTGCTTGCTGCCTGTGCTTGCTGTGCTGCCTGTGCTTGGTGTGCTGCGTGTGCTTGCTGTGCTGCCTGTGCTTGCTGCCTGTGCTTGCTGTGCTGCCTGTGCTGCGTGTGCTGCCTGTTAGCGATGCATTTGATTTCGCCCATAACACGCGGTAATTCGACAGTGGAACACGACAGTGCGTTGCTGTGTCACCGGTTTTTGGAGCCGCCGAGAGTCGCGGATCATATGCTTACCTCGGCGGCCGGTGCATTGACCTGCGACTCAGTAAGAGTAAGCATTGCAAACAAATGCGAGAGTGAATCTGGCCGAAGATCGGAGCAGGCTTTGCCTGTTGGAAAAAGGACGGAGCTTGACCCCTCTGCACTTCCCCCAGAATCGCTAAAACGAACACATCTCGTCGAGCTATTTTGCGGGTTTCTAACATGCCTGTGCTTGCTGCCTGTGCTTGCTGTGCTGCCTGTGCTTGCTGCCTGTGCTTGCTGTACTGCCTGTGCTTGCTGCCTGTGCTTGCTGTGCTGCCTGTGCTTGCTGGCTGTGCTTGCTGCCTGTGCTTGTTGTGCTGCCTGTGCTTGCTGTGCTGCCTGTGCTTGCTGTGCTACCTGTGCTTGCTGCCTGTGCTTGTTGTGCTGCCTGTGCTTGCTGTGCTGCCTGTGCTTGCTGCCTGTGCTTGCTGTGCTGCCTGTGCTTGGTGTGCTGCCTGTGCTTGCTGCCTGTGCTTGCTGTGCTGCCTGTGCTTGCTGCCTGTGCTTGCTGTGTTGCCTGTGCTTGCTGCCTGTGCTTGCTGTGCTGCCTGTGCTTGCTGCCTCTGCTTGCTGTGCTGCCTGTGCTTGCTGCCTGTGCTTGCTGCCTGTGCTTGCTGTGCTGACTGTGCTTGCTGCCTGTGCTTGCTGTGCTGCCTGTGCTAGCTGCCTGTGCTTGCTGTGCTGCCTGTGCTTGCTGTACTTGCTGTGCTGCCTGTGCTTGCTGTGCTGCCTGTGCTTGCTGCCTGTGCTGCCTGTGCTTGCTGCCTGTTTTTGCTGTGCTGCCTGTGCTTGCTGCCTGTGCTTGCTGTGCTGCCTGCGCTTGCTGCCTGTGCTTGCTGTGCTGCCTGCGCTTGCTGCCTGTGCTTGCTGTCTGTGCTTGCTGTGCTGCCTGTGCTTGCTGTGCTGCCTGTGCTTGCTGCGTGTGCTTGCTGTACTGCCTGTGTTTGCTGTGCTGCCTGTGCTTGCTGCCTGTGCTTGCTTGCTGCCTCGTGCTTGCTGTACTGCCTGTGCTTGCTGCCTGTGTTTGCTGTGCTGCCTGTGCTTGCTGCCTGTGCTTGCTGTACTTGCTGTGCTGCCTGTGCTTGCTGTGCTGCCTGTGCTTGCTGCCTGTGCTGCCTGTGCTTGCTGTGCTGCCTGTGCTGCCTGTGCTTGCTGCCTGTGCTTGCTGTGCTGCCTGTGCTTGCTGCCTGTGCTTGCTGTGCTGCCTACCCTTGCTGCCTGTGCTTGCTGTGCTGCCTGTGCTTGCTGTGCTTGCTGCCTGTGCTTGCTGCCTGTGCTTGCTGCCTGTGCTTGCTATGCTGCCTGTGCAAGCTGCCTGTGCTTGCTGCCTGTGCTTGCTGTACTTGCTGTGCTGCCTGTGCTTGCTGCCTGTGCTTGCTGTGCTTGCTGTGCTGCCTGTGCTTGCTGCCTGTGCAAGCTGCCTGTGCTTGCTGTGCTGCCTGTGCTTGCTGTGCTCCCTGTGCTTGCTGCCTGTGCTTGCTGTGCTGCCTGTGCTTGCTGCCTGTGCTTGCTATGCTGCCTGTGCTTGCTGTGCTGCCTGTGCTTGATGTGCTGCCTGTGCTTGCTGCCTGTGCTTGCTGTGCTGCCTGTGCTTGCTGTACTTGCTGTGCTGCCTGTGCTTGCTGTGCTGCCTGTGCTTGCTGCCTGTGCTGCCTGTGCTTGCTGTGCTGCCTGTGCTGCCTGTGCTTGCTGCCTGTGCTTGCTGTGCTCCCTGTGCTTGCTGCCTGTGCTTGCTGTGCTGCCTGTGCTTGCTGTGCTGCCTGTGCTTGCTGCCTGTGCTTGCTGTGCTGCCTGAGCTGCCTGTGCTTGCTGCCTGTGCTTGCTGTGCTCCCTGTGCTTGCTGCCTGTGCTTGCTGTGCTGCCTGTGCTTGGTGTGCTGCCTGTGCTTGCTGCCTGTGCTTGCTGTGCTGCCTGCGCTTGCTGTGCTGCCTGTGCTTGCTGCCTGTGCTTGCTGTGTTGCCTGTGCTTGCTGCCTGTGCTTGCTGTGCTGCCTGCGCTTGCTGTGCTGCCTGCGCTTGCTGTGCTGCCTGTGCTTGCTGCCTGTGCTTGCTGTGTTGCCTGTGCTTGCTGCCTGTGCTGCCTGTGCTGCCTGTGCTTGCTGCCTGTGCTTGCTGTGCTGACTGTGCTTGCTGCCTGTGCTTGCTGTGCTGCCTGTGCTAGCTGCCTGTGCTTGCTGTGCTGCCTGTGCTTGCTGCCTGTGCTTGCTGTGCTGCCTGTGCTTGCTGTGCTGCCTGTGCTTGCTGCCTGTGCTTGCTGTGCTACCTGTGCTTGCTGCTTGTGCTTGCTGTGCTGCCTGTGCTTGCTGCCTGTGCTTGCTGCCTGTGCTGCCTGTGCTTGCTGTGCTGCCTGTGCTTGCTGCCTGTGCTTGCTGCCTGTGCTTGCTGCCTGTGCTGCCTGTGCTTGCTGTGCTGCCTGTGCTGCCTGTGCTTGCTGCCTGTGCTTGCTGCCTGTGCTTGCTATGCTGCCTGTGCAAGCTTCCTGTGCTTGCTCCCTGTGCTTGCTGTACTTGCTGTGCTGCCTGTGCTTGCTGCCTGTGCTTGCTGTGCTGCCTGTGCTTGCTGCCTGTGCTTGCTGTGCTGCCTGTGCTTGCTGCCTGTGCTTGCTGCCTGTGCTTGCTGTGCTGCCTGTGCTTGCTGCCTGTGCTTGCTGTGCTTGCTGTGCTGCCTGTGCGTGCTGTGCTGCCTGTGCTTGCTGCCTGTGCAAGCTGCCTGTGCTTGCTGTGCTGCCTGTGCTTGCTGTGCTCCCTGTGCTTGCTGCCTGTGCTTGCTGCCTGTGCTTGCTATGCTGCCTGTGCTTGCTGTGCTGCCTGTGCTTG
The DNA here is from genome assembly GCA_963942575.1 of Priocnemis perturbator. Classification (NCBI taxonomy): domain Eukaryota; kingdom Metazoa; phylum Arthropoda; class Insecta; order Hymenoptera; family Pompilidae; genus Priocnemis; species Priocnemis perturbator. Next base: position 63,135 of record CAWWDK010000168.1, read on the forward strand.
ATGTGCTGCCTGTGCTTGCTGCCTGTGCTTGCTGTACTTCCTGTGCTGCCTGTGCTTGCTGTGCTGCCTGTGCTTGCTGCCTGTGCTGCCTGTGCTTGCTGTGCTGCCTGTGCTGCCTGTGCTTGCTGCCTGTGCTTGCTGTGCTGCCTGTGCTTGCTGCCTGTGCTTGCTGTGCTGCCTACCCTTGCTGCCTGTGCTTGCTGTGCTGCCTGTGCTTGCTGCCTGTGCTTGCTGTGCTGCCTGAGCTGCCTGTGCTTGCTGCCTGTGCTTGCTGTGCTCCCTGTGCTTGCTGCCTGTGCTTGCTGTGCTGCCTGTGCTTGCTGTGCTGCCTGTGCTTGCTGCCTGTGCTTGATGTGCTGCCTGAGCTGCCTGTGCTTGCTGCCTGTGCTTGCTGTGCACCCTGTGCTTGCTGCCTGTGCTTGCTGTGCTGCCTGTGCTTGCTGCCTGTGCTTGCTGTGCTGCCTGTGCTTGGTGTGCTGCGTGTGCTTGCTGCCTGTGCTTGCTGTGCTGCCTGTGCTTGCTGCCTGTGCTTGCTGCCTGTGCTTGCTGTGCTGCCTGTGCTTGCTGCCTGTGCTTGCTGTGCTGCCTGTGCTTGCTGTGCTGCCTGTTAGCGATGCATTTGATTTCGCCCATAACACGCGGTAATTCGAGAGTGGAACACGACAGTGCGTTGCTGTGTCACCGGTTTTTGGAGCCGCCGAGAGTCGCGGATCATATGTTTACCTCGGCGGCCGGTGCATTGACCTGCGTCTCAGTAAGAGTAAGCATTGTTAACAAATGCGAGAGTGAATCTCGCCGAAGAACGGAGCAGGGTTGCCTGTTGGAAAGAGGACGGAGCTTGACCCCTCTGCACTTCCCCCAGAATCGCTAAAACGAACACATCTCGTCGAGCTATTTTGCGGGTTTCTAACATGCCTGTGCTTGCTGGGCTGCCTGTGCTTGCTGCCTGTGCTTGCTGTGCTGCCTGTGCTTGCTGCCTGTGCTTGCTGTGCTGCCTGTGCTGCCTGTGCTGCCTGTGCTTGCTGCCTGTGCTTGCTGTGCTGATTGTGCTTGCTGCCTGTGCTTGCTGTGCTGCCTGTGCTTGCTGTGCTGCCTGTGCTTGCTGCCTGTGCTTGCTGTGCTACCTGTGCTTGCTGCCTGTGCTTGCTGTGCTGCCTGTGCTTGCTGCCTGTGCTTGCTGCCTGCGCTGCCTGTGCTTGCTGTGCTGCCTGTGCTGCCTGTGCTTGCTGCCTGTGCTTGCTGCCTGTGCTTGCTGTGCTGCCTGTGCTTGCTGCCTGTGCTTGCTATGCTGCCTGTGCAAGCTGCCTGTGCTTGCTGCCTGTGCTTGCTGTACTTGCTGTGCTGCCTGTGCTTGCTGTGCTGCCTGTGCTTGCTGCCTGTGCTTGCTGTGCTGCCTGTGCTTGCTGCCTGTGCTTGGTGTGCTGCGTGTGCTTGCTGTGCTGCCTGTGCTTGCTGCGCTGCCTGTGCTTGCTGCCTGTGCTTGCTGTGCTGCCTGTTAGCGATGCATTTGATTTCGCCCATAACACGCGGTAATTCGACAGTGGAACACGACAGTGCGTTGCTGTGTCACCGGTTTTTGGATCCGCCGAGAGTCGCGGATCATATGTTTACCTCGGCGGCCGGTGCATTGACCTGCGTCTCAGTAAGAGTAAGCATTGTTAACAAATGCGAGAGTGAATCTCGCCGAAGATCGGAGCAGGGTTTGCCTGTTGGAAAGAGGACGGAGCTTGACCCCTCTGCACTTCCCCCAGAATCGCTAAAACGAACACATCTCGTCGAGCTATTTTGCGGGTTTCTAACATGCCTGTGCTTGCTGCCTGTGCTTGCTGTGCTGCCTGTGCTTGCTGCCTGTGCTTGCTGCCTGCGCTGCCTGTGCTTGCTGTGCTGCCTGTGCTGCCTGTGCTTGCTGCCTGTGCTTGCTGCCTGTGCTTGCTGTGCTGCCTGTGCTTGCTGCCTGTGCTTGCTATGCTGCCTGTGCAAGCTGCCTGTGCTTGCTGCCTGTGCTTGCTGTACTTGCTATGCTGCCTGTGCTTGCTGTGCTGCCTGTGCTTGCTGCCTGTGCTTGCTGTGCTACCTGTGCTTGCTGCCTGTGCTTGCTGTGCTGCCTGTGCTTGCTGCCTGTGCTTGCTGCCTGTGCTGCCTGTGCTTGCTGTGCTGCCTGTGCTTGCTGCCTGTGCTTGCTGCCTGTGCTTGCTGCCTGTGCTGCCTGTGCTTGCTGTGCTGCCTGTGCTGCCTGTGCTTGCTGCCTGTGCTTGCTGCCTGTGCTTGCTATGCTGCCTGTGCTTGCTGCCTGTGCTTGCTATGCTGCCTGTGCAAGCTGCCTGTGCTTGCTGCCTGTGCTTGCTGTACTTGCTGTGCTGCCTGTGCTTGCTGCCTGTGCTTGCTGTGCTGCCTGTGCTTGCTGCCTGTGCATGCTCTGCTGCCTGTGCTTGCTGCCTGTGCTTGCTGTGCTGCCTGTGCTTGCTGCCTGTGCTTGCTGTGCTTGCTGTGCTGCCTGTGCGTGCTGTGCTGCCTGTGCTTGCTGTGCTCCCTGTGCTTGCTGCCTGTGCTTGCTGTGCTGCCTGTGCTTGCTGCCTGTGCTTGCTGTGCTGCCTGTGCTTGCTGCCTGTGCTTGCTATGCTGCCTGTGCTTGCTGTGCTGCCTGTGCTTGATGTGCTGCCTGTGCTTGCTGCCTGTGCTTGCTGTACTTGCTGTGCTGCCTGTGCTTGCTGTGCTGCCTGTGCTTGCTGCCTGTGCTGCCTGTGCTTGCTGTGCTGCCTGTGCTGCCTGTGCTTGCTGCCTGTGCTTGCTGTGCTGCCTGTGCTTGCTGCCTGTGCTTGCTTGCTGCCTCGTGCTTGCTGTACTGCCTGTGCTTGCTGCCTGTGTTTGCTGTGCTGCCTGTGCTTGCTGCCTGTGCTTGCTGTGCTGCCTGTGCTTGCTGCCTGTGCTTGCTGTGCTGCCTGTGCTTGCTGCCTGTGCTTGCTGTGCTGCCTGCGCTTGCTGCCTGTGCGTGCTGTGCTGCCTGTGCTTGCTGCCTGTGCTTGCTGTGCTGCCTGTGCTTGCTGTGCTGCCTGTGCTAGTTGCCTGTGCTTGCTGTGCTGCCTGCGCTTGCTGCCTGTGCGTGCTGTGCTGCCTGTGCTTGCTGTCTGTAATTGGTGTGCTGCGTGTGCTTGCTGTGCTGCCTGTGCTTGCTGCCTGTGCTTGCTGCGCTGCCTGTGCTTGCTGCCTGTGCTTGCTGTGCTGCCTGTTAGCGATGCATTTGATTTCGCCCATAACACGCGGTAATTCGACAGTGGAACACGACAGTGCGTTGCTGTGTCACCGGTTTTTGGATCCGCCGAGAGTCGCGGATCATATGTTTACCTCGGCGGCCGGTGCATTGACCTGCGTCTCAGTAAGAGTAAGCATTGTTAACAAATGCGAGAGTGAATCTCGCCGAAGATCGGAGCAGGGTTTGCCTGTTGGAAAGAGGACGGAGCTTGACCCCTCTGCACTTCCCCCAGAATCGCTAAAACGAACACATCTCGTCGAGCTATTTTGCGGGTTTCTAACATGCCTGTGCTTGCTGCCTGTGCTTGCTGTGCTGCCTGTGCTTGCTGCCTGTGCTTGCTGCCTGCGCTGCCTGTGCTTGCTGTGCTGCCTGTGCTGCCTGTGCTTGCTGCCTGTGCTGCCTGTGCTTGCTGCCTGTGCTTGCTGCCTGCGCTGCCTGTGCTTGCTGTGCTGCCTGTGCTGCCTGTGCTTGCTGCCTGTGCTTGCTGCCTGTGCTTGCTGTGCTGCCTGTGCTTGCTGCCTGTGCTTGCTGCCTGTGCTTGCTGCCTGTGCTTGCTGTGCTGCCTGTGCTTGCTGCCTGTGCATGCTCTGCTGCCTGTGCTTGCTGTGCTGCCTGTGCTTGCTGCCTGTGCTGCCTGTGCCTGCTGTGCTGCCTGTGCTTGCTGCCTGTGCAAGCTGCCTGTGCTTGCTGTGCTGCCTGTGCTTGCTGTGCTCCCTGTGTTTGCTGCCTGTGCTTGCTGTGCTGCCTGTGCTTGCTATGCTGCCTGTGCTTGCTGTGCTGCCTGTGCTGCCTGTGCTTGCTGCCTGTGCTTGCTGTGCTGCCTGTGCTTGCTGTACTTGCTGTGCTGCCTGTGCTTGCTGTGCTGCCTGTGCTTGCTGCCTGTGCTGCCTGTGCTTGCTGTGCTGCCTGTGCTGCCTGTGCTTGCTGCCTGTGCTTGCTGTGCTGCCTGTGCTTGCTGCCTGTGCTTGCTGTGCTGCCTGTGCTTGCTGTACTTGCTGTGCTGCCTGTGCTTGCTGTGCTGCCTGTGCTAGCTGCCTGTGCTTGCTGTGCTGCCTGTGCTTGCTGCCTGTGCTTGCTGTGCTGCCTACCCTTGCTGCCTGTGCTTGCTGCCTGTGCTTGCTGTGCTGCCTGAGCTGCCTGTGCTTGCTGCCTGTGCTTGCTGTGCTCCCTGTGCTTGCTGCCTGTGCTTGCTGTGCTGCCTGTGCTTGCTGTGCTGCCTGTGCTTGCTGCCTGTGCTTGCTGTGCTGCCTGTGCTTGCTGCCTGTGCTTGCTGTGCTGCCAGTGCTTGCTGCCTGTGCTTGCTGTGCTGCCTGTGCTTGCTGCCTGTGCTTGCTGTGCTGCCTGAGCTGCCTGTGCTTGCTGTGCTGCCTGAGCTGCCTGTGCTTGCTGCCTGTGCTTGCTGTGCTCCCTGTGCTTACTGCCTGTGCTTGCTGTGCTGCCTGTGCTTGCTGTCTGTGCTTGCTGTGCTGCCTGTGCTTGCTGCCTGTGCTTGCTGTGCTGCCTGTGCTTGGTGTGCTGCGTGTGCTTGCTGCCTGTGCTGCCTGTGCTTGCTGCCTGTGCTTGCTGCCTGTGCTTGCTGTGCTGCCTGTGCTTGCTGCCTGTGCTTGCTGCCTGTGCTTGCTGTGCTGCCTGTTAGCGATGCATTTGATTTCGCCCATGACACGCGGTAATTCGACAGTGGCACACGACAGTGCGTTGCTGTGTCACCTGTTTTTGGAGGCGCCGAGAGTCGCGGATCATATGTTTACCTCGGCGGCCGGTGCATTGACCTGCGTCTCAGTAAGAGTAAGCATTGTAAACAAATGCGAGAGTGAATCTCGCCGAAGATCGGAGCAGGCTTTGCCTGTTGGAAAGAGGACGGATCTTGACCCCTCTGCACTTCCCCCAGAATTGCTAAAACGAACACATCTCGTCGACCTATTTTGCGGGTTTCTAACATGCCTGTGCTAGCTGCCTGTGCTTGCTGTGCTGCCTGTGCTTGCTGCCTGTGCTTGCTGCCTGTACTTGCTGTGCTCCCTGTGCTTGCTGCCTGTGCTTGCTGTGCTGCCTGTGCTTGGTGTGCTGCGTGTGCTTGCTGTGCTGCCTGTGCTTGCTGCCTGTGCTTGCTGTGCTGCCTGTGCTTGCTGTGCTGCCTGTTAGCGATGCATTTGATTTCGCCCATAACACGCGGTAATTCGACAGTGGAACACGACAGTGCGTTGCTGTGTCACCGGTTTTTGGAGCCGCCGAGAGTCGCGGATCATATGCTTACCTCGGCGGCCGGTGCATTGACCTGCGACTCAGTAAGAGTAAGCATTGCAAACAAATGCGAGAGTGAATCTGGCCGAAGATCGGAGCAGGCTTTGCCTGTTGGAAAAAGGACGGAGCTTGACCCCTCTGCACTTCCCCCAGAATCGCTAAAACGAACACATCTCGTCGAGCTATTTTGCGGGTTTCTAACATGCCTGTGCTTGCTGCCTGTGCTTGCTGTGCTGCCTGTGCTTGCTGCCTGTGCTTGCTGTGCTGCCTGTGCTTGCTGCCTGTGCTTGCTGTGCTGCCTGTGCTTGCTGGCTGTGCTTGCTGCCTGTGCTTGTTGTGCTGCCTGTGCTTGCTGTGCTGCATGTGCTTGCTGTGCTACCTGTGCTTGCTGCCTGTGCTTGTTGTGCTGCCTGTGCTTGCTGTGCTGCCTGTGCTTGCTGCCTGTGCTTGCTGTGCTGCCTGTGCTTGGTGTGCTGCCTGTGCTTGCTGCCTGTGCTTGCTGTGCTGCCTGTGCTTGCTGCCTGTGCTTGCTGTGTTGCCTGTGCTTGCTGCCTGTGCTTGCTGTGCTGCCTGTGCTTGCTGCCTCTGCTTGCTGTGCTGCCTGTGCTTGCTGCCTGTGCTTGCTGTGCTGCCTGTGCTTGCTGCCTGTGCTTGCTGTGCTGACTGTGCTTGCTGCCTGTGCTTGCTGTGCTGCCTGTGCTAGCTGCCTGTGCTTGCTGTGCTGCCTGTGCTTGCTGTACTTGCTGTGCTGCCTGTGCTTGCTGTGCTGCCTGTGCTTGCTGCCTGTGCTGCCTGTGCTTGCTGCCTGTTTTTGCTGTGCTGCCTGTGCTTGCTGCCTGTGCTTGCTGCGCTGCCTGCGCTTGCTGCCTGTGCTTGCTGTGCTGCCTGCGCTTGCTGCCTGTGCTTGCTGTCTGTGCTTGCTGTGCTGCCTGTGCTTGCTGTGCTGCCTGTGCTTGCTGCGTGTGCTTGCTGTACTGCCTGTGTTTGCTGTGCTGCCCGTGCTTGCTGCCTGTGCTTGCTTGCTGCCTCGTGCTTGCTGTACTGCCTGTGCTTGCTGCCTGTGTTTGCTGTGCTGCCTGTGCTTGCTGCCTGTGCTTGCTGTGCTGCCTGTGCTTGCTGCCTGTGCTTGCTGTGCTGCCTGTGCTAGCTGCCTGTGCTTGCTGTGCTGCCTGCGCTTGCTGCTTGTGCGTGCTGTGCTGCCTGTGCTGCCTGTGCTGCCTGTGCTTGCTGCCTGTGCTTGCTGTGCTGCCTGTGCTTGCTGTGCTTGCTGCCTGTGCTTGCTGCCTGTGCTTGCTGTGCTCCCTGTGCTTGCTGCCTGTGCTTGCTGTGCTGCCTGTGCTTGGTGTGCTGCGTGTGCTTGCTGTGCTGCCTGTGCTTGCTGCCTGTGCTTGCTGTGCTGCCTGTGCTTGCTGTGCTGCCTGTTAGCGATGCATTTGATTTCGCCCATAACACGCGGTAATTCGACAGTGGAACACGACAGTGCGTTGCTCTGTCACCGGTTTTTGGAGCCGCCGAGAGTCGCGGATCATATGCTTACCTCGGCGGCCGGTGCATTGACCTGCGACTCAGTAAGAGTAAGCATTGTAAACAAATGCGAGAGTGAATCTGGCCGAAGATCGGAGCAGGCTTTGCCTGTTGGAAAGAGGACGGAGCTTGACCCCTCTGCACTTCCCCCAGAATCGCTAAAACGAACACATCTCGTCGAGCTATTTTGCGGGTTTCTAACATGCCTGTGCTTGCTGCCTGTGCTTGCTGTGCTGCCTGTGCTTGCTGCCTGTGCTTGCTATGCTGCCTGTGCTTGCTGTGCTGCCTGTGCTTGATGTGCTGCCTGTGCTTGCTGCCTGTGCTTGCTGTACTTGCTGTGCTGCCTGTGCTTGCTGTGCTGCCTGTGCTTGCTGCCTGTGCTGCCTGTGCTTGCTGTGCTGCCTGTGCTGCCTGTGCTTGCTGCCTGTGCTTGCTGTGCTGCCTGTGCTTGCTGCCTGTGCTTGCTGTGCTGCCTACCCTTGCTGCCTGTGCTTGCTGTGCTGCCTGTGCTTGCTGTGCTTGCTGCCTGTGCTTGCTGCCTGTGCTTGCTGCCTGTGCTTGCTATGCTGCCTGTGCAAGCTGCCTGTGCTTGCTGCCTGTGCTTGCTGTACTTGCTGTGCTGCCTGTGCTTGCTGCCTGTGCTTGCTGTGCTGCCTGTGCTTGCTGCCTGTGCTTGCTGTGCTGCCTGTGCTTGCTGCCTGTGCATGCTCTGCTGCCTGTGCTTGCTGCCTGTGCTTGCTGTGCTGCCTGTGCTTGCTGCCTGTGCTTGCTGTGCTTGCTGTGCTGCCTGTGCGTGCTGTGTTGCCTGTGCTTGCTGCCTGTGCAAGCTGCCTGTGCTTGCTGTGCTGCCTGTGCTTGCTGTGCTCCCTGTGCTTGCTGCCTGTGCTTGCTGTGCTGCCTGTGCTTGCTGTGCTGCCTACCCTTGCTGCCTGTGCTTGCTGCCTGTGCTTGCTGTGCTGCCTGAGCTGCCTGTGCTTGCTGCCTGTGCTTGCTGCCTGTGCTTGCTGTGCTGCCTGTGCTTGCTGTGCTGCCTGTGCTTGCTGCCTGTGCTTGCTGTGCTGCCTGAGCTGCCTGTGCTTGCTGCCTGTGCTTGCTGTGCTCCCTGTGCTTGCTGCCTGTGCTTGCTGTGCTGCCTGTGCTTGGTGTGCTGCCTGTGCTTGCTGCCTGTGCTTGCTGTGCTGCCTGCGCTTGCTGTGCTGCCTGTGCTTGCTGCCTGTGCTTGCTGTGTTGCCTGTGCTTGCTGCCTGTGCTTGCTGTGCTGCCTGCGCTTGCTGTTGTTACGTCCGGGCGTCGCGATAGGTCGGTTTAAAGGATTTGTCTAGGATGGAACCGTGTGTGTGTTCGAGCGGTCGACCGTTGTCGCCCGGGAGTAACGCGTGAATACTTAACCTAAAGGATATAAATCAAAAAGATGATTCTATCAATGACCGAATAAAATGATGACGCGAAAGAACGAAATCAATATACTCGATCTGCAGGACTTATAGGATTCTCTCTCTTATCAACCCGTACAGGTTGCTGAGTTATTGCGTGTTACATTCCAGTACAGATAATGTTAATTATAGCGCATGCAAAGAAAATAAAAGAAGGATAAAGCAGATATAGTGTGGAAAAGAACAATAGTGTATATTCTGTGATGATTATTCAGGTGCAGATACAAAGACGACTTGAGTTGAAAAAGCAGATTTCTGACACCAGTTCCACGGTTAGAAGTGGGTATAAAGAAGTAATATAACTGTAAGAGATATATATATACAGAAAGAAAGTGTATCCCGCTTCTAACCCCAATTCCACGTTTTAACAATGGTTACGAGGTTTTGTTTCTATCGGAGTATTGATATAATAAGGAACGGAACGACTAACTATTACGCAATGTTCGGTAGTACAATTCGCTGGTATGCAAGGCGCGGTATAATCGTGGGTTGAACGAAGCAGCTCGTATTGCGCGTGATATTCGTTATATGAATGATACAGAGATTCCTTATAGAATTAAACAGTTCCGATCGCCCAGCGCTCAGAGCACACGGTTACGGGATCGCCTCTACAACTATTGCCCTAGGTTTCCCGTAATACATGTACTGGGGGCAAGAGTCGGGCCAGAAATCATGACCTAGCTGGTAATTGGAATATTCTTACCGTGCTGCTGGAAACGCTCAGACAATCTTTGATATTCTCTCCCTCTCTCTCTCACGCTCACGCTCGCTCGATGATATGTCGCTCGCTGTACTTCTCTCGCTCTTACGCTCGCTCTCAGTTCGGTTGTATGTCGGTAGAAATTCGTATGGTTTATTACGACGAGTACCTTCGAATCGTAAAATGGTATTAATGTACGATCAGGCTTGAGATGGCCTAATCTCTCGTGTTATCGGAGCTGCAGATGTTACTCGCGAAGAGACTCCTCAGACCGCTCTAGATGTTTAAATCAGTCTAAATACAATACCAATTCCTCACCGAGAGAAGACTTATGTTGAAGTGTTACTTATAATAATAATAATATAATGATCTTTATAAATGAAACTTATATGCTAACGGGCTCGGCGCGATTCGCCGACCACGTGCTGGAAATAACGCGGATCGCACTATTCGCACTCTAGATTAAAATTCGAAACCAAAAAGAAAACCAAAAGAAATATGAGTCCTTGCTCTTTTTTTTTAATAGCTAGATTTTAACACTACGATTTAACGAGGAGTAATGAGTCTCTGATTAAACTGCAAGAATTTGCACAGATTAGCTCACAAAGAATAAACTAAGATATTCCTCGGACAGAGGACTACGCACCTCGCGACTATACAGCCAACTGCGACGAGGGTCGCGTCTCGAGATGGTTCCTAGGCCGGCTCAGAGATAGTTTTTAGGCCCCTCTCACAGAATCGGGTACATAGCGGTCGACGGTATATACAAACATTCGGCTGGCTATGTAAAACGAGACGCTGGTTTTGTTCGTTAGTTTCTCTCTCTGATTAACAGATTTTATTATGAGTGCAAGTCGATCTCGGCACGTAGGAACTTAGTAACTCTTAAGCGCACGCTTCGGTGGGATTGATGATAACGAAAAATAGTCTTGTCCTGCAGCGATGCCTAACAGTGGCGCAATTAATAAATGAAAAGAAAGAGAAAAGGATAAACAATATTCTTAAGCGGAAACTCGTCGCTAACCTTAAGTCTATACACTCACACTTGCATACCGCGTACACGCATTCGTTCCTTATACTATATATATATTGTCATGAGTCGGTGTATTGGGTGGGGACGACGGTGATTCCAAGGCGAGGAATATTCTACTTGAAGTTACCGCTCGACGGTACCACGCATGCGCTAGGCATAGGCCGTAATATACAAGTATAGGCGCATACGAAGCCCGGAGTAGAAGGAAAATGACATGATTTTAACTCTAATACTCTAACGGTACGCCGGCTGCGATAGGCACAGGCCGTAATATACAAGTATAGGCGCAACCGGAGATCGGAGTAGCAAGAACAAGAAAAATACTAGGCTAATAAGTTAAAAGTTACGCTGGGACGTAACACCCTCCCCCCCTTAGAATCATCATCGTCCCCGATGATGTGTTAGGAGCTAATTTAAGCGTAGGGGTTTCCTGACGTCCGGTGGTAGCGGATTCTAACGTGTAGCATCTGTCTATCGCGCCGATGACGTATCGCACTGGTCCCCCCCACTTTCAAGTCGAAACTGTGTCCATGCGGATCTCCCCGTAATACTTGCAAAACACAATCGATCAGTGGTCGACGCACGCCTATGCACCCCTCTACGTCTACCTCCCTGATGGTACTGGAGTTTCTCACCAGGCCGCATATGTCCTCGTCAGTCACACCGGCGTTGTCCCTGCACTCCAACTCTTCGAGTGCACGCATGCGCGAGAGAAATTGAGCACCGACGGAGGGATACATAAGGCTCATGTTTAGATGTCGCAACATCGGCAAGTCCCCAAGGGCCTCTAATGAGAATTGTCCCCGGATGTTCGTACACCCCGTGATGTCAAGGAACTCTAGCGACTTCATGTGGGCACCGACCGCATCGATGAAGGACACCTCCATCCAGCTGTTGCAATGAAGGGTGAGATGCTTCACTCCTGTAAAACGCGGTGGAAGCCACATTGCTCCCGTTACCGAGCCATAACCCAGCTCCATGAAGTTCGCCACCTCTCCGTGCTCTTCCGCCTCCGCCAGCTCCTCATCAAGTGCCTCGTCCCTCTGATCGCAGTACCGCAGGCACATTTTGACCATTGTCTCTCCCATCGCGCGGTTGTGCCCCAGTGCCGTGAGAACTTCGTCCCCGAAGAAGACTGGTTGGTCGATGGTAAGCTCCGTCAGTTTCACCGGCTTTGAAAGAAACGTCGCGAGGTAGTTGGGCTTCGTTCGGGTTCTGGTCAAAACGAGCTTCTCCAGGCAACAGCTCAGTGTGGCGAATGCAGCGCCTGTCATGGGTGTGTCGGACGCGGAAAATCTCGCTAATTTGTGGGCGGCAAATACCCACTTTAGCTCGGGGTCCACCGGACGCCCACACTCCCCTACGCTTAAGTACCTTAACCTAGGGGCTCCGTTCGCGATCGCACGCAGTCCAGACGGCAGGACACTAAACCCGGACAGATCTAAATCTTCCAAAAGCGGGGCATACGTCGCGGTTAGTGTCAGAAGAGACGGACGCAAGTTCGCTGCCACTTCCGAGTCGCTAAGGTTGACGACACGAAGTGCGGGGGCGCACCTCCGTAACAACCAATAGTACGCGTCGTGAGTAACAACCTTTAAGTCTCTGTATTCCGGCCAGCGCCAGCTGGTTAACGTCAGGGTGGTGGTGGTTTGGAGATGTAGGTGCACCCCAGCTCTCCACGCTTTATTGACCTGCTCCATCCTTGCCAGGTCAATATAAGTGACGTATTTGGCGATTTCCGCCACCACGTCCGCCGGAAGCAACGGTGTTGGCCACCATCCCAGACCGTCGAACGGGTGCATCGCTGATGTTGATGGAACCGGAGGTTGAGCTCTATCGTGCCACGCGTCTGCCATTTGTACGGCAATCCGCCGCTTGTGCAGGACGATCGGGTGTTGCGCCGCGTCTTCCACCACCGCCTTCACCTGGTTTACGTTGGCGAAGGTCACGAAACCGCAATTACCATTTGGGGATTGCCTCACGACTGCGTGTTCTGCCCCGGATGGTGCGAAGATCCGCAACAAGTCCTTCTTCTTGGTCCCTCGCGCCAGCCGCGTCACGAACAGACGCCTACTTTCAAGGTTCCTCGGTCTGCTCGTCATTTCAACTAAACTATGGTGTTATTAGAAATACAATTATTATCAATTCAGTGTCTGGCCCGATGTATGCCGTTTTTCTTATTGTCGCAACAGGAGGATGGCTGCGCAGCTAGCTGTAAGTGTGCGCGACGTGTCTAGAGTGCGACGTGCCTTTGGTCTTACCTTCTACGCACGTATATTACTGATACAGAGGTTGCACTTTGTCAGCGTGTTTAAGAATACGCTCGCCATTCTCGTTCTCCAGCAGCACGGTATTTCCTTCTAGGATTTTGACAACTCTGTAGGGCCCTCGATATCTACTACTAAACTTTCCCTTCTTCGGTTCGATAAGCACCCGCACCATGTCGCCCTCCCCCGCATCTAGCGGCCGCGCGTGTCTATCGTAGCGTTCTTTAGATTTATGTTTTGCAGCAATTAAATTTATTCCCGCTGTCACTTGCATCTCAGACAGGCGAGGTATTAATTCCCGTAGATAAGATCCATATGTATCTGTCCTGTCGTCAATGCAGAAAGAATTCGGGTATCTTGCTAGTCTACCGAATACTAGTTCGTAAGGCGTAAAGTTAGTCGCTTCGTGCACCGACGTATTATATGAGAACATCGCGAACGGTACCAACCGATCCCAATCGTCGTATTCGCCTAAGTAATGTTTTATGTATTCGGTTAGTACTATATGGCTACGCTCTAAGGCTCCATTAGTCTGCGGGTGGTAACCGGAGGTCGTTACGTGGTCGATATCGAATAAACGTCCAATCTCGCGGATAACTTTATTTATGAAACTAGTACCTTTATCTGTTAATATTACTCGCGGAGCCCCGTACTGCAATATAAGGCTAGTCACGAGGACGTGAGCAATAGTCTCGGCCTTAATATCGGGCACGGGCACCGCGAGGCAGAATTTTGTTAGATTGTCCTGCATCGTGAATATGTGTCTATTCCCGTCGGGAGTCGTGGGGAGCGGTCCTACTGTGTCGAGAGATACTTTCGCGAAAGGCTCTATCGGTGTGTCGGTAATTACCATTGGTTCACGCGTTCTTGCTCGTATTAATTTCTTTTCCTGGCATCCCGCACAAGTTCTAATGGAGTTCTGGATCTCGTTTTTCATTCCCGGCCAATAAAATCTCTCTCTTATTCTTCGGTAGGTTTTGGTAACGCCTTTATGCCCTCCCACAACACCTGCATGCAGTTCTTTAATAATCTCCGCCCGCATCGATTCCGGGGGAATTGATACCTTTCCCGTGAAAAGGGTTATGGTGATACCAGTATGTTCAAATACTTCACTAATTTCCTGTATGAACGTTTCGCGAGTCAAACTGTCTGTCATATTTCCTTCCAGCGATATACCGCAAGCGCTTGCCCCGTAATTTGATAATGTTTTACGAAGGCTCTGCAGTCCAGTCACAACGTCCGTAGTATTAGGTGTATTAAAAAAACGGTCGGTCAGTACAATACTAAAAATTCGGTGCTGTCCGTATTGTGTTACCAGTACGTTTCCTTTCTTTGGCCTTGCAAGTTTCATGTCTTCTACCGAAATCATACGCAATTCTACGAGTAGCCGCGATATCGGGTCGCTCAATTCGCAATCAGCTGATAAGAAGTGCGCTATGTTTCCGCGTCGTGCTGTCAGATTGTCGCGGGAATAACGTACAGGTTTCGGCTGAAATTCTTGCACATGAGGCTGAAGTTCCGGTGAAAAAGGGATATGGGTGCCCATCGGCACGTCTTCAGTGACAGGGATTCCGACTGTCGGTATCGAAGGAGGTCTATCATTATGTAGATGTTCCGGTAATGTTACACATGATCTCGCGGGTACAGTTAGTGGCATCGGTGTTGATAGCGCGATCGGTCTCGACGTTGGCGAAGGTGTAGGTAAATGCGAGCAATCCGCAGGTCCGGCGAGTAATGCGCTACCGCCCTCCCCAGACGCCTCTGTTTCAGAGACCAACGTTAAAGGGCCTCCTGGTGGGCGCGCCGCGTCACCTTCGGTACAGGCGGGACGGGTAGGGCCTTCTGTAGCGACAAATTCGCTGTCCGACGGCCCTGCAGTCTCGCGCTCACTATCACGCGTCTCCGCGTCATGGGATCGTGTTTTAGGCGGCGATTTCGACTTGCGCGGTGGTCGTGGCTTTACACTGGGCATCACGCATCTGCTCTCTACGAATATTGGCGTGTCTGAGGAGTCGGATGACGACTCGCTATTATCGCCTACTGTCGGTACGTCGGGTTCTGGCAGGTACGGTATTCGCCTGCGCGTTCTCGTCGCTACTGCGCTTGTATCTAATGGCTCCGGTACTCGTGGGTTTTTCCGGTTTACTGGCAATACCTTTGACGAGACCCAGTTGCGTTCCTCGTTGTCGGATTCCGACGTGACGGTGTCAGTCTTTACCGGATTCCGCGATAATGCATCCGCGTTAGTGTTGAGTCGGCCCGGTTTATGTACAAATTCATATTCGTAGTCCCGTAATTTAAGTCGCCAACGCACCAAGCGTTGTCCCGGATCTTTAACTGAGTCTATCCATCTCAACGGCTCGTGATCGCTAACTAACGTAAACTTCCTCCCGTATAGATAGGGTCTAAAATGCAGGACTGCATATAACACGGCTAGGCATTCCTTTTCCGTGGTGGAATAATTTCGCTCCGGCTTGGTTAGATTGCGCGATAGGTATGCTACTGGCAAATCGTGCCCGTTCGCATTCTGGCTTAATACCGCGCCTATCGCGACGTCCGAGGCGTCCGTTGTCAAAGTGAAATGTTCGTTAAAATTAGGGTACTGTAGAATAGGGCTTCGGCACAACGCTCTCCGTAAAGTTTTAAAGCTAGTTGTATGTTCCTGTTTCCAATCGAATTTTTCGTTCTTTTTCAATAATTCTGTTAATGGTTTCGCGATCGCGGCGAAGTTTTCTATAAAACGTCGGTAATAGCCCACCAGCCCAAGGAATTCTCGTACATTTCGTTGATTCTGCGGGTACGGGAATTTCTTTACCGCGCTAATTTTCCCCGGGTCTGGACGGACTCCATCTCGACCGATTATATGTCCCAGATACGCTACCTCGGTTCTTAAGAAGTCGCAGTTGTCAGGTTGCAGAGTTAGCTTTGCATCGCGTATTCTATTGAATAGTCTCTGCACCTTCCTTCCATGCTCCTTCAAGGACTTAGCGTAAACTACGATGTCGTCTAGATATACAAAAACTTCTACGCCTTGCAACCCGCGTAATACTTGATCCATTAAACGCTGGAACGTAGCTGGAGCGTTTTTAAGCCCTTCGGGCATGCGAATATACTCGTAGTGGCCATTTGGTGTAGTGAAGGCAGTTTTAGCTCGGTCTTTAGGGTCCATTTCTATTTGCTGAAAGCCGCTCGCGAGGTCAAAGATCGAAAAATACCGCGCCTCGCCCAGGTGATCCATAATATCTGTAATATTGGGCAAGGGGTACGCGTCTCCAATCGTTTTTTCATTTAATTTACGGAAATCAATGACCATTCGCCAACGCTTGTTTCCTTGAGAATCCGGCTTTTTCGGAACTATCCATAGCGGTGAATTATATGGCGAATTTGAGGGTGCGATAATGTTGCACTCTAATTTATTAGAGACTTGTCTCGCGATTTCGGCTTGATGAACAGGTGGAAATCTATACTGCCGCGTGTTAATAGGTAAATCGTCTGTGGTAGGGATTGTATGCCTAATACAGGGTGTCGACTGCAGCTTATCGCCCGGTAGATGAAACCTTTCTGGATATTCTTCTACTAAATTTATTACGTGATTCCTCTCCTCGTCGTTAAGGTGGTCTAAACGCAAACGAGAGACTATTTCACCTACTCGGTCACTAACTATCGGCGCGTGTGCCGTTTCTGACTCGGAATCGAAGTATTCCTGTTCTTCAGGGAAATTGTGATATTCAAACGGTACTATATTTTGCGGTGGTATTGATATTTCTACGTCATTTTCCAAGGTATTAATCGCAAGTACGTGGCACGCGCCTCGACAAACTGAGACAGCGGCTTCCCCGATGAATACTCCGTCCGTCGTGTTTAATTTCGGCAAGTAACCCTCGGCCAGTTCTCTCCCTTCCTTTACATCTATTCTTATTGCTTGACGCGTTCTAGCTCGTAGGTGGTGAACGCGCGTAATGGGCAAAGGTAATTTTTCGTTATGTCGTTCGCCCTCTCCTATGAAACGCATCGGGCGTATAGGATCACTTTGTGTGACTAAAGTATTGTGCGCGAATGATATCTCTGCCTGTTCCTGCCTCAGGTATTGTTTCCCCAAAATTCCGTCGCTCCTGATGGGAAACGAGGATTGTACCACGTGGAATTTAACCGGTTGTCCGAGTAAGTGCACGATCGTGGTGCCCAACGTTTCTATTTCTTCCGTGGTAATACCCGTGACGACTATAGATTCGTGTAACGCGACAGATATATCTTCTCGCAATATTTTTAGTTTGATTACGTTGATATCAGCGCCCGTGTCAATCAAAAATGAAGCCGAATCATGGCGCAGTTCTTTAGCACACATTCGCACCTGCGGCGAATCTCGGTTAGTTTCTAGGCGGCGAACTACTAGTTTCTCTCTAGAAATCTGACTGTCCTGTGACGCTCTGTGTTGTTCGGGCTCGACGACGCGTCCGATCGGCGGGCTCCGCGCGAGTTTAAATCGTCGTCGCGTCTCGTCGGTGATCCCTGTCTCGGTGACGGCGACGAATCTCGCCTATCTCTAACGTGTCTATTGTCATGTTCGGTTGTCGGGAGCATGCGATGCTCAGGCGACATGGGTCGAGTGCTCGGCGCGTACTGTTGTTCGGCTCGCGGAGGGTAACTCGGGTACGGATACGGGAACGGCGTTGGATATGGCATTGGCGGCGCGTAATAGTAAGGAGCAGGCGGATAAATTGCCTGAGGCGGCGGAGCGTAGCAGTGCCCTGATCCCGTCGGATGCGATTGCGCGCCGACCTCAAAGTTCCTATTCGTTTCAAACGAAGGCCCGGCGCGAGAATATCCACTCGGACTCAGCGATCTCGGTGGTGCACGAACTGCGACAACTCTCTCCTCGTCCGCCCGTGACGGGAGTAAACGAGAAGGGTCAACAAACGATGGTGTCCGCATGCGCCTACGCGAAACCACACGTGCTGCAAATGCGACGGCTGTTTCCAAATCTTCCGGGTCGCGCGACTCTACTGTCCTCGCTATGTCATCCGGCAGCCCGCGAAGGAACGCTCCCAATGCACTCTCCTTAACCGGTGCTAACATTCTCTCTATGTCCCCTTCGTGTGCCTCTTCTAACGCGCCCCTAGCTTCCATCAGAAGGATGTTCAGGCGGTCATAAAACGTGTGCACCGTATCGTCGCGACGCATCCGCGTGCTTTCTATCTCGCGTTGAATCTGTGGGTACGCACTGCAAGTTCCGAAACGCGTTTTGAGATGTTTAATGACCGCATCGATAGTTTTCAAATCCGATTGCCCGTACACGCTATCGCGCGCACGGCCCTGCAACCTCCCTATCACGGCCCGAGTATACGTAGCCTCCGTACGTGGGGGCATATACACAGCTCCGTCACGCACCCTCTGCACGAAATCTCGCAAGGGCACATTAGATCCGTCGTAATATGGTACTTCCGACATGGCCTGTTGGAGCGCGAGACGCTCCGCCACGGATGTCATCGACGCGCTTAGTTCAATTGTAGCGCTATTACTCGCGTCTGCGCTACTACCCGTGCCAAACTCATTAGGTTGACTCATGTTCGATTATATTACTATCGATATCGAGGGCCCCACACGCTATTCGCACGGTTAGTACCGTGTTTCCTTTGCGTCCTGTGGACGACCCCAAATATTGCCGTGAGCTCCGGCGCCAAGCGACGAGCCCCGTCGTTCAACCGCGGACTTATATATGTATGTATATATGTACTACCTACTGCGATTTTATATATATGTGATTAGCTATACACGTTTCCGCGAAGACTCGCAGATCATCGGCAAGATTATATATTGCTGCGATAAACGGTTATACGAACAAGTATAGAATCGGTGGAAGCTACAATCCTAATTAACAATTTAAAACATTCTCAATCCGATTCCGTTGTTAGAAGTGGTATAAGAGGAAATATAAAATGTAAATTATAGAAAGGAATATGGAATACAACTCGCAAAGTTCAGAAATCGAATCCCACTTCTGACACCAATTCCGCTGTTACGTCCGGGCGTCGCGATAGGTCGGTTTAAAGGATTTGTCTAGGATGGAACCGTGTGTGTGTTCGAGCGGTCGACCGTTGTCGCCCGGGAGTAACGCGTGAATACTTAACCTAAAGGATATAAATCAAAAAGATGATTCTATCAATGACCGAATAAAATGATGACGCGAAAGAACGAAATCAATATACTCGATCTGCAGGACTTATAGGATTCTCTCTCTTATCAACCCGTACAGGTTGCTGAGTTATTGCGTGTTACATTCCAGTACAGATAATGTTAATTATAGCGCATGCAAAGAAAATAAAAGAAGGATAAAGCAGATATAGTGTGGAAAAGAACAATAGTGTATATTCTGTGATGATTATTCAGGTGCAGATACAAAGACGACTTGAGTTGAAAAAGCAGATTTCTGACACCAGTTCCACGGTTAGAAGTGGGTATAAAGAAGTAATATAACTGTAAGAGATATATATATACAGAAAGAAAGTGTATCCCGCTTCTAACCCCAATTCCACGTTTTAACAATGGTTACGAGGTTTTGTTTCTATCGGAGTATTGATATAATAAGGAACGGAACGACTAACTATTACGCAATGTTCGGTAGTACAATTCGCTGGTATGCAAGGCGCGGTATAATCGTGGGTTGAACGAAGCAGCTCGTATTGCGCGTGATATTCGTTATATGAATGATACAGAGATTCCTTATAGAATTAAACAGTTCCGATCGCCCAGCGCTCAGAGCACACGGTTACGGGATCGCCTCTACAACTATTGCCCTAGGTTTCCCGTAATACATGTACTGGGGGCAAGAGTCGGGCCAGAAATCATGACCTAGCTGGTAATTGGAATATTCTTACCGTGCTGCTGGAAACGCTCAGACAATCTTTGATATTCTCTCCCTCTCTCTCTCACGCTCACGCTCGCTCGATGATATGTCGCTCGCTGTACTTCTCTCGCTCTTACGCTCGCTCTCAGTTCGGTTGTATGTCGGTAGAAATTCGTATGGTTTATTACGACGAGTACCTTCGAATCGTAAAATGGTATTAATGTACGATCAGGCTTGAGATGGCCTAATCTCTCGTGTTATCGGAGCTGCAGATGTTACTCGCGAAGAGACTCCTCAGACCGCTCTAGATGTTTAAATCAGTCTAAATACAATACCAATTCCTCACCGAGAGAAGACTTATGTTGAAGTGTTACTTATAATAATAATAATATAATGATCTTTATAAATGAAACTTATATGCTAACGGGCTCGGCGCGATTCGCCGACCACGTGCTGGAAATAACGCGGATCGCACTATTCGCACTCTAGATTAAAATTCGAAACCAAAAAGAAAACCAAAAGAAATATGAGTCCTTGCTCTTTTTTTTTAATAGCTAGATTTTAACACTACGATTTAACGAGGAGTAATGAGTCTCTGATTAAACTGCAAGAATTTGCACAGATTAGCTCACAAAGAATAAACTAAGATATTCCTCGGACAGAGGACTACGCACCTCGCGACTATACAGCCAACTGCGACGAGGGTCGCGTCTCGAGATGGTTCCTAGGCCGGCTCAGAGATAGTTTTTAGGCCCCTCTCACAGAATCGGGTACATAGCGGTCGACGGTATATACAAACATTCGGCTGGCTATGTAAAACGAGACGCTGGTTTTGTTCGTTAGTTTCTCTCTCTGATTAACAGATTTTATTATGAGTGCAAGTCGATCTCGGCACGTAGGAACTTAGTAACTCTTAAGCGCACGCTTCGGTGGGATTGATGATAACGAAAAATAGTCTTGTCCTGCAGCGATGCCTAACAGTGGCGCAATTAATAAATGAAAAGAAAGAGAAAAGGATAAACAATATTCTTAAGCGGAAACTCGTCGCTAACCTTAAGTCTATACACTCACACTTGCATACCGCGTACACGCATTCGTTCCTTATACTATATATATATTGTCATGAGTCGGTGTATTGGGTGGGGACGACGGTGATTCCAAGGCGAGGAATATTCTACTTGAAGTTACCGCTCGACGGTACCACGCATGCGCTAGGCATAGGCCGTAATATACAAGTATAGGCGCATACGAAGCCCGGAGTAGAAGGAAAATGACATGATTTTAACTCTAATACTCTAACGGTACGCCGGCTGCGATAGGCACAGGCCGTAATATACAAGTATAGGCGCAACCGGAGATCGGAGTAGCAAGAACAAGAAAAATACTAGGCTAATAAGTTAAAAGTTACGCTGGGACGTAACACTGTGCTGCCTGCGCTTGCTGTGCTGCCTGTGCTTGCTGCCTGTGCTTGCTGTGTTGCCTGTGCTTGCTGCCTGTGCTGCCTGTGCTGCCTGTGCTTGCTGTGCTGCCTGTGCTTGCTGTGCTGACTGTGCTTGCTGCCTGTGCTTGCTGTGCTGCCTGTGCTAGCTGCCTGTGCTTGCTGTGCTGCCTGTGCTTGCTGCCTGTGCTTGCTGTGCTGCCTGTGCTTGCTGTGCTGCCTGTGCTTGCTGCCTGTGCTTGCTGTGCTACCTGTGCTTGCTGCTTGTGCTTGCTGTGCTGCCTGTGCTTGCTGCCTGTGCTTGCTGCCTGTGCTGCCTGTGCTTGCTGTGCTGCCTGTGCTTGCTGCCTGTGCTGCCTGTGCTGCCTGTGCTTGCTGTGCTGCCTGTGCTTGCTGTGCTGCCAGTGCTTGCTGCCTGTGCTTGCTGTGCTGCCTGTGCTTGCTGCCTGTGCTTGCTGTGCTGCCTGAGCTGCCTGTGCTTGCTGTGCTGCCTGAGCTGCCTGTGCTTGCTGCCTGTGCTTGCTGTGCTCCCTGTGCTTACTGCCTGTGCTTGCTGTGCTGCCTGTGCTTGCTGTCTGTGCTTGCTGTGCTGCCTGTGCTTGCTGCCTGTGCTTGCTGCCTGTGCTTGCTGTGCTGCCTGTGCTTGCTGCCTGTGCTTGCTGTGCTGCCTGTGCTTGCTGTGCTGCCTGTTAGCGATGCATTTGATTTCGCCCATGACACGCGGTAATTCGACAGTGGCACACGACAGTGCGTTGCTGTGTCACCTGTTTTTGGAGGCGCCGAGAGTCGCGGATCATATGTTTACCTCGGCGGCCGGTGCATTGACCTGCGTCTCAGTAAGAGTAAGCATTGTAAACAAATGCGAGAGTGAATCTCGCCGAAGATCGGAGCAGGCTTTGCCTGTTGGAAAGAGGACGGATCTTGACCCCTCTGCACTTCCCCCAGAATTGCTAAAACGAACACATCTCGTCGACCTATTTTGCGGGTTTCTAACATGCCTGTGCTAGCTGCCTGTGCTTGCTGTGCTGCCTGTGCTTGCTGCCTGTGCTTGCTGCCTGTACTTGCTGTGCTCCCTGTGCTTGCTGCCTGTGCTTGCTGTGCTGCCTGTGCTTGGTGTGCTGCGTGTGCTTGCTGTGCTGCCTGTGCTTGCTGCCTGTGCTTGCTGTGCTGCCTGTGCTTGCTGTGCTGCCTGTTAGCGATGCATTTGATTTCGCCCATAACACGCGGTAATTCGACAGTGGAACACGACAGTGCGTTGCTGTGTCACCGGTTTTTGGAGCCGCCGAGAGTCGCGGATCATATGCTTACCTCGGCGGCCGGTGCATTGACCTGCGACTCAGTAAGAGTAAGCATTGCAAACAAATGCGAGAGTGAATCTGGCCGAAGATCGGAGCAGGCTTTGCCTGTTGGAAAAAGGACGGAGCTTGACCCCTCTGCACTTCCCCCAGAATCGCTAAAACGAACACATCTCGTCGAGCTATTTTGCGGGTTTCTAACATGCCTGTGCTTGCTGCCTGTGCTTGCTGTGCTGCCTGTGCTTGCTGCCTGTGCTTGCTGTGCTGCCTGTGCTTGCTGCCTGTGCTTGCTGTGCTGCCTGTGCTTGCTGGCTGTGCTTGCTGCCTGTGCTTGTTGTGCTGCCTGTGCTTGCTGTGCTGCATGTGCTTGCTGTGCTACCTGTGCTTGCTGCCTGTGCTTGTTGTGCTGCCTGTGCTTGCTGTGCTGCCTGTGCTTGTTGCCTGTGCTTGCTGTGCTGCCTGTGCTTGGTGTGCTGCCTGTGCTTGCTGCCTGTGCTTGCTGTGCTGCCTGTGCTTGCTGCCTGTGCTTGCTGTGTTGCCTGTGCTTGCTGCCTGTGCTTGCTGTGCTGCCTGTGCTTGCTGCCTCTGCTTGCTGTGCTGCCTGTGCTTGCTGCCTGTGCTTGCTGTGCTGCCTGTGCTTGCTGCCTGTGCTTGCTGTGCTGACTGTGCTTGCTGCCTGTGCTTGCTGTGCTGCCTGTGCTAGCTGCCTGTGCTTGCTGTGCTGCCTGTGCTTGCTGTACTTGCTGTGCTGCCTGTGCTTGCTGTGCTGCCTGTGCTTGCTGCCTGTGCTGCCTGTGCTTGCTGCCTGTTTTTGCTGTGCTGCCTGTGCTTGCTGCCTGTGCTTGCTGCGCTGCCTGCGCTTGCTGCCTGTGCTTGCTGTGCTGCCTGCGCTTGCTGCCTGTGCTTGCTGTCTGTGCTTGCTGTGCTGCCTGTGCTTGCTGTGCTGCCTGTGCTTGCTGCGTGTGCTTGTTGTACTGCCTGTGTTTGCTGTGCTGCCCGTGCTTGCTGCCTGTGCTTGCTTGCTGCCTCGTGCTTGCTGTACTGCCTGTGCTTGCTGCCTGTGTTTGCTGTGCTGCCTGTGCTTGCTGCCTGTGCTTGCTGTGCTGCCTGTGCTTGCTGCCTGTGCTTGCTGTGCTGCCTGTGCTAGCTGCCTGTGCTTGCTGTGCTGCCTGCGCTTGCTGCTTGTGCGTGCTGTGCTGCCTGTGCTGCCTGTGCTGCCTGTGCTTGCTGCCTGTGCTTGCTGTGCTGCCTGTGCTTGCTGTGCTTGCTGCCTGTGCTTGCTGCCTGTGCTTGCTGTGCTCCCTGTGCTTGCTGCCTGTGCTTGCTGTGCTGCCTGTGCTTGGTGTGCTGCGTGTGCTTGCTGTGCTGCCTGTGCTTGCTGCCTGTGCTTGCTGTGCTGCCTGTGCTTGCTGTGCTGCCTGTTAGCGATGCATTTGATTTCGCCCATAACACGCGGTAATTCGACAGTGGAACACGACAGTGCGTTGCTCTGTCACCGGTTTTTGGAGCCGCCGAGAGTCGCGGATCATATGCTTACCTCGGCGGCCGGTGCATTGACCTGCGACTCAGTAAGAGTAAGCATTGTAAACAAATGCGAGAGTGAATCTGGCCGAAGATCGGAGCAGGCTTTGCCTGTTGGAAAGAGGACGGAGCTTGACCCCTCTGCACTTCCCCCAGAATCGCTAAAACGAACACATCTCGTCGAGCTATTTTGCGGGTTTCTAACATGCCTGTGCTTGCTGCCTGTGCTTGCTGTGCTGCCTGTGCTTGCTGCCTGTGCTTGCTATGCTGCCTGTGCTTGCTGTGCTGCCTGTGCTTGATGTGCTGCCTGTGCTTGCTGCCTGTGCTTGCTGTACTTGCTGTGCTGCCTGTGCTTGCTGTGCTGCCTGTGCTTGCTGCCTGTGCTGCCTGTGCTTGCTGTGCTGCCTGTGCTGCCTGTGCTTGCTGCCTGTGCTTGCTGTGCTGCCTGTGCTTGCTGCCTGTGCTTGCTGTGCTGCCTACCCTTGCTGCCTGTGCTTGCTGTGCTGCCTGTGCTTGCTGTGCTTGCTGCCTGTGCTTGCTGCCTGTGCTTGCTGCCTGTGCTTGCTATGCTGCCTGTGCAAGCTGCCTGTGCTTGCTGCCTGTGCTTGCTGTACTTGCTGTGCTGCCTGTGCTTGCTGCCTGTGCTTGCTGTGCTGCCTGTGCTTGCTGCCTGTGCTTGCTGTGCTGCCTGTGCTTGCTGCCTGTGCATGCTCTGCTGCCTGTGCTTGCTGCCTGTGCTTGCTGTGCTGCCTGTGCTTGCTGCCTGTGCTTGCTGTGCTTGCTGTGCTGCCTGTGCGTGCTGTGTTGCCTGTGCTTGCTGCCTGTGCAAGCTGCCTGTGCTTGCTGTGCTGCCTGTGCTTGCTGTGCTCCCTGTGCTTGCTGCCTGTGCTTGCTGTGCTGCCTGTGCTTGCTGTGCTGCCTACCCTTGCTGCCTGTGCTTGCTGCCTGTGCTTGCTGTGCTGCCTGAGCTGCCTGTGCTTGCTGCCTGTGCTTGCTGCCTGTGCTTGCTGTGCTGCCTGTGCTTGCTGTGCTGCCTGTGCTTGCTGCCTGTGCTTGCTGTGCTGCCTGAGCTGCCTGTGCTTGCTGCCTGTGCTTGCTGTGCTCCCTGTGCTTGCTGCCTGTGCTTGCTGTGCTGCCTGTGCTTGGTGTGCTGCCTGTGCTTGCTGCCTGTGCTTGCTGTGCTGCCTGCGCTTGCTGTGCTGCCTGTGCTTGCTGCCTGTGCTTGCTGTGTTGCCTGTGCTTGCTGCCTGTGCTTGCTGTGCTGCCTGCGCTTGCTGTGCTGCCTGCGCTTGCTGTGCTGCCTGTGCTTGCTGCCTGTGCTTGCTGTGTTGCCTGTGCTTGCTGCCTGTGCTGCCTGTGCTGCCTGTGCTTGCTGTGCTGCCTGTGCTTGCTGTGCTGACTGTGCTTGCTGCCTGTGCTTGCTGTGCTGCCTGTGCTAGCTGCCTGTGCTTGCTGTGCTGCCTGTGCTTGCTGCCTGTGCTTGCTGTGCTGCCTGTGCTTGCTGTGCTGCCTGTGCTTGCTGCCTGTGCTTGCTGTGCTACCTGTGCTTGCTGCTTGTGCTTGCTGTGCTGCCTGTGCTTGCTGCCTGTGCTTGCTGCCTGTGCTGCCTGTGCTTGCTGTGCTGCCTGTGCTTGCTGCCTGTGCTTGCTGCCTGTGCTTGCTGCCTGTGCTGCCTGTGCTTGCTGTGCTGCCTGTGCTGCCTGTGCTTGCTGCCTGTGCTTGCTGCCTGTGCTTGCTATGCTGCCTGTGCAAGCTGCCTGTGCTTGCTCCCTGTGCTTGCTGTACTTGCTGTGCTGCCTGTGCTTGCTGCCTGTGCTTGCTGTGCTGCCTGTGCTTGCTGCCTGTGCTTGCTGTGCTGCCTGTGCTTGCTGCCTGTGCTTGCTGCCTGTGCTTGCTGTGCTGCCTGTGCTTGCTGCCTGTGCTTGCTGTGCTTGCTGTGCTGCCTGTGCGTGCTGTGCTGCCTGTGCTTGCTGCCTGTGCAAGCTGCCTGTGCTTGCTGTGCTGCCTGTGCTTGCTGTGCTCCCTGTGCTTGCTGCCTGTGCTTGCTGTGCTGCCTGTGCTTGCTGCCTGTGCTTGCTATGCTGCCTGTGCTTGCTGTGCTGCCTGTGCTTGATGTGCTGCCTGTGCTTGCTGCCTGTGCTTGCTGTACTTCCTGTGCTGCCTGTGCTTGCTGTGCTGCCTGTGCTTGCTGCCTGTGCTGCCTGTGCTTGCTGTGCTGCCTGTGCTGCCTGTGCTTGCTGCCTGTGCTTGCTGTGCTGCCTGTGCTTGCTGCCTGTGCTTGCTGTGCTGCCTACCCTTGCTGCCTGTGCTTGCTGTGCTGCCTGTGCTTGCTGCCTGTGCTTGCTGTGCTGCCTGAGCTGCCTGTGCTTGCTGCCTGTGCTTGCTGTGCTCCCTGTGCTTGCTGCCTGTGCTTGCTGTGCTGCCTGTGCTTGCTGTGCTGCCTGTGCTTGCTGCCTGTGCTTGATGTGCTGCCTGAGCTGCCTGTGCTTGCTGCCTGTGCTTGCTGTGCACCCTGTGCTTGCTGTGCTGCCTGTGCTTGCTGCCTGTGCTTGCTGTGCTGCCTGTGCTTGGTGTGCTGCGTGTGCTTGCTGCCTGTGCTTGCTGTGCTGCCTGTGCTTGCTGCCTGTGCTTGCTGCCTGTGCTTGCTGTGCTGCCTGTGCTTGCTGCCTGTGCTTGCTGTGCTGCCTGTGCTTGCTGTGCTGCCTGTTAGCGATGCATTTGATTTCGCCCATGACACGCGGTAATTCGACAGTGGCACACGACAGTGCGTTGCTGTGTCACCTGTTTTTGGAGGCGCCGAGAGTCGCGGATCATATGTTTACCTCGGCGGCCGGTGCATTGACCTGCGTCTCAGTAAGAGTAAGCATTGTAAACAAATGCGAGAGTGAATCTCGCCGAAGATCGGAGCAGGCTTTGCCTGTTGGAAAGAGGACGGATCTTGACCCCTCTGCACTTCCCCCAGAATCGCTAAAACGAACACATCTCGTCGAGCTATTTTGCGGGTTTCTAACATGCCTGTGCTAGCTGCCTGTGCTTGCTGTGCTGCCTGTGCTTGCTGCCTGTGCTTGCTGCCTGTGCTTGCTGTGCTCCCTGTGCTTGCTGCCTGTGCTTGCTGTGCTGCCTGTGCTTGGTGTGCTGCGTGTGCTTGCTGTGCTGCCTGTGCTTGCTGCCTGTGCTTGCTGCCTGTGCTGCCTGTGCTTGCTGTGCTGCCTGTGCTGCCTGTGCTTGCTGCCTGTGCTTGCTGCCTGTGCTTGCTGCCTGTGCTTGCTATGCTGCCTGTGCAAGCTGCCTGTGCTTGCTGCCTGTGCTTGCTGTACTTGCTGTGCTGCCTGTGCTTGCTGCCTGTGCTTGCTGTGCTGCCTGTGCTTGCTGCCTGTGCTTGCTGTGCTGCCTGTGCTTGCTGCCTGTGCATGCTCTGCTGCCTGTGCTTGCTGCCTGTGCTTGCTGTGCTGCCTGTGCTTGCTGCCTGTGCTTGCTGTGCTTGCTGTGCTGCCTGTGCGTGCTGTGCTGCCTGTGCTTGCTGCCTGTGCAAGCTGCCTGTGCTTGCTGTGCTGCCTGTGCTTGCTGTGCTCCCTGTGCTTGCTGCCTGTGCTTGCTGTGCTGCCTGTGCTTGCTGCCTGTGCTTGCTATGCTGCCTGTGCTTGCTGTGCTGCCTGTGCTTGATGTGCTGCCTGTGCTTGCTGCCTGTGCTTGCTGTGCTGCCTGTGCTTGCTGTACTTGCTGTGCTGCCTGTGCTTGCTGTGCTGCCTGTGCTTGCTGCCTGTGCTGCCTGTGCTTGCTGTGCTGCCTGTGCTGCCTGTGCTTGCTGCCTGTGCTTGCTGTGCTGCCTGTGCTTGCTGCCTGTGCTTGCTGTGCTGCCTACCCTTGCTGCCTGTGCTTGCTGTGCTGCCTGTGCTTGCTGCCTGTGCTTGCTGTGCTGCCTGAGCTGCCTGTGCTTGCTGCCTGTGCTTGCTGTGCTCCCTGTGCTTGCTGCCTGTGCTTGCTGTGCTGCCTGTGCTTGCTGCCTGTGCTTGCTGTGCTACCTGTGCTTGCTGCCTGTGCTTGTTGTGCTGCCTGTGCTTGCTGTGCTGCCTGTGCTTGCTGCCTGTGCTTGCTGTGCTGCCTGTGCTTGGTGTGCTGCCTGTGCTTGCTATGCTGCCTGTGCTTGCTGCCTGTGCTTGCTGTGTTGCCTGTGCTTGCTGTGCTGCCTGTGCTTGCTGCCTGTGCTTGCTGTGCTGCCTGTGCTTGCTGCCTCTGCTTGCTGTGCTGCCTGTGCTGCCTGTGCTGCCTGTGCTTGCTGTGCTGCCTCTGCTTGCTGTGCTGACTGTGCTTGCTGCCTGTGCTTGCTGTGCTGCCTGTGCTAGCTGCCTGTGCTTGCTGTGCTGCCTGTGCTTGCTGCCTGTGCATGCTCTGCTGCCTGTGCTTGCTGTGCTGCCTGTGCTTGCTGCCTGTGCTGCCTGTGCCTGCTGTGCTGCCTGTGCTTGCTGCCTGTGCAAGCTGCCTGTGCTTGCTGTGCTGCCTGTGCTTGCTGTGCTCCCTGTGTTTGCTGCCTGTGCTTGCTGTGCTGCCTGTGCTTGCTATGCTGCCTGTGCTTGCTGTGCTGCCTGTGCTGCCTGTGCTTGCTGCCTGTGCTTGCTGTGCTGCCTGTGCTTGCTGCACTTGCTGTGCTGCCTGTGCTTGCTGTGCTGCCTGTGCTTGCTGCCTGTGCTGCCTGTGCTTGCTGCCTGTGCTTGCTGTGCTGCCTGTGCTTGCTGCCTGTGCTTGCTGTGCTGCCTGTGCTTGCTGTACTTGCTGTGCTGCCTGTGCTTGCTGTGCTGCCTGTGCTAGCTGCCTGTGCTTGCTGTGCTGCCTGTGCTTGCTGCCTGTGCTTGCTGCCTGTGCTTGCTGTGCTGCCTACCCTTGCTGCCTGTGCTTGCTGCCTGTGCTTGCTGTGCTGCCTGAGCTGCCTGTGCTTGCTGCCTGTGCTTGCTGTGCTCCCTGTGCTTGCTGCCTGTGCTTGCTGTGCTGCCTGTGCTTGCTGCCTGTGCTTGCTGTGCTGCCTGTGCTTGCTGCCTGTGCTTGCTGTGCTGCCTGTGCTTGCTGCCTGTTCTTGCTGTGCTGCCTGTGCTTGCTGCCTGTGCTTGCTGTGCTGCCTGTTAGCGATGCATTTGATTTCGCCCATAACACGCGGTAATTCGACAGTGGCACACGACAGTGCGTTGCTGTGTCACCGGTTTTTGGAGCCGCCGAGAGTCGCGGATCATATGTTTACCTCGGCGGCCGGTGCATTGACCTGCGTCTCAGTAAGAGTAAGCATTGTTAACAAATGCGAGAGTGAATCTCGCCGAAGATCGGAGCAGGGTTTGCCTGTTGGAAAGAGGACGGAGCTTGACCCCTCTGCACTTCCCCCAGAATCGCTAAAACGAACACATCTCGTCGAGCTATTTTGCGGGTTTCTAACATGCCTGTGCTAGCTGCCTGTGCTTGCTGTGCTGCCTGTGCTTGCTGCCTGTGCTTGCTGTGCTGCCTGTGCTTGCTGCCTGTGCTTGCTGTGCTGCCTGTGCTTGCTGCCTGTGCTTGCTGTGCTGCCTGTGCTAGCTGCCTGTGCTTGCTGTGCTGCCTGCGCTTGCTGCCTGTGCGTGCTGTGCTGCCTGTGCTTGCTGCCTGTGCTTGCTGCCTGTGCTGCCTGTGCTTGCTGTGCTGCCTGTGCTGCCTGTGCTTGCTGCCTGTGCTTGCTGCCTGTGCTTGCTGCCTGTGCTTGCTATGCTGCCTGTGCAAGCTGCCTGTGCTTGCTGCCTGTGCTTGCTGTACTTGCTGTGCTGCCTGTGCTTGCTGCCTGTGCTTGCTGTGCTGCCTGTGCTTGCTGCCTGTGCTTGCTGTGCTGCCTGTGCTTGCTGCCTGTGCATGCTCTGCTGCCTGTGCTTGCTGCCTGTGCTTGCTGTGCTGCCTGTGCTTGCTGCCTGTGCTTGCTGTGCTTGCTGTGCTGCCTGTGCGTGCTGTGCTGCCTGTGCTTGCTGCCTGTGCAAGCTGCCTGTGCTTGCTGTGCTGCCTGTGCTTGCTGTGCTCCCTGTGCTTGCTGCCTGTGCTTACTGTGCTGCCTGTGCTTGCTGCCTGTGCTTGCTATGCTGCCTGTGCTTGCTGTGCTGCCTGTGCTTGATGTGCTGCCTGTGCTTGCTGCCTGTGCTTGCTGTGCTGCCTGTGCTTGCTGTACTTGCTGTGCTGCCTGTGCTTGCTGTGCTGCCTGTGCTTGCTGCCTGTGCTGCCTGTGCTTGCTGTGCTGCCTGTGCTGCCTGTGCTTGCTGCCTGTGCTTGCTGTGCTGCCTGTGCTTGCTGCCTGTGCTTGCTGTGCTGCCTACCCTTGCTGCCTGTGCTTGCTGTGCTGCCTGTGCTTGCTGCCTGTGCTTGCTGTGCTGCCTGAGCTGCCTGTGCTTGCTGCCTGTGCTTGCTGTGCTCCCTGTGCTTGCTGCCTGTGCTTGCTGTGCTGCCTGTGCTTGCTGTGCTGCCTGTGCTTGCTGCCTGTGCTTGCTGTGCTGCCTGAGCTGCCTGTGCTTGCTGCCTGTGCTTGCTGTGCTCCCTGTGCTTGCTGCCTGTGCTTGCTGTGCTGCCTGTGCTTGCTGTGCTGCCTGTGCTTGCTGCCTGTGCTTGCTGTGCTGCCTGTGCTTGCTGGCTGTGCTTGCTGCCTGTGCTTGTTGTGCTGCCTGTGCTTGCTGTGCTGCCTGTGCTTGCTGCCTGTGCTTGCTGTGCTACCTGTGCTTGCTGCCTGTGCTTGTTGTGCTGCCTGTGCTTGCTGTGCTGCCTGTGCTTGCTGCCTGTGCTTGCTGTGCTGCCTGTGCTTGGTGTGCTGCCTGTGCTTGCTATGCTGCCTGTGCTTGCTGCCTGTGCTTGCTGTGTTGCCTGTGCTTGCTGTGCTGCCTGTGCTTGCTGCCTGTGCTTGCTGTGCTGCCTGTGCTTGCTGCCTCTGCTTGCTGTGCTGCCTGTGCTGCCTGTGCTGCCTGTGCTTGCTGTGCTGCCTCTGCTTGCTGTGCTGACTGTGCTTGCTGCCTGTGCTTGCTGTGCTGCCTGTGCTAGCTGCCTGTGCTTGCTGTGCTGCCTGTGCTTGCTGCCTGTGCATGCTCTGCTGCCTGTGCTTGCTGTGCTGCCTGTGCTTGCTGCCTGTGCTGCCTGTGCCTGCTGTGCTGCCTGTGCTTGCTGCCTGTGCAAGCTGCCTGTGCTTGCTGTGCTGCCTGTGCTTGCTGTGCTCCCTGTGTTTGCTGCCTGTGCTTGCTGTGCTGCCTGTGCTTGCTATGCTGCCTGTGCTTGCTGTGCTGCCTGTGCTGCCTGTGCTTGCTGCCTGTGCTTGCTGTGCTGCCTGTGCTTGCTGTACTTGCTGTGCTGCCTGTGCTTGCTGTGCTGCCTGTGCTTGCTGCCTGTGCTGCCTGTGCTTGCTGTGCTGCCTGTGCTGCCTGTGCTTGCTGCCTGTGCTTGCTGTGCTGCCTGTGCTTGCTGCCTGTGCTTGCTGTGCTGCCTGTGCTTGCTGTACTTGCTGTGCTGCCTGTGCTTGCTGTGCTGCCTGTGCTAGCTGCCTGTGCTTGCTGTGCTGCCTGTGCTTGCTGCCTGTGCTTGCTGCCTGTGCTTGCTGTGCTGCCTACCCTTGCTGCCTGTGCTTGCTGCCTGTGCTTGCTGTGCTGCCTGAGCTGCCTGTGCTTGCTGCCTGTGCTTGCTGTGCTCCCTGTGCTTGCTGCCTGTGCTTGCTGTGCTGCCTGTGCTTGCTGTGCTGCCTGTGCTTGCTGCCTGTGCTTGCTGTGCTGCCTGTGCTTGCTGCCTGTGCTTGCTGTGCTGCCTGTGCTTGCTGCCTGTTCTTGCTGTGCTGCCTGTGCTTGCTGCCTGTGCTTGCTGTGCTGCCTGTTAGCGATGCATTTGATTTCGCCCATAACACGCGGTAATTCGACAGTGGCACACGACAGTGCGTTGCTGTGTCACCGGTTTTTGGAGCCGCCGAGAGTCGCGGATCATATGTTTACCTCGGCGGCCGGTGCATTGACCTGCGTCTCAGTAAGAGTAAGCATTGTTAACAAATGCGAGAGTGAATCTCGCCGAAGATCGGAGCAGGGTTTGCCTGTTGGAAAGAGGACGGAGCTTGACCCCTCTGCACTTCCCCCAGAATCGCTAAAACGAACACATCTCGTCGAGCTATTTTGCGGGTTTCTAACATGCCTGTGCTAGCTGCCTGTGCTTGCTGTGCTGCCTGTGCTTGCTGCCTGTGCTTGCTGTGCTGCCTGTGCTTGCTGCCTGTGCTTGCTGTGCTGCCTGTGCTTGCTGCCTGTGCTTGCTGTGCTGCCTGTGCTAGCTGCCTGTGCTTGCTGTGCTGCCTGCGCTTGCTGCCTGTGCGTGCTGTGCTGCCTGTGCTTGCTGTCTGTGCTTGCTGTGCTGCCTGTGCTTGCTGCCTGTGTTTGCTGTACTTGCTGTGCTGCCTGTGCTTGCTGCCTGTGCTTGCTGTGCTGCCTGTGCTTGCTGCCTGTGCTTGCTGTGCTGCCTGTGCTTGCTGCCTGTGCATGCTCTGCTGCCTGTGCTTGCTGCCTGTGCTTGCTGTGCTGCCTGTGCTTGCTGCCTGTGCTTGCTGTGCTTGCTGTGCTGCCTGTGCCTGCTGTGCTGCCTGTGCTTGCTGCCTGTGCTTGCTGCCTGTGCTTGCTGTGCTTGCTGTCTGTGCTTGCTGTGCTGCCTCTGCTTGCTGCCTGTGCTTGCTGCCTGTGCTTGCTGTGCTGCCTGTGCTTGGTGTGCTGCGTGTGCTTGCTGCCTGTGCTTGCTGCCTGTGCTTGCTGCCTGTGCTTGCTGCCTGTGCTTGCTGTGCTGCCTGTGCTTGCTGCCTGTGCTTGCTGTGCTGCCTGTTAGCGATGCATTTGATTTCGCCCATAACACGCGGTAATTCGACAGTGGAACACGACAGTGCGTTGCTGTGTCACCGGTTTTTGGAGCCGCCGAGAGTCGCGGATCATATGTTTACCTCGGCGGCCGGTGCATTGACCTGCGTCTCAGTAAGAGTAAGCATTGTTAACAAATGCGAGAGTGAATCTCGCCGAAGATCGGAGCAGGGTTTGCCTGTTGGAAAGAGGACGGAGCTTGACCCCTCTGCACTTCCCCCAGAATCGCTAAAACGAACACATCTCGTCGAGCTATTTTGCGGGTTTCTAACATGCCTGTGCTTGCTGGGCTGCCCGTGCTTGCTGTGCTGCCTGTGCTTGCTGCCTGTGCTTGCTGTGCTGCCAGTGCTTGCTGCCTGTGCTTGCTGTGCTGCCTGTGCTTGCTGCCTGTGCTTGCTGTGCTGCCTGAGCTGCCTGTGCTTGCTGTGCTGCCTGAGCTGCCTGTGCTTGCTGCCTGTGCTTGCTGTGCTCCCTGTGCTTACTGCCTGTGCTTGCTGTGCTGCCTGTGCTTGCTGTCTGTGCTTGCTGTGCTGCCTGTGCTTGCTGCCTGTGCTTGCTGTGCTGCCTGTGCTTGGTGTGCTGCCTGTGCTTGCTGTGCTGCCTGTGCTTGCTGCCTGTGCTTGCTGTGCTGCCTGTGCTTGCTGCCTGTTCTTGCTGTGCTGCCTGTGCTTGCTGCCTGTGCTTGCTGTGCTGCCTGTTAGCGATGCATTTGATTTCGCCCATAACACGCGGTAATTCGACAGTGGCACACGACAGTGCGTTGCTGTGTCACCGGTTTTTGGAGCCGCCGAGAGTCGCGGATCATATGTTTACCTCGGCGGCCGGTGCATTGACCTGCGTCTCAGTAAGAGTAAGCATTGTTAACAAATGCGAGAGTGAATCTCGCCGAAGATCGGAGCAGGGTTTGCCTGTTGGAAAGAGGACGGAGCTTGACCCCTCTGCACTTCCCCCAGAATCGCTAAAACGAACACATCTCGTCGAGCTATTTTGCGGGTTTCTAACATGCCTGTGCTAGCTGCCTGTGCTTGCTGTGCTGCCTGTGCTTGCTGCCTGTGCTTGCTGTGCTGCCTGTGCTTGCTGCCTGTGCTTGCTGTGCTGCCTGTGCTTGCTGCCTGTGCTTGCTGTGCTGCCTGTGCTAGCTGCCTGTGCTTGCTGTGCTGCCTGCGCTTGCTGCCTGTGCGTGCTGTGCTGCCTGTGCTTGCTGTCTGTGCTTGCTGTGCTGCCTGTGCTTGCTGCCTGTGTTTGCTGTACTTGCTGTGCTGCCTGTGCTTGCTGCCTGTGCTTGCTGTGCTGCCTGTGCTTGCTGCCTGTGCTTGCTGTGCTGCCTGTGCTTGCTGCCTGTGCATGCTCTGCTGCCTGTGCTTGCTGCCTGTGCTTGCTGTGCTGCCTGTGCTTGCTGCCTGTGCTTGCTGTGCTTGCTGTGCTGCCTGTGCCTGCTGTGCTGCCTGTGCTTGCTGCCTGTGCTTGCTGCCTGTGCTTGCTGTGCTTGCTGTCTGTGCTTGCTGTGCTGCCTCTGCTTGCTGCCTGTGCTTGCTGCCTGTGCTTGCTGTGCTGCCTGTGCTTGGTGTGCTGCGTGTGCTTGCTGCCTGTGCTTGCTGCCTGTGCTTGCTGCCTGTGCTTGCTGCCTGTGCTTGCTGTGCTGCCTGTGCTTGCTGCCTGTGCTTGCTGTGCTGCCTGTTAGCGATGCATTTGATTTCGCCCATAACACGCGGTAATTCGACAGTGGAACACGACAGTGCGTTGCTGTGTCACCGGTTTTTGGAGCCGCCGAGAGTCGCGGATCATATGTTTACCTCGGCGGCCGGTGCATTGACCTGCGTCTCAGTAAGAGTAAGCATTGTTAACAAATGCGAGAGTGAATCTCGCCGAAGATCGGAGCAGGGTTTGCCTGTTGGAAAGAGGACGGAGCTTGACCCCTCTGCACTTCCCCCAGAATCGCTAAAACGAACACATCTCGTCGAGCTATTTTGCGGGTTTCTAACATGCCTGTGCTTGCTGGGCTGCCCGTGCTTGCTGTGCTGCCTGTGCTTGCTGCCTGTGCTTGCTGTGCTGCCAGTGCTTGCTGCCTGTGCTTGCTGTGCTGCCTGTGCTTGCTGCCTGTGCTTGCTGTGCTGCCTGAGCTGCCTGTGCTTGCTGTGCTGCCTGAGCTGCCTGTGCTTGCTGCCTGTGCTTGCTGTGCTCCCTGTGCTTACTGCCTGTGCTTGCTGTGCTGCCTGTGCTTGCTGTCTGTGCTTGCTGTGCTGCCTGTGCTTGCTGCCTGTGCTTGCTGTGCTGCCTGTGCTTGGTGTGCTGCGTGTGCTTGCTGCCTGTGCTGCCTGTGCTTGCTGCCTGTGCTTGCTGCCTGTGCTTGCTGTGCTGCCTGTGCTTGCTGCCTGTGCTTGCTGCCTGTGCTTGCTGTGCTGCCTGTTAGCGATGCATTTGATTTCGCCCATGACACGCGGTAATTCGACAGTGGCACACGACAGTGCGTTGCTGTGTCACCTGTTTTTGGAGGCGCCGAGAGTCGCGGATCATATGTTTACCTCGGCGGCCGGTGCATTGACCTGCGTCTCAGTAAGAGTAAGCATTGTAAACAAATGCGAGAGTGAATCTCGCCGAAGATCGGAGCAGGCTTTGCCTGTTGGAAAGAGGACGGATCTTGACCCCTCTGCACTTCCCCCAGAATTGCTAAAACGAACACATCTCGTCGACCTATTTTGCGGGTTTCTAACATGCCTGTGCTAGCTGCCTGTGCTTGCTGTGCTGCCTGTGCTTGCTGCCTGTGCTTGCTGCCTGTACTTGCTGTGCTCCCTGTGCTTGCTGCCTGTGCTTGCTGTGCTGCCTGTGCTTGGTGTGCTGCGTGTGTTTGCTGTGCTGCCTGTGCTTGCTGCCTGTGCTTGCTGTGCTGCCTGTGCTTGCTGTGTTGCCTGTGCTTGCTGCCTGTGCTTGCTGTGCTGCCTGTGCTTGCTGCCTCTGCTTGCTGTGCTGCCTGTGCTTGCTGCCTGTGCTTGCTGTGCTGCCTGTGCTTGCTGCCTGTGCTTGCTGTGCTGACTGTGCTTGCTGCCTGTGCTTGCTGTGCTGCCTGTGCTAGCTGCCTGTGCTTGCTGTGCTGCCTGTGCTTGCTGTGCTGCCTGTTAGCGATGCATTTGATTTCGCCCATAACACGCGGTAATTCGACAGTGGAACACGACAGTGCGTTGCTGTGTCACCGGTTTTTGGAGCCGCCGAGAGTCGCGGATCATATGCTTACCTCGGCGGCCGGTGCATTGACCTGCGACTCAGTAAGAGTAAGCATTGTAAACAAATGCGAGAGTGAATCTGGCCGAAGATCGGAGCAGGCTTTGCCTGTTGGAAAGAGGACGGAGCTTGACCCCTCTGCACTTCCCCCAGAATCGCTAAAACGAACACATCTCGTCGAGCTATTTTGCGGGTTTCTAACATGCCTGTGCTTGCTGCCTGTGCTTGCTGTGCTGCCTGTGCTTGCTGCCTGTGCTTGCTGTGCTGCCTGTGCTTGCTGCCTGTGCTTGCTGTGCTGCCTGTGCTTGCTGGCTGTGCTTGCTGCCTGTGCTTGCTGTGCTGCCTGTGCTTGCTGCCTGTGCTTGCTGTGCTGCCTGTGCTTGGTGTGCTGCCTGTGCTTGCTGCCTGTGCTTGCTGTGCTGCCTGTGCTTGCTGCCTGTGCTTGCTGTGTTGCCTATGCTTGCTGCCTGTGCTTGCTGTGCTGCCTGTGCTTGCTGCCTGTGCTTGCTGTGCTGCCTGTGCTTGCTGTGCTGCCTGTGCTGCCTGTGCTGCCTGTGCTTGCTGCCTGTGCTTGCTGTGCTGCCTGTGCTTGCTGTGCTGACTGTGCTTGCTGCCTGTGCTTGCTGTGCTGCCTGTGCTCGCTGCCTGTGCTTGCTGTGCTGCCTGTGCTTGCTGTGCTGCCTGCGCTTGCTGCCTGTGCGTGCTGTGCTGCCTGTGCTTTCTGTGCTGCCTGTGCTTGCTGTGCTGCCTGTGCTTGCTGCCTGTGCTTGCTGTACTGCCTGTGTTTGCTGTGCTGCCTGTGCTTGCTGTGCTGCCTGTGCTAGCTGCCTGTGCTTGCTGTGCTGCCTGCGCTTGCTGCCTGTGCGTGCTGTGCTGCCTGTGCTTGCTGCCTGTGCTTGCTGTGCTGCCTGTGCTTGCTGCCTGTGCTTGCTGTGCTGCCTGTGCTAGCTGCCTGTGCTTGCTGTGCTGCCTCCGCTTGCTGCCTGTGCGTGCTGTGCTGCCTGTGCTTGCTGTCTGTAATTGGTGTGCTGCGTGTGCTTGCTGTGCTGCCTGTGCTTGCTGCCTGTGCTTGCTGTGCTGCCTGTGCTTGCTGCCTGTGCTTGCTGTGCTGCCTGTGCTTGGTGTGCTGCCTGTGCTTGCTATGCTGCCTGTGCTTGCTGCCTGTGCTTGCTGTGTTGCCTGTGCTTGCTGTGCTGCCTGTGCTTGCTGCCTGTGCTTGCTGTGCTGCCTGTGCTTGCTGCCTCTGCTTGCTGTGCTGCCTGTGCTGCCTGTGCTGCCTGTGCTTGCTGCCTGTGCTTGCTGTGCTGCCTCTGCTTGCTGTGCTGACTGTGCTTGCTGCCTGTGCTTGCTGTGCTGCCTGTGCTAGCTGCCTGTGCTTGCTGTGCTGCCTGTGCTTGCTGCCTGTGCATGCTCTGCTGCCTGTGCTTGCTGTGCTGCCTGTGCTTGCTGCCTGTGCTGCCTGTGCCTGCTGTGCTGCCTGTGCTTGCTGCCTGTGCAAGCTGCCTGTGCTTGCTGTGCTGCCTGTGCTTGCTGTGCTCCCTGTGTTTGCTGCCTGTGCTTGCTGTGCTGCCTGTGCTTGCTATGCTGCCTGTGCTTGCTGTGCTGCCTGTGCTGCCTGTGCTTGCTGCCTGTGCTTGCTGTGCTGCCTGTGCTTGCTGTACTTGCTGTGCTGCCTGTGCTTGCTGTGCTGCCTGTGCTTGCTGCCTGTGCTGCCTGTGCTTGCTGTGCTGCCTGTGCTGCCTGTGCTTGCTGCCTGTGCTTGCTGTGCTGCCTGTGCTTGCTGCCTGTGCTTGCTGTGCTGCCTGTGCTTGCTGTACTTGCTGTGCTGCCTGTGCTTGCTGTGCTGCCTGTGCTAGCTGCCTGTGCTTGCTGTGCTGCCTGTGCTTGCTGCCTGTGCTTGCTGCCTGTGCTTGCTGTGCTGCCTACCCTTGCTGCCTGTGCTTGCTGCCTGTGCTTGCTGTGCTGCCTGAGCTGCCTGTGCTTGCTGCCTGTGCTTGCTGTGCTCCCTGTGCTTGCTGCCTGTGCTTGCTGTGCTGCCTGTGCTTGCTGTGCTGCCTGTGCTTGCTGCCTGTGCTTGCTGTGCTGCCTGTGCTTGCTGCCTGTGCTTGGTGTGCTGCGTGTGCTTGCTGTGCTGCCTGTGCTTGCTGCGCTGCCTGTGCTTGCTGCCTGTGCTTGCTGTGCTGCCTGTTAGCGATGCATTTGATTTCGCCCATAACACGCGGTAATTCGACAGTGGAACACGACAGTGCGTTGCTGTGTCACCGGTTTTTGGATCCGCCGAGAGTCGCGGATCATATGTTTACCTCGGCGGCCGGTGCATTGACCTGCGTCTCAGTAAGAGTAAGCATTGTTAACAAATGCGAGAGTGAATCTCGTCGAAGATCGGAGCAGGGTTTGCCTGTTGGAAAGAGGACGGAGCTTGACCCCTCTGCACTTCCCCCAGAATCGCTAAAACGAACACATCTCGTCGAGCTATTTTGCGGGTTTCTAACATGCCTGTGCTTGCTGTGCTGCCTGTGCTTGCTGCTTGTGCTTGCTGCCTGTGCTTGCTGTGCTGCCTGTGCTTGCTGCCTGTGCTTGCTGTGCTGCCTGTGCTTGCTCTGCTGCCTGTGCTTGCTGCCTGTGCTTGTTGTGCTGCCTGTGCTTGCTGTGCTGCCTGTGCTTGCTGCCTGTGCTTGCTGTGCTGCCTGTGCTTGCTGCCTGTACTTGCTGCCTGTGCTTGCTGTGCTGCCTGTGCTTGCTGCCTGTGCTTGCTATGCTGCCTGTGCAAGCTGCCTGTGCTTGCTGCCTGTGCTTGCTGTACTTGCTGTGCTGCCTGTGCTTGCTGTGCTGCCTGTGCTTGCTGCCTGTGCTTGCTGTGCTGCCTGTGCTTGCTGCCTGTGCATGCTCTGCTGCCTGTGCTTGCTGCCTGTGCTTGCTGCCTGTGCTTGCTGTGCTGCCTGTGCTTGCTGCCTGTGCTTGCTATGCTGCCTGTGCTTGCTGTGCTGCCTGTGCTTGCTGTACTTGCTGTGCTGCCTGTGCTTGCTGTGCTGCCTGTGCTTGCTGTGCTGCCTGTGCTTGCGGCCTGTGCTTGCTGTGCTGCCTGTGCCTGCTGTGCTGCCTGTGCTTGCCGTGCTCCCTGTGCTTGCTGCCTGTGCTTGCTGTGCTGCCTGTGCTTGCTGCCTGTGCTTGCTATGCTGCCTGTGCTTGCTGTGCTGCCTGTGCTTGCTGTACTTGCTGTGCTGCCTGTGCTTGCTGTGCTGCCTGTGCTTGCTGCCTGTGCTGCCTGTGCTTGCTGTGCTGCCTGTGCTGCCTGTGCTTGCTGCCTGTGCTTGCTGTGCTGCCTGTGCTTGCTGCCTGTGCTTGCTGTGCTACCTGTGCTTGCTGTGCTGCCTGTGCTTGCTGCCTGCGCTGCCTGTGCTTGCTGTGCTGCCTGTGCTGCCTGTGCTTGCTGCCTGTGCTTGCTGCCTGTGCTTGCTATGCTGCCTGTGCTTGCTGCCTGTGCTTGCTATGCTGCCTGTGCAAGCTGCCTGTGCTTGCTGCCTGTGCTTGCTGTACTTGCTGTGCTGCCTGTGCTTTGCTGTGCTGCCTGTGCTTGCTGTGCTGCCTGTGCTTGCTGCCTGTGCTTGCTGTGCTGCCTGTGCTTGCTGCCTGTGCATGCTCTGCTGCCTGTGCTTGCTGCCTGTGCTTGCTGCCTGTGCTTGCTGTGCTGCCTGTGCGTGCTTTGCTGCCTGTGCTTGCTGCCTGTGCTTGCTGTGCTGCCTGTGCTTGCTGTGCTGCCTGTGCTTGCTGCCTGTGCTTGCTGTGCTGCCTGTGCTTGCTGCCTGTGCTTGCTGCCTGTGCTTGCTGTGCTGCCTGTGCTTGCTGCCTGTTCTTGCTGTGCTGCCTGTGCTTGCTGCCTGTGCTTGCTGTGCTGCCTGTTAGCGATGCATTTGATTTCGCCCATAACACGCGGTAATTCGACAGTGGCACACGACAGTGCGTTGCTGTGTCACCTGTTTTTGGAGGCGCCGAGAGTCGCGGATCATATGTTTACCTCGGCGGCCGGTGCATTGACCTGCGTCTCAGTAAGAGTAAGCATTGTAAACAAATGCGAGAGTGAATCTCGCCGAAGATCGGAGCAGGGTTTGCCTGTTGGAAAGAGGACGGAGCTTGACCCCTCTGCACTTCCCCCAGAATCGCTAAAACGAACACATCTCGTCGAGCTATTTTGCGGGTTTCTAACATGCCTGTGCTAGCTGCCTGTGCTTGCTGTGCTGCCTGTGCTTGCTGCCTGTGCTTGCTGTGCTGCCTGTGCTTGCTGCCTGTGCTTGCTGTGCTGCCTGTGCTTGCTGCCTGTGCTTGCTGTGCTGCCTGTGCTAGCTGCCTGTGCTTGCTGTGCTGCCTGCGCTTGCTGCCTGTGCGTGCTGTGCTGCCTGTGCTTGCTGCCTGTGCTTGCTGCCTGTGCTGCCTGTGCTTGCTGTGCTGCCTGTGCTGCCTGTGCTTGCTGCCTGTGCTTGCTGCCTGTGCTTGCTGCCTGTGCTTGCTATGCTGCCTGTGCAAGCTGCCTGTGCTTGCTGCCTGTGCTTGCTGTACTTGCTGTGCTGCCTGTGCTTGCTGCCTGTGCTTGCTGTGCTGCCTGTGCTTGCTGCCTGTGCTTGCTGTGCTGCCTGTGCTTGCTGCCTGTGCTTGCTGTGCTGCCTGTGCTTGCTGTACTTGCTGTGCTGCCTGTGCTTGCTGTGCTGCCTGTGCTTGCTGCCTGTGCTGCCTGTGCTTGCTGTGCTGCCTGTGCTGCCTGTGCTTGCTGCCTGTGCTTGCTGTGCTGCCTGTGCTTGCTGCCTGTGCTTGCTGTGCTGCCTACCCTTGCTGCCTGTGCTTGCTGTGCTGCCTGTGCTTGCTGCCTGTGCTTGCTGTGCTGCCTGAGCTGCCTGTGCTTGCTGCCTGTGCTTGCTGTGCTCCCTGTGCTTGCTGCCTGTGCTTGCTGTGCTGCCTGTGCTTGCTGTGCTGCCTGTGCTTGCTGCCTGTGCTTGCTGTGCTGCCTGAGCTGCCTGTGCTTGCTGCCTGTGCTTGCTGTGCTCCCTGTGCTTGCTGCCTGTGCTTGCTGTGCTGCCTGTGCTTGCTGTGCTGCCTGTGCTTGCTGCCTGTGCTTGCTGTGCTGCCTGTGCTTGCTGTGCTGCCTGTGCTTGCTGGCTGTGCTTGCTGCCTGTGCTTGTTGTGCTGCCTGTGCTTGCTGTGCTGCCTGTGCTTGCTGCCTGTGCTTGCTGTGCTACCTGTGCTTGCTGCCTGTGCTTGTTGTGCTGCCTGTGCTTGCTGTGCTGCCTGTGCTTGCTGCCTGTGCTTGCTGTGCTGCCTGTGCTTGGTGTGCTGCCTGTGCTTGCTATGCTGCCTGTGCTTGCTGCCTGTGCTTGCTGTGTTGCCTGTGCTTGCTGTGCTGCCTGTGCTTGCTGCCTGTGCTTGCTGTGCTGCCTGTGCTTGCTGCCTCTGCTTGCTGTGCTGCCTGTGCTGCCTGTGCTGCCTGTGCTTGCTGTGCTGCCTCTGCTTGCTGTGCTGACTGTGCTTGCTGCCTGTGCTTGCTGTGCTGCCTGTGCTAGCTGCCTGTGCTTGCTGTGCTGCCTGTGCTTGCTGCCTGTGCATGCTCTGCTGCCTGTGCTTGCTGTGCTGCCTGTGCTTGCTGCCTGTGCTGCCTGTGCCTGCTGTGCTGCCTGTGCTTGCTGCCTGTGCAAGCTGCCTGTGCTTGCTGTGCTGCCTGTGCTTGCTGTGCTCCCTGTGTTTGCTGCCTGTGCTTGCTGTGCTGCCTGTGCTTGCTATGCTGCCTGTGCTTGCTGTGCTGCCTGTGCTGCCTGTGCTTGCTGCCTGTGCTTGCTGTGCTGCCTGTGCTTGCTGTACTTGCTGTGCTGCCTGTGCTTGCTGTGCTGCCTGTGCTTGCTGCCTGTGCTGCCTGTGCTTGCTGTGCTGCCTGTGCTGCCTGTGCTTGCTGCCTGTGCTTGCTGTGCTGCCTGTGCTTGCTGCCTGTGCTTGCTGTGCTGCCTGTGCTTGCTGTACTTGCTGTGCTGCCTGTGCTTGCTGTGCTGCCTGTGCTAGCTGCCTGTGCTTGCTGTGCTGCCTGTGCTTGCTGCCTGTGCTTGCTGCCTGTGCTTGCTGTGCTGCCTACCCTTGCTGCCTGTGCTTGCTGCCTGTGCTTGCTGTGCTGCCTGAGCTGCCTGTGCTTGCTGCCTGTGCTTGCTGTGCTCCCTGTGCTTGCTGCCTGTGCTTGCTGTGCTGCCTGTGCTTGCTGTGCTGCCTGTGCTTGCTGCCTGTGCTTGCTGTGCTGCCTGTGCTTGCTGCCTGTGCTTGCTGTGCTGCCTGTGCTTGCTGCCTGTTCTTGCTGTGCTGCCTGTGCTTGCTGCCTGTGCTTGCTGTGCTGCCTGTTAGCGATGCATTTGATTTCGCCCATAACACGCGGTAATTCGACAGTGGCACACGACAGTGCGTTGCTGTGTCACCGGTTTTTGGAGCCGCCGAGAGTCGCGGATCATATGTTTACCTCGGCGGCCGGTGCATTGACCTGCGTCTCAGTAAGAGTAAGCATTGTTAACAAATGCGAGAGTGAATCTCGCCGAAGATCGGAGCAGGGTTTGCCTGTTGGAAAGAGGACGGAGCTTGACCCCTCTGCACTTCCCCCAGAATCGCTAAAACGAACACATCTCGTCGAGCTATTTTGCGGGTTTCTAACATGCCTGTGCTAGCTGCCTGTGCTTGCTGTGCTGCCTGTGCTTGCTGCCTGTGCTTGCTGTGCTGCCTGTGCTTGCTGCCTGTGCTTGCTGTGCTGCCTGTGCTTGCTGCCTGTGCTTGCTGTGCTGCCTGTGCTAGCTGCCTGTGCTTGCTGTGCTGCCTGCGCTTGCTGCCTGTGCGTGCTGTGCTGCCTGTGCTTGCTGTCTGTGCTTGCTGTGCTGCCTGTGCTTGCTGTGCTGCCTGTGCTTGCTGCCTGTGTTTGCTGTACTTGCTGTGCTGCCTGTGCTTGCTGCCTGTGCTTGCTGTGCTGCCTGTGCTTGCTGCCTGTGCTTGCTGTGCTGCCTGTGCTTGCTGCCTGTGCTTGCTGTGCTGCCTGTGCTTGCTGCCTGTGCTTGCTGTGCTGCCTGTGCTTGCTGCCTGTGCATGCTCTGCTGCCTGTGCTTGCTGCCTGTGCTTGCTGTGCTGCCTGTGCTTGCTGCCTGTGCTTGCTGTGCTTGCTGTGCTGCCTGTGCCTGCTGTGCTGCCTGTGCTTGCTGCCTGTGCTTGCTGCCTGTGCTTGCTGTGCTTGCTGTCTGTGCTTGCTGTGCTGCCTCTGCTTGCTGCCTGTGCTTGCTGCCTGTGCTTGCTGTGCTGCCTGTGCTTGGTGTGCTGCGTGTGCTTGCTGCCTGTGCTTGCTGCCTGTGCTTGCTGCCTGTGCTTGCTGTGCTGCCTGTGCTTGCTGCCTGTGCTTGCTGTGCTGCCTGTTAGCGATGCATTTGATTTCGCCCATAACACGCGGTAATTCGACAGTGGAACACGACAGTGCGTTGCTGTGTCACCGGTTTTTGGAGCCGCCGAGAGTCGCGGATCATATGTTTACCTCGGCGGCCGGTGCATTGACCTGCGTCTCAGTAAGA
Organism: Priocnemis perturbator; assembly: GCA_963942575.1. Taxonomy (NCBI): domain Eukaryota; kingdom Metazoa; phylum Arthropoda; class Insecta; order Hymenoptera; family Pompilidae; genus Priocnemis; species Priocnemis perturbator. The sequence goes on from CAWWDK010000168.1 coordinate 106,314, forward strand.
GTAAGCATTGTTAACAAATGCGAGAGTGAATCTCGCCGAAGATCGGAGCAGGGTTTGCCTGTTGGAAAGAGGACGGAGCTTGACCCCTCTGCACTTCCCCCAGAATCGCTAAAACGAACACATCTCGTCGAGCTATTTTGCGGGTTTCTAACATGCCTGTGCTTGCTGGGCTGCCCGTGCTTGCTGTGCTGCCTGTGCTTGCTGCCTGTGCTTGCTGTGCTGCCAGTGCTTGCTGCCTGTGCTTGCTGTGCTGCCTGTGCTTGCTGCCTGTGCTTGCTGTGCTGCCTGAGCTGCCTGTGCTTGCTGTGCTGCCTGAGCTGCCTGTGCTTGCTGCCTGTGCTTGCTGTGCTCCCTGTGCTTACTGCCTGTGCTTGCTGTGCTGCCTGTGCTTGCTGTCTGTGCTTGCTGTGCTGCCTGTGCTTGCTGCCTGTGCTTGCTGTGCTGCCTGTGCTTGGTGTGCTGCGTGTGCTTGCTGCCTGTGCTGCCTGTGCTTGCTGCCTGTGCTTGCTGCCTGTGCTTGCTGTGCTGCCTGTGCTTGCTGCCTGTGCTTGCTGCCTGTGCTTGCTGTGCTGCCTGTTAGCGATGCATTTGATTTCGCCCATGACACGCGGTAATTCGACAGTGGCACACGACAGTGCGTTGCTGTGTCACCTGTTTTTGGAGGCGCCGAGAGTCGCGGATCATATGTTTACCTCGGCGGCCGGTGCATTGACCTGCGTCTCAGTAAGAGTAAGCATTGTAAACAAATGCGAGAGTGAATCTCGCCGAAGATCGGAGCAGGCTTTGCCTGTTGGAAAGAGGACGGATCTTGACCCCTCTGCACTTCCCCCAGAATTGCTAAAACGAACACATCTCGTCGACCTATTTTGCGGGTTTCTAACATGCCTGTGCTAGCTGCCTGTGCTTGCTGTGCTGCCTGTGCTTGCTGCCTGTGCTTGCTGCCTGTACTTGCTGTGCTCCCTGTGCTTGCTGCCTGTGCTTGCTGTGCTGCCTGTGCTTGGTGTGCTGCGTGTGCTTGCTGTGCTGCCTGTGCTTGCTGCCTGTGCTTGCTGTGCTGCCTGTGCTTGCTGTGTTGCCTGTGCTTGCTGCCTGTGCTTGCTGTGCTGCCTGTGCTTGCTGCCTCTGCTTGCTGTGCTGCCTGTGCTTGCTGCCTGTGCTTGCTGTGCTGCCTGTGCTTGCTGCCTGTGCTTGCTGTGCTGACTGTGCTTGCTGCCTGTGCTTGCTGTGCTGCCTGTGCTAGCTGCCTGTGCTTGCTGTGCTGCCTGTGCTTGCTGTGCTGCCTGTTAGCGATGCATTTGATTTCGCCCATAACACGCGGTAATTCGACAGTGGAACACGACAGTGCGTTGCTGTGTCACCGGTTTTTGGAGCCGCCGAGAGTCGCGGATCATATGCTTACCTCGGCGGCCGGTGCATTGACCTGCGACTCAGTAAGAGTAAGCATTGTAAACAAATGCGAGAGTGAATCTGGCCGAAGATCGGAGCAGGCTTTGCCTGTTGGAAAGAGGACGGAGCTTGACCCCTCTGCACTTCCCCCAGAATCGCTAAAACGAACACATCTCGTCGAGCTATTTTGCGGGTTTCTAACATGCCTGTGCTTGCTGCCTGTGCTTGCTGTGCTGCCTGTGCTTGCTGCCTGTGCTTGCTGTGCTGCCTGTGCTTGCTGCCTGTGCTTGCTGTGCTGCCTGTGCTTGCTGGCTGTGCTTGCTGCCTGTGCTTGCTGTGCTGCCTGTGCTTGCTGCCTGTGCTTGCTGTGCTGCCTGTGCTTGGTGTGCTGCCTGTGCTTGCTGCCTGTGCTTGCTGTGCTGCCTGTGCTTGCTGCCTGTGCTTGCTGTGTTGCCTGTGCTTGCTGCCTGTGCTTGCTGTGCTGCCTGTGCTTGCTGCCTGTGCTTGCTGTGCTGCCTGTGCTTGCTGTGCTGCCTGTGCTGCCTGTGCTGCCTGTGCTTGCTGCCTGTGCTTGCTGTGCTGCCTGTGCTTGCTGTGCTGACTGTGCTTGCTGCCTGTGCTTGCTGTGCTGCCTGTGCTCGCTGCCTGTGCTTGCTGTGCTGCCTGTGCTTGCTGTGCTGCCTGCGCTTGCTGCCTGTGCGTGCTGTGCTGCCTGTGCTTTCTGTGCTGCCTGTGCTTGCTGTGCTGCCTGTGCTTGCTGCCTGTGCTTGCTGTACTGCCTGTGTTTGCTGTGCTGCCTGTGCTTGCTGTGCTGCCTGTGCTAGCTGCCTGTGCTTGCTGTGCTGCCTGCGCTTGCTGCCTGTGCGTGCTGTGCTGCCTGTGCTTGCTGCCTGTGCTTGCTGTGCTGCCTGTGCTTGCTGCCTGTGCTTGCTGTGCTGCCTGTGCTAGCTGCCTGTGCTTGCTGTGCTGCCTCCGCTTGCTGCCTGTGCGTGCTGTGCTGCCTGTGCTTGCTGTCTGTAATTGGTGTGCTGCGTGTGCTTGCTGTGCTGCCTGTGCTTGCTGCCTGTGCTTGCTGTGCTGCCTGTGCTTGCTGCCTGTGCTTGCTGTGCTGCCTGTGCTTGGTGTGCTGCCTGTGCTTGCTGCCTGTGCTTGCTGTGTTGCCTGTGCTTGCTGTGCTGCCTGTGCTTGCTGCCTGTGCTTGCTGTGCTGCCTGTGCTTGCTGCCTCTGCTTGCTGTGCTGCCTGTGCTGCCTGTGCTGCCTGTGCTTGCTGCCTGTGCTTGCTGTGCTGCCTCTGCTTGCTGTGCTGACTGTGCTTGCTGCCTGTGCTTGCTGTGCTGCCTGTGCTAGCTGCCTGTGCTTGCTGTGCTGCCTGTGCTTGCTGCCTGTGCATGCTCTGCTGCCTGTGCTTGCTGTGCTGCCTGTGCTTGCTGCCTGTGCTGCCTGTGCCTGCTGTGCTGCCTGTGCTTGCTGCCTGTGCAAGCTGCCTGTGCTTGCTGTGCTGCCTGTGCTTGCTGTGCTCCCTGTGTTTGCTGCCTGTGCTTGCTGTGCTGCCTGTGCTTGCTATGCTGCCTGTGCTTGCTGTGCTGCCTGTGCTGCCTGTGCTTGCTGCCTGTGCTTGCTGTGCTGCCTGTGCTTGCTGTACTTGCTGTGCTGCCTGTGCTTGCTGTGCTGCCTGTGCTTGCTGCCTGTGCTGCCTGTGCTTGCTGTGCTGCCTGTGCTGCCTGTGCTTGCTGCCTGTGCTTGCTGTGCTGCCTGTGCTTGCTGCCTATGCTTGCTGTGCTGCCTGTGCTTGCTGTACTTGCTGTGCTGCCTGTGCTTGCTGTGCTGCCTGTGCTAGCTGCCTGTGCTTGCTGTGCTGCCTGTGCTTGCTGCCTGTGCTTGCTGCCTGTGCTTGCTGTGCTGCCTACCCTTGCTGCCTGTGCTTGCTGCCTGTGCTTGCTGTGCTGCCTGAGCTGCCTGTGCTTGCTGCCTGTGCTTGCTGTGCTCCCTGTGCTTGCTGCCTGTGCTTGCTGTGCTGCCTGTGCTTGCTGTGCTGCCTGTGCTTGCTGCCTGTGCTTGCTGTGCTGCCTGTGCTTGCTGCCTGTGCTTGCTGTGCTGCCTGTGCTTGCTGCCTGTTCTTGCTGTGCTGCCTGTGCTTGCTGCCTGTGCTTGCTGTGCTGCCTGTTAGCGATGCATTTGATTTCGCCCATAACACGCGGTAATTCGACAGTGGCACACGACAGTGCGTTGCTGTGTCACCGGTTTTTGGAGCCGCCGAGAGTCGCGGATCATATGTTTACCTCGGCGGCCGGTGCATTGACCTGCGTCTCAGTAAGAGTAAGCATTGTTAACAAATGCGAGAGTGAATCTCGCCGAAGATCGGAGCAGGGTTTGCCTGTTGGAAAGAGGACGGAGCTTGACCCCTCTGCACTTCCCCCAGAAACGCTAAAACGAACACATCTCGTCGAGCTATTTTGCGGGTTTCTAACATGCCTGTGCTTGCTGGGCTGCCTGTGCTTGCTGCCTGTGCTTGCTGTGCTGCCTGTGCTTGCTGCCTGTGCTTGCTGTGCTGCCTGTGCTGCCTGTGCTGCCTGTGCTTGCTGCCTGTGCTTGCTGCCTGTGCTTGCTGTGCTGCCTGTGCTTGCTGCCTGTGCTTGCTATGCTGCCTGTGCAAGCTGCCTGTGCTTGCTGCCTGTGCTTGCTGTACTTGCTGTGCTGCCTGTGCTTGCTGTGCTGCCTGTGCTTGCTGCCTGTGCTTGCTGTGCTGCCTGTGCTTGCTGCCTGTGCTTGGTGTGCTGCGTGTGCTTGCTGTGCTGCCTGTGCTTGCTGCGCTGCCTGTGCTTGCTGCCTGTGCTTGCTGTGCTGCCTGTTAGCGATGCATTTGATTTCGCCCATAACACGCGGTAATTCGACAGTGGAACACGACAGTGCGTTGCTGTGTCACCGGTTTTTGGATCCGCCGAGAGTCGCGGATCATATGTTTACCTCGGCGGCCGGTGCATTGACCTGCGTCTCAGTAAGAGTAAGCATTGTTAACAAATGCGAGAGTGAATCTCGTCGAAGATCGGAGCAGGGTTTGCCTGTTGGAAAGAGGACGGAGCTTGACCCCTCTGCACTTCCCCCAGAATCGCTAAAACGAACACATCTCGTCGAGCTATTTTGCGGGTTTCTAACATGCCTGTGCTTGCTGTGCTGCCTGTGCTTGCTGCTTGTGCTTGCTGCCTGTGCTTGCTGTGCTGCCTGTGCTTGCTGCCTGTGCTTGCTGTGCTGCCTGTGCTTGCTCTGCTGCCTGTGCTTGCTGCCTGTGCTTGTTGTGCTGCCTGTGCTTGCTGTGCTGCCTGTGCTTGCTGCCTGTGCTTGCTGTGCTGCCTGTGCTTGCTGCCTGTACTTGCTGCCTGTGCTTGCTGTGCTGCCTGTGCTTGCTGCCTGTGCTTGCTATGCTGCCTGTGCAAGCTGCCTGTGCTTGCTGCCTGTGCTTGCTGTACTTGCTGTGCTGCCTGTGCTTGCTGTGCTGCCTGTGCTTGCTGCCTGTGCTTGCTGCCTGTGCATGCTCTGCTGCCTGTGCTTGCTGCCTGTGCTTGCTGCCTGTGCTTGCTGTGCTGCCTGTGCTTGCTGCCTGTGCTTGCTATGCTGCCTGTGCTTGCTGTGCTGCCTGTGCTTGCTGTACTTGCTGTGCTGCCTGTGCTTGCTGTGCTGCCTGTGCTTGCTGTGCTGCCTGTGCTTGCGGCCTGTGCTTGCTGTGCTGCCTGTGCCTGCTGTGCTGCCTGTGCTTGCCGTGCTCCCTGTGCTTGCTGCCTGTGCTTGCTGTGCTGCCTGTGCTTGCTGCCTGTGCTTGCTATGCTGCCTGTGCTTGCTGTGCTGCCTGTGCTTGCTGTACTTGCTGTGCTGCCTGTGCTTGCTGTGCTGCCTGTGCTTGCTGCCTGTGCTGCCTGTGCTTGCTGTGCTGCCTGTGCTGCCTGTGCTTGCTGCCTGTGCTTGCTGTGCTGCCTGTGCTTGCTGCCTGTGCTTGCTGTGCTACCTGTGCTTGCTGTGCTGCCTGTGCTTGCTGCCTGCGCTGCCTGTGCTTGCTGTGCTGCCTGTGCTGCCTGTGCTTGCTGCCTGTGCTTGCTGCCTGTGCTTGCTATGCTGCCTGTGCTTGCTGCCTGTGCTTGCTATGCTGCCTGTGCAAGCTGCCTGTGCTTGCTGCCTGTGCTTGCTGTACTTGCTGTGCTGCCTGTGCTTTGCTGTGCTGCCTGTGCTTGCTGTGCTGCCTGTGCTTGCTGCCTGTGCTTGCTGTGCTGCCTGTGCTTGCTGCCTGTGCATGCTCTGCTGCCTGTGCTTGCTGCCTGTGCTTGCTGCCTGTGCTTGCTGTGCTGCCTGTGCGTGCTTTGCTGCCTGTGCAAGCTGCCTGTGCTTGCTGTGCTGCCTGTGCTTGCTGTGCTCCCTGTGCTTGCTGCCTGTGCTTGCTGTGCTGCCTGTGCTTGCTGCCTGTGCTTGCTATGCTGCCTGTGCTTGCTGTGCTGCCTGTGCTTGCTGTACTTGCTGTGCTGCCTGTGCTTGCTGTGCTGCCTGTGCTTGCTGCCTGTGCTGCCTGAGCTTGCTGTGCTGCCTGTGCTGCTTGTGCTTGCTGCCTGTGCTTGCTGTGCTGCCTGTGCTTGCTGCCTGTGCTTGCTGTGCTGCCTACCCTTGCTGCCTCTGCTTGCTGTGCTGCCTGTGCTTGCTGCCTGTGCTTGCTGTGCTGCCTGAGCTGCCTGTGCTTGCTGCCTGTGCTTGCTGTGCTCCCTGTGCTTGCTGCCTGTGCTTGCTGTGCTGCCTGTGCTTGCTGTGCTGCCTGTGCTTGCTGCCTGTGCTTGCTGTGCTGCCTGTGCTTGCTGCCTGTGCTTGCTGCCTGTGCTTGCTGTGCTGCCTGTGCTTGCTGCCTGTTCTTGCTGTGCTGCCTGTGCTTGCTGCCTGTGCTTGCTGTGCTGCCTGTTAGCGATGCATTTGATTTCGCCCATAACACGCGGTAATTCGACAGTGGCACACGACAGTGCGTTGCTGTGTCACCTGTTTTTGGAGGCGCCGAGAGTCGCGGATCATATGTTTACCTCGGCGGCCGGTGCATTGACCTGCGTCTCAGTAAGAGTAAGCATTGTAAACAAATGCGAGAGTGAATCTCGCCGAAGATCGGAGCAGGCTTTGCCTGTTGGAAAGAGAACGGAGCTTGACCCCTCTGCACTTCCCCCAGAATCGCTAAAACGAACACATCTCGTCGAGCTATTTTGCGGGTTTCTAACATGCCTGTGCTAGCTGCCTGTGCTTGCTGTGCTGCCTGTGCTTGCTGCCTGTGCTTGCTGTGCTGCCTGTGCTTGCTGCCTGTGCTTGCTGTGCTGCCTGTGCTTGCTGCCTGTGCTTGCTGTGCTGCCTGTGCTAGCTGCCTGTGCTTGCTGTGCTGCCTGCGCTTGCTGCCTGTGCGTGCTGTGCTGCCTGTGCTTGCTGTCTGTGCTTGCTGTGCTGCCTGTGCTTGCTGTGCTGCCTGTGCTTGCTGCCTGTGCTTGCTGTACTTGCTGTGCTGCCTGTGCTTGCTGCCTGTGCTTGCTGTGCTGCCTGTGCTTGCTGCCTGTGCTTGCTGTGCTGCCTGTGCTTGCTGCCTGTGCTTGCTGTGCTGCCTGTGCTTGCTGCCTGTGCTTGCTGTGCTGCCTGTGCTTGCTGCCTGTGCATGCTCTGCTGCCTGTGCTTGCTGCCTGTGCTTGCTGTGCTGCCTGTGCTTGCTGCCTGTGCTTGCTGTGCTTGCTGTGCTGCCTGTGCCTGCTGTGCTGCCTGTGCTTGCTGCCTGTGCTTGCTGCCTGTGCTTGCTGTGCTTGCTGTCTGTGCTTGCTGTGCTGCCTCTGCTTGCTGCCTGTGCTTGCTGCCTGTGCTTGCTGTGCTGCCTGTGCTTGGTGTGCTGCGTGTGCTTGCTGCCTGTGCTTGCTGCCTGTGCTTGCTGCCTGTGCTTGCTGCCTGTGCTTGCTGCCTGTGCTTGCTGTGCTGCCTGTGCTTGCTGCCTGTGCTTGCTGTGCTGCCTGTTAGCGATGCATTTGATTTCGCCCATAACACGCGGTAATTCGACAGTGGAACACGACAGTGCGTTGCTGTGTCACCGGTTTTTGGAGCCGCCGAGAGTCGCGGATCATATGTTTACCTGGGCGGCCGGTGCATTGACCTGCGTCTCAGTAAGAGTAAGCATTGTTAACAAATGCGAGAGTGAATCTCGCCGAAGATCGGAGCAGGGTTTGCCTGTTGGAAAGAGGACGGAGCTTGACCCCTCTGCACTTCCCCCAGAATCGCTAAAACGAACACATCTCGTCGAGCTATTTTGCGGGTTTCTAACATGCCTGTGCTTGCTGGGCTGCCCGTGCTTGCTGTGCTGCCTGTGCTTGCTGCCTGTGCTTGCTGTGCTGCCAGTGCTTGCTGCCTGTGCTTGCTGTGCTGCCTGTGCTTGCTGCCTGTGCTTGCTGTGCTGCCTGAGCTGCCTGTGCTTGCTGTGCTGCCTGAGCTGCCTGTGCTTGCTGCCTGTGCTTGCTGTGCTCCCTGTGCTTACTGCCTGTGCTTGCTGTGCTGCCTGTGCTTGCTGTCTGTGCTTGCTGTGCTGCCTGTGCTTGCTGCCTGTGCTTGCTGTGCTGCCTGTGCTTGGTGTGCTGCGTGTGCTTGCTGCCTGTGCTGCCTGTGCTTGCTGCCTGTGCTTGCTGCCTGTGCTTGCTGTGCTGCCTGTGCTTGCTGCCTGTGCTTGCTGCCTGTGCTTGCTGTGCTGCCTGTTAGCGATGCATTTGATTTCGCCCATGACACGCGGTAATTCGACAGTGGCACACGACAGTGCGTTGCTGTGTCACCTGTTTTTGGAGGCGCCGAGAGTCGCGGATCATATGTTTACCTCGGCGGCCGGTGCATTGACCTGCGTCTCAGTAAGAGTAAGCATTGTAAACAAATGCGAGAGTGAATCTCGCCGAAGATCGGAGCAGGCTTTGCCTGTTGGAAAGAGGACGGATCTTGACCCCTCTGCACTTCCCCCAGAATTGCTAAAACGAACACATCTCGTCGACCTATTTTGCGGGTTTCTAACATGCCTGTGCTAGCTGCCTGTGCTTGCTGTGCTGCCTGTGCTTGCTGCCTGTGCTTGCTGCCTGTACTTGCTGTGCTCCCTGTGCTTGCTGCCTGTGCTTGCTGTGCTGCCTGTGCTTGGTGTGCTGCGTGTGCTTGCTGTGCTGCCTGTGCTTGCTGCCTGTGCTTGCTGTGCTGCCTGTGCTTGCTGTGCTGCCTGTTAGCGATGCATTTGATTTCGCCCATAACACGCGGTAATTCGACAGTGGAACACGACAGTGCGTTGCTGTATCACCGGTTTTTGGAGCCGCCGAGAGTCGCGGATCATATGCTTACCTCGGCGGCCGGTGCATTGACCTGCGACTCAGTAAGAGTAAGCATTGCAAACAAATGCGAGAGTGAATCTGGCCGAAGATCGGAGCAGGCTTTGCCTGTTGGAAAAAGGACGGAGCTTGACCCCTCTGCACTTCCCCCAGAATCGCTAAAACGAACACATCTCGCCGAGCTATTTTGCGGGTTTCTAACATGCCTGTGCTTGCTGCCTGTGCTTGCTGTGCTGCCTGTGCTTGCTGCCTGTGCTTGCTGTGCTGCCTGTGCTTGCTGCCTGTGCTTGCTGTGCTGCCTGTGCTTGCTGGCTGTGCTTGCTGCCTGTGCTTGTTGTGCTGCCTGTGCTTGCTGTGCTGCCTGTGCTTGCTGTGCTACCTGTGCTTGCTGCCTGTGCTTGTTGTGCTGCCTGTGCTTGCTGTGCTGCCTGTGCTTGCTGCCTGTGCTTGCTGTGCTGCCTGTGCTTGGTGTGCTGCCTGTGCTTGCTGCCTGTGCTTGCTGTGCTGCCTGTGCTTGCTGCCTGTGCTTGCTGTGTTGCCTGTGCTTGCTGCCTGTGCTTGCTGTGCTGCCTGTGCTTGCTGCCTCTGCTTGCTGTGCTGCCTGTGCTTGCTGCCTGTGCTTGCTGTGCTGCCTGTGCTTGCTGCCTGTGCTTGCTGTGCTGACTGTGCTTGCTGCCTGTGCTTGCTGTGCTGCCTGTGCTAGCTGCCTGTGCTTGCTGTGCTGCCTGTGCTTGCTGTGCTGCCTGTTAGCGATGCATTTGATTTCGCCCATAACACGCGGTAATTCGACAGTGGAACACGACAGTGCGTTGCTGTGTCACCGGTTTTTGGAGCCGCCGAGAGTCGCGGATCATATGCTTACCTCGGCGGCCGGTGCATTGACCTGCGACTCAGTAAGAGTAAGCATTGTAAACAAATGCGAGAGTGAATCTGGCCGAAGATCGGAGCAGGCTTTGCCTGTTGGAAAGAGGACGGAGCTTGACCCCTCTGCACTTCCCCCAGAATCGCTAAAACGAACACATCTCGTCGAGCTATTTTGCGGGTTTCTAACATGCCTGTGCTTGCTGCCTGTGCTTGCTGTGCTGCCTGTGCTTGCTGCCTGTGCTTGCTGTGCTGCCTGTGCTTGCTGCCTGTGCTTGCTGTGCTGCCTGTGCTTGCTGGCTGTGCTTGCTGCCTGTGCTTGCTGTGCTGCCTGTGCTTGCTGCCTGTGCTTGCTGTGCTGCCTGTGCTTGGTGTGCTGCCTGTGCTTGCTGCCTGTGCTTGCTGTGCTGCCTGTGCTTGCTGCCTGTGCTTGCTGTGTTGCCTATGCTTGCTGCCTGTGCTTGCTGTGCTGCCTGTGCTTGCTGCCTGTGCTTGCTGTGCTGCCTGTGCTTGCTGTGCTGCCTGTGCTGCCTGTGCTGCCTGTGCTTGCTGCCTGTGCTTGCTGTGCTGCCTGTGCTTGCTGTGCTGACTGTGCTTGCTGCCTGTGCTTGCTGTGCTGCCTGTGCTCGCTGCCTGTGCTTGCTGTGCTGCCTGTGCTTGCTGCCTGTGCTTGCTGTGCTGCCTGCGCTTGCTGCCTGTGCGTGCTGTGCTGCCTGTGCTTGCTGTGCTGCCTGTGCTTGCTGCCTGTGCTTGCTGTGCTGCCTGTGCTTGCTGCCTGTGCATGCTCTGCTGCCTGTGCTTGCTGCCTGTGCTTGCTGCCTGTGCTTGCTGTGCTGCCTGTGCGTGCTTTGCTGCCTGTGCAAGCTGCCTGTGCTTGCTGTGCTGCCTGTGCTTGCTGTGCTCCCTGTGCTTGCTGCCTGTGCTTGCTGTGCTGCCTGTGCTTGCTGCCTGTGCTTGCTATGCTGCCTGTGCTTGCTGTGCTGCCTGTGCTTGCTGTACTTGCTGTGCTGCCTGTGCTTGCTGTGCTGCCTGTGCTTGCTGCCTGTGCTGCCTGAGCTTGCTGTGCTGCCTGTGCTGCTTGTGCTTGCTGCCTGTGCTTGCTGTGCTGCCTGTGCTTGCTGCCTGTGCTTGCTGTGCTGCCTACCCTTGCTGCCTCTGCTTGCTGTGCTGCCTGTGCTTGCTGCCTGTGCTTGCTGTGCTGCCTGAGCTGCCTGTGCTTGCTGCCTGTGCTTGCTGTGCTCCCTGTGCTTGCTGCCTGTGCTTGCTGTGCTGCCTGTGCTTGCTGTGCTGCCTGTGCTTGCTGCCTGTGCTTGCTGTGCTGCCTGTGCTTGCTGCCTGTGCTTGCTGCCTGTGCTTGCTGTGCTGCCTGTGCTTGCTGCCTGTTCTTGCTGTGCTGCCTGTGCTTGCTGCCTGTGCTTGCTGTGCTGCCTGTTAGCGATGCATTTGATTTCGCCCATAACACGCGGTAATTCGACAGTGGCACACGACAGTGCGTTGCTGTGTCACCTGTTTTTGGAGGCGCCGAGAGTCGCGGATCATATGTTTACCTCGGCGGCCGGTGCATTGACCTGCGTCTCAGTAAGAGTAAGCATTGTAAACAAATGCGAGAGTGAATCTCGCCGAAGATCGGAGCAGGCTTTGCCTGTTGGAAAGAGAACGGAGCTTGACCCCTCTGCACTTCCCCCAGAATCGCTAAAACGAACACATCTCGTCGAGCTATTTTGCGGTTTCTAACATGCCTGTGCTAGCTGCCTGTGCTTGCTGTGCTGCCTGTGCTTGCTGCCTGTGCTTGCTGTGCTGCCTGTGCTTGCTGCCTGTGCTTGCTGTGCTGCCTGTGCTTGCTGCCTGTGCTTGCTGTGCTGCCTGTGCTAGCTGCCTGTGCTTGCTGTGCTGCCTGCGCTTGCTGCCTGTGCGTGCTGTGCTGCCTGTGCTTGCTGTCTGTGCTTGCTGTGCTGCCTGTGCTTGCTGTGCTGCCTGTGCTTGCTGCCTGTGCTTGCTGTACTTGCTGTGCTGCCTGTGCTTGCTGCCTGTGCTTGCTGTGCTGCCTGTGCTTGCTGCCTGTGCTTGCTGTGCTGCCTGTGCTTGCTGCCTGTGCTTGCTGTGCTGCCTGTGCTTGCTGCCTGTGCTTGCTGTGCTGCCTGTGCTTGCTGCCTGTGCATGCTCTGCTGCCTGTGCTTGCTGCCTGTGCTTGCTGTGCTGCCTGTGCTTGCTGCCTGTGCTTGCTGTGCTGCTTGTGCCTGCTGTGCTGCCTGTGCTTGCTGCCTGTGCTTGCTGCCTGTGCTTGCTGTGCTTGCTGTCTGTGCTTGCTGTGCTGCCTCTGCTTGCTGCCTGTGCTTGCTGCCTGTGCTTGCTGTGCTGCCTGTGCTTGGTGTGCTGCGTGTGCTTGCTGCCTGTGCTTGCTGCCTGTGCTTGCTGCCTGTGCTTGCTGCCTGTGCTTGCTGCCTGTGCTTGCTGTGCTGCCTGTGCTTGCTGCCTGTGCTTGCTGTGCTGCCTGTTAGCGATGCATTTGATTTCGCCCATAACACGCGGTAATTCGACAGTGGAACACGACAGTGCGTTGCTGTGTCACCGGTTTTTGGAGCCGCCGAGAGTCGCGGATCATATGTTTACCTGGGCGGCCGGTGCATTGACCTGCGTCTCAGTAAGAGTAAGCATTGTTAACAAATGCGAGAGTGAATCTCGCCGAAGATCGGAGCAGGGTTTGCCTGTTGGAAAGAGGACGGAGCTTGACCCCTCTGCACTTCCCCCAGAATCGCTAAAACGAACACATCTCGTCGAGCTATTTTGCGGGTTTCTAACATGCCTGTGCTTGCTGGGCTGCCCGTGCTTGCTGTGCTGCCTGTGCTTGCTGCCTGTGCTTGCTGTGCTGCCAGTGCTTGCTGCCTGTGCTTGCTGTGCTGCCTGTGCTTGCTGCCTGTGCTTGCTGTGCTGCCTGAGCTGCCTGTGCTTGCTGTGCTGCCTGAGCTGCCTGTGCTTGCTGCCTGTGCTTGCTGTGCTCCCTGTGCTTACTGCCTGTGCTTGCTGTGCTGCCTGTGCTTGCTGTCTGTGCTTGCTGTGCTGCCTGTGCTTGCTGCCTGTGCTTGCTGTGCTGCCTGTGCTTGGTGTGCTGCGTGTGCTTGCTGCCTGTGCTGCCTGTGCTTGCTGCCTGTGCTTGCTGCCTGTGCTTGCTGTGCTGCCTGTGCTTGCTGCCTGTGCTTGCTGCCTGTGCTTGCTGTGCTGCCTGTTAGCGATGCATTTGATTTCGCCCATGACACGCGGTAATTCGACAGTGGCACACGACAGTGCGTTGCTGTGTCACCTGTTTTTGGAGGCGCCGAGAGTCGCGGATCATATGTTTACCTCGGCGGCCGGTGCATTGACCTGCGTCTCAGTAAGAGTAAGCATTGTAAACAAATGCGAGAGTGAATCTCGCCGAAGATCGGAGCAGGCTTTGCCTGTTGGAAAGAGGACGGATCTTGACCCCTCTGCACTTCCCCCAGAATTGCTAAAACGAACACATCTCGTCGACCTATTTTGCGGGTTTCTAACATGCCTGTGCTAGCTGCCTGTGCTTGCTGTGCTGCCTGTGCTTGCTGTGCTGCCTGTGCTTGCTGCCTGTGCTTGCTGCCTGTACTTGCTGTGCTCCCTGTGCTTGCTGCCTGTGCTTGCTGTGCTGCCTGTGCTTGGTGTGCTGCGTGTGCTTGCTGTGCTGCCTGTGCTTGCTGCCTGTGCTTGCTGTGCTGCCTGTGCTTGCTGTGCTGCCTGTTAGCGATGCATTTGATTTCGCCCATAACACGCGGTAATTCGACAGTGGAACACGACAGTGCGTTGCTGTATCACCGGTTTTTGGAGCCGCCGAGAGTCGCGGATCATATGCTTACCTCGGCGGCCGGTGCATTGACCTGCGACTCAGTAAGAGTAAGCATTGCAAACAAATGCGAGAGTGAATCTGGCCGAAGATCGGAGCAGGCTTTGCCTGTTGGAAAAAGGACGGAGCTTGACCCCTCTGCACTTCCCCCAGAATCGCTAAAACGAACACATCTCGCCGAGCTATTTTGCGGGTTTCTAACATGCCTGTGCTTGCTGCCTGTGCTTGCTGTGCTGCCTGTGCTTGCTGCCTGTGCTTGCTGTGCTGCCTGTGCTTGCTGCCTGTGCTTGCTGTGCTGCCTGTGCTTGCTGGCTGTGCTTGCTGCCTGTGCTTGTTGTGCTGCCTGTGCTTGCTGTGCTGCCTGTGCTTGCTGTGCTACCTGTGCTTGCTGCCTGTGCTTGTTGTGCTGCCTGTGCTTGCTGTGCTGCCTGTGCTTGCTGCCTGTGCTTGCTGTGCTGCCTGTGCTTGGTGTGCTGCCTGTGCTTGCTGCCTGTGCTTGCTGTGCTGCCTGTGCTTGCTGCCTGTGCTTGCTGTGTTGCCTGTGCTTGCTGCCTGTGCTTGCTGTGCTGCCTGTGCTTGCTGCCTCTGCTTGCTGTGCTGCCTGTGCTTGCTGCCTGTGCTTGCTGTGCTGCCTGTGCTTGCTGCCTGTGCTTGCTGTGCTGACTGTGCTTGCTGCCTGTGCTTGCTGTGCTGCCTGTGCTAGCTGCCTGTGCTTGCTGTGCTGCCTGTGCTTGCTGTGCTGCCTGTTAGCGATGCATTTGATTTCGCCCATAACACGCGGTAATTCGACAGTGGAACACGACAGTGCGTTGCTGTGTCACCGGTTTTTGGAGCCGCCGAGAGTCGCGGATCATATGCTTACCTCGGCGGCCGGTGCATTGACCTGCGACTCAGTAAGAGTAAGCATTGTAAACAAATGCGAGAGTGAATCTGGCCGAAGATCGGAGCAGGCTTTGCCTGTTGGAAAGAGGACGGAGCTTGACCCCTCTGCACTTCCCCCAGAATCGCTAAAACGAACACATCTCGTCGAGCTATTTTGCGGGTTTCTAACATGCCTGTGCTTGCTGCCTGTGCTTGCTGTGCTGCCTGTGCTTGCTGCCTGTGCTTGCTGTGCTGCCTGTGCTTGCTGCCTGTGCTTGCTGTGCTGCCTGTGCTTGCTGGCTGTGCTTGCTGCCTGTGCTTGCTGTGCTGCCTGTGCTTGCTGCCTGTGCTTGCTGTGCTGCCTGTGCTTGGTGTGCTGCCTGTGCTTGCTGCCTGTGCTTGCTGTGCTGCCTGTGCTTGCTGCCTGTGCTTGCTGTGTTGCCTATGCTTGCTGCCTGTGCTTGCTGTGCTGCCTGTGCTTGCTGCCTGTGCTTGCTGTGCTGCCTGTGCTTGCTGTGCTGCCTGTGCTGCCTGTGCTGCCTGTGCTTGCTGCCTGTGCTTGCTGTGCTGCCTGTGCTTGCTGTGCTGACTGTGCTTCCTGCCTGTGCTTGCTGTGCTGCCTGTGCTCGCTGCCTGTGCTTGCTGTGCTGCCTGTGCTTGCTGCCTGTGCTTGCTGTGCTGCCTGCGCTTGCTGCCTGTGCGTGCTGTGCTGCCTGTGCTTTCTGTACTGCCTGTGCTTGCTGTGCTGCCTGTGCTTGCTGCCTGTGCTTGCTGTACTGCCTGTGTTTGCTGTGCTGCCTGTGCTTGCTGTGCTGCCTGTGCTAGCTGCCTGTGCTTGCTGTGCTGCCTGCGCTTGCTGCCTGTGCGTGCTGTGCTGCCTGTGCTTGCTGCCTGTGCTTGCTGTGCTGCCTGTGCTTGCTGCCTGTGCTTGCTGTGCTGCCTGTGCTAGCTGCCTGTGCTTGCTGTGCTGCCTCCGCTTGCTGCCTGTGCGTGCTGTGCTGCCTGTGCTTGCTGTCTGTAATTGGTGTGCTGCGTGTGCTTGCTGTGCTGCCTGTGCTTGCTGCCTGTGCTTGCTGCGCTGCCTGTGCTTGCTGCCTGTGCTTGCTGTGCTGCCTGTTAGCGATGCATTTGATTTCGCCCATAACACGCGGTAATTCGACAGTGGAACACGACAGTGCGTTGCTGTGTCACCGGTTTTTGGATCCGCCGAGAGTCGCGGATCATATGTTTACCTCGGCGGCCGGTGCATTGACCTGCGTCTCAGTAAGAGTAAGCATTGTTAACAAATGCGAGAGTGAATCTCGCCGAAGATCGGAGCAGGGTTTGCCTGTTGGAAAGAGGACGGAGCTTGACCCCTCTGCACTTCCCCCAGAATCGCTAAAACGAACACATCTCGTCGAGCTATTTTGCGGGTTTCTAACATGCCTGTGCTTGCTGCCTGTGCTTGCTGTGCTGCCTGTGCTTGCTGCCTGTGCTTGCTGCCTGCGCTGCCTGTGCTTGCTGTGCTGCCTGTGCTGCCTGTGCTTGCTGCCTGTGCTTGCTGCCTGCGCTGCCTGTGCTTGCTGTGCTGCCTGTGCTGCCTGTGCTTGCTGCCTGTGCTTGCTGCCTGTGCTTGCTGTGCTGCCTGTGCTTGCTGCCTGTGCTTGCTATGCTGCCTGTGCAAGCTACCTGTGCTTGCTGCCTGTGCTTGCTGCCTGTGCTTGCTGTGCTGCCTGTGCTTGCTGCCTGTGCATGCTCTGCTGCCTGTGCTTGCTGTGCTGCCTGTGCTTGCTGCCTGTGCTGCCTGTGCCTGCTGTGCTGCCTGTGCTTGCTGCCTGTGCAAGCTGCCTGTGCTTGCTGTGCTCCCTGTGTTTGCTGCCTGTGCTTGCTGTGCTGCCTGTGCTTGCTGCCTGTGCTTGCTATGCTGCCTGTGCTTGCTGCCTGTGCTTGCTGTGCTGCCTGTTAGCGATGCATTTGATTTCGCCCATAACACGCGGTAATTCGACAGTGGCACACGACAGTGCGTTGCTGTGTCACCTGTTTTTGGAGGCGCCGAGAGTCGCGGATCATATGTTTAACTCGGCGGCCGGTGCATTGACCTGCGTCTCAGTAAGAGTAAGCATTGTAAACAAATGCGAGAGTAAATCTCGCCGAAGATCGGAGCAGGCTTTGCCTGTTGGAAAGAGGACGGAGCTTGACCCCTCTGCACTTCCCCCAGAATCGCTAAAACGAACACATCTCGTCGAGCTATTTTGCGGGTTTCTAACATGCCTGTGCTTGCTGCCTGTGCTTGCTGTGCTGCCTGTGCTTGCTGCCTGTGCTTGCTGTGCTGCCTGTGCTTGCTGCCTGTGCTTGCTGTGCTGCCTGTGCTTGCTGCCTGTGCTTGCTGTGCTACCTGTGCTTACTGCCAGTGCTTGTTGTGCTGCCTGTGCTTGCTGTGCTGCCTGTGCTTGGTGTGCTGCCTGTGCTTGCTGCCTGTGCTTGCTGTGCTGCCTGTGCTTGCTGCCTGTGCTTGCTGTGTTGCCTGTGCTTGCTGCCTGTGCTTGCTGTGCTGCCTGTGCTTGCTGCCTGTGCTTGCTGTGCTGCCTGTGCTTGCTGCCTGTGCTTGCTGTGCTGCCTGTGCTGCCTGTGCTGCCTGTGCTTGCTGCCTGTGCTTGCTGTGTTGCCTGTGCTTGCTGCCTGTGCTTGCTGTGCTGCCTGTGCTTGCTGCCTGTGCTTGCTGTGCTGCCTGTGCTTGCTGCCTGTGCTTGCTGTACTGCCTGTGTTTGCTGTGCTGCCTGTGCTTGCTGTGCTGCCTGTGCTAGCTGCCTGTGCTTGCTGTGCTGCCTGCGCTTGCTGCCTGTGCGTGCTGTGCTGCCTGTGCTTGCTGCCTGTGCTTGCTGTGCTGCCTGTGCTTGCTGCCTGTGCTTGCTGTGCTGCCTGTGCTAGCTGCCTGTGCTTGCTGTGCTGCCTGCGCTTGCTGCCTGTGCGTGCTGTGCTGCCTGTGCTTGCTGTCTGTGCTTGCTGTGCTGCCTGTGCTTGCTGTGCTACCTGTGCTTGTTGCCTGTGCTTGCTGCCTGTGCTTGCTGTGCTGCCCGTGCTTGCTGCCTGTGCTTGCTGTGCTGCCTGTGCTTGCTGCCTGTGCTTGCTGTGCCGCCTGTGCTTGCTGTGCTGCCTGTGCTTGCTATGCTGCCTGTACTTGCTGTGCTGCCTGTTAGCGATGCATTTGATTTCGCCCATAACACGCGGTAATTCGACAGTGGCACACGACAGTGCGTTGCTGTGTCACCTGTTTTTGGAGGCGCCGAGGGTCGCGGATCATATGTTTACCTCGGCGGCCGGTGCATTGACCTGCGTCTCAGTAAGAGTAAGCATTGTTAACAAATGCGAGAGTGAATCTCGTCGAAGATCGGAGCAGGGTTTGCCTGTTGGAAAGAGGACGGAGCTTGACCCCTCTGCACTTCCCCCAGAATCGCTAAAACGAACACATCTCGTCGAGCTATTTTGCGGGTTTCTAACATGCCTGTGCTTGCTGTGCTGCCTGTGCTTGCTGCTTGTGCTTGCTGCCTGTGCTTGCTGTGCTGCCTGTGCTTGCTGCCTGTGCTTGCTGTGCTGCCTGTGCTTGCTGCCTGTGCTTGCTCTGCTGCCTGTGCTTGCTGCCTGTGCTTGTTGTGCTGCCTGTGCTTGCTGTGCTGCCTGTGCTTGCTGCCTGTGCTTGCTGTGCTGCCTGTGCTTGCTGCCTGTGCTTGCTGCCTGTGCTTGCTGTGCTGCCTGTGCTTGCTGCCTGTGCTTGCTATGCTGCCTGTGCAAGCTGCCTGTGCTTGCTGCCTGTGCTTGCTATACTTGCTGTGCTGCCTGTGCTTGCTGTGCTGCCTGTGCTTGCTGCCTGTGCTTGCTGTGCTGCCTGTGCTTGCTGCCTGTGCATGCTCTGCTGCCTGTGCTTGCTGCCTGTGCTTGCTGTGCTGCCTGTGCTTGCGGCCTGTGCTTGCTGTGCTGCCTGTGCCTGCTGTGCTGCCTGTGCTTGCCGTGCTCCCTGTGCTTGCTGCCTGTGCTTGCTGCCTGCGCTGCCTGTGCTTGCTGTGCTGCCTGTGCTGCCTGTGCTTGCTGCCTGTGCTTGCTGCCTGTGCTTGCTATGCTGCCTGTGCTTGCTGCCTGTGCTTGCTATGCTGCCTGTGCAAGCTGCCTGTGCTTGCTGCCTGTGCTTGCTGTACTTGCTGTGCTGCCTGTGCTTTGCTGTGCTGCCTGTGCTTGCTGTGCTGCCTGTGCTTGCTGCCTGTGCTTGCTGTGCTGCCTGTGCTTGCTGCCTGTGCATGCTCTGCTGCCTGTGCTTGCTGCCTGTGCTTGCTGCCTGTGCTTGCTGTGCTGCCTGTGCGTGCTTTGCTGCCTGTGCAAGCTGCCTGTGCTTGCTGTGCTGCCTGTGCTTGCTGTGCTGCCTGTGCTTGCTGCCTGTGCTTGCTGTGCTGCCTGTGCTTGCTGTACTTGCTGTGCTGCCTGTGCTTGCTGTGCTGCCTGTGCTTGCTGTGCTCCCTGTGCTTGCTGCCTGTGCTTGCTGTGCTGCCTGTGCTTGCTGCCTGTGCTTGCTGTGCTGCCTGTGCTTGCTGTACTTGCTGTGCTGCCTGTGCTTGCTGTGCTGCCTGTGCTTGCTGCCTGTGCTTGCTGTGCTGCCTGTGCTTGCTGCCTGTTCTTGCTGTGCTGCCTGTGCTTGCTGCCTGTGCTTGCTGTGCTGCCTGTTAGCGATGCATTTGATTTCGCCCATAACACGCGGTAATTCGACAGTGGCACACGACAGTGCGTTGCTGTGTCACCTGTTTTTGGAGGCGCCGAGAGTCGCGGATCATATGTTTACCTCGGCGGCCGGTGCATTGACCTGCGTCTCAGTAAGAGTAAGCATTGTAAACAAATGCGAGAGTGAATCTCGCCGAAGATCGGAGCAGGCTTTGCCTGTTGGAAAGAGAACGGAGCTTGACCCCTCTGCACTTCCCCCAGAATCGCTAAAACGAACACATCTCGTCGAGCTATTTTGCGGGTTTCTAACATGCCTGTGCTAGCTGCCTGTGCTTGCTGTGCTGCCTGTGCTTGCTGCCTGTGCTTGCTGTGCTTGCTGTGCTGCCTGTGCTTGCTGCCTGTGCTTGCTGTGCTGCCTGTGCTTGCTGCCTGTGCTTGCTGTGCTGCCTGTGCTAGCTGCCTGTGCTTGCTGTGCTGCCGGCGCTTGCTGCCTGTGCGTGCTGTGCTGCCTGTGCTTGCTGTCTGTGCTTGCTGTGCTGCCTGTGCTTGCTGCCTGTGCTTGCTGTACTGCCTGTGTTTGCTGTGCTGCCTGTGCTTGCTGCCTGTGCTTGCTTGCTGCCTCGTGCTTGCTGTGCTGCCTGTGCTTGCTGCCTGTGTTTGCTGTGCTGCCTGTGCTTGCTGCCTGTGCTTGCTGTGCTGCCTGTGCTTGCTGCCTGTGCTTGCTGCGCTGCCTGTGCTAGCTGCCTGTGCTTGCTGTGCTGCCTGCGCTTGCTGCCTGTGCGTGCTGTGCTGCCTGTGCTTGCTGTCTGTGCTTGCTGTGCTGCCTGTGCTTGCTGTGCTGCCTGTGCTTGCTGCCTGTGCTTGCTGCCTGTGCTTGCTGTGCTGCCCGTGCTTGCTGCCTGTGCTTGCTGTGCTGCCTGTGCTTGCTGCCTGTGCTTGCTGTGCCGCCTGTGCTTGATGTGCTGCCTGTGCTTGCTGCCTGTGCTTGCTATGCTGCCTGTACTTGCTGTGCTGCCTGTTAGCGATGCATTTGATTTCGCCCATAACACGCGGTAATTCGACAGTGGCACACGACAGTGCGTTGCTGTGTCACCTGTTTTTGGAGGCGCCGAGGGTCGCGGATCATATGTTTACCTCGGCGGCCGGTGCATTGACCTGCGTCTCAGTAAGAGTAAGCATTGTTAACAAATGCGACAGTGAATCTCGTCGAAGATCGGAGTAGGGTTTGCCTGTTGGAAAGAGGACGGAGCTTGACCCCTCTGCACTTCCCCCAGAATCGCTAAAACGAACACATCTCGTCGAGCTATTTTGCGGGTTTCTAACATGCCTGTGCTTGCTGCTTGTGCTTGCTGCCTGTGCTTGCTGTGCTGCCTGTGCTTGCTGCCTGTGCTTGCTGTGCTGCCTGTGCTTGCTGCCTGTGCTTGCTGCCTGTGCTTGCTCTACTTGCTGTGCTGCCTGTGCTTGCTGTGCTGCCTGTGCTTGCTGCCTGTGCATGCTCTGCTGCCTGTGCTTGCTGCCTGTGCTTGCTGTGCTGCCTGTGCTTGCTGCCTGTGCTTGCTGTGCTGCCTGTGCCTGCTGTGCTGCCTGTGCTTGCTGCCTGTGCAAGCTGCCTGTGCTTGCTGTGCTGCCTGTGCTTGCTGTGCTCCCTGTGCTTGCTGCCTGTGCTTGCTGTGCTGCCTGTGCTTGCTGCCTGTGCTTGCTATGCTGCCTGTGCTTGCTGTGCTGCCTGTGCTTGCTGCCTGTGCTTGCTGTGCTGCCTGTGCTTGCTGTACTTGCTGTGCTGCCTGTGCTTGCTGTGCTGCCTGTGCTGCCTGTGCTTGCTGTGCTGCCTGTGCTGCCTGTGCTTGCTGCCTGTGCTTGCTGCCTGTGCTTGCTGTGCTGCCTGTGCTTGCTGCCTGTGCTTGCTGCCTGTGCTTGCTGTGCTGCCTACCCTTGCTGCCTGTGCTTGCTGTGCTGCCTGAGCTGCCTGTGCTTGCTGCCTGTGCTTGCTGCCTGTGCTTGCTGTGCTGCCTGTGCTTGCTGCCTGTGCTTGCTGTGCTGCCTGTGCTTGCTGCCTGTGCTTGCTTGCTGCCTGTGCTTGCTGTGCTGCCTGTGCTTGCTGCCTGTGTTTGCTGTGCTACCTGTGCTTGCTGCCTGTGCTTGCTGTGCTGCCTGTTAGCGATGCATTTGATTTCCCCCATAACACGCGGTAATTCGACAGTGGCACACGACAGTGCGTTGCTGTGTCACCTGTTTTTGGAGGCGCCGAGAGTCGCGGATCATATGTTTACCTCGGCGGCCGGTGCATTGACCTGCGTCTCAGTAAGAGTAAGCATTGTAAACAAATGCGAGAGTGAATCTCGCCGAAGATCGGAGCAGGCTTTGCCTGTTGGAAAAAGGACGGAGCTTGACCCCTCTGCACTTCCCCCAGAATCGCTAAAACGAACAAATCTCGTCGAACTATTTTGCGGGTTTCTAAGATGCCTGTGCTAGCTGCCTGTGCTTGCTGTGCTGCCTGTGCTTGCCGCCTGTGCTTGCTGCCTGTGCTTGCTGCCTGTGCTTGCTGTGCTGCCTGTGCTTGCTGTGCTGCCTGTGCTTGCTGCCTGTGCTTGCTGCCTGCGCTGCCTGTGCTTGCTGTGCTGCCTGTGCTGCCTGTGCTTGCTGCCTGTGCTTGCTGCCTGTGCTTGCTATGCTGCCTGTGCTTGCTGCCTGTGCTTGCTATGCTGCCTGTGCAAGCTGCCTGTGCTTGCTGCCTGTGCTTGCTGTACTTGCTGTGCTGCCTGTGCTTTGCTGTGCTGCCTGTGCTTGCTGTGCTGCCTGTGCTTGCTGCCTGTGCTTGCTGTGCTGCCTGTGCTTGCTGCCTGTGCATGCTCTGCTGCCTGTGCTTGCTGCCTGTGCTTGCTGCCTGTGCTTGCTCTGCTGCCTGTGCTTGCTGCCTGTGCTTGCTGTGCTGCCTGTGCGTGCTTTGCTGCCTGTGCAAGCTGCCTGTGCTTGCTGTGCTGCCTGTGCTTGCTGTGCTGCCTGTGCTTGCTGTGCTCCCTGTGCTTGCTGCCTGTACTTGCTGTGCTGCCTGTGCTTGCTATGCTGCCTGTGCTTGCTGTGCTGCCTGTGCTTGCTGTGCTGCCTGTGCTGCCTGTGCTTGCTGTACTTGCTGTGCTGCCTGTGCTTGCTGTGCTGCCTGTGCTTGCTGCCTGTGCTGCCTGAGCTTGCTGTGCTGCCTGTGCTGCTTGTGCTTGCTGCCTGTGCTTGCTGTGCTGCCTGTGCTTGCTGCCTGTGCTTGCTGTGCTGCCTACCCTTGCTGCCTGTGCTTGCTGTGCTGCCTGTGCTTGCTGCCTGTGCTTGCTGTGCTGCCTGAGCTGCCTGTGCTTGCTGCCTGTGCTTGCTGTGCTCCCTGTGCTTGCTGCCTGTGCTTGCTGTGCTGCCTGTGCTTGCTGTGCTGCCTGTGCTTGCTGCCTGTGCTTGCTGTGCTGCCTGTGCTTGCTGTGCTGCCTGTGCTGCCTGTGCTGCCTGTGCTGCCTGTGCTTGCTGTACTTGCTGTGCTGCCTGTGCTTGCTGTGCTGCCTGTGCTTGCTGCCTGTGCTTGCTATGCTGCCTGTGCTTGCTGTGCTGCCTGTGCTTGCTGCCTGTGCTTGCTGCCTGTGCTTGCTGTGCTGCCTGTGCTTGCTGCCTGTGCTTGCTGTGCTGCCTGTGCGTGCTTTGCTGCCTGTGCAAGCTGCCTGTGCTTGCTGTGCTGCCTGTGCTTGCTGTGCTGCCTGTGCTTGCTGTGCTCCCTGTGCTTGCTGCCTGTACTTGCTGTGCTGCCTGTGCTTGCTGCCTGAGCTTGCTGTGCTGCCTGTGCTGCTTGTGCTTGCTGCCTGTGCTTGCTGCCTCTGCTTGCTGTGCTGCCTACCCTTGCTGCCTGTGCTTGCTGCCTGTGCTTGCTGTGCTGCCTGAGCTGCCTGTGCTTGCTGCCTGTGCTTGCTGTGCTCCCTGTGCTTGCTGCCTGTGCTTGCTGTGCTGCCTGTGCTTGCTGTGCTGCCTGTGCTTGCTGCCTGTGCTTGCTGTGCTGCCTGTGCTTGCTGTGCTGCCTGTGCTTGCTGTGCTGCCTGTGCTTGCTGTGCTGCCTGTGCTTGCTGCCTGTGCTTGCTATGCTGCCTGTGCTTGCTGTGCTGCCTGTGCTTGCTGTGCTGCCTGTGCTGCCTGTGCTTGCTGTACTTGCTGTGCTGCCTGTGCTTGCTGTGCTGCCTGTGCTTGCTGCCTGTGCTGCCTGAGCTTGCTGTGCTGCCTGTGCTGCTTGTGCTTGCTGCCTGTGCTTGCTGTGCTGCCTGTGCTTGCTGCCTGTGCTTGCTGTGCTGCCTACCCTTGCTGCCTGTGCTTGCTGTGCTGCCTGTGCTTGCTGCCTGTGCTTGCTGTGCTGCCTGAGCTGCCTGTGCTTGCTGCCTGTGCTTGCTGTGCTGCCTGTGCTTGCTGCCTGTGCTTGCTGTGCTGCCTGTGCTAGCTGCCTGTGCTTGCTGTGCTGCCTGCGCTTGCTGCCTGTGCGTGCTGTGCTGCCTGTGCTTGCTGTCTGTGCTTGCTGTGCTGCCTGTGCTTGCTGTGCTGCCTGTGCTTGTTGCCTGTGCTTGCTGCCTGTGCTTGCTGTGCTGCCTGTGCTTGTTGCCTGTGCTTGCTGCCTGTGCTTGCTGTGCTGCCCGTGCTTGCTGCCTGTGCTTGCTGTGCTGCCTGTGCTTGCTGCCTGTGCTTGCTGTGCCGCCTGTGCTTGCTGTGCTGCCTGTGCTTGCTATGCTGCCTGTACTTGCTGTGCTGCCTGTTAGCGATGCATTTGATTTCGCCCATAACACGCGGTAATTCGACAGTGGCACACGACAGTGCGTTGCTGTGTCACCTGTTTTTGGAGGCGCCGAGAGTCGCGGATCATATGTTTATCTCGGCGGCCGGTGCATTGACCTGCGTCTCAGTAAGAGTAAGCATTGTAAACAAATGCGAGAGTGAATCTCGCCGAAGATCGGAGCAGGGTTTGCCTGTTGGAAAGAGGACGGAGCTTGACCCCTCTGCACTTCCCCCAGAATCGCTAAAACGAACACATCTCGTCGAGCTATTTTGCGGGTTTCTAACATGCCTGTGCTTGCTGTGCTGCCTGTGCTTGCTGCTTGTGCTTGCTGCCTGTGCTTGCTGTGCTGCCTGTGCTTGCTGCCTGTGCTTGCTGTGCTGCCTGTGCTTGCTGCCTGTGCTTGCTCTGCTGCCTGTGCTTGCTGCCTGTGCTTGTTGTGCTGCCTGTGCTTGCTGTGCTGCCTGCGCTTGCTGCCTGTGCTTGCTGTGCTGCCTGTGCTTGCTGCCTGTGCTTGCTCTGCTGCCTGTGCTTGCTGCCTGTGCTTGTTGTGCTGCCTGTGCTTGCTGCCTGTGCTTGCTGTGCTGCCTGTGCTTGCTGCCTGTGCTTGCTGTGCTGCCTGTGCTTGCTGCCTGTGCTTGCTATGCTGCCTGTGCAAGCTGCCTGTGCTTGCTGCCTGTGCTTGCTGTACTTGCTGTGCTGCCTGTGCTTGCTGCCTGTGCTTGCTGTGCTGCCTGTGCTTGCTGCCTGTGCATGCTCTGCTGCCTGTGCTTGCTGCCTGTGCTTGCTGTGCTGCCTGTGCTTGCGGCCTGTGCTTGCTGTGCTGCCTGTGCCTGCTGTGCTGCCTGTGCTTGCCGTGCTCCCTGTGCTTGCTGCCTGTGCTTGCTGTGCTGCCTGTGCTTGCTGCCTGTGCTTGCTATGCTGCCTGTGCTTGCTGTGCTGCCTGTGCTTGCTGTGCTGCCTGTGCTTGCTGTACTTGCTGTGCTGCCTGTGCTTGCTGTGCTGCCTGTGCTTGCTGCCTGTGCTGCCTGTGCTTGCTGTGCTGCCTGTGCTGCCTGTGCTTGCTGCCTGTGCTTGCTGTGCTGCCTGTGCTTGCTGTGCTGCCTGTGCTTGCTGCCTGTGCTTGCTGTGCTACCTGTGCTTGCTGCCTGTGCTTGCTGTGCTGCCTGTGCTTGCTGCCTGCGCTGCCTGTGCTTGCTGTGCTGCCTGTGCTGCCTGTGCTTGCTGCCTGTGCTTGCTGCCTGTGCTTGCTATGCTGCCTGTGCTTGCTGCCTGTGCTTGCTGTGCTGCCTGTGCTTGCTGTGCTGACTGTGCTTGCTGCCTGTGCTTGCTGTGCTGCCTGTGCTAGCTGCCTGTGCTTGCTGTGCTGCCTGTGCTTGCTGCCTGTGCTTGCTGTGCTGCCTGCGCTTGCTGCCTGTGCGTGCTGTGCTGCCTGTGCTTTCTGTGCTGCCTGTGCTTGCTGTGCTGCCTGTGCTTGCTGCCTGTGCTTGCTGTACTGCCTGTGTTTGCTGTGCTGCCTGTGCTTGCTGTGCTGCCTGTGCTAGCTGCCTGTGCTTGCTGTGCTGCCTGCGCTTGCTGCCTGTGCGTGCTGTGCTGCCTGTGCTTGCTGCCTGTGCTTGCTGTGCTGCCTGTGCTTGCTGCCTGTGCTTGCTGTGCTGCCTGTGCTAGCTGCCTGTGCTTGCTGTGCTGCCTGCGCTTGCTGCCTGTGCGTGCTGTGCTGCCTGTGCTTGCTGTCTGTGCTTGCTGTGCTGCCTGTGCTTGCTGTGCTACCTGTGCTTGTTGCCTGTGCTTGCTGCCTGTGCTTGCTGTGCTGCCCGTGCTTGCTGCCTGTGCTTGCTGTGCTGCCTGTGCTTGCTGCCTGTGCTTGCTGTGCCGCCTGTGCTTGCTGTGCTGCCTGTGCTTGCTATGCTGCCTGTACTTGCTGTGCTGCCTGTTAGCGATGCACTTGATTTCGCCCATAACACGCGGTAATTCGACAGTGGCACACGACAGTGCGTTGCTGTGTCACCTGTTTTTGGAGGCGCCGAGGGTCGCGGATCATATGTTTACCTCGGCGGCCGGTGCATTGACCTGCGTCTCAGTAAGAGTAAGCATTGTTAACAAATGCGAGAGTGAATCTCGTCGAAGATCGGAGCAGGGTTTGCCTGTTGGAAAGAGGACGGAGCTTGACCCCTCTGCACTTCCCCCAGAATCGCTAAAACGAACACATCTCGTCGAGCTATTTTGCGGGTTTCTAACATGCCTGTGCTTGCTGTGCTGCCTGTGCTTGCTGCTTGTGCTTGCTGCCTGTGCTTGCTGTGCTGCCTGTGCTTGCTGTGCTGCCTGTGCTTGCTGCCTGTGCTTGCTGTGCTGCCTGTGCTTGCTGCCTGTGCTTGCTCTGCTGCCTGTGCTTGCTGCCTGTGCTTGTTGTGCTGCCTGTGCTTGCTGTGCTGCCTGTGCTTGCTGCCTGTGCTTGCTGTGCTGCCTGTGCTTGCTGCCTGTGCTTGCTGCCTGTGCTTGCTGTGCTGCCTGTGCTTGCTGCCTGTGCTTGCTGTGCTGCCTGTGCTTGCTGCCTGTGCTTGCTGTACTTGCTGTGCTGCCTGTGCTTGCTGTGCTGCCTGTGCTTGCTGTGCTGCCCGTGCTTGCTGCCTGTGCTTGCTGTGCTGCCTGTGCTTGCTGCCTGTGCATGCTTTGCTGCCTGTGCTTGCTGCCTGTGCTTGCTGTGCTGCCTGTGCTTGCGGCCTGTGCTTGCTGTGCTGCCTGTGCCTGCTGTGCTGCCTGTGCTTGCCGTGCTCCCTGTGCTTGCTGCCTGTGCTTGCTGTGCTGCCTGTGCTTGCTGCCTGTGCTTGCTATGCTGCCTGTGCTTGCTGTGCTGCCTGTGCTTGCTGTGCTGCCTGTGCTTGCTGTGCTGCCTGTGCTTGCTGTACTTGCTGTTCTGCCTGTGCTTGCTGTGCTGCCTGTGCTTGCTGCCTGTGCTGCCTGTGCTTGCTGTGCTGCCTGTGCTGCCTGTGCTTGCTGCCTGTGCTTGCTGTGCTGCCTGTGCTTGCTGCCTGTGCTTGCTGTGCTACCTGTGCTTGCTGCCTGTGCTTGCTGTGCTGCCTGTGCTTGCTGCCTGTGCTTGCTGCCTGCGCTGCCTGTGCTTGCTGTGCTGCCTGTGCTGCCTGTGCTTGCTGCCTGTGCTTGCTGTGCTGCCTGTGCTTGCTGCCTGTGCTAGCTGCCTGTGCTTGCTGTGCTGCCTACCCTTGCTGCCTGTGCTTGCTGTGCTGCCTGTGCTTGCTGCCTGTGCTTGCTGCCTGTGCTTGCTGTGCTGCCTGTGCTTGCTGCCTGTGCTTGCTGTGCTGCCTGTGCTTGCTGCCTGTGCTTGCTTGCTGCCTGTGCTTGCTGTGCTGCCTGTGCTTGCTGCCTGTGTTTGCTGTGCTGCCTGTGCTTGCTGCCTGTGCTTGCTGTGCTGCTTGTGCTTGCTGCCTGTGCTTGCTGTGCTGCCTGTGCTTGCTGCATGTGCTTGCTGTGCTCCCTGTGCTTGCTGCCTGTGCTTGCTGTGCTGCCTGTACTTGCTGTGCTGCCTGTGCTTGCTGTGCTGCCTGTGCTTGCTGCCTGTTCTTGCTGTGCTGCCTGTGCTTGCTGCCTGTGCTTGCTGTGCTGCCTGTTAGCGATGCATTTGATTTCCCCCATAACACGCGGTAATTCGACAGTGGCACACGACAGTGCGTTGCTGTGTCACCTGTTTTTGGAGGCGCCGAGAGTCGCGGATCATATGTTTAACTCGGCGGCCGGTGCATTGACCTGCGTCTCAGTAAGAGTAAGCATTGTAAACAAATGCGAGAGTGAATCTCGCCGAAGATCGGAGCAGGCTTTGCCTGTTGGAAAAAGGACGGAGCTTGACCCCTCTGCACTTCCCCCAGAATCGCTAAAACGAACAAATCTCGTCGAACTATTTTGCGGGTTTCTAAGATGCCTGTGCTAGCTGCCTGTGCTTGCTGTGCTGCCTGTGCTTGCCGCCTGTGCTTGCTGCCTGTGCTTGCTGCCTGTGCTTGCTGCCTGTGCTTGCTGTGCTGCCTGTGCTTGCTGCCTGTGCTTGCTGCCTGCGCTGCCTGTGCTTGCTGTGCTGCCTGTGCTGCCTGTGCTTGCTGCCTGTGCTTGCTATGCTGCCTGTGCTTGCTGCCTGTGCTTGCTATGCTGCCTGTGCAAGCTGCCTGTGCTTGCTGCCTGTGCTTGCTGTACTTGCTGTGCTGCCTGTGCTTTGCTGTGCTGCCTGTGCTTGCTGTGCTGCCTGTGCTTGCTGCCTGTGCTTGCTGTGCTGCCTGTGCTTGCTGCCTGTGCATGCTCTGCTGCCTGTGCTTGCTGCCTGTGCTTGCTGCCTGTGCTTGCTGTGCTGCCTGTGCGTGCTTTGCTGCCTGTGCAAGCTGCCTGTGCTTGCTGTGCTGCCTGTGCTTGCTGCCTGTGCTTGCTGTGCTGCCTGTGCTTGCTGCCTGTGCATGCTCTGCTGCCTGTGCTTGCTGCCTGTGCTTGCTGCCTGTGCTTGCTATGCTGCCTGTGCTTGCTGTGCTGCCTGTGCTTGCTGTGCTGCCTGTTCTTGCTGTGCTGCCTGTGCTTGCTGCCTGTGCTTGCTGTGCTTGCTGCCTGTGCTTGCTGTGCTGCCTGTTAGCGATGCATTTGATTTCGCCCATAACACGCGGTAATTCGACAGTGGCACACGACAGTGCGTTGCTGTGTCACCTGTTTTTGGAGGCGCCGAGAGTCGCGGATCATATGTTTACCTCGGCGGACGGTGCATTGACCTGCGTCTCAGTAAGAGTAAGCATTGTAAACAAATGCGAGAGTGAATCTCGCCGAAGATCGGAGCAGGCTTTGCCTGTTGGAAAGAGAACGGAGCTTGACCCCTCTGCACTTCCCCCAGAATCGCTAAAACGAACACATCTCGTCGAGCTATTTTGCGGGTTTCTAACATGCCTGTGCTAGCTGCCTGTGCTTGCTGTGCTGCCTGTGCTTGCTGCCTGTGCTTGCTGTGCTGCCTGTGCTTGCTGCCTGTGCTTGCTGTGCTGCCTGTGCTTGCTGTACTGCCTGTGTTTGCTGTGCTGCCTGTGCTTGCTGCCTGTGCTTGCTTGCTGCCTCGTGCTTGCTGTGCTGCCTGTGCTTGCTGCCTGTGTTTGCTGTGCTGCCTGTGCTTGCTGCCTGTGCTTGCTGTGCTGCCTGTGCTTGCTGCCTGTGCTTGCTGTGCTGCCTGTGCTAGCTGCCTGTGCTTGCTGTGCTGCCTGCGCTTGCTGCCTGTGCGTGCTGTGCTGCCTGTGCTTGCTGTCTGTGCTTGCTGTGCTGCCTGTGCTTGTTGCCTGTGCTTGCTGCCTGTGCTTGCTGTGCTGCCCGTGCTTGCTGCCTGTGCTTGCTGTGCTGCCTGTGCTTGCTGCCTGTGCTTGCTGTGCCGCCTGTGCTTGCTGTGCTGCCTGTGCTTGCTGCCTGTGCTTGCTATGCTGCCTGTACTTGCTGTGCTGCCTGTTAGCGATGCATTTGATTTCGCCCATAACACGCGGTAATTCGACAGTGGCACACGACAGTGCGTTGCTGTGTCACCTGTTTTTGGAGGCGCCGAGGGTCGCGGATCATATGTTTACCTCGGCGGCCGGTGCATTGACCTGCGTCTCAGTAAGAGTAAGCATTGTTAACAAATGCGAGAGTGAATCTCGTCGAAGATTGGAGCAGGGTTTGCCTGTTGGAAAGAGGACGGAGCTTGACCCCTCTGCACTTCCCCCAGAATCGCTAAAACGAACACATCTCGTCGAGCTATTTTGCGGGTTTCTAACATGCCTGTGCTTGCTGCTTGTGCTTGCTGCCTGTGCTTGCTGTGCTGCCTGTGCTTGCTGCCTGTGCTTGCTGTGCTGCCTGTGCTTGCTGCCTGTGCTTGCTCTGCTGCCTGTGCTTGCTGCCTGTGCTTGTTGTGCTGCCTGTGCTTGCTGTGCTGCCTGTGCAAGCTGCCTGTGCTTGCTGCCTGTGCTTGCTGTACTTGCTGTGCTGCCTGTGCTTGCTGCCTGTGCTTGCTGTGCTGCCTGTGCTTGCTGCCTGTGCTTGCTGTGCTGCCTGTGCCTGCTGTGCTGCCTGTGCTTGCTGCCTGTGCAAGCTGCCTGTGCTTGCTGTGCTGCCTGTGCTTGCTGTGCTCCCTGTGCTTGCTGCCTGTGCTTGCTGTGCTGCCTGTGCTTGCTGCCTGTGCTTGCTATGCTGCCTGTGCTTGCTGTGCTGCCTGTGCTTGCTGCCTGTGCTTGCTGTGCTGCCTGTGCTTGCTGTACTTGCTGTGCTGCCTGTGCTGCCTGTGCTTGCTGCCTGTGCTGCCTGTGCTTGCTGTGCTGCCTGTGCTGCCTGTGCTTGCTGCCTGTGCTTGCTGTGCTGCCTGTGCTTGCTGCCTGTGCTTGCGGCCTGTGCTTGCTGTGCTGCCTACCCTTGCTGCCTGTGCTGCCTGTGCCTGCTGCCTGTGCTTGCTGTGCTGCCTGAGCTGCCTGTGCTTGCTGCCTGTGCTTGCTGCCTGTGCTTGCTGTGCTGCCTGTGCTTGCTGCCTGTGCTTGCTGTGCTGCCTGTGCTTGCTGCCTGTGCTTGCTTGCTGCCTGTGCTTGCTGTGCTGCCTGTGCTTGCTGCCTGTGTTTGCTGTGCTTGCTGTGCTGCCTGTGCTTTGCTGTGCTGCCTGTGCTTGCTGTGCTGCCTGTGCTTGCTGCCTGTGCTTGCTGTGCTGCCTGTGCTTGCTGCCTGTGCTTGCTGCCTGTGCTTGCTATGCTGCCTGTGCTTGCTGTGCTCCCTGCGCTTGCTGCCTGTGCTTGCTGTGCTGCCTGTGCTTGCTGCCTGTGCTTGCTGTGCTGCCTGTGCTTGCTGTGCAGCCTGTGCTTGCTGCCTGTGCTTGCTGTGCTACCTGTGCTTGCTGCCTGTGCTTGCTGTGCTGCCTGTGCTTGCTGCCTGTGCTTGCTATGCTGTCTGTACTTGCTGTGCTGCCTGTTAGCGCTGCATTTGATTTCGCCCATAACACGCGGTAATTCGACAGTGGCACACGACAGTGCGTTGCTGTGTCACCTGTTTTTGGAGGCGCCGAGAATCGCGGATCATATGTTTACCTCGGCGGCCGGTGCATTGACCTGCGTCTCAGTAAGAGTAAGCATTGTAAACAAATGCGAGAGTGAATCTCGCCGAAGATCGGAGCAGGCTTTGCCTGTTGGAAAGAGGACGGAACTTGACCCCTCTGCACTTCCCCCAGAATCGCTAAAACGAACACATCTCGTCGAGCTATTTTGCGGGTTTCTAACATGCCTGTGCTAGCTGCCTGTGCTTGGTGTGCTGCCTGTGCTTGCTGCCTGTGCTTGCTCTGCTGCCTGTGCTTGCTGCCTGTGCTTGCTGTGCTGCCTGTGCTTGCTGCCTGTGCTTGCTGTGCTGCCTGTTAGCGATGCATTTGATTTCGCCCATAACACGCGGTAATTCAACAGTGGCACACGACAGTGCGTTGCTGTGTCACCTGTTTTTGGAGGCGCCGAGAGTCGCGGATCATATGTTTACCTCGGCGGCCGGTGCATTGACCTGCGTCTCAGTAAGAGTAAGCATTGTAAACAAATGCGAGAGTGAATCTCGCCGAAGATCGGAGCAGGCTTTGCCTGTTGGAAAGAGGACGGAGCTTGACCCCTCTGCACTTCCCCCAGAATCGCTAAAACGAACACATCTCGTCGAGCTATTTTGCGGGTTACTAAGATGCCTGTACTAGCTGCCTGTGCTTGCTGTGCTGCCTGTGCTTGCTGTGCTGCCTGTGCTTGCTGCCTGTGCTTGCTGTGCTGCCTGCGCTTGCTGCCTGTGCTTGCTGTGCTTGCTATGCTGCCTGTGCAAGCTGCCTGTGCTTGCTGTGCTGCCTGTGCTTGCTGCCTGTGCTGCCTGTGCTTGCTGTGCTGCCTGTGCTTGCTGCCTGTGCTTGCTGTGCTACCTGTGCTTGCTGCCTGTGCTTGCTGTGCTGCCTGTGCTTGCTGCCTGTGCTTGCTGTGCTGCCTGAGCTGCCTGTGCTTGCTGCCTGTGCTTGCTGTGCTCCCTGTGCTTGCTGCCTGTGCTTGCTGTGCTGCCTGTGCTTGCTGCCTGTGCTTGCTGTGCTGCCTGTGCTTGCTGCCTGTGCTTGCTGTGCTGCCTGTGCTTGCTGCCTGTGCTGCCTGTGCTTGGTGTGCTGCGTGTGCTTGCTGCCTGTGCTTGCTGCCTGTGCTTGCTGTGCTGCCTGTGCATGCTGCCTGTGCTTGCTGTGCTGCCTGTGCTTGCTGTCTGTGCTTGCTGTGCTGCCTGCGCTTGCTGCCTGTGCTTGCTCTGCTGCCTGTGCTTGCTGCCTGTGCTTGTTGTGCTGCCTGTGCTTGCTGTGCTGCCTGTGCTTGCTGCCTGTGCTTGCTGTGCTAGCTGTGCTTCCTGTGGTTGCTGTGCTGCCTGTGCTTGCTGCCTGTGCTTGCTGTGCTGCCTGTGCTTGGTGCGTTGCCTGTGCTTGCTGCCTGTGCTTGCTGCCTGTGCTTGCTGTGCTGCCTGTGCTTGCTGCCTGTGCTTGCTGTGCTGCCTGTTAGCGATGCATTTGATTTCGCCCATAACACGCGGTAATTCGACAGTGGCACACGACAGTACGTTGCTGTGTCACCTGTTCTTGGAGGCGCCGAGAGTCGCGGATCATATGTTTACCTCGGCGGCCGGTGCATTGACCTGCGTCTCAGTAAGAGTAAGCATTGTAAACAAATGCGAGAGTGAATCTCGCCGAAGATCGGAGCAGGCTTTGCCTGTTGGAAAGAGGACGGAGCTTGACCCCTCTGCACTTCCCCCAGAATCGCTAAAACGAACAAATCTCGTCGAGCTATTTTGCGGGTTTCTAAGATGCCTGTGCTAGCTGCCTGTGCTTGCTGTGCTGCCTGTGCTTGCCGCCTGTGCTTGCTGCCTGTGCTTGCTGCCTGTGCTTGCTGTGCTGCCTGTGCTTGCTATGCTGCCTGTGCAAGCTGCCTGTGCTTGCTGCCTGTGCTTGCTGTGCTGCCTGTGCTTGCTGCCTGTGCTTGCTGTGCTGCCTGCGCTTGCTGCCTGTGCTTGCTGTGCTGCCTGTGCTTGCTGCCTGTGCTTGCTGCCTGTGCTTGCTGTGCTGCCTACCCTTGCTGCCTGTGCTTGCTGCCTGTGCTTGCTGTGCTGCCTGAGCTGCCTGTGCTTGCTGCCTGTGCTTGCTGTGCTCCCTGTGCTTGCTGCCTGTGCTTGCTGTGCTGCCTGTGCTTGCTGCCTGTGCTTGCTGTGCTTCCTGTGGTTGCTGTGCTGCCTGTGCTTGCTGCCTGTGCTTGCTGCCCGTGCTTGCTGTGCTCCCTGTGCTTGCTGCCTGTGCTTGCTGTGCTGCCTGTGCTTGCTGCCTGTGCTTGCTGTGCTGCCTGTGCTTGCTGTGCTGCCTGTGCTTGCTGCCTGTGCTTGCTGTGTTGCCTGTGCTTGCTGCCTGTGCTTGCTGTGCTGCCTGTGCTTGGTGTGCTGCGTGTGCTTGCTGCCTGTGCTTGCTGTGCTGCCTGTGCTTGCTGCCTGTGCTTGCTGTGCTGCCTGTGCTTGCTGCCTGTGCTTGCTGTGCTGCCTGCGCTTGCTGCCTGTGCTTGCTCTGCTGCCTGTGCTTGCTGCCTGTGCTTGTTGTGCTGCCTGTGCTTGCTGTGCTGCCTGTGCTTGCTGCCTGTGCTTGCTGTGCTGCCTGTGCTTGCTGCCTGTGCTTGCTGTGCTGCCTGTGCTTGCTGCCTGTGCTGCCTGTGCTTGCTGTGCTGCCTGTGCTTGCTGCCTGTGCTTGCTGTGCTACCTGTGCTTGCTGCCTGTGCTTGCTGTGCTGCCTGTGCTTGCTGCCTGTGCTTGCTGTGCTGCCTGAGCTGCCTGTGCTTGCTGCCTGTGCTTGCTGTGCTCCCTGTGCTTGCTGCCTGTGCTTGCTGTGCTGCCTGTGCTTGCTGCCTGTGCTTGCTGTGCTGCCTGTGCTTGCTGTGCTGCCTGTGCTTGCTGCCTGTGCTTGCTGTGCTGCCTGTGCTTGCTGCCTGTGCTTGCTGTGCTGCCTGTGCTTGGTGTGCTTGCTGCCTGTGCTTGCTGTGCTGCCTGTGCTTGGTGTGCTGCGTGTGCTTGCTGCCTGTGCTTGCTGTGCTGCCTGTGCTTGCTGCCTGTGCTTGCTGTGCTGCCTGTGCTTGCTGCCTGTGCTTGCTGTGCTGCCTGCGCTTGCTGCCTGTGCTTGCTGTGCTGCCTGTGCTTGCTGCCTGTGCTTGCTGCCTGTGCTTGCTGTGCTGCCTACCCTTGCTG
The DNA here is from genome assembly GCA_963942575.1 of Priocnemis perturbator. Lineage (NCBI taxonomy): Eukaryota > Metazoa > Arthropoda > Insecta > Hymenoptera > Pompilidae > Priocnemis > Priocnemis perturbator. The sequence goes on from CAWWDK010000168.1 coordinate 140,315, forward strand.
CCTGTGCTTGCTGCCTGTGCTTGCTGTGCTGCCTACCCTTGCTGCCTGTGCTTGCTGCCTGTGCTTGCTGTGCTGCCTGAGCTGCCTGTGCTTACTGCCTGTGCTTGCTGTGCTCCCTGTGCTTGCTGCCTGTGCTTGCTGTGCTGCCTGTGCTTGCTGTGCTGTCTGTGCTTGCTGCCTGTGCTTGCTGTGCTTCCTGTGGTTGCTGTGCTGCCTGTGCTTGCTGCCTGTGCTTGCTGTGCTCCCTGTGCTTGCTGCCTGTGCTTGCTGTGCTGCCTGTGCTTGCTGCCTGTGCTTGCTGTGCTGCCTGTGCTTGCTGTGCTGCCTGTGCTTGCTGCCTGTGCTTGCTGTGCTGCCTGTGCTTGGTGTGCTGCGTGTGCTTGCTGCCTGTGCTTGCTGCCTGTGCTTGCTGTGCTGCCTGTGCATGCTGCCTGTGCTTGCTGTGCTGCCTGTGCTTGCTGCCTGTGCTTGCTGTGCTGCCTGTGCTTGCTCTGCTGCCTGTGCTTGCTACCTGTGCTTGCTGTGCTGCCTGTGCTTGGTGTGCTGCGTGTTTTTGCTGCCTGTGCTTGCTGCCTGTGCTTGCTGTGCTGCCTGTGCATGCTGCCTGTGCTTGCTGTGCTGCCTGTGCTTGCTGCCTGTGCTTGCTGTGCTGCCTGTGCTTGGTGTGCTGCCTGTGCTTGCTGCCTGTGCTTGCTGTGCTGCCTGTGCTTGCTGTGCTGCCTGTGCTTGCTGCCTGTGCTTGCTGTGTTGCCTGTGCTTGCTGCCTGTGCGTGCTGTGCTGCCTGTGCTTTCTGTGCTGCCTGTGCTTGCTGTGCTGCCTGTGCTTGCTGCCTGTGCATGCTGTACTGCCTGTGTTTGCTGTGCTGCCTGTGCTTGCTGTGCTGCCTGTGCTTGCTGGCTGTGCTTGCTGCCTGTGCTTGTTGTGCTGCCTGTGCTTGCTGTGCTGCCTGTGCTTGCTGCCTGTGCTTGCTGTGCTACCTGTGCTTACTGCCTGTGCTTGTTGTGCTGCCTGTGCTTGCTGTGCTGCCTGTGCTTGCTGCCTGTGCTTGCTGTGCTGCCTGTGCTTGGTGTGCTGCCTGTGCTTGCTGCCTGTGCTTGCTGTGCTGCCTGTGCTTGCTGTGCTGCCTGTGCTTGCTGCCTGTGCTTGCTGTGTTGCCTGTGCTTGCTGCCTGTGCTTGCTGTGCTGCCTGTGCTTGCTGCCTGTGCTTGCTGTGCTGCCTGTGCTTGCTGTGCTGCCTGTGCTGCCTGTGCTGCCTGTGCTTGCTGCCTGTGCTTGCTGTGCTGCCTGTGCTTGCTGTGCTGACTGTGCTTGCTGCCTGTGCTTGCTGTGCTGCCTGTGCTCGCTGCCTGTGCTTGCTGTGCTGCCTGTGCTTGCTGCCTGTGCTTGCTGTGCTGCCTGCGCTTGCTGCCTGTGCGTGCTGTGCTGCCTGTGCTTTCTGTGCTGCCTGTGCTTGCTGTGCTGCCTGTGCTTGCTGCCTGTGCTTGCTGTACTGCCTGTGTTTGCTGTGCTGCCTGTGCTTGCTGTGCTGCCTGTGCTAGCTGCCTGTGCTTGCTGTGCTGCCTGCGCTTGCTGCCTGTGCGTGCTGTGCTGCCTGTGCTTGCTGCCTGTGCTTGCTGTGCTGCCTGTGCTTGCTGCCTGTGCTTGCTGTGCTGCCTGTGCTAGCTGCCTGTGCTTGCTGTGCTGCCTCCGCTTGCTGCCTGTGCGTGCTGTGCTGCCTGTGCTTGCTGTCTGTAATTGGTGTGCTGCGTGTGCTTGCTGTGCTGCCTGTGCTTGCTGCCTGTGCTTGCTGCGCTGCCTGTGCTTGCTGCCTGTGCTTGCTGTGCTGCCTGTTAGCGATGCATTTGATTTCGCCCATAACACGCGGTAATTCGACAGTGGAACACGACAGTGCGTTGCTGTGTCACCGGTTTTTGGATCCGCCGAGAGTCGCGGATCATATGTTTACCTCGGCGGCCGGTGCATTGACCTGCGTCTCAGTAAGAGTAAGCATTGTTAACAAATGCGAGAGTGAATCTCGCCGAAGATCGGAGCAGGGTTTGCCTGTTGGAAAGAGGACGGAGCTTGACCCCTCTGCACTTCCCCCAGAATCGCTAAAACGAACACATCTCGTCGAGCTATTTTGCGGGTTTCTAACATGCCTGTGCTTGCTGCCTGTGCTTGCTGTGCTGCCTGTGCTCGCTGCCTGTGCTTGCTGTGCTGCCTGTGCTTGCTGCCTGTGCTTGCTGTGCTGCCTGCGCTTGCTGCCTGTGCGTGCTGTGCTGCCTGTGCTTTCTGTGCTGCCTGTGCTTGCTGTGCTGCCTGTGCTTGCTGCCTGTGCTTGCTGTACTGCCTGTGTTTGCTGTGCTGCCTGTGCTTGCTGTGCTGCCTGTGCTAGCTGCCTGTGCTTGCTGTGCTGCCTGCGCTTGCTGCCTGTGCGTGCTGTGCTGCCTGTGCTTGCTGCCTGTGCTTGCTGTGCTGCCTGTGCTTGCTGCCTGTACTTGCTGTGCTGCCTGTGCTAGCTGCCTGTGCTTGCTGTGCTGCCTCCGCTTGCTGCCTGTGCGTGCTGTGCTGCCTGTGCTTGCTGTCTGTAATTGGTGTGCTGCGTGTGCTTGCTGTGCTGCCTGTGCTTGCTGCCTGTGCTTGCTGCGCTGCCTGTGCTTGCTGCCTGTGCTTGCTGTGCTGCCTGTTAGCGATGCATTTGATTTCGCCCATAACACGCGGTAATTCGACAGTGGAACACGACAGTGCGTTGCTGTGTCACCGGTTTTTGGATCCGCCGAGAGTCGCGGATCATATGTTTACCTCGGCGGCCGGTGCATTGACCTGCGTCTCAGTAAGAGTAAGCATTGTTAACAAATGCGAGAGTGAATCTCGCCGAAGATCGGAGCAGGGTTTGCCTGTTGGAAAGAGGACGGAGCTTGACCCCTCTGCACTTCCCCCAGAATCGCTAAAACGAACACATCTCGTCGAGCTATTTTGCGGGTTTCTAACATGCCTGTGCTTGCTGCCTGTGCTTGCTGTGCTGCCTGTGCTAGCTGCCTGTGCTTGCTGTGCTGCCTGCGCTTGCTGCTTGTGCGTGCTGTGCTGCCTGTGCTGCCTGTGCTGCCTGTGCTTGCTGCCTGTGCTTGCTGTGCTGCCTGTGCTTGCTGTGCTTGCTGCCTGTGCTTGCTGCCTGTGCTTGCTGTGCTCCCTGTGCTTGCTGCCTGTGCTTGCTGTGCTGCCTGTGCTTGGTGTGCTGCGTGTGCTTGCTGTGCTGCCTGTGCTTGCTGCCTGTGCTTGCTGTGCTGCCTGTTAGCGATGCATTTGATTTCGCCCATAACACGCGGTAATTCGACAGTGGAACACGACAGTGCGTTGCTGTGTCACCGGTTTTTGGAGCCGCCGAGAGTCGCGGATCATATGCTTACCTCGGCGGCCGGTGCATTGACCTGCGACTCAGTAAGAGTAAGCATTGTAAACAAATGCGAGAGTGAATCTGGCCGAAGATCGGAGCAGGCTTTGCCTGTTGGAAAGAGGACGGAGCTTGACCCCTCTGCACTTCCCCCAGAATCGCTAAAACGAACACATCTCGTCGAGCTATTTTGCGGGTTTCTAACATGCCTGTGCTTGCTGCCTGTGCTTGCTGTGCTGCCTGTGCTTGCTGCCTGTGCTTGCTGTGCTGCCTGTGCTTGCTGCCTGTGCTTGCTGTGCTGCCTGTGCTTGCTGGCTGTGCTTGCTGCCTGTGCTTGTTGTGCTGCCTGTGCTTGCTGTGCTGCCTGTGCTTGCTGCCTGTGCTTGCTGTGCTACCTGTGCTTACTGCCTGTGCTTGTTGTGCTGCCTGTGCTTGCTGTGCTGCCTGTGCTTGCTGCCTGTGCTTGCTGTGCTGCCTGTGCTTGGTGTGCTGCCTGTGCTTGCTGCCTGTGCTTGCTGTGCTGCCTGTGCTTGCTGTGCTGCCTGTGCTTGCTGCCTGTGCTTGCTGTGTTGCCTGTGCTTGCTGCCTGTGCTTGCTGTGCTGCCTGTGCTTGCTGTGCTGCCTGTGCTTGCTGCCTGTGCTTGCTGCCTGTGCTTGCTGTGCTGCCTGTGCTGCCTGTGCTGCCTGTGCTTGCTGCCTGTGCTTGCTGTGCTGCCTGTGCTTGCTGTGCTGACTGTGCTTGCTGCCTGTGCTTGCTGTGCTGCCTGTGCTCGCTGCCTGTGCTTGCTGTGCTGCCTGTGCTTGCTGCCTGTGCTTGCTGTGCTGCCTGCGCTTGCTGCCTGTGCGTGCTGTGCTGCCTGTGCTTTCTGTGCTGCCTGTGCTTGCTGTGCTGCCTGTGCTTGCTGCCTGTGCTTGCTGTACTGCCTGTGTTTGCTGTGCTGCCTGTGCTTGCTGTGCTGCCTGTGCTAGCTGCCTGTGCTTGCTGTGCTGCCTGCGCTTGCTGCCTGTGCGTGCTGTGCTGCCTGTGCTTGCTGCCTGTGCTTGCTGTGCTGCCTGTGCTTGCTGCCTGTGCTTGCTGTGCTGCCTGTGCTAGCTGCCTGTGCTTGCTGTGCTGCCTCCGCTTGCTGCCTGTGCGTGCTGTGCTGCCTGTGCTTGCTGTCTGTAATTGGTGTGCTGCGTGTGCTTGCTGTGCTGCCTGTGCTTGCTGCCTGTGCTTGCTGCGCTGCCTGTGCTTGCTGCCTGTGCTTGCTGTGCTGCCTGTTAGCGATGCATTTGATTTCGCCCATAACACGCGGTAATTCGACAGTGGAACACGACAGTGCGTTGCTGTGTCACCGGTTTTTGGATCCGCCGAGAGTCGCGGATCATATGTTTACCTCGGCGGCCGGTGCATTAACCTGCGTCTCAGTAAGAGTAAGCATTGTTAACAAATGCGAGAGTGAATCTCGCCGAAGATCGGAGCAGGGTTTGCCTGTTGGAAAGAGGACGGAGCTTGACCCCTCTGCACTTCCCCCAGAATCGCTAAAACGAACACATCTCGTCGAGCTATTTTGCGGGTTTCTAACATGCCTGTGCTTGCTGCCTGTGCTTGCTGTGCTGCCTGTGCTAGCTGCCTGTGCTTGCTGTGCTGCCTGCGCTTGCTGCTTGTGCGTGCTGTGCTGCCTGTGCTGCCTGTGCTTGCTGCCTGTGCTTGCTGTGCTGCCTGTGCTTGCTGTGCTTGCTGCCTGTGCTTGCTGCCTGTGCTTGCTGTGCTCCCTGTGCTTGCTGCCTGTGCTTGCTGTGCTGCCTGTGCTTGGTGTGCTGCGTGTGCTTGCTGTGCTGCCTGTGCTTGCTGCCTGTGCTTGTTGTGCTGCCTGTTAGCGATGCATTTGATTTCGCCCATAACACGCGGTAATTCGACAGTGGAACACGACAGTGCGTTGCTGTGTCACCGGTTTTTGGAGCCGCCGAGAGTCGCGGATCATATGCTTACCTCGGCGGCCGGTGCATTGACCTGCGACTCAGTAAGAGTAAGCATTGTAAACAAATGCGAGAGTGAATCTGGCCGAAGATCGGAGCAGGCTTTGCCTGTTGGAAAGAGGACGGAGCTTGACCCCTCTGCACTTCCCCCAGAATCGCTAAAACGAACACATCTCGTCGAGCTATTTTGCGGGTTTCTAACATGCCTGTGCTTGCTGCCTGTGCTTGCTGTGCTGCCTGTGCTTGCTGCCTGTGCTTGCTGTGCTGCCTGTGCTTGCTGCCTGTGCTTGCTGTGCTGCCTGTGCTTGCTGGCTGTGCTTGCTGCCTGTGCTTGTTGTGCTGCCTGTGCTTGCTGTGCTGCCTGTGTTTGCTCCCTGTGCTTGCTGTGCTACCTGTGCTTACTGCCTGTGCTTGTTGTGCTGCCTGTGCTTGCTGTGCTGCCTGTGCTTGCTGCCTGTGCTTGCTGTGCTGCCTGTACTTGGTGTGCTGCCTGTGCTTGCTGCCTGTGCTTGCTGTGCTGCCTGTGCTTGCTGTGCTGCCTGTGCTTGCTGCCTGTGCTTGCTGTGTTGCCTGTGCTTGCTGCCTGTGCTTGCTGTGCTGCCTGTGCTTGCTGCCTGTGCTTGCTGTGCTGCCTGTGCTGCCTGTGCTGCCTGTGCTTGCTGCCTGTGCTTGCTGTGCTGCCTGTGCTTGCTGTGCTGACTGTGCTTGCTGCCTGTGCTTGCTGTGCTGCCTGTGCTCGCTGCCTGTGCTTGCTGTGCTGCCTGTGCTTGCTGCCTGTGCTTGCTGTGCTGCCTGCGCTTGCTGCCTGTGCGTGCTGTGCTGCCTGTGCTTTCTGTGCTGCCTGTGCTTGCTGTGCTGCCTGTGCTTGCTGCCTGTGCTTGCTGTACTGCCTGTGTTTGCTGTGCTGCCTGTGCTTGCTGTGCTGCCTGTGCTAGCTGCCTGTGCTTGCTGTGCTGCCTGCGCTTGCTGCCTGTGCGTGCTGTGCTGCCTGTGCTTGCTGCCTGTGCTTGCTGTGCTGCCTGTGCTTGCTGCCTGTGCTTGCTGTGCTGCCTGTGCTAGCTGCCTGTGCTTGCTGTGCTGCCTCCGCTTGCTGCCTGTGCGTGCTGTGCTGCCTGTGCTTGCTGTCTGTAATTGGTGTGCTGCGTGTGCTTGCTGTGCTGCCTGTGCTTGCTGCCTGTGCTTGCTGCGCTGCCTGTGCTTGCTGCCTGTGCTTGCTGTGCTGCCTGTTAGCGATGCATTTGATTTGGCCCATAACACGCGGTAATTCGACAGTGGAACACGACAGTGCGTTGCTGTGTCACCGGTTTTTGGATCCGCCGAGAGTCGCGGATCATATGTTTACCTCGGCGGCCGGTGCATTGACCTGCGTCTCAGTAAGAGTAAGCATTGTTAACAAATGCGAGAGTGAATCTCGCCGAAGATCGGAGCAGGGTTTGCCTGTTGGAAAGAGGACGGAGCTTGACCCCTCTGCACTTCCCCCAGAATCGCTAAAACGAACACATCTCGTCGAGCTATTTTGCGGGTTTCTAACATGCCTGTGCTTGCTGCCTGTGCTTGCTGCCTGTGCTTGCTGCATGCGCTGCCTGTGCTTGCTGTGCTGCCTGTGCTGCCTGTGCTTGCTGCCTGTGCTTGCTGCCTGCGCTGCCTGTGCTTGCTGTGCTGCCTGTGCTGCCTGTGCTTGCTGCCTGTGCTTGCTGTGCTGCCTGTGCTTGCTGCCTGTGCTTGCTGTGCTACCTGTGCTTGCTGCCTGTGCTTGCTGTGCTGCCTGTGCTTGCTGCCTGTGCTTGCTGCCTGCGCTGCCTGTGCTTGCTGTGCTGCCTGTGCTGCCTGTGCTTGCTGCCTGTGCTTGCTGCCTGTGCTTGCTATGCTGCCTGTGCTTGCTGCCTGTGCTTGCTATGCTGCCTGTGCAAGCTGCCTGTGCTTGCTGCCTGTGCTTGCTGTACTTGCTGTGCTGCCTGTGCTTTGCTGTGCTGCCTGTGCTTGCTGTGCTGCCTGTGCTTGCTGCCTGTGCTTGCTGTGCTGCCTGTGCTTGCTGCCTGTGCATGCTCTGCTGCCTGTGCTTGCTGCCTGTGCTTGCTGCCTGTGCTTGCTGTGCTGCCTGTGCGTGCTTTGCTGCCTGTGCAAGCTGCCTGTGCTTGCTGTGCTGCCTGTGCTTGCTGTGCTGCCGGTGCTTGCTGTGCTCCCTGTGCTTGCTGCCTGTGCTTGCTGTGCTGCCTGTGCTTGCTGCCTGTGCTTGCTGTGCTGCCTGTGCTTGCTGTACTTGCTGTGCTGCCTGTGCTTGCTGTGCTGCCTGTGCTTGCTGCCTGTGCTGCCTGAGCTTGCTGTGCTGCCTGTGCTGCTTGGGCTTGCTGCCTGTGCTTGCTGTGCTGCCTGTGCTTGCTGCCTGTGCTTGCTGTGCTGCCTACCCTTGCTGCCTGTGCTTGCTGTGCTGCCTGTGCTTGCTGCCTGTGCTTGCTGTGCTGCCTGAGCTGCCTGTGCTTGCTGCCTGTGCTTGCTGTGCTCCCTGTGCTTGCTGCCTGTGCTTGCTGTGCTGCCTGTGCTTGCTGTGCTGCCTGTGGTTGCTGCCTGTGCTTGCTGTGCTGCCTGTGCTTGCTGTGCTGCCTGTGCTTGCTGTGCTGCCTGTGCTGCCTGTGCTTGCTGTACTTGCTGTGCTGCCTGTGCTTGCTGTGCTGCCTGTGCTTGCTGCCTGTGCTTGCTATGCTGCCTGTGCTTGCTGTGCTGCCTGTGCTTGCTGCCTGTGCTTGCTGCCTGTGCTTGCTGTGCTGCCTGTGCTTGCTGCCTGTGCTTGCTGTGCTGCCTGTGCGTGCTTTGCTGCCTGTGCAAGCTGCCTGTGCTTGCTGTGCTGCCTGTGCTTGCTGTGCTGCCTGTGCTTGCTGTGCTCCCTGTGCTTGCTGCCTGTACTTGCTGTGCTGCCTGTGCTTGCTGCCTGAGCTTGCTGTGCTGCCTGTGCTGCTTGTGCTTGCTGCCTGTGCTTGCTGTGCTGCCTGTGCTTGCTGCCTGTGCTTGCTGTGCTGCCTACCCTTGCTGCCTGTGCTTGCTGTGCTGCCTGTGCTTGCTGCCTGTGCTTGCTGTGCTGCCTGAGCTGCCTGTGCTTGCTGCCTGTGCTTGCTGTGCTCCCTGTGCTTGCTGCCTGTGCTTGCTGTGCTGCCTGTGCTTGCTGCCTGTGCTTGCTGTGCTGCCTGTGCTTGCTGTGCTGCCTGTGCTTGCTGTGCTGCCTGTGCTTGCTGTGCTGCCTGTGCTGCCTGTGCTTGCTGTGCTGCCTGTGCTTGCTGCCTGTGCTGCCTGAGCTTGCTGTGCTGCCTGTGCTGCTTGGGCTTGCTGCCTGTGCTTGCTGTGCTGCCTGTGCTTGCTGCCTGTGCTTGCTGTGCTGCCTACCCTTGCTGCCTGTGCTTGCTGTGCTGCCTGTGCTTGCTGCCTGTGCTTGCTGTGCTGCCTGAGCTGCCTGTGCTTGCTGCCTGTGCTTGCTGTGCTCCCTGTGCTTGCTGCCTGTGCTTGCTGTGCTGCCTGTGCTTGCTGTGCTGCCTGTGGTTGCTGCCTGTGCTTGCTGTGCTGCCTGTGCTTGCTGTGCTGCCTGTGCTTGCTGTGCTGCCTGTGCTGCCTGTGCTTGCTGTACTTGCTGTGCTGCCTGTGCTTGCTGTGCTGCCTGTGCTTGCTGCCTGTGCTTGCTATGCTGCCTGTGCTTGCTGTGCTGCCTGTGCTTGCTGCCTGTGCTTGCTGCCTGTGCTTGCTGTGCTGCCTGTGCTTGCTGCCTGTGCTTGCTGTGCTGCCTGTGCGTGCTTTGCTGCCTGTGCAAGCTGCCTGTGCTTGCTGTGCTGCCTGTGCTTGCTGTGCTCCCTGTGCTTGCTGCCTGTACTTGCTGTGCTGCCTGTGCTTGCTGCCTGAGCTTGCTGTGCTGCCTGTGCTGCTTGTGCTTGCTGCCTGTGCTTGCTGTGCTGCCTGTGCTTGCTGCCTGTGCTTGCTGTGCTGCCTACCCTTGCTGCCTGTGCTTGCTGTGCTGCCTGTGCTTGCTGCCTGTGCTTGCTGTGCTGCCTGAGCTGCCTGTGCTTGCTGCCTGTGCTTGCTGTGCTCCCTGTGCTTGCTGCCTGTGCTTGCTGTGCTGCCTGTGCTTGCTGTGCTGCCTGTGCTTGCTGCCTGTGCTTGCTGTGCTGCCTGTGCTTGCTGTGCTGCCTGTGCTTGCTGTGCTGCCTGTGCTTGCTGTGCTGCCTGTGCTTGCTGCCTGTGCTTGCTATGCTGCCTGTGCTTGCTGTGCTGCCTGTGCTTGCTGTGCTGCCTGTGCTGCCTGTGCTTGCTGTACTTGCTGTGCTGCCTGTGCTTGCTGTGCTGCCTGTGCTTGCTGCCTGTGCTGCCTGAGCTTGCTGTGCTGCCTGTGCTGCTTGTGCTTGCTGCCTGTGCTTGCTGTGCTGCCTGTGCTTGCTGCCTGTGCTTGCTGTGCTGCCTACCCTTGCTGCCTGTGCTTGCTGTGCTCCCTGTGCTTGCTGCCTGTACTTGCTGTGCTGCCTGTGCTTGCTGCCTGAGCTTGCTGTGCTGCCTGTGCTGCTTGTGCTTGCTGCCTGTGCTTGCTGTGCTGCCTGTGCTTGCTGCCTGTGCTTGCTGTGCTGCCTACCCTTGCTGCCTGTGCTTGCTGTGCTGCCTGTGCTTGCTGCCTGTGCTTGCTGTGCTGCCTGAGCTGCCTGTGCTTGCTGCCTGTGCTTGCTGTGCTCCCTGTGCTTGCTGCCTGTGCTTGCTGTGCTGCCTGTGCTTGCTGTGCTGCCTGTGCTTGCTGCCTGTGCTTGCTGTGCTGCCTGTGCTTGCTGTGCTGCCTGTGCTTGCTGTGCTGCCTGTGCTTGCTGCCTGTGCTTGCTATGCTGCCTGTGCTTGCTGTGCTGCCTGTGCTTGCTGTGCTGCCTGTGCTGCCTGTGCTTGCTGTACTTGCTGTGCTGCCTGTGCTTGCTGTGCTGCCTGTGCTTGCTGCCTGTGCTGCCTGAGCTTGCTGTGCTGCCTGTGCTGCTTGTGCTTGCTGCCTGTGCTTGCTGTGCTGCCTGTGCTTGCTGCCTGTGCTTGCTGTGCTGCCTACCCTTGCTGCCTGTGCTTGCTGTGCTGCCTGTGCTTGCTGCCTGTGCTTGCTGCCTGCGCTGCCTGTGCTTGCTGTGCTGCCTGTGCTGCCTGTGCTTGCTGCCTGTGCTTGCTATGCTGCCTGTGCTTGCTGCCTGTGCTTGCTATGCTGCCTGTGCAAGCTGCCTGTGCTTGCTGCCTGTGCTTGCTGTACTTGCTGTGCTGCCTGTGCTTTGCTGTGCTGCCTGTGCTTGCTGTGCTGCCTGTGCTTGCTGCCTGTGCTTGCTGTGCTGCCTGTGCTTGCTGCCTGTGCATGCTCTGCTGCCTGTGCTTGCTGCCTGTGCTTGCTGCCTGTGCTTGCTGTGCTGCCTGTGCGTGCTTTGCTGCCTGTGCAAGCTGCCTGTGCTTGCTGTGCTGCCTGTGCTTGCTATGCTGCCTGTGCTTGCTGCCTGTGCTTGCTGTGCTGCCTGTGCTTGCTGCCTGTGCATGCTGCCTGTGCTTGCTGTGCTGCCTGTGCTTGCTATGCTGCCTGTGCTTGCTGCCTGTGCTTGCTGTGCTGCCTGTGCTTGCTGCCTGTGCATGCTCTGCTGCCTGTGCTTGCTGCCTGTGCTTGCTGCCTGTGCTTGCTGTGCTGCCTGTGCTTGCTGCCTGTGCTTGCTGCCTGTGCTTGCTATGCTGCCTGTGCTTGCTGTGCTGCCTGTGCTTGCTGTGCTGCCTGTTCTTGCTGTGCTGCCTGTGCTTGCTGCCTGTGCTTGCTGTGCTTGCTGCCTGTGCTTGCTGTGCTGCCTGTTAGCGATGCATTTGATTTCGCCCATAACACGCGGTAATTCGACAGTGGCACACGACAGTGCGTTGCTGTGTCACCTGTTTTTGGAGGCGCCGAGAGTCGCGGATCATATGTTTACCTCGGCGGACGGTGCATTGACCTGCGTCTCAGTAAGAGTAAGCATTGTAAACAAATGCGAGAGTGAATCTCGCCGAAGATCGGAGCAGGCTTTGCCTGTTGGAAAGAGAACGGAGCTTGACCCCTCTGCACTTCCCCCAGAATCGCTAAAACGAACACATCTCGTCGAGCTATTTTGCGGGTTTCTAACATGCCTGTGCTAGCTGCCTGTGCTTGCTGTGCTGCCTGTGCTTGCTGTGCTGCCTGTGCTTGCTGTACTGCCTGTGTTTGCTGTGCTGCCTGTGCTTGCTGCCTGTGCTTGCTTGCTGCCTCGTGCTTGCTGTGCTGCCTGTGCTTGCTGCCTGTGTTTGCTGTGCTGCCTGTGCTTGCTGCCTGTGCTTGCTGTGCTGCCTGTGCTTGCTGCCTGTGCTTGCTGTGCTGCCTGTGCTAGCTGCCTGTGCTTGCTGTGCTGCCTGCGCTTGCTGCCTGTGCGTGCTGTGCTGCCTGTGCTTGCTGTCTGTGCTTGCTGTGCTGCCTGTGCTTGCTGTGCTGCCTGTGCTTGTTGCCTGTGCTTGCTGCCTGTGCTTGCTGTGCTGCCCGTGCTTGCTGCCTGTGCTTGCTGTGCTGCCTGTGCTTGCTGCCTGTGCTTGCTGTGCCGCCTGTGCTTGCTGTGCTGCCTGTGCTTGCTGCCTGTGCTTGCTATGCTGCCTGTACTTGCTGTGCTGCCTGTTAGCGATGCATTTGATTTCGCCCATAACACGCGGTAATTCGACAGTGGCACACGACAGTGCGTTGCTGTGTCACCTGTTTTTGGAGGCGCCGAGGGTCGCGGATCATATGTTTACCTCGGCGGCTGGTGCATTGACCTGCGTCTCAGTAAGAGTAAGCATTGTTAACAAATGCGAGAGTGAATCTCGTCGAAGATCGGAGCAGGGTTTGCCTGTTGGAAAGAGGACGGAGCTTGACCCCTCTGCACTTCCCCCAGAATCGCTAAAACGAACACATCTCGTCGAGCTATTTTGCGGGTTTCTAACATGCCTGTGCTTGCTGCTTGTGCTTGCTGCCTGTGCTTGCTGTGCTGCCTGTGCTTGCTGCCTGTGCTTGCTGTGCTGCCTGTGCTTGCTGCCTGTGCTTGCTCTGCTGCCTGTGCTTGCTGCCTGTGCTTGTTGTGCTGCCTGTGCTTGCTGTGCTGCCTGTGCAAGCTGCCTGTGCTTGCTGCCTGTGCTTGCTGTACTTGCTGTGCTGCCTGTGCTTGCTGTGCTGCCTGTGCTTGCTGCCTGTGCATGCTCTGCTGCCTGTGCTTGCTGCCTGTGCTTGCTGTGCTGCCTGTGCTTGCTGCCTGTGCTTGCTGTGCTGCCTGTGCCTGCTGTGCTGCCTGTGCTTGCTGCCTGTGCAAGCTGCCTGTGCTTGCTGTGCTCCCTGTGCTTGCTGCCTGTGCTTGCTGTGCTGCCTGTGCTTGCTGCCTGTGCTTGCTATGCTGCCTGTGCTTGCTGTGCTGCCTGTGCTTGCTGCCTGTGCTTGCTGTGCTGCCTGTGCTTGCTGTACTTGCTGTGCTGCCTGTGCTGCCTGTGCTTGCTGCCTGTGCTGCCTGTGCTTGCTGTGCTGCCTGTGCTGCCTGTGCTTGCTGCCTGTGCTTGCTGCCTGTGCTTGCTGTGCTGCCTGTGCTTGCTGCCTGTGCTTGCGGCCTGTGCTTGCTGTGCTGCCTACCCTTGCTGCCTGTGCTTGCTGTGCTGCCTGTGCTTGCTGCCTGTGCTTGCTGTGCTGCCTGAGCTGCCTGTGCTTGCTGCCTGTGCTTGCTGCCTGTGCTTGCTGTGCTGCCTGTGCTTGCTGCCTGTGCTTGCTGTGCTGCCTGTGCTTGCTGCCTGTGCTTGCTTGCTGCATGTGCTTGCTGTGCTGCCTGTGCTTGCTGCCTGTGTTTGCTGTGCTGCCTGTGCTTGCTGCCTGTGCTTGCTGTGCTGCTTGTGCTTGCTGCCTGTGCTTGCTGTGCTGCCTGTGCTTGCTGCCTGTGCTTGTTGTGCTCCCTGTGCTTGCTGCCTGTGCTTGCTGTGCTGCCTGTGCTTGCTGTGCTGCCTGTACTTGCTGTGCTGCCTGTGCTTGCTGCCTGTTCTTGCTGTGCTGCCTGTGCTTGCTGCCTGTGCTTGCTGTGCTGCCTGTTAGCGATGCATTTGATTTCCCCCATAACACGCGGTAATTCGACAGTGGCACACGACAGTGCGTTGCTGTGTCACCTGTTTTTGGAGGCGCCGAGGGTCGCGGATCATATGTTTACCTCGGCGGCCGGTGCATTGACCTGCGTCTCAGTAAGAGTAAGCATTGTTAACAAATGCGAGAGTGAATCTCGTCGAAGATCGGAGCAGGGTTTGCCTGTTGGAAAGAGGACGGAGCTTGACCCCTCTGCACTTCCCCCAGAATCGCTAAAACGAACACATCTCGTCGAGCTATTTTGCGGGTTTCTAACATGCCTGTGCTTGCTGTGCTGCCTGTGCTTGCTGCTTGTGCTTGCTGCCTGTGCTTGCTGTGCTGCCTGTGCTTGCTGCCTGTGCTTGCTGTGCTGCCTGTGCTTGCTGCCTGTGCTTGCTCTGCTGCCTGTGCTTGCTGCCTGTGCTTGTTGTGCTGCCTGTGCTTGCTGTGCTGCCTGTGCTTGCTGCCTGTGCTTGCTGTGCTGCCTGTGCTTGCTGCCTGTGCTTGCTCTGCTGCCTGTGCTTGCTGCCTGTGCTTGTTGTGCTGCCTGTGCTTGCTGTGCTGCCTGTGCTTGCTGCCTGTGCTTGCTGTGCTGCCTGTGCTTGCTGCCTGTGCTTGCTGTGCTGCCTGTGCTTGCTGCCTGTGCTTGCTATGCTGCCTGTGCAAGCTGCCTGTGCTTGCTGCCTGTGCTTGCTGTACTTGCTGTGCTGCCTGTGCTTGCTGTGCTGCCTGTGCTTGCTGCCTGTGCTTGCTGTGCTGCCTGTGCTTGCTGCCTGTGCATGCTCTGCTGCCTGTGCTTGCTGCCTGTGCTTGCTGTGCTGCCTGTGCTTGCGGCCTGTGCTTGCTGTGCTGCCTGTGCCTGCTGTGCTGCCTGTGCTTGCCGTGCTCCCTGTGCTTGCTGCCTGTGCTTGCTGTGCTGCCTGTGCTTGCTGCCTGTGCTTGCTATGCTGCCTGTGCTTGCTGTGCTGCCTGTGCTTGCTGTGCTGCCTGTGCTTGCTGTACTTGCTGTGCTGCCTGTGCTTGCTGTGCTGCCTGTGCTTGCTGCCTGTGCTGCCTGTGCTTGCTGTGCTGCCTGTGCTGCCTGTGCTTGCTGCCTGTGCTTGCTGTGCTGCCTGTGCTTGCTGTGCTGCCTGTGCTTGCTGCCTGTGCTTGCTGTGCTACCTGTGCTTGCTGCCAGTGCTTGCTGTGCTGCCTGTGCTTGCTGCCTGTGCTTGCTGCCTGCGCTGCCTGTGCTTGCTGTGCTGCCTGTGCTGCCTGTGCTTGCTGCCTGTGCTTGCTGCCTGTGCTTGCTATGCTGCCTGTGCTTGCTGCCTGTGCTTGCTGTGCTGCCTGTGCTTGCTGTGCTGACTGTGCTTGCTGCCTGTGCTTGCTGTGCTGCCTGTGCTAGCTGCCTGTGCTTGCTGTGCTGCCTGTGCTTGCTGCCTGTGCTTGCTGTGCTGCCTGCGCTTGCTGCCTGTGCGTGCTGTGCTGCCTGTGCTTTCTGTGCTGCCTGTGCTTGCTGTGCTGCCTGTGCTTGCTGCCTGTGCTTGCTGTACTGCCTGTGTTTGCTGTGCTGCCTGTGCTTGCTGTGCTGCCTGTGCTAGCTGCCTGTGCTTGCTGTGCTGCCTGCGCTTGCTGCCTGTGCGTGCTGTGCTGCCTGCGCTTGCTGCCTGTGCGTGCTGTGCTGCCTGTGCTTGCTGCCTGTGCTTGCTGTGCTGCCTGTGCTTGCTGCCTGTGCTTGCTGTGCTGCCTGTGCTAGCTGCCTGTGCTTGCTGTGCTGCCTGCGCTTGCTGCCTGTGCGTGCTGTGCTGCCTGTGCTTGCTGTCTGTGCTTGCTGTGCTGCCTGTGCTTGCTGTGCTACCTGTGCTTGTTGCCTGTGCTTGCTGCCTGTGCTTGCTGTGCTGCCCGTGCTTGCTGCCTGTGCTTGCTGTGCTGCCTGTGCTTGCTGCCTGTGCTTGCTGTGCCGCCTGTGCTTGCTGTGCTGCCTGTGCTTGCTATGCTGGCTGCACTTGCTGTGCTGCCTGTTAGCGATGCATTTGATTTCGCCCATAACACGCGGTAATTCGACAGTGGCACACGACAGTGCGTTGCTGTGTCACCTGTTTTTGGAGGCGCCGAGGGTCGCGGATCATATGTTTACCTCGGCGGCCGGTGCATTGACCTGCGTCTCAGTAAGAGTAAGCATTGTTAACAAATGCGAGAGTGAATCTCGTCGAAGATCGGAGCAGGGTTTGCCTGTTGGAAAGAGGACGGAGCTTGACCCCTCTGCACTTCCCCCAGAATCGCTAAAACGAACACATCTCGTCGAGCTATTTTGCGGGTTTCTAACATGCCTGTGCTGCCTGTGCTTGCTGCTTGTGCTTGCTGCCTGTGCTTGCTGTGCTGCCTGTGCTTGCTGCCTGTGCTTGCTGTGCTGCCTGTGCTTGCTGCCTGTGCTTGCTCTGCTGCCTGTGCTTGCTGCCTGTGCTTGTTGTGCTGCCTGTGCTTGCTGTGCTGCCTGTGCTTGCTGCCTGTGCTTGCTGTGCTGCCTGTGCTTGCTGCCTGTGCTTGCTGCCTGTGCTTGCTGCCTGTGCTTGCTATGCTGCCTGTGCAAGCTGCCTGTGCTTGCTGCCTGTGCTTGCTGTACTTGCTGTGCTGCCTGTGCTTGCTGTGCTGCCTGTGCTTGCTGTGCTGCCCGTGCTTGCTGCCTGTGCTTGCTGTGCTGCCTGTGCTTGCTGCCTGTGCATGCTCTGCTGCCTGTGCTTGCTGCCTGTGCTTGCTGTGCTGCCTGTGCTTGCGGCCTGTGCTTGCTGTGCTGCCTGTGCCTGCTGTGCTGCCTGTGCTTGCCGTGCTCCCTGTGCTTGCTGCCTGTGCTTGCTGTGCTGCCTGTGCTTGCTGCCTGTGCTTGCTATGCTGCCTGTGCTTGCTGTGCTGCCTGTGCTTGCTGTGCTGCCTGTGCTTGCTGTGCTGCCTGTGCTTGCTGTACTTGCTGTTCTGCCTGTGCTTGCTGTGCTGCCTGTGCTTGCTGCCTGTGCTGCCTGTGCTTGCTGTGCTGCCTGTGCTGCCTGTGCTTGCTGCCTGTGCTTGCTGTGCTGCCTGTGCTTGCTGCCTGTGCTTGCTGTGCTACCTGTGCTTGCTGCCTGTGCTTGCTGTGCTGCCTGTGCTTGCTGCCTGTGCTTGCTGCCTGCGCTGCCTGTGCTTGCTGTGCTGCCTGTGCTGCCTGTGCTTGCTGCCTGTGCTTGCTGTGCTGCCTGTGCTTGCTGCCTGTGCTTGCTGCCTGTGCTTGCTGTGCTGCCTACCCTTGCTGCCTGTGCTTGCTGTGCTGCCTGTGCTTGCTGCCTGTGCTTGCTGTGCTGCCTGAGCTGCCTGTGCTTGCTGCCTGTGCTTGCTGCCTGTGCTTGCTGCCTGTGCTTGCTGCGCTGCCTACCCTTGCTGCCTGTGCTTGCTGTGCTGCCTGTGCTTGCTGCCTGTGCTTGCTGTGCTGCCTGAGCTGCCTGTGCTTGCTGCCTGTGCTTGCTGCCTGTGCTTGCTGTGCTGCCTGTGCTTGCTGCCTGTGCTTGCTGTGCTGCCTGTGCTTGCTGCCTGTGCTTGCTTGCTGCCTGTGCTTGCTGTGCTGCCTGTGCTTGCTGCCTGTGTTTGCTGTGCTGCCTGTGCTTGCTGCCTGTGCTTGCTGTGCTGCTTGTGCTTGCTGCCTGTGCTTGCTGCCTGTGCTTGCTATGCTGCCTGTGCTTGCTGTGCTGCCTGTGCTTGCTGTGCTGCCTGTTCTTGCTGTGCTGCCTGTGCTTGCTGCCTGTGCTTGCTGTGCTTGCTGCCTGTGCTTGCTGTGCTGCCTGTTAGCGATGCATTTGATTTCGCCCATAACACGCGGTAATTCGACAGTGGCACACGACAGTGCGTTGCTGTGTCACCTGTTTTTGGAGGCGCCGAGAGTCGCGGATCATATGTTTACCTCGGCGGACGGTGCATTGACCTGCGTCTCAGTAAGAGTAAGCATTGTAAACAAATGCGAGAGTGAATCTCGCCGAAGATCGGAGCAGGCTTTGCCTGTTGGAAAGAGAACGGAGCTTGACCCCTCTGCACTTCCCCCAGAATCGCTAAAACGAACACATCTCGTCGAGCTATTTTGCGGGTTTCTAACATGCCTGTGCTAGCTGCCTGTGCTTGCTGTGCTGCCTGTGCTTGCTGTGCTGCCTGTGCTTGCTGTACTGCCTGTGTTTGCTGTGCTGCCTGTGCTTGCTGCCTGTGCTTGCTTGCTGCCTCGTGCTTGCTGTGCTGCCTGTGCTTGCTGCCTGTGTTTGCTGTGCTGCCTGTGCTTGCTGCCTGTGCTTGCTGTGCTGCCTGTGCTTGCTGCCTGTGCTTGCTGTGCTGCCTGTGCTAGCTGCCTGTGCTTGCTGTGCTGCCTGCGCTTGCTGCCTGTGCGTGCTGTGCTGCCTGTGCTTGCTGTCTGTGCTTGCTGTGCTGCCTGTGCTTGCTGTGCTGCCTGTGCTTGTTGCCTGTGCTTGCTGCCTGTGCTTGCTGTGCTGCCCGTGCTTGCTGCCTGTGCTTGCTGTGCTGCCTGTGCTTGCTGCCTGTGCTTGCTGTGCCGCCTGTGCTTGCTGTGCTGCCTGTGCTTGCTGCCTGTGCTTGCTATGCTGCCTGTACTTGCTGTGCTGCCTGTTAGCGATGCATTTGATTTCGCCCATAACACGCGGTAATTCGACAGTGGCACACGACAGTGCGTTGCTGTGTCACCTGTTTTTGGAGGCGCCGAGAGTCGCGGATCATATGTTTACCTCGGCGGACGGTGCATTGACCTGCGTCTCAGTAAGAGTAAGCATTGTAAACAAATGCGAGAGTGAATCTCGCCGAAGATCGGAGCAGGCTTTGCCTGTTGGAAAGAGAACGGAGCTTGACCCCTCTGCACTTCCCCCAGAATCGCTAAAACGAACACATCTCGTCGAGCTATTTTGCGGGTTTCTAACATGCCTGTGCTAGCTGCCTGTGCTTGCTGTGCTGCCTGTGCTTGCTGTGCTGCCTGTGCTTGCTGTACTGCCTGTGTTTGCTGTGCTGCCTGTGCTTGCTGCCTGTGCTTGCTTGCTGCCTCGTGCTTGCTGTGCTGCCTGTGCTTGCTGCCTGTGTTTGCTGTGCTGCCTGTGCTTGCTGCCTGTGCTTGCTGTGCTGCCTGTGCTTGCTGCCTGTGCTTGCTGTGCTGCCTGTGCTAGCTGCCTGTGCTTGCTGTGCTGCCTGCGCTTGCTGCCTGTGCGTGCTGTGCTGCCTGTGCTTGCTGTCTGTGCTTGCTGTGCTGCCTGTGCTTGCTGTGCTGCCTGTGCTTGTTGCCTGTGCTTGCTGCCTGTGCTTGCTGTGCTGCCCGTGCTTGCTGCCTGTGCTTGCTGTGCTGCCTGTGCTTGCTGCCTGTGCTTGCTGTGCCGCCTGTGCTTGCTGTGCTGCCTGTGCTTGCTGCCTGTGCTTGCTATGCTGCCTGTACTTGCTGTGCTGCCTGTTAGCGATGCATTTGATTTCGCCCATAACACGCGGTAATTCGACAGTGGCACACGACAGTGCGTTGCTGTGTCACCTGTTTTTGGAGGCGCCGAGGGTCGCGGATCATATGTTTACCTCGGCGGCTGGTGCATTGACCTGCGTCTCAGTAAGAGTAAGCATTGTTAACAAATGCGAGAGTGAATCTCGTCGAAGATCGGAGCAGGGTTTGCCTGTTGGAAAGAGGACGGAGCTTGACCCCTCTGCACTTCCCCCAGAATCGCAAAAACGAACACATCTCGTCGAGCTATTTTGCGGGTTTCTAACATGCCTGTGCTTGCTGCTTGTGCTTGCTGCCTGTGCTTGCTGTGCTGCCTGTGCTTGCTGCCTGTGCTTGCTGTGCTGCCTGTGCTTGCTGCCTGTGCTTGCTCTGCTGCCTGTGCTTGCTGCCTGTGCTTGTTGTGCTGCCTGTGCTTGCTGTGCTGCCTGTGCAAGCTGCCTGTGCTTGCTGCCTGTGCTTGCTGTACTTGCTGTGCTGCCTGTGCTTGCTGTGCTGCCTGTGCTTGCTGCCTGTGCATGCTCTGCTGCCTGTGCTTGCTGCCTGTGCTTGCTGTGCTGCCTGTGCTTGCTGCCTGTGCTTGCTGTGCTGCCTGTGCCTGCTGTGCTGCCTGTGCTTGCTGCCTGTGCAAGCTGCCTGTGCTTGCTGTGCTGCCTGTGCTTGCTGTGCTCCCTGTGCTTGCTGCCTGTGCTTGCTGTGCTGCCTGTGCTTGCTGCCTGTGCTTGCTATGCTGCCTGTGCTTGCTGTGCTGCCTGTGCTTGCTGCCTGTGCTTGCTGTGCTGCCTGTGCTTGCTGTACTTGCTGTGCTGCCTGTGCTGCCTGTGCTTGCTGCCTGTGCTGCCTGTGCTTGCTGTGCTGCCTGTGCTGCCTGTGCTTGCTGCCTGTGCTTGCTGCCTGTGCTTGCTGTGCTGCCTGTGCTTGCTGCCTGTGCTTGCGGCCTGTGCTTGCTGTGCTGCCTACCCTTGCTGCCTGTGCTTGCTGTGCTGCCTGTGCTTGCTGCCTGTGCTTGCTGTGCTGCCTGAGCTGCCTGTGCTTGCTGCCTGTGCTTGCTGCCTGTGCTTGCTGTGCTGCCTGTGCTTGCTGCCTGTGCTTGCTGTGCTGCCTGTGCTTGCTGCCTGTGCTTGCTTGCTGCATGTGCTTGCTGTGCTGCCTGTGCTTGCTGCCTGTGTTTGCTGTGCTGCCTGTGCTTGCTGCCTGTGCTTGCTGTGCTGCTTGTGCTTGCTGCCTGTGCTTGCTGTGCTGCCTGTGCTTGCTGCCTGTGCTTGTTGTGCTCCCTGTGCTTGCTGCCTGTGCTTGCTGTGCTGCCTGTGCTTGCTGTGCTGCCTGTACTTGCTGTGCTGCCTGTGCTTGCTGCCTGTTCTTGCTGTGCTGCCTGTGCTTGCTGCCTGTGCTTGCTGTGCTGCCTGTTAGCGATGCATTTGATTTCCCCCATAACACGCGGTAATTCGACAGTGGCACACGACAGTGCGTTGCTGTGTCACCTGTTTTTGGAGGCGCCGAGAATCGCGGATCATATGTTTACCTCGGCGGCCGGTGCATTGACCTGCGTCTCAGTAAGAGTAAGCATTGTAAACAAATGCGAGAGTGAATCTCGCCGAAGATCGGAGCAGGCTTTGCCTGTTGGAAAGAGGACGGAACTTGACCCCTCTGCACTTCCCCCAGAATCGCTAAAACGAACACATCTCGTCGAGCTATTTTGCGGGTTTCTAACATGCCTGTGCTAGCTGCCTGTGCTTGCTGTGCTGCCTGTGCTTGCTGCCTGTGCTTGCTGTGCTGCCTGTGCTTGCTGCCTGTGCTTGCTGTGCTGCCTGTGCTTGCTGCCTGTGCTTGCTGTGCTGCCTGTTAGCGATGCATTTGATTTCGCCCATAACACGCGGTAATTCAACAGTGGCACACGACAGTGCGTTGCTGTGTCACCTGTTTTTGGAGGCGCCGAGAGTCGCGGATCATATGTTTACCTCGGCGGCCGGTGCATTGACCTGCGTCTCAGTAAGAGTAAGCATTGTAAACAAATGCGAGAGTGAATCTCGCCGAAGATCGGAGCAGGCTTTGCCTGTTGGAAAGAGGACGGAGCTTGACCCCTCTGCACTTCCCCCAGAATCGCTAAAACGAACACATCTCGTCGAGCTATTTTGCGGGTTACTAAGATGCCTGTACTAGCTGCCTGTGCTTGCTGTGCTGCCTGTGCTTGCTGCCTGTGCTTGCTGTGCTGCCTGTGCTTGCTGCCTGTGCTTGCTGTGCTGCCTGCGCTTGCTGCCTGTGCTTGCTGTGCTTGCTATGCTGCCTGTGCAAGCTGCCTGTGCTTGCTGTGCTGCCTGTGCTTGCTGCCTGTGCTGCCTGTGCTTGCTGTGCTGCCTGTGCTTGCTGCCTGTGCTTGCTGTGCTACCTGTGCTTGCTGCCTGTGCTTGCTGTGCTGCCTGTGCTTGCTGCCTGTGCTTGCTGTGCTGCCTGAGCTGCCTGTGCTTGCTGCCTGTGCTTGCTGTGCTCCCTGTGCTTGCTGCCTGTGCTTGCTGTGCTGCCTGTGCTTGCTGCCTGTGCTTGCTGTGCTGCCTGTGCTTGCTGTGCTGCCTGTGCTTGCTGCCTGTGCTTGCTGTGCTGCCTGTGCTTGCTGCCTGTGCTGCCTGTGCTTGGTGTGCTGCGTGTGCTTGCTGCCTGTGCTTGCTGCCTGTGCTTGCTGTGCTGCCTGTGCATGCTGCCTGTGCTTGCTGTGCTGCCTGTGCTTGCTGTCTGTGCTTGCTGTGCTGCCTGCGCTTGCTGCCTGTGCTTGCTCTGCTGCCTGTGCTTGCTGCCTGTGCTTGTTGTGCTGCCTGTGCTTGCTGTGCTGCCTGTGCTTGCTGCCTGTGCTTGCTGTGCTGCCTGTGCTTGCTGTGCTGCCTGTGCTTGCTGCCTGTGCTTGCTGTGCTGCCTCTGCTTGCTGCCTGTGCTTGCTGTGCTTGCTATGCTGCCTGTGCAAGCTGCCTGTGCTTGCTGTGCTGCCTGTGCTTGCTGCCTGTGCTTGCTGTGCTGCCTGTGCTTGCTGCCTGTGCTTGCTGTGCTGCCTGTTAGCGATGCATTTGATTTCGCCCATAACACGCGGTAATTCGACAGTGGCACACGACAGTACGTTGCTGTGTCACCTGTTTTTGGAGGCGCCGAGAGTCGCGGATCATATGTTTACCTCGGCGGCCGGTGCATTGACCTGCGTCTCAGTAAGAGTAAGCATTGTAAACAAATGCGAGAGTGAATCTCGCCGAAGATCGTAGCAGGCTTTGCCTGTTGGAAAGAGGACGGAGCTTGACCCCTCTGCACTTCCCCCAGAATCGCTAAAACGAACAAATCTCGTCGAGCTATTTTGCGGGTTTCTAAGATGCCTGTGCTAGCTGCCTGTGCTTGCTGTGCTGCCTGTGCTTGCCGCCTGTGCTTGCTGCCTGTGCTTGCTGCCTGTGCTTGCTGTGCTGCCTGTGCTTGCTATGCTGCCTGTGCAAGCTGCCTGTGCTTGCTGCCTGTGCTTGCTGTGCTGCCTGTGCTTGCTGCCTGTGCTTGCTGTGCTGCCTGTGCTTGCTGCCTGTGCTTGCTGTGCTGCCTGCGCTTGCTGCCTGTGCTTGCTGTGCTGCCTGTGCTTGCTGCCTGTGCTTGCTGCCTGTGCTTGCTGTGCTGCCTACCCTTGCTGCCTGTGCTTGCTGCCTGTGCTTGCTGTGCTGCCTGAGCTGCCTGTGCTTGCTGCCTGTGCTTGCTGTGCTCCCTGTGCTTGCTGCCTGTGCTTGCTGTGCTGCCTGTGCTTGCTGCCTGTGCTTGCTGTGCTTCCTGTGGTTGCTGTGCTGCCTGTGCTTGCTGCCTGTGCTTGCTGCCCGTGCTTGCTGTGCTCCCTGTGCTTGCTGCCTGTGCTTGCTGCCTGTGCTTGCTGTGCTGCCTGTGCTTGCTGTGCTGCCTGTGCTTGCTGCCTGTGCTTGCTGTGTTGCCTGTGCTTGCTGCCTGTGCTTGCTGTGCTGCCTGTGCTTGGTGTGCTGCGTGTGCTTGCTGCCTGTGCTTGCTGTGCTGCCTGTGCTTGCTGCCTGTGCTTGCTGTGCTGCCTGTGCTTGCTGCCTGTGCTTGCTGTGCTGCCTGCGCTTGCTGCCTGTGCTTGCTCTGCTGCCTGTGCTTGCTGCCTGTGCTTGTTGTGCTGCCTGTGCTTGCTGTGCTGCCTGTGCTTGCTGCCTGTGCTTGCTGTGCTGCCTGTGCTTGCTGCCTGTGCTTGCTGTGCTGCCTGTGCTTGCTGCCTGTGCTGCCTGTGCTTGCTGTGCTGCCTGTGCTTGCTGCCTGTGCTTGCTGTGCTGCCTGTGCTTGCTGCCTGTGCTTGCTGTGCTGCCTGTGCTTGCTGCCTGTGCTTGCTGTGCTGCCTGAGCTGCCTGTGCTTGCTGCCTGTGCTTGCTGCCTGTGCTTGCTGTGCTGCCTGTGCTTGCTGCCTGTGCTTGCTGTGCTGCCTGTGCTTGCTGTGCTGCCTGTGCTTGCTGCCTGTGCTTGCTGTGCTGCCTGCGCTTGCTGCCTGTGCTTGCTGTGCTGCCTGTGCTTGCTGCCTGTGCTTGCTGCCTGTGCTTGCTGTGCTGCCTACCCTTGCTGCCTGTGCTTGCTGCCTGTGCTTGCTGTGCTGCCTACCCTTGCTGCCTGTGCTTGCTGCCTGTGCTTGCTGTGCTGCCTGAGCTGCCTGTGCTTACTGCCTGTGCTTGCTGTGCTCCCTGTGCTTGCTGCCTGTGCTTGCTGTGCTGCCTGTGCTTGCTGTGCTGCCTGTGCTTGCTGCCTGTGCTTGCTGTGCTTCCTGTGGTTGCTGTGCTGCCTGTGCTTGCTGCCTGTGCTTGCTGTGCTGCCTGTGCTTGCTGCCTGTGCTTGCTGTGCTGCCTGTGCTTGCTGTGCTGCCTGTGCTTGCTGCCTGTGCCTGCTGTGCTGCCTGTGCTTGGTGTGCTGCGTGTGCTTGCTGCCTGTGCTTGCTGCCTGTGCTTGCTGTGCTGCCTGTGCATGCTGCCTGTGCTTGCTGTGCTGCCTGTGCTTGCTGCCTGTGCTTGCTGTGCTGCCTGCGCTTGCTGCCTGTGCTTGCTCTGCTGCCTGTGCTTGCTACCTGTGCTTGCTGTGCTGCCTGTGCTTGGTGTGCTGCGTGTTTTTGCTGCCTGTGCTTGCTGCCTGTGCTTGCTGTGCTGCCTGTGCATGCTGCCTGTGCTTGCTGTGCTGCCTGTGCTTGCTGCCTGTGCTTGCTGTGCTGCCTGCGCTTGCTGCCTGTGCTTGCTCTGCTGCCTGTGCTTGCTGCCTGTGCTTGTTGTGCTGCCTGTGCTTGCTGTGCTGCCTGTGCTTGCTGCCTGTGCTTGCTGTGCTGCCTGTGCTTGCTGTGCTGCCTGTGCTTGCTGCCTGTGCTTGCTGTGCTGCCTCTGCTTGCTGCCTGTGCTTGCTGTGCTTGCTATGCTGCCTGTGCAAGCTGCCTGTGCTTGCTGTGCTGCCTGTGCTTGCTGCCTGTGCTTGCTGTGCTGCCTGTGCTTGCTGTGCTGCCTGTGCTTGCTGCCTGTGCTTGCTGTGCTGCCTGTGCTTGCTGCCTGTGCTTGCTGTGCTGCCTGTTAGCGATGCATTTGATTTCGCCCATAACACGCGGTAATTCGACAGTGGCACACGACAGTGCGTTGCTGTGTCACCTGTTTTTGGAGGCGCCGAGAGTCGCGGATCATATGTTTACCTCGGCGGCCGGTGCATTGACCTGCGTCTCAGTAAGAGTAAGCATTGTAAACAAATGCGAGAGTGAATCTCGCCGAAGATCGGAGCAGGCTTTGCCTGTTGGAAAGAGAACGGAGCTTGACCCCTCTGCACTTCCCCCAGAATCGCTAAAACGAACACATCTCGTCGAGCTATTTTGCGGGTTTCTAACATGCCTGTGCTAGCTGCCTGTGCTTGCTGTGCTGCCTGTGCTTGCTGCCTGTGCTTGCTGTGCTTGCTGTGCTGCCTGTGCTTGCTGCCTGTGCTTGCTGTGCTGCCTGTGCTTGCTGCCTGTGCTTGCTGTGCTGCCTGTGCTTGCTGCCTGTGCTTGCTGTGCTGCCTGTGCTTGCTGTGCTTGCTGTGCTGCCTGTGCCTGCTGTGCTGCCTGTGCTTGCTGCCTGTGCTTGCTGCCTGTGCTTGCTGTGCTTGCTGTCTGTGCTTGCTGTGCTGCCTCTGCTTGCTGCCTGTGCTTGCTGCCTGTGCTTGCTGTGCTGCCTGTGCTTGGTGTGCTGCGTGTGCTTGCTGCCTGTGCTTGCTGCCTGTGCTTGCTGCCTGTGCTTGCTGCCTGTGCTTGCTGCCTGTGCTTGCTGTGCTGCCTGTGCTTGCTGCCTGTGCTTGCTGTGCTGCCTGTTAGCGATGCATTTGATTTCGCCCATAACACGCGGTAATTCGACAGTGGAACACGACAGTGCGTTGCTGTGTCACCGGTTTTTGGAGCCGCCGAGAGTCGCGGATCATATGTTTACCTCGGCGGCCGGTGCATTGACCTGCGTCTCAGTAAGAGTAAGCATTGTTAACAAATGCGAGAGTGAATCTCGCCGAAGATCGGAGCAGGGTTTGCCTGTTGGAAAGAGGACGGAGCTTGACCCCTCTGCACTTCCCCCAGAATCGCTAAAACGAACACATCTCGTCGAGCTATTTTGCGGGTTTCTAACATGCCTGTGCTTGCTGGGCTGCCCGTGCTTGCTGTGCTGCCTGTGCTTGCTGCCTGTGCTTGCTGTGCTGCCAGTGCTTACTGCCTGTGCTTGCTGCCTGTGCTTGCTGTGCTGCCTGAGCTGCCTGTGCTTGCTGTGCTGCCTGAGCTGCCTGTGCTTGCTGCCTGTGCTTGCTGTGCTCCCTGTGCTTACTGCCTGTGCTTGCTGTGCTGCCTGTGCTTGCTGTCTGTGCTTGCTGTGCTGCCTGTGCTTGCTGCCTGTGCTTGCTGTGCTGCCTGTGCTTGGTGTGCTGCGTGTGCTTGCTGCCTGTGCTGCCTGTGCATGCTGCCTGTGCTTGCTGCCTGTGCTTGCTGTGCTGCCTGTGCTTGCTGCCTGTGCTTGCTGCCTGTGCTTGCTGTGCTGCCTGTGCTTGCTGTGCTGCCTGTTAGCGATGCATTTGATTTCGCCCATGACACGCGGTAATTCGACAGTGGCACACGACAGTGCGTTGCTGTGTCACCTGTTTTTGGAGGCGCCGAGAGTCGCGGATCATATGTTTACCTCGGCGGCCGGTGCATTGACCTGCGTCTCAGTAAGAGTAAGCATTGTAAACAAATGCGAGAGTGAATCTCGCCGAAGATCGGAGCAGGCTTTGCCTGTTGGAAAGAGGACGGATCTTGACCCCTCTGCACTTCCCCCAGAATTGCTAAAACGAACACATCTCGTCGACCTATTTTGCGGGTTTCTAACATGCCTGTGCTTGCTGCCTGTGCTTGCTGTGCTGCCTGTGCTTGCTGCCTGTGCTTGCTGTGCTGCCTGTGCTTGCTGCCTGTGCTTGCTGTGCTGCCTGTGCTTGTTGTGCTGCCTGTGCTTGCTGTGCTGCCTGTGCTTGCTGCCTGTTCTTGCTGTGCTGCCTGTGCTTGGTGTGCTGCCTGTGCTTGCTGCCTGTGCTTGCTGTGCTGCCTGTGCTTGCTGCCTGTGCTTGCTGTTTTGCATGTGCTTGCTGCCTGTGCTTGCTGTGCTGCCTGTGCTTGCTGCCTCTGCTTGCTGTGCTGCCTGTGCTTGCTGCCTGTGCTTGCTGTGCTGCCTGTGCTGCCTGTGCTGCCTGTGCTTGCTGCCTGTGCTTGCTGTGCTGCCTGTGCTTGCTGTGCTGACTGTGCTTGCTGCCTGTGCTTGCTGTGCTGCCTGTGCTTGCTGTGCTGCCTGTGCTTGCTGTGCTGCCTGTGCTTGCTGTACTTGCTGTGCTGCCTGTGCTTGCTGTGCTGCCTGTGCTTGCTGCCTGTGCTGCCTGTGCTTGCTGCCTGTTTTTGCTGTGCTGCCTGTGCTTGCTGCCTGTGCTTGCTGTGCTGCCTGCGCTTGCTGCCTGTGCTTGCTGTGCTGCCTGCGCTTGCTGCCTGTGCTTGCTGTCTGTGCTTGCTGTGCTGCCTGTGCTTGCTGTGCTGCCTGTGCTTGCTGCGTGTGCTTGCTGTACTGCCTGTGTTTGCTGTGCTGCCTGTGCTTGCTGCCTGTGCTTGCTTGCTGCCTCGTGCTTGCTGTACTGCCTGTGCTTGCTGCCTGTGTTTGCTGTGCTGCCTGTGCTTGCTGCCTGTGCTTGCTGTGCTGCCTGTGCTTGCTGCCTGTGCTTGCTGTGCTGCCTGTGCTAGCTGCCTGTGCTTGCTGTGCTGCCTGCGCTTGCTGCTTGTGCGTGCTGTGCTGCCTGTGCTGCCTGTGCTGCCTGTGCTTGCTGCCTGTGCTTGCTGTGCTGCCTGTGCTTGCTGTGCTTGCTGCCTGTGCTTGCTGTGCTCCCTGTGCTTGCTGCCTGTGCTTGCTGTGCTGCCTGTGCTTGGTGTGCTGCGTGTGCTTGCTGTGCTGCCTGTGCTTGCTGCCTGTGCTTGCTGTGCTGCCTGTTAGCGATGCATTTGATTTCGCCCATAACACGCGGTAATTCGACAGTGGAACACGACAGTGCGTTGCTGTGTCACCGGTTTTTGGAGCCGCCGAGAGTCGCGGATCATATGCTTACCTCGGCGGCCGGTGCATTGACCTGCGACTCAGTAAGAGTAAGCATTGTAAACAAATGCGAGAGTGAATCTGGCCGAAGATCGGAGCAGGCTTTGCCTGTTGGAAAGAGGACGGAGCTTGACCCCTCTGCACTTCCCCCAGAATCGCTAAAACGAACACATCTCGTCGAGCTATTTTGCGGGTTTCTAACATGCCTGTGCTTGCTGCCTGTGCTTGCTGTGCTGCCTGTGCTTGCTGGCTGTGCTTGCTGCCTGTGCTTGTTGTGCTGCCTGTGCTTGCTGTGCTGCCTGTGCTTGCTGCCTGTGCTTGCTGTGCTACCTGTGCTTACTGCCTGTGCTTGTTGTGCTGCCTGTGCTTGCTGTGCTGCCTGTGCTTGCTGCCTGTGCTTGCTGTGCTGCCTGTGCTTGGTGTGCTGCCTGTGCTTGCTGCCTGTGCTTGCTGTGCTGCCTGTGCTGCCTGTGCTTGCTGCCTGTGCTTGCTGTGTTGCCTGTGCTTGCTGCCTGTGCTTGCTGTGCTGCCTGTGCTTGCTGCCTGTGCTTGCTGTGCTGCCTGTGCTTGCTGTGCTGCCTGTGCTGCCTGTGCTGCCTGTGCTTGCTGCCTGTGCTTGCTGTGCTGCCTGTGCTTGCTGTGCTGACTGTGCTTGCTGCCTGTGCTTGCTGTGCTGCCTGTGCTCGCTGCCTGTGCTTGCTGTGCTGCCTGTGCTTGCTGCCTGTGCTTGCTGTGCTGCCTGCGCTTGCTGCCTGTGCGTGCTGTGCTGCCTGTGCTTTCTGTGCTGCCTGTGCTTGCTGTGCTGCCTGTGCTTGCTGCCTGTGCTTGCTGTACTGCCTGTGTTTGCTGTGCTGCCTGTGCTTGCTGTGCTGCCTGTGCTAGCTGCCTGTGCTTGCTGTGCTGCCTGCGCTTGCTACCTGTGCGTGCTGTGCTGCTTGTGCTTGCTGCCTGTGCTTGCTGTGCTGCCTGTGCTTGCTGCCTGTGCTTGCTGTGCTGCCTGTGCTAGCTGCCTGTGCTTGCTGTGCTGCCTCCGCTTGCTGCCTGTGCGTGCTGTGCTGCCTGTGCTTGCTGTCTGTAATTGGTGTGCTGCGTGTGCTTGCTGTGCTGCCTGTGCTTGCTGCCTGTGCTTGCTGCGCTGCCTGTGCTTGCTGCCTGTGCTTGCTGTGCTGCCTGTTAGCGATGCATTTGATTTCGCCCATAACACGCGGTAATTCGACAGTGGAACACGACAGTGCGTTGCTGTGTCACCGGTTTTTGGATCCGCCGAGAGTCGCGGATCATATGTTTACCTCGGCGGCCGGTGCATTGACCTGCGTCTCAGTAAGAGTAAGCATTGTTAACAAATGCGAGAGTGAATCTCGCCGAAGATCGGAGCAGGGTTTGCCTGTTGGAAAGAGGACGGAGCTTGACCCCTCTGCACTTCCCCCAGAATCGCTAAAACGAACACATCTCGTCGAGCTATTTTGCGGGTTTCTAACATGCCTGTGCTTGCTGCCTGTGCTGCCTGTGCTAGCTGCCTGTGCTTGCTGTGCTGCCTGCGCTTGCTGCTTGTGCGTGCTGTGCTGCCTGTGCTGCCTGTGCTGCCTGTGCTTGCTGCCTGTGCTTGCTGTGCTGCCTGTGCTTGCTGTGCTTGCTGCCTGTGCTTGCTGCCTGTGCTTGCTGTGCTCCCTGTGCTTGCTGCCTGTGCTTGTTGTGCTGCCTGTGCTTGCTGTGCTGCCTGTGCTTGCTGCCTGTGCTTGCTGTGCTGCCTGTGCTTGGTGTGCTGCCTGTGCTTGCTGCCTGTGCTTGCTGTGCTGCCTGTGCTTGCTGTGCTGCCTGTGCTTGCTGCCTGTGCTTGCTGTGCTGCCTGTGCTTGCTGCCTGTGCATGCTCTGCTGCCTGTGCTTGCTGTGCTGCCTGTGCTTGCTGCCTGTGCTGCCTGTGCCTGCTGTGCTGCCTGGGCTTGCTGCCTGTGCAAGCTGCCTGTGCTTGCTGTGCTCCCTGTGTTTGCTGCCTGTGCTTGCTGTGCTGCCTGTGCTTGCTGCCTGTGCTTGCTATGCTGCCTGTGCTTGCTGCCTGTGCTTGCTGTGCTGCCTGTTAGCGATGCATTTGATTTCGCCCATAACACGCGGTAATTCGACAGTGGCACACGACAGTGCGTTACTGTGTCACCTGTTTTTGGAGGCGCCGAGAGTCGCGGATCATATGTTTAACTCGGCGGCCGGTGCATTGACCTGCGTCTCAGTAAGAGTAAGCATTGTAAACAAATGCGAGAGTGAATCTCGCCGAAGATCGGAGCAGGCTTTGCCTGTTGGAAAGAGGACGGAGCTTGACCCCTCTGCACTTCCCCCAGAATCGCTAAAACGAACACATCTCGTCGAGCTATTTTGCGGGTTTCTAACATGCCTGTGCTTGCTGCCTGTGCTTGCTGTGCTGCCTGTGCTTGCTGCCTGTGCTTGCTGTGCTGCCTGTGCTGCCTGTGCTTGCTGCCTGTGCTTGCTGTGCTGCCTGTGCTTGCTGCCTGTGCTTGCTGTGCCACCTGTGCTTACTGCCAGTGCTTGTTGTGCTGCCTGTGCTTGCTGTGCTGCCTGTGCTTGGTGTGCTGCCTGTGCTTGCTGTGCTGCCTGTGCTTGCTGCCTGTGCTTGCTGTGTTGCCTGTGCTTGCTGCCTGTGCTTGCTGTGCTGCCTGTGCTTGCTGCCTGTGCTTGCTGTGCTGCCTGTGCTTGCTGCCTGTGCTTGCTGTGCTGCCTGTGCTGCCTGTGCTGCCTGTGCTTGCTGCCTGTGCTTGCTGTGCTGCCTGTGCTTGCTGTGCTGACTGTGCTTGCTGCCTGTGCTAGCTGCCTGTGCTTGCTGTGCTGCCTGTGCTTGCTGCCTGTGCTTGCTGTGCTGCCTGCGCTTGCTGCCTGTGCGTGCTGTGCTGCCTGTGCTTTCTGTGCTGCCTGTGCTTGCTGTGCTGCCTGTGCTTGCTGTACTGCCTGTGTTTGCTGTGCTGCCTGTGCTTGCTGTGCTGCCTGTGCTAGCTGCCTGTGCTTGCTGTGCTGCCTGCGCTTGCTGCCTGTGCGTGCTGTGCTGCCTGTGCTTGCTGCCTGTGCTTGCTGTGCTGCCTGTGCTTGCTGCCTGTGCTTGCTGTGCTGCCTGTGCTAGCTGCCTGTGCTTGCTGTGCTGCCTGCGCTTGCTGCCTGTGCGTGCTGTGCTGCCTGTGCTTGCTGTCTGTGCTTGCTGTGCTGCCTGTGCTTGCTGTGCTACCTGTGCTTGTTGCCTGTGCTTGCTGCCTGTGCTTGCTGTGCTGCCCGTGCTTGCTGCCTGTGCTTGCTGTGCTGCCTGTGCTTGCTGCCTGTGCTTGCTGTGCCGCCTGTGCTTGCTGTGCTGCCTGTGCTTGCTATGCTGCCTGTACTTGCTGTGCTGCCTGTTAGCGATGCATTTGATTTCGCCCATAACACGCGGTAATTCGACAGTGGCACACGACAGTGCGTTGCTGTGTCACCTGTTTTTGGAGGCGCCGAGGGTCGCGGATCATATGTTTACCTCGGCGGCCGGTGCATTGACCTGCGTCTCAGTAAGAGTAAGCATTGTTAACAAATGCGAGAGTGAATCTCGCCGAAGATCGGAGCAGGGTTTGCCTGTTGGAAAGAGGACGGAGCTTGACCCCTCTGCACTTCCCCCAGAATCGCTAAAACGAACACATCTCGTCGAGCTATTTTGCGGGTTTCTAACATGCCTGTGCTTGCTGTGCTGCCTGTGCTTGCTGCTTGTGCTTGCTGCCTGTGCTTGCTGTGCTGCCTGTGCTTGCTGCCTGTGCTTGCTGTGCTGCCTGTGCTTGCTGCCTGTGCTTGCTCTGCTGCCTGTGCTTGCTGCCTGTGCTTGTTGTGCTGCCTGTGCTTGCTGTGCTGCCTGTGCTTGCTGCCTGTGCTTGCTGTGCTGCCTGTGCTTGCTGCCTGTGCTTGCTGCCTGTGCTTGCTGTGCTGCCTGTGCTTGCTGCCTGTGCTTGCTATGCTGCCTGTGCAAGCTGCCTGTGCTTGCTGCCTGTGCTTGCTGTACTTGCTGTGCTGCCTGTGCTTGCTGTGCTGCCTGTGCTTGCTGCCTGTGCTTGCTGTGCTGCCTGTGCTTGCTGCCTGTGCATGCTCTGCTGCCTGTGCTTGCTGCCTGTGCTTGCTGTGCTGCCTGTGCTTGCGGCCTGTGCTTGCTGTGCTGCCTGTGCCTGCTGTGCTGCCTGTGCTTGCCGTGCTCCCTGTGCTTGCTGCCTGTGCTTGCTGTGCTGCCTGTGCTTGCTGCCTGTGCTTGCTATGCTGCCTGTGCTTGCTGTGCTGCCTGTGCTTGCTGTGCTGCCTGTGCTTGCTGTACTTGCTGTGCTGCCTGTGCTTGCTGTGCTGCCTGTGCTTGCTGCCCGTGCTTGCTGTGCTGCCTGTGCTAGCTGCCTGTGCTTGCTGTGCTGCCTGCGCTTGCTGCCTGTGCGTGCTGTGCTGCCTGTGCTTGCTGTCTGTGCTTGCTGTGCTGCCTGTGCTTGCTGCCTGTGCTTGCTGTACTGCCTGTGTTTGCTGTGCTGCCTGTGCTTGCTGCCTGTGCTTGCTTGCTGCCTCGTGCTTGCTGTGCTGCCTGTGCTTGCTGCCTGTGTTTGCTGTGCTGCCTGTGCTTGCTGCCTGTGCTTGCTGTGCTGCCTGTGCTTGCTGCCTGTGCTTGCTGTGCTGCCTGTGCTAGCTGCCTGTGCTTGCTGTGCTGCCTGCGCTTGCTGCCTGTGCGTGCTGTGCTGCCTGTGCTTGCTGTCTGTGCTTGCTGTGCTGCCTGTGCTTGCTGCCTGTGCTTGCTGCCTGTGCTTGCTGTGCTGCCCGTGCTTGCTGCCTGTGCTTGCTGTGCTGCCTGTGCTTGCTGCCTGTGCTTGCTGTGCCGCCTGTGCTTGATGTGCTGCCTGTGCTTGCTGCCTGTGCTTGCTATGCTGCCTGTACTTGCTGTGCTGCCTGTTAGCGATGCATTTGATTTCGCCCATAACACGCGGTAATTCGACAGTGACACACGACAGTGCGTTGCTGTGTCACCTGTTTTTGGAGGCGCCGAGGGTCGCGGATCATATGTTTACCTCGGCGGCCGGTGCATTGACCTGCGTCTCAGTAAGAGTAAGCATTGTTAACAAATGCGACAGTGAATCTCGTCGAAGATCGGAGTAGGGTTTGCCTGTTGGAAAGAGGACGGAGCTTGACCCCTCTGCACTTCCCCCAGAATCGCTAAAACGAACACATCTCGTCGAGCTATTTTGCGGGTTTCTAACATGCCTGTGCTTGCTGCTTGTGCTTGCTGCCTGTGCCTGCTGTGCTGCCTGTGCTTGCTGCCTGTGCTTGCTGTGCTGCCTGTGCTTGCTGCCTGTGCTTGCTGCCTGTGCTTGCTCTACTTGCTGTGCTGCCTGTGCTTGCTGTGCTGCCTGTGCTTGCTGCCTGTGCATGCTCTGCTGCCTGTGCTTGCTGCCTGTGCTTGCTGTGCTGCCTGTGCTTGCTGCCTGTGCTTGCTGTGCTGCCTGTGCCTGCTGTGCTGCCTGTGCTTGCTGCCTGTGCAAGCTGCCTGTGCTTGCTGTGCTGCCTGTGCTTGCTGTGCTCCCTGTGCTTGCTGCCTGTGCTTGCTGTGCTGCCTGTGCTTGCTGCCTGTGCTTGCTATGCTGCCTGTGCTTGCTGTGCTGCCTGTGCTTGCTGCCTGTGCTTGCTGTGCTGCCTGTGCTTGCTGTACTTGCTGTGCTGCCTGTGCTTGCTGTGCTGCCTGTGCTTGCTGCCTGTGCTGCCTGTGCTTGCTGTGCTGCCTGTGCTGCCTGTGCTTGCTGCCTGTGCTTGCTGCCTGTGCTTGCTGTGCTGCCTGTGCTTGCTGCCTGTGCTTGCTGCCTGTGCCTGCTGTGCTGCCTACCCTTGCTGCCTGTGCTTGCTGTGCTGCCTGTGCTTGCTGCCTGTGCTTGCTGTGCTGCCTGAGCTGCCTGTGCTTGCTGCCTGTGCTTGCTGCCTGTGCTTGCTGTGCTGCCTGTGCTTGCTGCCTGTGCTTGCTGTGCTGCCTGTGCTTGCTACCTGTGCTTGCTTGCTGCCTGTGCTTGCTGTGCTGCCTGTGCTTGCTGCCTGTGTTTGCTGTGCTACCTGTGCTTGCTGCCTGTGCTTGCTGTGCTGCCTGTTAGCGATGCATTTGATTTCCCCCATAACACGCGGTAATTCGACAGTGGCACACGACAGTGCGTTGCTGTGTCACCTGTTTTTGGAGGCGCCGAGAGTCGCGGATCATATGTTTACCTCGGCGGCCGGTGCATTGACCTGCGTCTCAGTAAGAGTAAGCATTGTAAACAAATGCGAGAGTGAATCTCGCCGAAGATCGGAGCAGGCTTTGCCTGTTGGAAAAAGGACGGAGCTTGACCCCTCTGCACTTCCCCCAGAATCGCTAAAACGAACAAATCTCGTCGAACTATTTTGCGGGTTTCTAAGATGCCTGTGCTAGCTGCCTGTGCTTGCTGTGCTGCCTGTGCTTGCCGCCTGTGCTTGCTGCCTGTGCTTGCTGCCTGTGCTTGCTGCCTGTGCTTGCTGTGCTGCCTGTGCTTGCTGTGCTGCCTGTGCTTGCTGCCTGTGCTTGCTGCCTGCGCTGCCTGTGCTTGCTGTGCTGCCTGTGCTGCCTGTGCTTGCTGCCTGTGCTTGCTGCCTGTGCTTGCTGCCTGTGCTTGCTATGCTGCCTGTGCAAGCTGCCTGTGCTTGCTGCCTGTGCTTGCTGTACTTGCTGTGCTGCCTGTGCTTTGCTGTGCTGCCTGTGCTTGCTGTGCTGCCTGTGCTTGCTGCCTGTGCTTGCTGTGCTGCCTGTGCTTGCTGCCTGTGCATGCTCTGCTGCCTGTGCTTGCTGCCTGTGCTTGCTGCCTGTGCTTGCTGCCTGTGCTTGCTGTGCTGCCTGTGCTTGCTGCCTGTGCTTGCTGTGCTGCCTGTGCGTGCTTTGCTGCCTGTGCAAGCTGCCTGTGCTTGCTGTGCTGCCTGTGCTTGCTGTGCTGCCTGTGCTTGCTGTGCTCCCTGTGCTTGCTGCCTGTACTTGCTGTGCTGCCTGTGCTTGCTGCCTGTGCTTGCTATGCTGCCTGTGCTTGCTGTGCTGCCTGTGCTTGCTGTACTTGCTGTGCTGCCTGTGCTTGCTGTGCTGCCTGTGCTTGCTGCCTGTGCTTGCTGCCTGTGCCTGCTGTGCTGCCTACCCTTGCTGCCTGTGCTTGCTGTGCTGCCTGTGCTTGCTGTGCTGCTTGTGCTTGCTGCCTGTGCTTGCTGTGCTGCCTACCCTTGCTGCCTGTGCTTGCTGTGCTGCCTGTGCTTGCTGCCTGTGCTTGCTGTGCTGCCTGAGCTGCCTGTGCTTGCTGCCTGTGCTTGCTGTGCTCCCTGTGCTTGCTGCCTGTGCTTGCTGTGCTGCCTGTGCTTGCTGTGCTGCCTGTGCTTGCTGCCTGTGCTTGCTGTGCTGCCTGTGCTTGCTGCCTGTGCTTGCTGTGCTGCCTGTGCTTGCTGCCTGTTCTTGCTGTGCTGCCTGTGCTTGCTGCCTGTGCTTGCTGTGCTGCCTGTTAGCGATGCATTTGATTTCGCCCATAACACGCGGTAATTCGACAGTGGCACACGACAGTGCGTTGCTGTGTCACCTGTTTTTGGAGGCGCCGAGAGTCGCGGATCATATGTTTACCTCGGCGGCCGGTGCATTGACCTGCGTCTCAGTAAGAGTAAGCATTGTAAACAAATGCGAGAGTGAATCTCGCCGAAGATCGGAGCAGGCTTTGCCTGTTGGAAAGAGAACGGAGCTTGACCCCTCTGCACTTCCCCCAGAATCGCTAAAACGAACACATCTCGTCGAGCTATTTTGCGGGTTTCTAACATGCCTGTGCTAGCTGCCTGTGCTTGCTGTGCTGCCTGTGCTTGCTGCCTGTGCTTGCTGTGCTTGCTGTGCTGCCTGTGGTTGCTGCCTGTGCTTGCTGTGCTGCCTGTGCTTGCTGTACTGCCTGTGTTTGCTGTGCTGCCTGTGCTTGCTGCCTGTGCTTGCTTGCTGCCTCGTGCTTGCTGTGCTGCCTGTGCTTGCTGCCTGTGTTTGCTGTGCTGCCTGTGCTTGCTGCCTGTGCTTGCTGTGCTGCCTGTGCTTGCTGCCTGTGCTTGCTGTGCTGCCTGTGCTAGCTGCCTGTGCTTGCTGTGCTGCCTGCGCTTGCTGCCTGTGCGTGCTGTGCTGCCTGTGCTTGCTGTCTGTGCTTGCTGTGCTGCCTGTGCTTGCTGTGCTGCCTGTGCTTGTTGCCTGTGCTTGCTGCCTGTGCTTGCTGTGCTGCCCGTGCTTGCTGCCTGTGCTTGCTGTGCTGCCTGTGCTTGCTGCCTGTGCTTGCTGTGCCGCCTGTGCTTGCTGTGCTGCCTGTGCTTGCTGCCTGTGCTTGCTATGCTGCCTGTACTTGCTGTGCTGCCTGTTAGCGATGCATTTGATTTCGCCCATAACACGCGGTAATTCGACAGTGGCACACGACAGTGCGTTGCTGTGTCACCTGTTTTTGGAGGCGCCGAGGGTCGCGGATCATATGTTTACCTCGGCGGCCGGTGCATTGACCTGCGTCTCAGTAAGAGTAAGCATTGTTAACAAATGCGAGAGTGAATCTCGTCGAAGATCGGAGCAGGGTTTGCCTGTTGGAAAGAGGACGGAGCTTGACCCCTCTGCACTTCCCCCAGAATCGCTAAAACGAACACATCTCGTCGAGCTATTTTGCGGGTTTCTAACATGCCTGTGCTTGCTGTGCTGCCTGTGCTTGCTGCTTGTGCTTGCTGCCTGTGCTTGCTGTGCTGCCTGTGCTTGCTGCCTGTGCTTGCTGTGCTGCCTGTGCTTGCTGCCTGTGCTTGCTCTGCTGCCTGTGCTTGCTGCCTGTGCTTGTTGTGCTGCCTGTGCTTGCTGTGCTGCCTGTGCTTGCTGCCTGTGCTTGCTGTGCTGCCTGTGCTTGCTGCCTGTGCTTGCTCTGCTGCCTGTGCTTGCTGCCTGTGCTTGTTGTGCTGCCTGTGCTTGCTGTGCTGCCTGTGCTTGCTGCCTGTGCTTGCTGTGCTGCCTGTGCTTGCTGCCTGTGCTTGCTATGCTGCCTGTGCAAGCTGCCTGTGCTTGCTGCCTGTGCTTGCTGTGCTGCCTGTGCTTGCTGTGCTGACTGTGCTTGCTGCCTGTGCTTGCTGTGCTGCCTGTGCTCGCTGCCTGTGCTTGCTGTGCTGCCTGTGCTTGCTGCCTGTGCTTGCTGTGCTGCCTGCGCTTGCTGCCTGTGCGTGCTGTGCTGCCTGTGCTTTCTGTGCTGCCTGTGCTTGCTGTGCTGCCTGTGCTTGCTGCCTGTGCTTGCTGTACTGCCTGTGTTTGCTGTGCTGCCTGTGCTTGCTGTGCTGCCTGTGCTAGCTGCCTGTGCTTGCTGTGCTGCCTGCGCTTGCTACCTGTGCGTGCTGTGCTGCTTGTGCTTGCTGCCTGTGCTTGCTGTGCTGCCTGTGCTTGCTGCCTGTGCTTGCTGTGCTGCCTGTGCTAGCTGCCTGTGCTTGCTGTGCTGCCTCCGCTTGCTGCCTGTGCGTGCTGTGCTGCCTGTGCTTGCTGTCTGTAATTGGTGTGCTGCGTGTGCTTGCTGTGCTGCCTGTGCTTGCTGCCTGTGCTTGCTGCGCTGCCTGTGCTTGCTGCCTGTGCTTGCTGTGCTGCCTGTTAGCGATGCATTTGATTTCGCCCATAACACGCGGTAATTCGACAGTGGAACACGACAGTGCGTTGCTGTGTCACCGGTTTTTGGATCCGCCGAGAGTCGCGGATCATATGTTTACCTCGGCGGCCGGTGCATTGACCTGCGTCTCAGTAAGAGTAAGCATTGTTAACAAATGCGAGAGTGAATCTCGCCGAAGATCGGAGCAGGGTTTGCCTGTTGGAAAGAGGACGGAGCTTGACCCCTCTGCACTTCCCCCAGAATCGCTAAAACGAACACATCTCGTCGAGCTATTTTGCGGGTTTCTAACATGCCTGTGCTTGCTGCCTGTGCTGCCTGTGCTAGCTGCCTGTGCTTGCTGTGCTGCCTGCGCTTGCTGCTTGTGCGTGCTGTGCTGCCTGTGCTGCCTGTGCTGCCTGTGCTTGCTGCCTGTGCTTGCTGTGCTGCCTGTGCTTGCTGTGCTTGCTGCCTGTGCTTGCTGCCTGTGCTTGCTGTGCTCCCTGTGCTTGCTGCCTGTGCTTGTTGTGCTGCCTGTGCTTGCTGTGCTGCCTGTGCTTGCTGCCTGTGCTTGCTGTGCTGCCTGTGCTTGGTGTGCTGCCTGTGCTTGCTGCCTGTGCTTGCTGTGCTGCCTGTGCTTGCTGTGCTGCCTGTGCTTGCTGCCTGTGCTTGCTGTGCTGCCTGTGCTTGCTGCCTGTGCATGCTCTGCTGCCTGTGCTTGCTGTGCTGCCTGTGCTTGCTGCCTGTGCTGCCTGTGCCTGCTGTGCTGCCTGGGCTTGCTGCCTGTGCAAGCTGCCTGTGCTTGCTGTGCTCCCTGTGTTTGCTGCCTGTGCTTGCTGTGCTGCCTGTGCTTGCTGCCTGTGCTTGCTATGCTGCCTGTGCTTGCTGCCTGTGCTTGCTGTGCTGCCTGTTAGCGATGCATTTGATTTCGCCCATAACACGCGGTAATTCGACAGTGGCACACGACAGTGCGTTACTGTGTCACCTGTTTTTGGAGGCGCCGAGAGTCGCGGATCATATGTTTAACTCGGCGGCCGGTGCATTGACCTGCGTCTCAGTAAGAGTAAGCATTGTAAACAAATGCGAGAGTGAATCTCGCCGAAGATCGGAGCAGGCTTTGCCTGTTGGAAAGAGGACGGAGCTTGACCCCTCTGCACTTCCCCCAGAATCGCTAAAACGAACACATCTCGTCGAGCTATTTTGCGGGTTTCTAACATGCCTGTGCTTGCTGCCTGTGCTTGCTGTGCTGCCTGTGCTTGCTGCCTGTGCTTGCTGTGCTGCCTGTGCTGCCTGTGCTTGCTGCCTGTGCTTGCTGTGCTGCCTGTGCTTGCTGCCTGTGCTTGCTGTGCCACCTGTGCTTACTGCCAGTGCTTGTTGTGCTGCCTGTGCTTGCTGTGCTGCCTGTGCTTGGTGTGCTGCCTGTGCTTGCTGTGCTGCCTGTGCTTGCTGCCTGTGCTTGCTGTGTTGCCTGTGCTTGCTGCCTGTGCTTGCTGTGCTGCCTGTGCTTGCTGCCTGTGCTTGCTGTGCTGCCTGTGCTTGCTGCCTGTGCTTGCTGTGCTGCCTGTGCTGCCTGTGCTGCCTGTGCTTGCTGCCTGTGCTTGCTGTGCTGCCTGTGCTTGCTGTGCTGACTGTGCTTGCTGCCTGTGCTAGCTGCCTGTGCTTGCTGTGCTGCCTGTGCTTGCTGCCTGTGCTTGCTGTGCTGCCTGCGCTTGCTGCCTGTGCGTGCTGTGCTGCCTGTGCTTTCTGTGCTGCCTGTGCTTGCTGTGCTGCCTGTGCTTGCTGTACTGCCTGTGTTTGCTGTGCTGCCTGTGCTTGCTGTGCTGCCTGTGCTAGCTGCCTGTGCTTGCTGTGCTGCCTGCGCTTGCTGCCTGTGCGTGCTGTGCTGCCTGTGCTTGCTGCCTGTGCTTGCTGTGCTGCCTGTGCTTGCTGCCTGTGCTTGCTGTGCTGCCTGTGCTAGCTGCCTGTGCTTGCTGTGCTGCCTGCGCTTGCTGCCTGTGCGTGCTGTGCTGCCTGTGCTTGCTGTCTGTGCTTGCTGTGCTGCCTGTGCTTGCTGTGCTACCTGTGCTTGTTGCCTGTGCTTGCTGCCTGTGCTTGCTGTGCTGCCCGTGCTTGCTGCCTGTGCTTGCTGTGCTGCCTGTGCTTGCTGCCTGTGCTTGCTGTGCCGCCTGTGCTTGCTGTGCTGCCTGTGCTTGCTATGCTGCCTGTACTTGCTGTGCTGCCTGTTAGCGATGCATTTGATTTCGCCCATAACACGCGGTAATTCGACAGTGGCACACGACAGTGCGTTGCTGTGTCACCTGTTTTTGGAGGCGCCGAGGGTCGCGGATCATATGTTTACCTCGGCGGCCGGTGCATTGACCTGCGTCTCAGTAAGAGTAAGCATTGTTAACAAATGCGAGAGTGAATCTCGCCGAAGATCGGAGCAGGGTTTGCCTGTTGGAAAGAGGACGGAGCTTGACCCCTCTGCACTTCCCCCAGAATCGCTAAAACGAACACATCTCGTCGAGCTATTTTGCGGGTTTCTAACATGCCTGTGCTTGCTGTGCTGCCTGTGCTTGCTGCTTGTGCTTGCTGCCTGTGCTTGCTGTGCTGCCTGTGCTTGCTGCCTGTGCTTGCTGTGCTGCCTGTGCTTGCTGCCTGTGCTTGCTCTGCTGCCTGTGCTTGCTGCCTGTGCTTGTTGTGCTGCCTGTGCTTGCTGTGCTGCCTGTGCTTGCTGCCTGTGCTTGCTGTGCTGCCTGTGCTTGCTGCCTGTGCTTGCTGCCTGTGCTTGCTGTGCTGCCTGTGCTTGCTGCCTGTGCTTGCTATGCTGCCTGTGCAAGCTGCCTGTGCTTGCTGCCTGTGCTTGCTGTACTTGCTGTGCTGCCTGTGCTTGCTGTGCTGCCTGTGCTTGCTGCCTGTGCTTGCTGTGCTGCCTGTGCTTGCTGCCTGTGCATGCTCTGCTGCCTGTGCTTGCTGCCTGTGCTTGCTGTGCTGCCTGTGCTTGCGGCCTGTGCTTGCTGTGCTGCCTGTGCCTGCTGTGCTGCCTGTGCTTGCCGTGCTCCCTGTGCTTGCTGCCTGTGCTTGCTGTGCTGCCTGTGCTTGCTGCCTGTGCTTGCTATGCTGCCTGTGCTTGCTGTGCTGCCTGTGCTTGCTGTGCTGCCTGTGCTTGCTGTACT
This sequence comes from Priocnemis perturbator, assembly GCA_963942575.1. Taxonomy (NCBI): domain Eukaryota; kingdom Metazoa; phylum Arthropoda; class Insecta; order Hymenoptera; family Pompilidae; genus Priocnemis; species Priocnemis perturbator. Next base: position 180,583 of record CAWWDK010000168.1, read on the forward strand.
TGCTGTGCTGCCTGTGCTTGCTGTGCTGCCTGTGCTTGCTGCCCGTGCTTGCTGTGCTGCCTGTGCTAGCTGCCTGTGCTTGCTGTGCTGCCTGCGCTTGCTGCCTGTGCGTGCTGTGCTGCCTGTGCTTGCTGTCTGTGCTTGCTGTGCTGCCTGTGCTTGCTGCCTGTGCTTGCTGTACTGCCTGTGTTTGCTGTGCTGCCTGTGCTTGCTGCCTGTGCTTGCTTGCTGCCTCGTGCTTGCTGTGCTGCCTGTGCTTGCTGCCTGTGTTTGCTGTGCTGCCTGTGCTTGCTGCCTGTGCTTGCTGTGCTGCCTGTGCTTGCTGCCTGTGCTTGCTGTGCTGCCTGTGCTAGCTGCCTGTGCTTGCTGTGCTGCCTGCGCTTGCTGCCTGTGCGTGCTGTGCTGCCTGTGCTTGCTGTCTGTGCTTGCTGTGCTGCCTGTGCTTGCTGCCTGTGCTTGCTGCCTGTGCTTGCTGTGCTGCCCGTGCTTGCTGCCTGTGCTTGCTGTGCTGCCTGTGCTTGCTGCCTGTGCTTGCTGTGCCGCCTGTGCTTGATGTGCTGCCTGTGCTTGCTGCCTGTGCTTGCTATGCTGCCTGTACTTGCTGTGCTGCCTGTTAGCGATGCATTTGATTTCGCCCATAACACGCGGTAATTCGACAGTGACACACGACAGTGCGTTGCTGTGTCACCTGTTTTTGGAGGCGCCGAGGGTCGCGGATCATATGTTTACCTCGGCGGCCGGTGCATTGACCTGCGTCTCAGTAAGAGTAAGCATTGTTAACAAATGCGACAGTGAATCTCGTCGAAGATCGGAGTAGGGTTTGCCTGTTGGAAAGAGGACGGAGCTTGACCCCTCTGCACTTCCCCCAGAATCGCTAAAACGAACACATCTCGTCGAGCTATTTTGCGGGTTTCTAACATGCCTGTGCTTGCTGCTTGTGCTTGCTGCCTGTGCCTGCTGTGCTGCCTGTGCTTGCTGCCTGTGCTTGCTGTGCTGCCTGTGCTTGCTGCCTGTGCTTGCTGCCTGTGCTTGCTCTACTTGCTGTGCTGCCTGTGCTTGCTGTGCTGCCTGTGCTTGCTGCCTGTGCATGCTCTGCTGCCTGTGCTTGCTGCCTGTGCTTGCTGTGCTGCCTGTGCTTGCTGCCTGTGCTTGCTGTGCTGCCTGTGCCTGCTGTGCTGCCTGTGCTTGCTGCCTGTGCAAGCTGCCTGTGCTTGCTGTGCTGCCTGTGCTTGCTGTGCTCCCTGTGCTTGCTGCCTGTGCTTGCTGTGCTGCCTGTGCTTGCTGCCTGTGCTTGCTATGCTGCCTGTGCTTGCTGTGCTGCCTGTGCTTGCTGCCTGTGCTTGCTGTGCTGCCTGTGCTGCCTGTGCTTGCTGCCTGTGCTTGCTGCCTGTGCTTGCTGTGCTGCCTGTGCTTGCTGCCTGTGCTTGCTGCCTGTGCCTGCTGTGCTGCCTACCCTTGCTGCCTGTGCTTGCTGTGCTGCCTGTGCTTGCTGCCTGTGCTTGCTGCCTGTGCCTGCTGTGCTGCCTACCCTTGCTGCCTGTGCTTGCTGTGCTGCCTGTGCTTGCTGCCTGTGCTTGCTGTGCTGCCTGAGCTGCCTGTGCTTGCTGCCTGTGCTTGCTGCCTGTGCTTGCTGTGCTGCCTGTGCTTGCTGCCTGTGCTTGCTGTGCTGCCTGTGCTTGCTACCTGTGCTTGCTTGCTGCCTGTGCTTGCTGTGCTGCCTGTGCTTGCTGCCTGTGTTTGCTGTGCTACCTGTGCTTGCTGCCTGTGCTTGCTGTGCTGCCTGTTAGCGATGCATTTGATTTCCCCCATAACACGCGGTAATTCGACAGTGGCACACGACAGTGCGTTGCTGTGTCACCTGTTTTTGGAGGCGCCGAGAGTCGCGGATCATATGTTTACCTCGGCGGCCGGTGCATTGACCTGCGTCTCAGTAAGAGTAAGCATTGTAAACAAATGCGAGAGTGAATCTCGCCGAAGATCGGAGCAGGCTTTGCCTGTTGGAAAAAGGACGGAGCTTGACCCCTCTGCACTTCCCCCAGAATCGCTAAAACGAACAAATCTCGTCGAACTATTTTGCGGGTTTCTAAGATGCCTGTGCTAGCTGCCTGTGCTTGCTGTGCTGCCTGTGCTTGCCGCCTGTGCTTGCTGCCTGTGCTTGCTGCCTGTGCTTGCTGCCTGTGCTTGCTGTGCTGCCTGTGCTTGCTGTGCTGCCTGTGCTTGCTGCCTGTGCTTGCTGCCTGCGCTGCCTGTGCTTGCTGTGCTGCCTGTGCTGCCTGTGCTTGCTGCCTGTGCTTGCTGCCTGTGCTTGCTGCCTGTGCTTGCTATGCTGCCTGTGCAAGCTGCCTGTGCTTGCTGCCTGTGCTTGCTGTACTTGCTGTGCTGCCTGTGCTTTGCTGTGCTGCCTGTGCTTGCTGTGCTGCCTGTGCTTGCTGCCTGTGCTTGCTGTGCTGCCTGTGCTTGCTGCCTGTGCATGCTCTGCTGCCTGTGCTTGCTGCCTGTGCTTGCTGCCTGTGCTTGCTGCCTGTGCTTGCTGTGCTGCCTGTGCTTGCTGCCTGTGCTTGCTGTGCTGCCTGTGCGTGCTTTGCTGCCTGTGCAAGCTGCCTGTGCTTGCTGTGCTGCCTGTGCTTGCTGTGCTGCCTGTGCTTGCTGTGCTCCCTGTGCTTGCTGCCTGTACTTGCTGTGCTGCCTGTGCTTGCTGCCTGTGCTTGCTATGCTGCCTGTGCTTGCTGTGCTGCCTGTGCTTGCTGTACTTGCTGTGCTGCCTGTGCTTGCTGTGCTGCCTGTGCTTGCTGCCTGTGCTTGCTGCCTGTGCCTGCTGTGCTGCCTACCCTTGCTGCCTGTGCTTGCTGTGCTGCCTGTGCTTGCTGTGCTGCTTGTGCTTGCTGCCTGTGCTTGCTGTGCTGCCTACCCTTGCTGCCTGTGCTTGCTGTGCTGCCTGTGCTTGCTGCCTGTGCTTGCTGTGCTGCCTGAGCTGCCTGTGCTTGCTGCCTGTGCTTGCTGTGCTCCCTGTGCTTGCTGCCTGTGCTTGCTGTGCTGCCTGTGCTTGCTGTGCTGCCTGTGCTTGCTGCCTGTGCTTGCTGTGCTGCCTGTGCTTGCTGCCTGTGCTTGCTGTGCTGCCTGTGCTTGCTGCCTGTTCTTGCTGTGCTGCCTGTGCTTGCTGCCTGTGCTTGCTGTGCTGCCTGTTAGCGATGCATTTGATTTCGCCCATAACACGCGGTAATTCGACAGTGGCACACGACAGTGCGTTGCTGTGTCACCTGTTTTTGGAGGCGCCGAGAGTCGCGGATCATATGTTTACCTCGGCGGCCGGTGCATTGACCTGCGTCTCAGTAAGAGTAAGCATTGTAAACAAATGCGAGAGTGAATCTCGCCGAAGATCGGAGCAGGCTTTGCCTGTTGGAAAGAGAACGGAGCTTGACCCCTCTGCACTTCCCCCAGAATCGCTAAAACGAACACATCTCGTCGAGCTATTTTGCGGGTTTCTAACATGCCTGTGCTAGCTGCCTGTGCTTGCTGTGCTGCCTGTGCTTGCTGCCTGTGCTTGCTGTGCTTGCTGTGCTGCCTGTGGTTGCTGCCTGTGCTTGCTGTGCTGCCTGTGCTTGCTGTACTGCCTGTGTTTGCTGTGCTGCCTGTGCTTGCTGCCTGTGCTTGCTTGCTGCCTCGTGCTTGCTGTGCTGCCTGTGCTTGCTGCCTGTGTTTGCTGTGCTGCCTGTGCTTGCTGCCTGTGCTTGCTGTGCTGCCTGTGCTTGCTGCCTGTGCTTGCTGTGCTGCCTGTGCTAGCTGCCTGTGCTTGCTGTGCTGCCTGCGCTTGCTGCCTGTGCGTGCTGTGCTGCCTGTGCTTGCTGTCTGTGCTTGCTGTGCTGCCTGTGCTTGCTGTGCTGCCTGTGCTTGTTGCCTGTGCTTGCTGCCTGTGCTTGCTGTGCTGCCCGTGCTTGCTGCCTGTGCTTGCTGTGCTGCCTGTGCTTGCTGCCTGTGCTTGCTGTGCCGCCTGTGCTTGCTGTGCTGCCTGTGCTTGCTGCCTGTGCTTGCTATGCTGCCTGTACTTGCTGTGCTGCCTGTTAGCGATGCATTTGATTTCGCCCATAACACGCGGTAATTCGACAGTGGCACACGACAGTGCGTTGCTGTGTCACCTGTTTTTGGAGGCGCCGAGGGTCGCGGATCATATGTTTACCTCGGCGGCCGGTGCATTGACCTGCGTCTCAGTAAGAGTAAGCATTGTTAACAAATGCGAGAGTGAATCTCGTCGAAGATCGGAGCAGGGTTTGCCTGTTGGAAAGAGGACGGAGCTTGACCCCTCTGCACTTCCCCCAGAATCGCTAAAACGAACACATCTCGTCGAGCTATTTTGCGGGTTTCTAACATGCCTGTGCTTGCTGTGCTGCCTGTGCTTGCTGCTTGTGCTTGCTGCCTGTGCTTGCTGTGCTGCCTGTGCTTGCTGCCTGTGCTTGCTGTGCTGCCTGTGCTTGCTGCCTGTGCTTGCTCTGCTGCCTGTGCTTGCTGCCTGTGCTTGTTGTGCTGCCTGTGCTTGCTGTGCTGCCTGTGCTTGCTGCCTGTGCTTGCTGTGCTGCCTGTGCTTGCTGCCTGTGCTTGCTCTGCTGCCTGTGCTTGCTGCCTGTGCTTGTTGTGCTGCCTGTGCTTGCTGTGCTGCCTGTGCTTGCTGCCTGTGCTTGCTGTGCTGCCTGTGCTTGCTGCCTGTGCTTGCTATGCTGCCTGTGCAAGCTGCCTGTGCTTGCTGCCTGTGCTTGCTGTACTTGCTGTGCTGCCTGTGCTTGCTGTGCTGCCTGTGCTTGCTGCCTGTGCTTGCTGTGCTGCCTGTGCTTGCTGCCTGTGCATGCTCTGCTGCCTGTGCTTGCTGCCTGTGCTTGCTGTGCTGCCTGTGCTTGCGGCCTGTGCTTGCTGTGCTGCCTGTGCCTGCTGTGCTGCCTGTGCTTGCCGTGCTCCCTGTGCTTGCTGCCTGTGCTTGCTGTTGTTACGTCCGGGCGAGGCTTATCACGACTTTGATGTTTGTCAAGACGGTCGATGAGAAATCCGCGAGCGGCCTGCCGTGCGACCGGTCGTAACGCTTGAATATTTTTGTTAATTTAATTACAATAAATCAACGGCAATCTAACTGAAGATCATCATTGCGGTATTCTAATCCCTTCCTGGAAGAGGAGGGATTTTCTAGTTTATTCAGTACAAACTAAACGGAGAAGTTAAGTTAAAAATCTAATATCGCGTTTAGTTGTTTGCAGGACTAATAGGATTCGTGTGTCTTCTCAAGACCCGTACAGGTCCCCAATTGTTCTCGCGAGGTTATGTTTTCGGCCGGTGTACAATGCTATGGTATATGAGGTGTGACGTCACAACACAGATTAAATTAAAGAGAGTAATATAAGGGGAAAACAAAAGTAGTTATATTCAATTGAAAATAATCATATAAAGAAAAGATAGAATATATATAGAGAAAAGTAGAACAGATGTGTTACGAATTCGTTAACTATGAAAGAATTACTGCAAGAGATATTATTCGCAGTACGGAAGATTGTTCATGAATGGTGCGCGACAATGATGCGCCTTAATTCGAGCGGTCTCGGTAATTCACGGTTATGCCCTTTACAATCGACAAGTTAACAAGGAATCTTGCACGGTCAAATGACCGTGCCCGTGGGATCCCGCCGTGGCCTAAGCTCGGGTATGATCACACAATAAGATGGTAATTGTCGTCGTCTTTCGCGACTGGAGGTTCCTACCGTGTCGCTGGCCTTCGGTTACGTTCGGTTATTCAAGCAGCTTGCGCACGCGCCCTTTCTCTCTCTCTCTCTGTCTCCTTCGCTCTCGCCCTATCTCTCTCTCTGGCGTATGGTCGGTGGAATTTCGCAAAGGTTTCCGATGGAAAAACGATGATAGTACCTTCGAATCGAAACGTAATTTTAGTACTGTGAACTTCCTCGATTTGCCTATGCTCGGTGATAATTGAGCCGGGAACTAGTCCGTTACAAAGGTTCGGCAAGTCAGGAAGATAGTGCTTCTATTCAGATATCTCGATAATTAATTCCGACTTTAATCGCCATACGAGCGAGGAACAACCTTTCCGCGTTCTGTTCAAGTTAAATAATAAAGGAAAGAGTAATGTAAATGAAATCAAAAGGAAACTTAAGCTAACGTGTCCGGCACAATTTGTCGGCCACGTGCAAATCGCAACGCGCACACTTTCGCACTTCCGCTAAATTAAAGAAAAACTGAGTCTGTGTCTCACTTAAACTGAATTTATAAACTAAAGCTTTTACGAGGATTAATGAGTCCGTATCGTTGCACACTGCGAGAAGAATATGCACTTTAGGCTCAGTAAATTAAAGATATCTAAGCTATCCTCGGACAGCGACCTGCGTACCTCACGACTTTACAGCCAACTGCCCAGAGAAATCCGTCGCGAGACGGCTCCTGGGCTCGCTCTAGGCCAGTTTTTCATACCCTAACCATGGAAACGGGCGATCAGCGGTCGAGTCAGTGTACAAATATTGTGTTACCATGCTCGCTCGATGTTCAGCGAGAGACTTTCATTTGCTCATTTATCCTCCTTTAATTATTCAGTTTTATTGCGAATAAAATATGATTGCCTTGACTCAGCTATTCAAAACCTTAGTGGTGCACGCTGCTGACTTATATGCTTGAACAGAACCAGGTTGATATCTGGGCAATGCCTTATTGCCACGAAAATAATAATTTACTTTTGAGAGAGAGAGAAACCAAAAATTAACACGCGGAACCTCATCGCGAATTCCTTAACCTACACACACATACGTCCATACCGCACACACACACTCATACTGTATTCACGCATTCATACCCGCTCGCACGCTTATAACTACTTACATCTACTTATATATATACGATGGGACGAATATGATTCCACGGTGAGGGAATTCCACTACATATTACTGCTCGACAGCACCACGTATACGACGAGCCTAAGCCATGATACGAATAATTCGCATACGTGGCCAGGAGGAAAAATAGAATAATCATGATTTTACAACTAATACTCTAACAGCGCACCGGACGCGATGAGCCTAAGCCGTTATATGAGTAATTCGTAATCCGGCGGCCGGAATAAAGGAAAGAAAAGAGAGTTTAATTTGAAAAATTATAATAAAAGAAAAGGAACAATCGAAAAGTTACACTGGGACGTAACACTGTGCTGCCTGTGCTTGCTGCCTGTGCTTGCTATGCTGCCTGTGCTTGCTGTGCTGCCTGTGCTTGCTGTGCTGCCTGTGCTTGCTGTACTTGCTGTGCTGCCTGTGCTTGCTGTGCTGCCTGTGCTTGCTGCCTGTGCTGCCTGTGCTTGCTGTGCTGCCTGTGCTGCCTGTGCTTGCTGCCTGTGCTTGCTGTGCTGCCTGTGCTTGCTGTGCTGCCTGTGCTTGCTGCCTGTGCTTGCTGTGCTACCTGTGCTTGCTGCCTGTGCTTGCTGTGCTGCCTGTGCTTGCTGCCTGTGCTTGCTGCCTGCGCTGCCTGTGCTTGCTGTGCTGCCTGTGCTGCCTGTGCTTGCTGCCTGTGCTTGCTATGCTGCCTGTGCTTGCTGCCTGTGCTTGCTGTGCTGCCTGTGCTTGCTGTGCTGACTGTGCTTGCTGCCTGTGCTTGCTGTGCTGCCTGTGCTAGCTGCCTGTGCTTGCTGTGCTGCCTGTGCTTGCTGCCTGTGCTTGCTGTGCTGCCTGCGCTTGCTGCCTGTGCGTGCTGTGCTGCCTGTGCTTTCTGTGCTGCCTGTGCTTGCTGTGCTGCCTGTGCTTGCTGCCTGTGCTTGCTGTACTGCCTGTGTTTGCTGTGCTGCCTGTGCTTGCTGTGCTGCCTGTGCTAGCTGCCTGTGCTTGCTGTGCTGCCTGCGCTTGCTGCCTGTGCGTGCTGTGCTGCCTGTGCTTGCTGCCTGTGCTTGCTGTGCTGCCTGTGCTTGCTGCCTGTGCTTGCTGTGCTGCCTGTGCTAGCTGCCTGTGCTTGCTGTGCTGCCTGCGCTTGCTGCCTGTGCGTGCTGTGCTGCCTGTGCTTGCTGTCTGTGCTTGCTGTGCTGCCTGTGCTTGCTGTGCTACCTGTGCTTGTTGCCTGTGCTTGCTGCCTGTGCTTGCTGTGCTGCCCGTGCTTGCTGCCTGTGCTTGCTGTGCTGCCTGTGCTTGCTGCCTGTGCTTGCTGTGCCGCCTGTGCTTGCTGTGCTGCCTGTGCTTGCTATGCTGCCTGTACTTGCTGTGCTGCCTGTTAGCGATGCATTTGATTTCGCCCATAACACGCGGTAATTCGACAGTGGCACACGACAGTGCGTTGCTGTGTCACCTGTTTTTGGAGGCGCCGAGGGTCGCGGATCATATGTTTACCTCGGCGGCCGGTGCATTGACCTGCGTCTCAGTAAGAGTAAGCATTGTTAACAAATGCGAGAGTGAATCTCGTCGAAGATCGGAGCAGGGTTTGCCTGTTGGAAAGAGGACGGAGCTTGACCCCTCTGCACTTCCCCCAGAATCGCTAAAACGAACACATCTCGTCGAGCTATTTTGCGGGTTTCTAACATGCCTGTGCTTGCTGTGCTGCCTGTGCTTGCTGCTTGTGCTTGCTGCCTGTGCTTGCTGTGCTGCCTGTGCTTGCTGCCTGTGCTTGCTGTGCTGCCTGTGCTTGCTGCCTGTGCTTGCTCTGCTGCCTGTGCTTGCTGCCTGTGCTTGTTGTGCTGCCTGTGCTTGCTGTGCTGCCTGTGCTTGCTGCCTGTGCTTGCTGTGCTGCCTGTGCTTGCTGCCTGTGCTTGCTGCCTGTGCTTGCTGCCTGTGCTTGCTATGCTGCCTGTGCAAGCTGCCTGTGCTTGCTGCCTGTGCTTGCTGTACTTGCTGTGCTGCCTGTGCTTGCTGTGCTGCCTGTGCTTGCTGTGCTGCCCGTGCTTGCTGCCTGTGCTTGCTGTGCTGCCTGTGCTTGCTGCCTGTGCATGCTCTGCTGCCTGTGCTTGCTGCCTGTGCTTGCTGTGCTGCCTGTGCTTGCGGCCTGTGCTTGCTGTGCTGCCTGTGCCTGCTGTGCTGCCTGTGCTTGCCGTGCTCCCTGTGCTTGCTGCCTGTGCTTGCTGTGCTGCCTGTGCTTGCTGCCTGTGCTTGCTATGCTGCCTGTGCTTGCTGTGCTGCCTGTGCTTGCTGTGCTGCCTGTGCTTGCTGTACTTGCTGTTCTGCCTGTGCTTGCTGTGCTGCCTGTGCTTGCTGCCTGTGCTGCCTGTGCTTGCTGTGCTGCCTGTGCTGCCTGTGCTTGCTGCCTGTGCTTGCTGTGCTGCCTGTGCTTGCTGCCTGTGCTTGCTGTGCTACCTGTGCTTGCTGCCTGTGCTTGCTGTGCTGCCTGTGCTTGCTGCCTGTGCTTGCTGCCTGCGCTGCCTGTGCTTGCTGTGCTGCCTGTGCTGCCTGTGCTTGCTGCCTGTGCTTGCTGTGCTGCCTGTGCTTGCTGCCTGTGCTTGCTGCCTGTGCTTGCTGTGCTGCCTACCCTTGCTGCCTGTGCTTGCTGTGCTGCCTGTGCTTGCTGCCTGTGCTTGCTGTGCTGCCTGAGCTGCCTGTGCTTGCTGCCTGTGCTTGCTGCCTGTGCTTGCTGTGCTGCCTGTGCTTGCTGCCTGTGCTTGCTGTGCTGCCTGTGCTTGCTGCCTGTGCTTGCTTGCTGCCTGTGCTTGCTGTGCTGCCTGTGCTTGCTGCCTGTGTTTGCTGTGCTGCCTGTGCTTGCTGCCTGTGCTTGCTGTGCTGCTTGTGCTTGCTGCCTGTGCTTGCTGTGCTGCCTGTGCTTGCTGCATGTGCTTGCTGTGCTCCCTGTGCTTGCTGCCTGTGCTTGCTGTGCTGCCTGTACTTGCTGTGCTGCCTGTGCTTGCTGTGCTGCCTGTGCTTGCTGCCTGTGCTTGCTGCCTGCGCTGCCTGTGCTTGCTGTGCTGCCTGTGCTGCCTGTGCTAGCTGCCTGTGCTTGCTGTGCTGCCTGTGCTTGCTGCCTGTGCTTGCTGTGCTGCCTGTGCTTGCTGCCTGTGCTTGCTGTGCTGCCTGTGCTTGCTGTACTGCCTGTGTTTGCTGTGCTGCCTGTGCTTGCTGCCTGTGCTTGCTTGCTGCCTCGTGCTTGCTGTGCTGCCTGTGCTTGCTGCCTGTGTTTGCTGTGCTGCCTGTGCTTGCTGCCTGTGCTTGCTGTGCTGCCTGTGCTTGCTGCCTGTGCTTGCTGTGCTGCCTGTGCTAGCTGCCTGTGCTTGCTGTGCTGCCTGCGCTTGCTGCCTGTGCGTGCTGTGCTGCCTGTGCTTGCTGTCTGTGCTTGCTGTGCTGCCTGTGCTTGCTGTGCTGCCTGTGCTTGTTGCCTGTGCTTGCTGCCTGTGCTTGCTGTGCTGCCCGTGCTTGCTGCCTGTGCTTGCTGTGCTGCCTGTGCTTGCTGCCTGTGCTTGCTGTGCCGCCTGTGCTTGCTGTGCTGCCTGTGCTTGCTGCCTGTGCTTGCTATGCTGCCTGTACTTGCTGTGCTGCCTGTTAGCGATGCATTTGATTTCGCCCATAACACGCGGTAATTCGACAGTGGCACACGACAGTGCGTTGCTGTGTCACCTGTTTTTGGAGGCGCCGAGGGTCGCGGATCATATGTTTACCTCGGCGGCCGGTGCATTGACCTGCGTCTCAGTAAGAGTAAGCATTGTTAACAAATGCGAGAGTGAATCTCGTCGAAGATCGGAGCAGGGTTTGCCTGTTGGAAAGAGGACGGAGCTTGACCCCTCTGCACTTCCCCCAGAATCGCTAAAACGAACACATCTCGTCGAGCTATTTTGCGGGTTTCTAACATGCCTGTGCTTGCTGCTTGTGCTTGCTGCCTGTGCTTGCTGTGTTGCCTGTGCTTGCTGCCTGTGCTTGCTGTGCTGCCTGTGCTTGCTGCCTGTGCTTGCTCTGCTGCCTGTGCTTGCTGCCTGTGCTTGTTGTGCTGCCTGTGCTTGCTGTGCTGCCTGTGCTTGCTATGCTGCCTGTGCAAGCTGCCTGTGCTTGCTGCCTGTGCTTGCTGTACTTGCTGTGCTGCCTGTGCTTGCTGTGCTGCCTGTGCTTGCTGCCTGTGCATGCTCTGCTGCCTGTGCTTGCTGCCTGTGCTTGCTGTGCTGCCTGTGCTTGCTGCCTGTGCTTGCTGTGCTGCCTGTGCCTGCTGTGCTGCCTGTGCTTGCTGCCTGTGCAAGCTGCCTGTGCTTGTTGTGCTGCCTGTGCTTGCTGTGCTCCCTGTGCTTGCTGCCTGTGCTTGCTTTGCTGCCTGTGCTTGCTGCCTGTGCTTGCTATGCTGCCTGTGCTTGCTGTGCTGCCTGTGCTTGCTGCCTGTGCTTGCTGTGCTGCCTGTGCTTGCTGTACTTGCTGTGCTGCCTGTGCTGCCTGTGCTTGCTGCCTGTGCTGCCTGTGCTTGCTGTGCTGCCTGTGCTGCCTGTGCTTGCTGCCTGTGCTTGCTGCCTGTGCTTGCTGTGCTGCCTGTGCTTGCTGCCTGTGCTTGCGGCCTGTGCTTGCTGTGCTGCCTACCCTTGCTGCCTGTGCTTGCTGTGCTGCCTGTGCTTGCTGCCTGTGCTTGCTGTGCTGCCTGAGCTGCCTGTGCTTGCTGCCTGTGCTTGCTGCCTGTGCTTGCTGTGCTGCCTGTGCTTGCTGCCTGTGCTTGCTGTGCTGCCTGTGCTTGCTGCCTGTGCTTGCTGTGCTTGCTGTGCTGCCTGTGCTTGCTGCCTGTGCTTGCTGTACTGCCTGTGTTTGCTGTGCTGCCTGTGCTTGCTGCCTGTGCTTGCTTGCTGCCTCGTGCTTGCTGTGCTGCCTGTGCTTGCTGCCTGTGTTTGCTGTGCTGCCTGTGCTTGCTGCCTGTGCTTGCTGTGCTGCCTGTGCTTGCTGCCTGTGCTTGCTGTGCTGCCTGTGCTAGCTGCCTGTGCTTGCTGTGCTGCCTGCGCTTGCTGCCTGTGCGTGCTGTGCTGCCTGTGCTTGCTGTCTGTGCTTGCTGTGCTGCCTGTGCTTGCTGTGCTGCCTGTGCTTGTTGCCTGTGCTTGCTGCCTGTGCTTGCTGTGCTGCCCGTGCTTGCTGCCTGTGCTTGCTGTGCTGCCTGTGCTTGCTGCCTGTGCTTGCTGTGCCGCCTGTGCTTGCTGTGCTGCCTGTGCTTGCTGCCTGTGCTTGCTATGCTGCCTGTACTTGCTGTGCTGCCTGTTAGCGATGCATTTGATTTCGCCCATAACACGCGGTAATTCGACAGTGGCACACGACAGTGCGTTGCTGTGTCACCTGTTTTTGGAGGCGCCGAGGGTCGCGGATCATATGTTTACCTCGGCGGCCGGTGCATTGACCTGCGTCTCAGTAAGAGTAAGCATTGTTAACAAATGCGAGAGTGAATCTCGTCGAAGATCGGAGCAGGGTTTGCCTGTTGGAAAGAGGACGGAGCTTGACCCCTCTGCACTTCCCCCAGAATCGCTAAAACGAACACATCTCGTCGAGCTATTTTGCGGGTTTCTAACATGCCTGTGCTTGCTGCTTGTGCTTGCTGCCTGTGCTTGCTGTGCTGCCTGTGCTTGCTGCCTGTGCTTGCTGTGCTGCCTGTGCTTGCTGCCTGTGCTTGCTCTGCTGCCTGTGCTTGCTGCCTGTGCTTGTTGTGCTGCCTGTGCTTGCTGTGCTGCCTGTGCTTGCTATGCTGCCTGTGCAAGCTGCCTGTGCTTGCTGCCTGTGCTTGCTGTACTTGCTGTGCTGCCTGTGCTTGCTCTGCTGCCTGTGCTTGCTGCCTGTGCTTGTTGTGCTGCCTGTGCTTGCTGTGCTGCCTGTGCTTGCTATGCTGCCTGTGCAAGCTGCCTGTGCTTGCTGCCTGTGCTGCCTGTGCTTGCTGTGCTGCCTGTGCTGCCTGTGCTTGCTGCCTGTGCTTGCTGTGCTGCCTGTGCTTGCTGCCTGTGCTTGCGGCCTGTGCTTGCTGTGCTGCCTACCCTTGCTGCCTGTGCTTGCTGTGCTGCCTGTGCTTGCTGCCTGTGCTTGCTGTGCTGCCTGAGCTGCCTGTGCTTGCTGCCTGTGCTTGCTGCCTGTGCTTGCTGTGCTGCCTGTGCTTGCTGCCTGTGCTGCCTGTGCTTGCTGTGCTGCCTGTGCTGCCTGTGCTTGCTATGCTGCCTGTGCTTGCTGCCTGTGCTTGCTATGCTGCCTGTGCAAGCTGCCTGTGCTTGCTGCCTGTGCTTGCTGTACTTGCTGTGCTGCCTGTGCTTTGCTGTGCTGCCTGTGCTTGCTGTGCTGCCTGTGCTTGCTGCCTGTGCTTGCTGTGCTGCCTGTGCTTGCTGCCTGTGCATGCTCTGCTGCCTGTGCTTGCTGCCTGTGCATGCTCTGCTGCCTGTGCTTGCTGCCTGTGCTTGCTGCCTGTGCTTGCTGTGCTGCCTGTGCGTGCTTTGCTGCCTGTGCAAGCTGCCTGTGCTTTTTGTGCTGCCTGTGCTTGCTGTGCTGCCTGTGCTTGCTGCCTGTGCTTGCTATGCTGCCTGTGCTTGCTGTGCTGCCTGTGCTTGTTGTGCTGCCTGTGCTTGCTGTGCTGCCTGTGCTTGCTGCCTGTGCTTGCTGTGCTGCCTGTGCTTGCTGTGCTGCCTGTGCTTGCTGCCTGTGCTTGCTGTGCTGCCTCTGCTTGCTGCCTGTGCTTGCTGTGCTTGCTATGCTGCCTGTGCAAGCTGCCTGTGCTTGCTGTGCTGCCTGTGCTTGCTGCCTGTGCTTGCTGTGCTGCCTGTGCTTGCTGCCTGTGCTTGCTGTGCTGCCTGTGCTTGCTGCCTGTGCTTGCTGTGCTGCCTGTTAGCGATGCATTTGATTTCGCCCATAACACGCGGTAATTCGACAGTGGCACACGACAGTGCGTTGCTGTGTCACCTGTTTTTGGAGGCGCCGAGAGTCGCGGATCATATGTTTACCTCGGCGGCCGGTGCATTGACCTGCGTCTCAGTAAGAGTAAGCATTGTAAACAAATGCGAGAGTGAATCTCGCCGAAGATCGGAGCAGGCTTTGCCTGTTGGAAAGAGGACGGAGCTTGACCCCTCTGCACTTCCCCCAGAATCGCTAAAACGAACACATCTCGTCGAGCTATTTTGCGGGTTTCTAAGATGCCTGTGCTAGCTGCCTGTGCTTGCTGTGCTGCCTGTGCTTGCCGCCTGTGCTTGCTGCCTGTGCTTGCTGCCTGTGCTTGCTGTGCTGCCTGTGCTTGCTATGCTGCCTGTGCAAGCTGCCTGTGCTTGCTGTGCTGCCTGTGCTTGCTGTGCTGCCTACCCTTGCTGCCTGTGCTTGCTGCCTGTGCTTGCTGTGCTGCCTGTGCTTGCTGCCTGTGCTTGCTGTGCTGCCTGCGCTTGCTGCCTGTGCTTGCTGTGCTGCCTGTGCTTGCTGCCTGTGCTTGCTGCCTGTGCTTGCTGTGCTGCCTACCCTTGCTGCCTGTGCTTGCTGCCTGTGCTTGCTGTGCTGCCTGAGCTGCCTGTGCTTGCTGCCTGTGCTTGCTGTGCTCCCTGTGCTTGCTGCCTGTGCTTGCTGTGCTGCCTGTGCTTGCTGCCTGTGCTTGCTGTGCTTCCTGTGGTTGCTGTGCTGCCTGTGCTTGCTGCCTGTGCTTGCTGCCTGTGCTTGCTGTGCTGCCTGTGCTTGCTGTGCTGCCTGTTCTTGCTGCCTGTGCTTGCTGTGTTGCCTGTGCTTGCTGCCTGTGCTTGCTGTGCTGCCTGTGCTTGGTGTGCTGCGTGTGCTTGCTGCCTGTGCTTGCTGGCTGTGCTTGTTGTGCTGCCTGTGCTTGCTGCCTGTGCTGCCTGTGCTTGCTGTGCTGCCTGTGCTTGCTGCCTGTGCTTGCTGTGCTGCCTGTGCTTGGTGTGCTGCGTGTGCTTGCTGCCTGTGCTTGCTGTGCTGCCTGTGCTTGGTGCGTTGCCTGTGCTTGCTGCCTGTGCTTGCTGTGCTGCCTGTGCTTGCTGCCTGTGCTTGCTGTGCTGCCTGTGCTTGCTGCCTGTGCTTGCTGTGCTGCTTGCGCTTGCTGCCTGTGCTTGCTGTGCTGCCTGTGCTTGCTGCCTGTGCTTGCTGCCTGTGCTTGCTGTGCTGCCTACCCTTGCTGCCTGTGCTTGCTGCCTGTGCTTGCTGTGCTGCCTACCCTTGCTGCCTGTGCTTGCTGCCTGTGCTTGCTGTGCTGCCTGAGCTGCCTGTGCTTACTGCCTGTGCTTGCTGTGCTCCCTGTGCTTGCTGCCTGTGCTTGCTGTGCTGCCTGTGCTTGCTGCCTGTGCTTGCTGTGCTTCCTGTGGTTGCTGTGCTGCCTGTGCTTGCTGCCTGTGCTTGCTGTGCTCCCTGTGCTTGCTGCCTGTGCTTGCTGTGCTGCCTGTGCTTGCTGCCTGTGCTTGCTGTGCTGCCTGTGCTTGCTGTGCTGCCTGTGCTTGCTGCCTGTGCTTGCTGTGCTGCCTGTGCTTGGTGTGCTGCGTGTGCTTGCTGCCTGTGCTTGCTGCCTGTGCTTGCTGTGCTGCCTGTGCATGCTGCCTGTGCTTGCTGTGCTGCCTGTGCTTGCTGCCTGTGCTTGCTGTGCTGCCTGCGCTTGCTGCCTGTGCTTGCTCTGCTGCCTGTGCTTGCTGCCTGTGCTTGCTGTGCTGCCTGTGCTTGGTGTGCTGCGTGTTTTTGCTGCCTGTGCTTGCTGCCTGTGCTTGCTGTGCTGCCTGTGCATGCTGCCTGTGCTTGCTGTGCTGCCTGTGCTTGCTGCCTGTGCTTGCTGTGCTGCCTGCGCTTGCTGCCTGTGCTTGCTCTGCTGCCTGTGCTTGCTGCCTGTGCTTGTTGTGCTGCCTGTGCTTGCTGTGCTGCCTGTGCTTGCTGCCTGTGCTTGCTGTGCTGCCTGTGCTTGCTGTGCTGCCTGTGCTTGCTGCCTGTGCTTGCTGTGCTGCCTCTGCTTGCTGCCTGTGCTTGCTGTGCTTGCTATGCTGCCTGTGCAAGCTGCCTGTGCTTGCTGTGCTGCCTGTGCTTGCTGCCTGTGCTTGCTGTGCTGCCTGTGCTTGCTGTGCTGCCTGTGCTTGCTGCCTGTGCTTGCTGTGCTGCCTGTGCTTGCTGCCTGTGCTTGCTGTGCTGCCTGTTAGCGATGCATTTGATTTCGCCCATAACACGCGGTAATTCGACAGTGGCACACGACAGTGCGTTGCTGTGTCACCTGTTTTTGGAGGCGCCGAGAGTCGCGGATCATATGTTTACCTCGGCGGCCGGTGCATTGACCTGTGTCTCAGTAAGAGTAAGCATTGTAAACAAATGCGAGAGTGAATCTCGCCGAAGATCGGAGCAGGCTTTGCCTGTTGGAAAGAGGACGGAGCTTGACCCCTCTGCACTTCCCCCAGAATCGCTAAAACGAACACATCTCGTCGAGCTATTTTGCGGGTTTCTAAGATGCCTGTGCTTGCTGTGCTGCTTGTGCTTGCTGCCTGTGCTTGCTGCCTGTGCTTGCTGTGCTGCCTGTGCTTGCTGCCTGTGCTTGCTGTGCTGCCTGTGCTTGCTGTGCAGCCTGTGCTTGCTGCCTGTGCTTGCTGTGCTACCTGTGCTTGCTGCCTGTGCTTGCTGTGCTGCATGTGCTTGCTGTGCTGCCTGTGCTTGCTGCCTGTGCTTGCTATGCTGTCTGTACTTGCTGTGCTGCCTGTTAGCGATGCATTTGATTTCGCCCATAACACGCGGTAATTCGACAGTGGCACACGACAGTGCGTTGCTGTGTCACCTGTTTTTGGAGGCGCCGAGAATCGCGGATCATATGTTTACCTCGGCGGCCGGTGCATTGACCTGCGTCTCAGTAAGAGTAAGCATTGTAAACAAATGCGAGAGTGAATCTCGCCGAAGATCGGAGCAGGCTTTGCCTGTTGGAAAGAGGACGGAACTTGACCCCTCTGCACTTCCCCCAGAATCGCTAAAACGAACACATCTCGTCGAGCTATTTTGCGGGTTTCTAGCATACCTGTGCTTGCTGCCTGTGCTTGCTGTGCTGCCTGTGCTTGCTGCCTGTGCTTGCTGTGCTGCCTGTGCTTGCTGCCTGTGCTTGCTGCCTGTGCTTGCTGTGCTGCCTACCCTTGCTGCCTGTGCTTGCTGCCTGTGCTTGCTGTGCTCCCTGTGCTTGCTGCCTGTGCTTGCTGTGCTGCCTGTGCTTGCTGCCTGTGCTTGCTGTGCTTCCTGTGGTTGCTGTGCTGCCTGTGCTTGCTGCCTGTGCTTGCTGCCTGTGCTTGCTGTGCTGCCTGTGCTTGCTGTGCTGCCTGTGCTTGCTGCCTGTGCTTGCTGTGTTGCCTGTGCTTGCTGCCTGTGCTTGCTGTGCTGCCTGTGCTTGGTGTGCTGCGTGTGCTTGCTGCCCGTGCTTGCTGTGCTGCCTGTGCTTGCTGCCTGTGCTTGCTGTGCTGCCTGTGCTTGCTGCCTGTGCTTGCTGTGCTGCCTGCGCTTGCTGCCTGTGCTTGCTCTGCTGCCTGTGCTTGCTGGCTGTGCTTGTTGTGCTGCCTGTGCTTGCTGTGCTGCATGTGCTTGCTGCCTGTGCTTGCTGTGCTGCCTGTGCTTGCTGCCTGTGCTTGCTGTGCTGCCTGTGCTTGCTGCCTGTGCTGCCTGTGCTTGCTGTGCTGCCTGTGCTTGCTGCCTGTGCTTGCTGTGCTACCTGTGCTTGCTGCCTGTGCTTGCTGTGCTGCCTGTGCTTGCTGCCTGTGCTTGCTGTGCTGCCTGAGCTGCCTGTGCTTGCTGCCTGTGCTTGCTGTGCTCCCTGTGCTTGCTGCCTGTGCTTGCTGTGCTGCCTGTGCTTGCTGCCTGTGCTTGCTGTGCTGCCTGTGCTTGCTGCCTGTGCTTGCTGTGCTGCCTGTGCTTGCTGCCTGTGCTTGCTGTGCTGCCTGTGCTTGGTGTGCTGCGTGTGCTTGCTGCCTGTGCTTGCTGTGCTGCCTGTGCTTGGTGCGTTGCCTGTGCTTGCTGCCTGTGCTTGCTGTGCTGCCTGTGCTTGCTGCCTGTGCTTGCTGTGCTGCCTGTGCTTGCTGCCTGTGCTTGCTGTGCTGCCTGCGCTTGCTGCCTGTGCTTGCTGTGCTGCCTGTGCTTGGTGTGCTGCGTGTGCTTGCTGCCTGTGCTTGCTGCCTGTGCTTGCTGTGCTGCCTGTGCATGCTGCCTGTGCTTGCTGTGCTGCCTGTGCTTGCTGTCTGTGCTTGCTGTGCTGCCTGCGCTTGCTGCCTGTGCTTGCTCTGCTGCCTGTGCTTGCTGCCTGTGCTTGTTGTGCTGCCTGTGCTTGCTGTGCTGCCTGTGCTTGCTGCCTGTGCTTGCTGTGCTAGCTGTGCTTCCTGTGGTTGCTGTGCTGCCTGTGCTTGCTGCCTGTGCTTGCTGTGCTGCCTGTGCTTGGTGCGTTGCCTGTGCTTGCTGCCTGTGCTTGCTGCCTGTGCTTGCTGTGCTGCCTGTGCTTGCTGTGCTGCCTGTGCTTGCTGCCTGTGCTTGCTGTGCTGCCTCTGCTTGCTGCCTGTGCTTGCTGTGCTTGCTATGCTGCCTGTGCAAGCTGCCTGTGCTTGCTGTGCTGCCTGTGCTTGCTGCCTGTGCTAGCTGTGCTGCCTGTGCTTGCTGCCTGTGCTTGCTGTGCTGCCTGTTAGCGATGCATTTGATTTCGCCCATAACACGCGGTAATTCGACAGTGGCACACGACAGTGCGTTGCTGTGTCACCTGTTTTTGGAGGCGCCGAGAATCGCGGATCATATGTTTACCTCGGCGGCCGGTGCATTGACCTGCGTCTCAGTAAGAGTAAGCATTGTAAACAAATGCGAGAGTGAATCTCGCCGAAGATCGGAGCAGGCTTTGCCTGTTGGAAAGAGGACGGAACTTGACCCCTCTGCACTTCCCCCAGAATCGCTAAAACGAACACATCTCGTCGAGCTATTTTGCGGGTTACTAAGATGCCTGTACTAGCTGCTTGTGCTTGCTGTGCTGCCTGTGCTTGCTGTCTGTGCTTGCTGCCTGTGCTTGGTGTGCTGCCTGTGCTTGCTGCCTGTGCTTGCTGTGCTGCCTGTGCTTGGTGTGCTGCGTGTGCTTGCTGCCTGTGCTTGCTGTGCTGCCTGTGCTTGCTGCCTGTGCTTGCTGTCTGTGCTTGCTGTGCTGCCTGTTAGCGATGCATTTGATTTCGCCCATAACACGCGGTAATTCGACAGTGGCACACGACAATGCGATGCTGTGTCACCTCTTTTGGAGGCGCCGAGAGTCGCGGATCATATGTTTACCTCGGCGGCCGGTGCATTGACCTGCGTCTCAGTAAGAGTAAGCATTGTAAACAAATGCGAGAGTGAATCTCGCCGAAGATCGGAGCAGGCTTTGCCTGTTGGAAAGAGGACGGAGCTTGACCCCTCTGCACTTCCGCCAGAATCGCTAAAACGAACACATCTCGTCGAGCTATTTTGCGGGTTACTAAGATGCCTGTACTAGCTGCTTGTGCTTGCTGTGCTGCCTGTGCTTGCTGTGCTGCCTGTGCTTGCTGTGCTGCCTGTGCTTGCTGCCTGTGCTTGCTGTGTTGCCTGTGCTTGCTGCCTGTGCTTGCTGTGCTGCCTGTGCTTGGTGTGCTGCGTGTGCTTGCTGCCTGTGCTTGCTGTGCTGCCTGTGCTTGCTGCCTGTGCTTGCTGTGCTGCCTGAGCTGCCTGTGCTTGCTGCCTGTGCTTGCTGCCTGTGCTTGCTGTGCTGCCTGTGCATGCTGCCTGTGCTTGCTGTGCTGCCTGTGCTTGCTGCCTGTGCTTGCTGTGCTGCCTGCGCTTGCAGCCTGTGCTTGCTCTGCTGCCTGTGCTTGCTGCCTGTGCTTGTTGTGCTGCCTGTGCTTGCTGTGCTGCCTGTGCTTGCTGCCTGTGCTTGCTGTGCTAGCTGTGCTTCCTATGGTTGCTGTGCTGCCTGTGCTTGCTGCCTGTGCTTGCTGTGCTGCCTGTGCTTGGTGCGTTGCCTGTGCTTGCTGCCTGTGCTTGCTGTGCTGCCTGTGCTTGCTGCCTGTGCTTGCTGTGCTGCCTGTGCTTGCTGTGCTGCCTGTGCTTGCTGCCTGTGCTTGCTGTGCTGCCTCTGCTTGCTGCCTGTGCTTGCTGTGCTTGCTATGCTGCCTGTACAAGCTGCCTGTGCTTGCTGTGCTGCCTGTGCTTGCTGCCTGTGCTTGCTGTGCTGCCTGTGCTTGCTGTGCTGCCTGTGCTTGCTGCCTGTGCTTGCTGTGCTGCCTGTGCTTGCTGCCTGTGCTTGCTGTGCTGCCTGTTAGCGATGCATTTGATTTCGCCCATAACACGCGGTAATTCGACAGTGGCACACGACAGTGCGTTGCTGTGTCACCTGTTTTTGGAGGCGCCGAGATTCGCGGATCATATGTTTACCTCGGCGGCCGGTGCATTGACCTGCGTCTCAGTAAGAGTAAGCATTGTAAACAAATGCGAGAGTGAATCTCGCCGAAGATCGGAGCAGGGTTTGCCTGTTGGAAAGAGGACGGAGCTTGACCCCTCTGCACTTCCCCCAGAATCGCTAAAACGAACACATCTCGTCGAGCTATTTTGCGGGTTACTAAGATGCCTGTACTAGCTGCCTGTGCTTGCTGTGCTGCCTGTGCTTGCTGCCTGTGCTTGCTGTGCTTGCTATGCTGCCTGTGCTTGCTGCCTGTGCATGCTGTGCTGCCTGTGCTTGCTGTGCAGCCTGTGCTTGCTGCCTGTGCTTGCTGTGCTACCTGTGCTTGCTGCCTGTGCTTGCTGTGCTGCCTGTGCTTGCTGCCTGTGCTTGCTATGCTGCCTGTACTTGCTGTGCTGCCTGTTAGCGATGCATTTGATTTCGCCCATAACACGCGGTAATTCGACAGTGGCACATGACAGTGCGTTGCTGTGTCACCTGTTTTCGGAGGCGCCGAGAGTCGCGGATCATATGTTTACCTCGGCGGCCGGTGCATTGACCTGCGTCTCAGTAAGAGTAAGCATTGTAAACAAATGCGAGAGTGAATCTCGCCGAAGATCGGAGCAGGCTTTGCCTGTTGGAAAGAGGACGGAGCTTGACCCCTCTGCACTTCCCCCATAAACGCTAAAACGAACACATCTCGTCGAGCTATTTTGCGGGATTCTAAGATGCCTGTGCTTGCTGCCTGTGCTTGCTGTGCTGCCTGTGCTTGCTGCCTGTGCTTGCTGTGCTCCCAGTGCTTGCTGCCTGTGCTTGCTGTGCTGCCTGTGCTTGCTGCCTGTGCTTGCTGTGCTGCCTGTGCTTGCTGCCTGTGCTTGCTGTGCTTGCTATGCTGCCTGTGCAAGCTGCCTGCGCTTGCTGTGCTGCCTGTGCTTGCTGCCTGTGCTTGCTGTGCTGCCTGTGCTTGCTGCCTGTGCTTACTGTGTTGCCTGTGCTGCCTGTGCTTGCTGCCTGTGCTTGCTGTGCTGCCTGTGCTTGATGTGCTGCCTGTGCTTGCTGCCTGTGCTTGCTGTGCTGCCTGTGCTTGCTGCCTGTGCTTGCTTTGCTACCTGTGCTTGCTGCCTGTGCTTGCTGTGCTGCCTGTGCTTGCTGCCTGTGCTTGCTGTGCTGCCAGTGCTTGCTGCCTGTGCTTGCTGTGCTGCCTGTGCTTGCTGCCTGTGCTTGCTGTGCTGCCTGTTAGCGATGCATTTGATTTCGCCCATAACACGCGGTAATTCGACAGTGGCACACGACAGTGCCTTGCTGTGTCACCTGTTTTTGGAGGCGCCGAGAGTCGCGGATCATATGTTTACCACGGCGGCCGGTGCATTGACCTGCGTCTCAGTAAGAGTAAGCATTGTTAACAAATGCGAGAGTGAATCTCGCCGAAGATCGGAGAAGGGTTTGCCTGTTGGAAAGAGGACGGAGCTTGACCCCTCTGCACTTCCCCCAGAATCGCTAAAACGAACACATCTCGTCGAGCTATTTTGCGGGTTTCTAACATGCCTGTGCTTGCTGCCTGTGCTTGCTGTGCTGCCTGTGCTTGCTGCCTGTGCTTGCTGTGCTTGCTATGCTGCCTGTGCTTGCTGCCTGTGCATGCTGTGCTGCCTGTGCTTGCTGTGCAGCCTGTGCTTGCTGCCTGTGCTTGCTGTGCTACCTGTGCTTGCTGCCTGTGCTTGCTGTGCTGCCTGTGCTTGCTGTGCTGCCTGTGCTTGCTGCCTGTGCTTGCTATGCTGCCTGTACTTGCTGTGCTGCCTGTTAGCGATGCATTTGATTTCGCCCATAACACGCGGTAATTCGACAGTGGCACATGACAGTGCGTTGCTGTGTCACCTGTTTTTGGAGGCGCCGAGAGTCGCGGATCATATGTTTACCTCGGCGGCCGGTGCATTGACCTGCGTCTCAGTAAGAGTAAGCATTGTAAACAAATGCGAGAGTGAATCTCGCCGAAGATCGGAGCAGGCTTTGCCTGTTGGAAAGAGGACGGAGCTTGACCCCTCTGCACTTCCCCCAGAAACGCTAAAACGAAAACATCTCGTCGAGCTATTTTGCGGGTTTCTAACATGCCTGTGCTAGCTGCCTGTGCTTGCTGTGCTGCCTGTGCTTGCTGCCTGTGCTTGCTGTGCTCCCAGTGCTTGCTGCCTGTGCTTGCTGTGCTGCCTGTGCTTGCTGCCTGTGCTTGCTGTGCTGCCTGTGCTTGCTGCCTGTGCTGGCTGTGCTTGCTATGCTGCCTGTGCAAGCTGCCTGCGCTTGCTGTGCTGCCTGTGCTTGCTGCCTGTGCTTGCTGTGCTGCCTGTGCTTGCTGCCTGTGCTTGCTGTGCTGCCTGTGCTTGCTGCCTGTGCTTACTGTGTTGCCTGTGCTGCCTGTGCTTGCTGCCTGTGCTTGCTGTGCTGCCTGTGCTTGATGTGCTGCCTGTGCTTGCTGCCTGTGCTTGCTGTGCTGCCTGTGCTTGCTGCCTGTGCTTGCTTTGCTACCTGTGCTTGCTGCCTGTGCTTGCTGTGCTGCCTGTGCTTGCTGCCTGTGCTTGCTGTGCTGCCAGTGCTTGCTGCCTGTGCTTGCTGTGCTGCCTGTGCTTGCTGCCTGTGCTTGCTTTGCTACCTGTGCTTGCTGCCTGTGCTTGCTGTGCTGCCTGTGCTTGCTGCCTGTGCTTGCTGTGCTTGCTGTGCTGCCTGTGCTTGCTGCCTGTGCTTGCTGTGCTGCCTGTGCTTGCTGCCTGTGCTTCCTGTGCTGCCTGTGCCTGCTGTGCTGCCTGTGCTTGGTGTGCTGCCTGTGCTTGCTGCCTGTGCTTGCTGTGCTGCCTGTGCTTGATGTGCTGCCTGTGCTTGCTGCCTGTGCTTGCTGTGCTACCTGTGCTTGCTGCCTGTGCTTACTGTGCTGCCTGTGCTTGCTGTGCTGCCTGTGCTTGCTGCCTGTGCTTGCTATGCTGCCTGTACTTGCTGTGCTGCCTGTTAGCGATGCATTTGATTTCGCCCATAACACGCGGTAATTCGACAGTGGCACATGACAGTGCGTTGCTGTGTCACCTGTTTTCGGAGGCGCCGAGAGTCGCGGATCATATGTTTACCTCGGCGGCCGGTGCATTGACCTGCGTCTCAGTAAGAGTAAGCATTGTAAACAAATGCGAGAGTGAATCTCGCCGAAGATCGGAGCAGGCTTTGCCTGTTGGAAAGAGGACGGAGCTTGACCCCTCTGCACTTCCCCCATAAACGCTAAAACGAACACATCTCGTCGAGCTATTTTGCGGGATTCTAAGATGCCTGTGCTTGCTGCCTGTGCTTGCTGCCTGTGCTTGCTGCCTGTGCTTGCTGCCTGTGCTTACTGTGTTGCCTGTGCTTGCTGTGCTACCTGTGCTTTGAGTGCTGCCTGTGCTTGTTGCCTGTGCTTGCTGTGCTGCCTGTGCTTGCTCTGCTGCCTGTGCTTGCTGCCTGTGCTTGTTGTGCTGCCTGTGCTTGCTGCCTGTGCTTGCTGTGCTGCCAGTGCTTGCTGCCTGTGCTTGCTGTGCTGCCTGTGCTTGCTTTGCTACCTGTGCTAGCTGCCTGTGCTTGCTGTGCTGCCTGTGCTTGCTGTGCTGCCTGTGCTTGCTGCCTGTGCTTGCTGTGCTGCCTGTGCTTGCTGCCTGTGCTTGCTGTGCTGCCTGTGCTTGCTGCCTGTGCTTACTGAGTTGCCTGTGCTTGCTGTGCTGCCTGTGCTTGGTGTGCTGCCTGTGCTTGCTGCCTGTGCTTGCTGTGCTGCTTGTGCTTGATGTGCTGCCTGTGCTTGCTGCCTGTGCTTGCTGTGCTGCCTGTGCTTGCTGCCTGTGCTTGCTGTGCTGCCTGTGCTTGCTGCCTGTGCTTGCTGTGCTGCCTGCGCTTGCTGCCTGTGCTTGCTGTGCTGCCTGTGCTTGGTGTGCTGCGTGTGCTTGCTGCCTGTGCTTGCTGCCTGTGCTTGCTGTGCTGCCTGTGCATGCTGCCTGTGCTTGCTGTGCTGCCTGTGCTTGCTGTCTGTGCTTGCTGTGCTGCCTGCGCTTGCTGCCTGTGCTTGCTCTGCTGCCTGTGCTTGCTGCCTGTGCTTGTTGTGCTGCCTGTGCTTGCTGTGCTGCCTGTGCTTGCTGCCTGTGCTTGCTGTGCTAGCTGTGCTTCCTGTGGTAGCTGTGCTGCCTGTGCTTGCTGCCTGTGCTTGCTGTGCTGCCTGTGCTTGGTGCGTTGCCTGTGCTTGCTGCCTGTGCTTGCTGCCTGTGCTTGCTGTGCTGCCTGTGCTTGCTGTGCTGCCTGTGCTTGCTGCCTGTGCTTGCTGTGCTGCCTCTGCTTGCTGCCTGTGCTTGCTGTGCTTGCTATGCTGCCTGTGCAAGCTGCCTGTGCTTGCTGTGCTGCCTGTGCTTGCTGCCTGTGCTTGCTGTGCTGCCTGTGCTTGCTGCCTGTGCTTGCTGTGCTGCCTGTTAGCGATGCATTTGATTTCGCCCATAACACGCGGTAATTCGACAGTGGCACACGACAGTGCGTTGCTCTGTCACCTGTTTTTGGAGGCGCCGAGAATCGCGGATCATATGTTTACCTCGGCGGCCGGTGCATTGACCTGCGTCTCAGTAAGAGTAAGCATTGTAAACAAATGCGAGAGTGAATCTCGCCGAAGATCGGAGCAGGCTTTGCCTGTTGGAAAGAGGACGGAACTTGACCCCTCTGCACTTCCCCCAGAACCGCTAAAACGAACACATCTCGTCGAGCTATTTTGCGGGTTACTAAGATGCCTGTACTAGCTGCTTGTGCTTGCTGTGCTGCCTGTGCTTGCTGTCTGTGCTTGCTGCCTGTGCTTGGTGTGCTGCCTGTGCTTGCTGCCTGTGCTTGCTGTGCTGCCTGTGCTTGGTGTGCTGCGTGTGCTTGCTGCCTGTGCTTGCTGCCTGTGCTTGCTGCCTGTGCTTGCTGTCTGTGCTTGCTGTGCTGCCTGTTAGCGATGCATTTGATTTCGCCCATAACACGCGGTAATTCGACAGTGGCACACGACAATGCGATGCTGTGTCACCTCTTTTGGAGGCGCCGAGAGTCGCGGATCATATGTTTACCTCGGCGGCCGGTGCATTGACCTGCGTCTCAGTAAGAGTAAGCATTGTAAACAAATGCGAGAGTGAATCTCGCCGAAGATCGGAGCAGGCTTTGCCTGTTGGAAAGAGGACGGAGCTTGACCCCTCTGCACTTCCCCCAGAATCGCTAAAACGAACACATCTCGTCGAGCTATTTTGCGGGTTACTAAGATGCCTGTACTAGCTGCTTGTGCTTGCTGTGCTGCCTGTGCTTGCTGTGCTGCCTGTGCTTGCTGCCTGTGCTTGCTGTGTTGCCTGTGCTTGCTGCCTGTGCTTGCTGTGCTGCCTGTGCTTGGTGTGCTGCGTGTGCTTGCTGCCTGTGCTTGCTGTGCTGCCTGTGCTTGCTGCCTGTGCTTGCTGTGCTGCCTGAGCTGCCTGTGCTTGCTGCCTGTGCTTGCTGCCTGTGCTTGCTGTGCTGCCTGTGCATGCTGCCTGTGCTTGCTGTGCTGCCTGTGCTTGCTGCCTGTGCTTGCTGTGCTGCCTGCGCTTGCTGCCTGTGCTTGCTCTGCTGCCTGTGCTTGCTGCCTGTGCTTGTTGTGCTGCCTGTGCTTGCTGTGCTGCCTGTGCTTGCTGCCTGTGCTTGCTGTGCTAGCTGTGCTTCCTATGGTTGCTGTGCTGCCTGTGCTTGCTGCCTGTGCTTGCTGTGCTGCCTGTGCTTGGTGCGTTGCCTGTGCTTGCTGCCTGTGCTTGCTGTGCTGCCTGTGCTTGCTGCCTGTGCTTGCTGTGCTGCCTGTGCTTGCTGTGCTGCCTGTGCTTGCTGCCTGTGCTTGCTGTGCTGCCTCTGCTTGCTGCCTGTGCTTGCTGTGCTTGCTATGCTGCCTGTACAAGCTGCCTGTGCTTGCTGTGCTGCCTGTGCTTGCTGCCTGTGCTTGCTGTGCTGCCTGTGCTTGCTGTGCTGCCTGTGCTTGCTGCCTGTGCTTGCTGTGCTGCCTGTGCTTGCTGCCTGTGCTTGCTGTGCTGCCTGTTAGCGATGCATTTGATTTCGCCCATAACACGCGGTAATTCGACAGTGGCACACGACAGTGCGTTGCTGTGTCACCTGTTTTTGGAGGCGCCGAGATTCGCGGATCATATGTTTACCTCGGCGGCCGGTGCATTGACCTGCGTCTCAGTAAGAGTAAGCATTGTAAACAAATGCGAGAGTGAATCTCGCCGAAGATCGGAGCAGGGTTTGCCTGTTGGAAAGAGGACGGAGCTTGACCCCTCTGCACTTCCCCCAGAATCGCTAAAACGAACACATCTCGTCGAGCTATTTTGCGGGTTACTAAGATGCCTGTACTAGCTGCCTGTGCTTGCTGTGCTGCCTGTGCTTGCTGCCTGTGCTTGCTGTGCTTGCTATGCTGCCTGTGCTTGCTGCCTGTGCATGCTGTGCTGCCTGTGCTTGCTGTGCAGCCTGTGCTTGCTGCCTGTGCTTGCTGTGCTACCTGTGCTTGCTGCCTGTGCTTGCTGTGCTGCCTGTGCTTGCTGCCTGTGCTTGCTATGCTGCCTGTACTTGCTGTGCTGCCTGTTAGCGATGCATTTGATTTCGCCCATAACACCCGGTAATTCGACAGTGGCACATGACAGTGCGTTGCTGTGTCACCTGTTTTGGGAGGCGCCGAGAGTCGCGGATCATATGTTTACCTCGGCGGCCGGTGCATTGACCTGCGTCTCAGTAAGAGTAAGCATTGTAAACAAATGCGAGAGTGAATCTCGCCGAAGATCGGAGCAGGCTTTGCCTGTTGGAAAGAGGACGGAGCTTGACCCCTCTGCACTTCCCCCAGAAACGCTAAAACGAAAACATCTCGTCGAGCTATTTTGCGGGTTTCTAACATGCCTGTGCTAGCTGCCTGTGCTTGCTGTGCTGCCTGTGCTTGCTGCCTGTGCTTGCTGTGCTCCCAGTGCTTGCTGCCTGTGCTTGCTGTGCTGCCTGTGCTTGCTGCCTGTGCTTGCTGTGCTGCCTGTGCTTGCTGCCTGTGCTTGCTGTGCTTGCTATGCTGCCTGTGCAAGCTGCCTGCGCTTGCTGTGCTGCCTGTGCTTGCTGCCTGTGCTTGCTGTGCTGCCTGTGCTTGCTGCCTGTGCTTACTGTGTTGCCTGTGCTGCCTGTGCTTGCTGCCTGTGCTTGCTGTGCTGCCTGTGCTTGATGTGCTGCCTGTGCTTGCTGCCTGTGCTTGCTGTGCTGCCTGTGCTTGCTGCCTGTGCTTGCTTTGCTACCTGTGCTTGCTGCCTGTGCTTGCTGTGCTGCCTGTGCTTGCTGCCTGTGCTTGCTGTGCTGCCAGTGCTTGCTGCCTGTGCTTGCTGTGCTGCCTGTGCTTGCTGCCTGTGCTTGCTGTGCTGCCTGTTAGCGATGCATTTGATTTCGCCCATAACACGCGGTAATTCGACAGTGGCACACGACAGTGCCTTGCTGTGTCACCTGTTTTTGGAGGCGCCGAGAGTCGCGGATCATATGTTTACCACGGCGGCCGGTGCATTGACCTGCGTCTCAGTAAGAGTAAGCATTGTTAACAAATGCGAGAGTGAATCTCGCCGAAGATCGGAGAAGGGTTTGCCTGTTGGAAAGAGGACGGAGCTTGACCCCTCTGCACTTCCCCCAGAATCGCTAAAACGAACACATCTCGTCGAGCTATTTTGCGGGTTTCTAACATGCCTGTGCTTGCTGCCTGTGCTTGCTGTGCTGCCTGTGCTTGCTGCCTGTGCTTGCTGTGCTTGCTATGCTGCCTGTGCTTGCTGCCTGTGCATGCTGTGCTGCCTGTGCTTGCTGTGCAGCCTGTGCTTGCTGCCTGTGCTTGCTGTGCTACCTGTGCTTGCTGCCTGTGCTTGCTGTGCTGCCTGTGCTTGCTGTGCTGCCTGTGCTTGCTGCCTGTGCTTGCTATGCTGCCTGTACTTGCTGTGCTGCCTGTAAGCGATGCATTTGATTTCGCCCATAACACGCGGTAATTCGACAGTGGCACATGACAGTGCGTTGCTGTGTCACCTGTTTTGGGAGGCGCCGAGAGTCGCGGATCATATGTTTACCTCGGCGGCCGGTGCATTGACCTGCGTCTCAGTAAGAGTAAGCATTGTAAACAAATGCGAGAGTGAATCTCGCCGAAGATCGGAGCAGGCTTTGCCTGTTGGAAAGAGGACGGAGCTTGACCCCTCTGCACTACCCCCAGAAACGCTAAAACGAACACATCTCGTCGAGCTATTTTGCGGGTTTCTAACATGCCTGTGCTTGCTGCCTGTGCTTGCTGTGCTGCCTGTGCTTGCTGTGCTGCCTGTGCTTGCTGCCTGTGCATGCTGTGCTGCCTGTGCTTGCTGTGCTGCCTGTTAGCGATGCATTTGATTTCGCCCATAACACGCGATAATTCGACAGTGGCACACGACAGTGCGTTGCTGTGTCACCTGTTTTTGGAGGCGCCTAGAGTCGCGGATCATATGTTTACCACGGCGGCCGGTGCATTGACCTGCGTCTCAGTAAGAGTAAGCATTGTTAACAAATGCGAGAGTGAATCTCGCCGAAGATCGGAGCAGGGTTTGCCTGTTGGAAAGAGGACGGAGCTTGACCCCTCTGCACTTCCCCCAGAATCGCTAAAACGAACACATCCCGTCGAGCTATTTTGCGGGTTTCTAACATGCCTGTGCTTGCTGTGATGCCTGTGCTTGCTGCTTGTGCTTGCTGCCTGTGCTTGCTGTGCTGCCTGTGCCTGCTGCCTGTGCTTGTTGTACTGCCTGTGCTTGCTGTGCTGCCTGTGCTTGCTGTGCTGCCTGTGCTTGCTGCCTGTGCTTGCTGCCTGTGCTTGCTGTGCTGCCTGTGCTTGCTGTGCTGCCTGTGCTTGCTGCCTGTGCTTGCTGTGCTGCCTGTGCTTGCTGCCTGTGCTTGCTGCCTGTGCTTGCTGTGCTGCCTGTGCTTGCTGCCTGTGCTTGCTGTGCTGCCTGTGCTTGCTGTGCTGCGTGTGCTTGCTGCCTGTGCTTGCTGTGCTGCCTGTTAGCGATGCATTTGATTTCGCCCATAACACGCGGTAATTCGACAGTGGCACATGACAGTGCGTTGCTGTGTCACCTGTTTTTGGAGGCGCCGAGAGTCGCGGATCATATGTTTACCTCGGCGGCCGGTGCATTGACATGCGTCTCAGTAAGAGTAAGCATTGTAAACAAATGCGAGAGTAAATCTCGCCGAAGATCGGAGCAGGCTTTGCCTGTTGGAAAGAGGACGGAGCTTGACCCCTCTGCACTTCCCCCAGAATCGCTAAAACGAACACATCTCGTCGAGCTATTTTGCGGGTTTCTAAGATGCCTGTGCTTGCTGCCTGTGCTTGCTGCCTGTGCTTGCTGCCTGTGCTTGCTGTGCTGCCTGTGCTTGCTGCCTGTGCTTGCTGCCTGTGCTTGCTGTGCTGCCTGTGCTTTCTGTGCTTGCTGTGCTGCCTGTGCTTGCTGCCTGTGCTTGCTGTGCAGCCTGTGCTTGCTGCCTGTGCTTGCTGCCTGTGCTTGCTGTGCTGCCTGTGCTTGCTGTGCTGCCTGTGCTTGCTGCCTGTGCTTGCTGTGCTTGCTGTGCTGCCTGTGCTTGCTGCCTGTGCTTGCTGTGCTGCCTGTGCTTGCTGCCTGTGCTTACTGAGTTGCCTGTGCTTGCTGTGCTGCCTGTGCTTGGTGTGCTGCCTGTGCTTGCTGCCTGTGCTTGCTGTGCTGCCTGTGCTTGATGTGCTGCCTGTGCTTGCTGCCTGTGCTTGCTGTGCTACCTGTGCTTGCTGCCTGTACTTGCTGTGCTGCCTGTGCTTGCTGTGCTGCCTGTGCTTGCTGCCTGTGCTTTCTATGCTGCCTGTACTTGCTGTGCTGCCTGTTAGCGATGCATTTGATTTCGCCCATAACACGCGGTAATTCGACAGTGGCACACGACAGTGCGTTGCTGTGTCACCTGTTTTTGGAGGCGCCGAGAGTCGCGGATCATATGTTTACCACGGCGGCCGGTGCATTGACCTGCGTCTCAGTAAGAGTAAGCATTGTTAACAAATGCGAGAGTGAATCTCGCCGAAGATCGGAGCAGGGTTTGCCTGTTGGAAAGAGGACGGAGCTTGACCCCTCTGCACATCCCCCAGAATCGCTAAAACGAACACATCCCGTCGAGCTATTTTGCGGGTTTCTAACATGCCTGTGCTTGCTGTGCTGCCTGTGTTTGCTGCTTGTGCTTGCTGCCTGTGCTTGCTGTGCTGCCTGTGCCTGCTGCCTGTGCTTGTTGTGCTGCCTGTGCTTGCTGTGCTGCCTGTGCTTGCTGCCTGTGCTTGCTGCCGGTGCTTGCTGTGCTGTCTGTCCTTGCTGCCTGTGCTTGCTGTGCTGCCTGTGCTTGCTGCCTGTGCTTGCTGTGCTGCCTGTGCTTGCTGCCTGTGCTTGCTGTGCTGCCTGTGCTTGCTGTGCTGCGTGTGCTTGCTGCCTGTGCTTGCTGTGCTGCCTGTGCTTGCTGCCTGTGCTTGCTGTGCTGCCTGTGCTTGCTGCCTGTGCTTGCTGTGCTTGCTATGCTGCCTGTGCAAGCTGCCTGTGCTTGCTGTGCTGCCTGTGGTTGCTGTGCTGCCTGTGCTTACTGCCTGTGCTTGCTGTGCTTGCTGTGCTGCCTGTGCTTGCTGCCTGTGCTTGCTGTGCTGCCTGTCCTTGCTGCCTGTGCTTGCTGTGCTGCCTGTGCTTGCTGCCTGTGCTTGCTGTGCTGCCTGTGCTTGCTGCCTGTGCTTGCTGTGCTGCCTGTGCTTGCTGCCTGTGCTTGCTGTGCTGCCTGTTAGCGATGCATTTGATTTCGCCCATGACACGCGGTAATTCGACAGTGGCACACGACAGTGCGTTGCTGTGTCACCTGTTTTTGGAGGCGCCGAGAGTCGCGGATCATATGTTTACCTCGGCGGCCGGTGCATTGACCTGCGTCTCAGTAAGAGTAAGCATTGTAAGCAAATGCGAGAGTGAATCTCGCCGAAGATCGGACAAGGCTTTGCCTGTTGGAAAGAGGACGGAGCTTGACCCCTCTGCACTTCCCCCAGAATCGCTAAAACGAACACATCTCGTCGAGCTATTTTGCGGGTTTCTAAGATGCCTGTGCTTGCTGCCTGTGCTTGCTGCCTGTGCTTGCTGCCTGTGCTTGCTGTGCTGCCTGTGCTTGCTGCCTGTGCTTGCTGCCTGTGCTTGCTGTGCTGCCTGTGCTTGCTGCCTGTGCTTACTGTGTTGCCTGTGCTTGCTGTGCTACCTGTGCTTTGAGTGCTGCCTGTGCTTGCTGCCTGTGCTTGCTGTGCTGCCTTTGCTTGCTGTGCAGCCTGTGCTTGCTGCCTGTGCTTGCTGTGCTGCCTGTGCTTGCTGCCTGTGCTTGCTGTGCTTCCTATGCTGCCTGTGCAAGCTGCCTGTGCTTGCTGTGCTGCCTGTGCTTGCTGTGCTGCCTGTGCTTACTGCCTGTGCTTGCTGTGCTGCCTGTGCTTGGTGTGCTGCCTGTTCTTGCTGCCTGTGCTTGCTGCGCTGCCTGTGCTTGGTGTGCTGCCTGTGCTTGCTGCCTGTGCTTGCTGTGCTGCCTTTGCTTGCTGTGCAGCCTGTGCTTGCTGCCTGTGCTTGCTGTGCTGCCTGTGCTTACTGCCTGTGCTTGCTGTGCTGCCTGTGCTTGGTGTGCTGCCTGTTCTTGCTGCCTGTGCTTGCTGCGCTGCCTGTGCTTGGTGTGCTGCCTGTGCTTGCTGTGCTGCCTGTGCTTGCTGCCTGTGCTTGCTGTGCTGCCTGTGCTTGCTGTGCTGCCTGTGCTTACTGCCTGTGCTTGCTGTGCTGCCTGTGCTTGCTGCCTGTGCTTGCTGCCTGTGCTTGCTGTGCTCCCTGTGCTAGCTGCCTGTGCTTGCTGTGCTGCCTGTGCTTGCTGCCTGTGCTTGTTGTGCTGCCGGTGCTTGCTGTGCTTGCTATGCTGCCTGGGCAAACTGCCTGTGCTTGCTGTGCTGCCTGTGCTTGCTGCCTGTGCTTGCTGTGCTGCCTGTGCTTGCTGCCTGTGCTTGCTGTGCTGCCTGCGCTTGCTGGCTGTGCTTGCTGCCTGTGCTTGTTGTGCTGCCTGTGCTTGCTGTGCTGCCTGTGCTTGCTGCCTGTGCTTGCTGTGCTACCTGTGCTTGCTGCCTGTGCTTGTTGTGCTGCCTGTGCTGCCTGTGCTTGCTGCCTGTGCTTGCTGTGCTGCCTGTGCTTGCTGCCTGTGCTTGCTGTGCTGCCTGCGCTTGCTGTGCTGCCTGTGCTTGCTGCCTGTGCTTGCTGTGTTGCCTGTGCTTGCTGCCTGTGCTTGCTGTGCTGCCTGCGCTTGCTGTGCTGCCTGCGCTTGCTGTGCTGCCTGTGCTTGCTGCCTGTGCTTGCTGTGTTGCCTGTGCTTGCTGCCTGTGCTGCCTGTGCTGCCTGTGCTTGCTGCCTGTGCTTGCTGTGCTGCCTGTGCTTGCTGTGCTGACTGTGCTTGCTGCCTGTGCTTGCTGTGCTGCCTGTGCTAGCTGCCTGTGCTTGCTGTGCTGCCTGTGCTTGCTGCCTGTGCTTGCTGTGCTGCCTGTGCTTGCTGTGCTGCCTGTGCTTGCTGCCTGTGCTTGCTGTGCTACCTGTGCTTGCTGCCTGTGCTTGCTGCCTGTGCTTGCTGCCTGTGCTGCCTGTGCTTGCTGTGCTGCCTGTGCTTGCTGCCTGTGCTTGCTGCCTGTGCTTGCTGCCTGTGCTGCCTGTGCTTGCTGTGCTGCCTGTGCTGCCTGTGCTTGCTGCCTGTGCTTGCTGCCTGTGCTTGCTATGCTGCCTGTGCAAGCTGCCTGTGCTTGCTGCCTGTGCTTGCTGTACTTGCTGTGCTGCCTGTGCTTGCTGCCTGTGCTTGCTGTGCTGCCTGTGCTTGCTGCCTGTGCTTGCTGTGCTGCCTGTGCTTGCTGCCTGTGCATGCTCTGCTGCCTGTGCTTGCTGCCTGTGCTTGCTGTGCTGCCTGTGCTTGCTGCCTGTGCTTGCTGTGCTTGCTGTGCTGCCTGTGCGTGCTGTGCTGCCTGTGCTTGCTGCCTGTGCAAGCTGCCTGTGCTTGCTGTGCTGCCTGTGCTTGCTGTGCTCCCTGTGCTTGCTGCCTGTGCTTGCTGTGCTGCCTGTGCTTGCTGCCTGTGCTTGCTATGCTGCCTGTGCTTGCTGTGCTGCCTGTGCTTGATGTGCTGCCTGTGCTTGCTGCCTGTGCTTGCTGTACTTGCTGTGCTGCCTGTGCTTGCTGTGCTGCCTGTGCTTGCTGCCTGTGCTGCCTGTGCTTGCTGTGCTGCCTGTGCTGCCTGTGCTTGCTGCCTGTGCTGCCTGTGCTTGCTGCCTGTGCTTGCTGTGCTGCCTGTGCTTGCTGCCTGTGCTTGCTGTGCTGCCTACCCTTGCTGCCTGTGCTTGCTGTGCTGCCTGTGCTTGCTGCCTGTGCTTGCTGTGCTGCCTGAGCTGCCTGTGCTTGCTGCCTGTGCTTGCTGTGCTCCCTGTGCTTGCTGCCTGTGCTTGCTGTGCTGCCTGTGCTTTCTGTGCTTGCTGTGCTGCCTGTGCTTGATGTGCTGCCTGTGCTTGCTGCCTGTGCTTGCTGTGCTGCCTGTGCTTGCTGTGCAGCCTGTGCTTGCTGCCTGTGCTTGCTGCCTGTGCTTGTTGTGCTGCCTGTGCTTGCTGCCTGTGCTTGCTGTGCTTGCTATGCTGCCTGTGCAAGCTGCCTGTGCTTGCTGTGCTGCCTGTGCTTGCTGCCTGTGCTTGCTGTGCTGCCTGTGCTTGCTGCCTGTGCTTGCTGTGCTTGCTATGCTGCCTGTGCTTGCTGTGCTGCCTGTGCTTGCTGTGCTGCCTGTGCTTGCTGCCTGTGCTTACTGTGTTGCCTGTGCTTGCTGTGCTACCTGTGCTTTGAGTGCTGCCTGTGCTTGCTGCCTGTGCTTGCTGTGCTGCCTGTGCTTGCTGCCTGTGCTTGCTGTGCTGCCTGTGCTTGCTGTGCAGCCTGTGCTTGCTGCCTGTGCTTACTGTGCTGCCTGTGCTTGCTGCCTGTGCTTGCTGTGCTTGCTATGCTGCCTGTGCAAGCTGCCTGTGCTTGCTGTGCTGCCTGTGCTTGCTGTGCTGCCTGTGCTTACTGCCTGTGCTTGCTGTGCTGCCTGTGCTTGGTGTGCTGCCTGTTCTTGCTGCCTGTGCTTGCTGCGCTGCCTGTGCTTGGTGTGCTGCCTGTGCTTGCTGCCTGTGCTTGCTGTGCTGCCTGTGCTTGCTGCCTGTGCTTGCTGTGCTGCCTGTGCTTGCTGCCTGTGCTTGCTGTACTTGCTGTGCTGCCTGTGCTTGCTGTGCTGCCTCTGCTTGCTGCCTGTGCTGCCTGTGCTTGCTGCCTGTGCTTGCTGCCTGTGCTTGCTGTGCTGCCTGTCCTTGCTGCCTGTGCTTGCTGTGCTGCATGTGCTTGCTGTGCTGCCTGTGCTTGCTGCCTGTGCTTGCTGTGCTGCCTGAGCTGCCTGTGCTTGCTGTGCTCCCTGTGCTTGCTGCCTGTGCTTGCTGTGCTGCCTGTCCTTGCTGTGCTGCCTGTGCTTGCTGCCTGTGCTTGCTGTGCTGCCTGTGCTTGCTGCCTGTGCTTGCTGTGCTGCCCGTGTTTGCTGTGCTGCCTGTTAGCGATGCATTTGATTTCGCCCATAACACGCGATAATTCGACAGTGGCACACGACAGTGCGTTGCTGTGTCACCTGTTTTTGGAGGCGCCGAGAGTCGCGGATCATATGATTACCTCGGCGGCCGGTGCATTGACCTGCGTCTCAGTAAGAGTAAGCCTTGTAAACAAATGCGAGAGTGAATCTCGCCGAAGATCGGAGCAGGCTTTGCCTGTTGGAAAGAGGACGGAGCTTGACCCCTCTGCACTTCCCCCAGAATCGCTAAAACGAACACATCTCGTCGAGCTATTTTGCGGGTTTCTAAGATGCCTGTGCTAGCTGCCTGTGCCTGGTGTGCTGCCTGTGCTTGCTGCCTGTGCTTGCTGTGCTGCCTGTGCTTGCTGCCTGTGCTTGCTGTGCTGCCTGTGCTTGCTGCCTGTGCTTGCTGTGCTGCCTGTGCATGCTGTGCTGCCTGTGCTTGCTGCCTGTGCTTGCTGTGCTACCTGTGCTTGCTGCCTGTGCTTGCTGCCTGTGCTTATTGTGCTGCCTGTGCTTGCTGCCTGTGCTTGCTGTGCTGCCAGTGCTTGCTGCCTGTGCTTGCTGTGCTGCCTGTGCTTGCTGCCTGTGCTTGCTTTGCTACCTGTGCTTGCTGCCTGTGCTTGCTGTGCTGCCTGTGCTTGCTGTGCTGCCTGTGCTTGCTGCCTGTGCATGCTGTGCTGCCTGTGCTTGCTGTGCTGCCTGTTGGCGATGCATTTGATTTCGCCCATAACACGCGATAATTCGACAGTGGCACACGACAGTGCGTTGCTGTGTCACCTGTTTTTGGAGGCGCCGAGAGTCGCGGATCATATGTTTACCACGGCGGCCGGTGCATTGACCTGCGTCTCAGTAAGAGTAAGCATTGTTAACAAATGCGAGAGTGAATCTCGCCGAAGATCGGAGCAGGGTTTGCCTGTTGGAAAGAGGACGGAGCTTGACCCCTCTGCACATCCCCCAGAATCGCTAAAACGAACACATCCCGTCGAGCTATTTTGCGGGTTTCTAACATGCCTGTGCTTGCTGTGCTGCCTGTGTTTGCTGCTTGTGCTTGCTGCCTGTGCTTGCTGTGCTGCCTGTGCCTGCTGCCTGTGCTTGTTGTGCTGCCTGTGCTTGCTGTGCTGCCTGTGCTTGCTGCCTGTGCTTGCTGCCGGTGCTTGCTGTGCTGTCTGTCCTTGCTGCCTGTGCTTGCTGTGCTGCCTGTGCTTGCTGCCTGTGCTTGCTGCCTGTGCTTGCTGTGCTGCGTGTGCTTGCTGCCTGTGCTTGCTGTGCTGCGTGTGCTTGCTGCCTGTGCTTGCTGTGCTGCCTGTGCTTGCTGCCTGTGCTTGCTGTGCTCCCTGTGCTTGCTGTCTGTGCTTGCTGTGCTTGCTATGCTGCCTGTGCAAGCTGCCTGTGCTTGCTGTGCTGCCTGTGCTTGCTGTGCTGCCTGTGGTTGCTGTGCTGCCTGTGCTTACTGCCTGTGCTTGCTGTGCTTGCTGTGCTGCCTGTGCTTGCTGCCTGTGCTTGCTGTGCTGCCTGTCCTTGCTGCCTGTGCTTGCTGTGCTGCCTGTGCTTGCTGCCTGTGCTTGCTGTGCTGCCTGTGCTTGCTGCCTGTGCTTGCTGTGCTGCCTGTGCTTGCTGCCTGTGCTTGCTGTGCTGCCTGTTAGCGATGCATTTGATTTCGCCCATGACACGCGGTAATTCGACAGTGGCACACGACAGTGCGTTGCTGTGTCACCTGTTTTTGGAGGCGCCGAGAGTCGCGGATCATATGTTTACCTCGGCGGCCGGTGCATTGACCTGCGTCTCAGTAAGAGTAAGCATTGTAAGCAAATGCGAGAGTGAATCTCGCCGAAGATCGGACAAGGCTTTGCCTGTTGGAAAGAGGACGGAGCTTGACCCCTCTGCACTTCCCCCAGAATCGCTAAAACGAACACATCTCGTCGAGCTATTTTGCGGGTTTCTAAGATGCCTGTGCTTGCTGCCTGTGCTTGCTGCCTGTGCTTGCTGCCTGTGCTTGCTGTGCTGCCTGTGCTTGCTGCCTGTGCTTGCTGCCTGTGCTTGCTGTGCTGCCTGTGCTTGCTGCCTGTGCTTACTGTGTTGCCTGTGCTTGCTGTGCTACCTGTGCTTTGAGTGCTGCCTGTGCTTGCTGCCTGTGCTTGCTGTGCTGCCTTTGCTTGCTGTGCAGCCTGTGCTTGCTGCCTGTGCTTGCTGTGCTGCCTGTGCTTGCTGCCTGTGCTTGCTGTGCTTCCTATGCTGCCTGTGCAAGCTGCCTGTGCTTGCTGTGCTGCCTGTGCTTGCTGTGCTGCCTGTGCTTGCTGCCTGTGCTTGCTGTGCTGCCTGTGCTTGCTGCCTGTGCTTACTGTGTTGCCTGTGCTTGCTGTGCTACCTGTGCTTTGAGTGCTGCCTGTGCTTGCTGCCTGTGCTTGCTGTGCTGCCTTTGCTTGCTGTGCAGCCTGTGCTTGCTGCCTGTGCTTGCTGTGCTGCCTGTGCTTGCTGCCTGTGCTTGCTGTGCTGCCTGTGCTTGCTGCCTGTGCTTGCTATGCTGCCTGTGCTTGCTGTGCTGCCTGTGCTTGATGTGCTGCCTGTGCTTGCTGCCTGTGCTTGCTGTACTTGCTGTGCTGCCTGTGCTTGCTGTGCTGCCTGTGCTTGCTGCCTGTGCTGCCTGTGCTTGCTGTGCTGCCTGTGCTGCCTGTGCTTGCTGCCTGTGCTGCCTGTGCTTGCTGCCTGTGCTTGCTGTGCTGCCTGTGCTTGCTGCCTGTGCTTGCTGTGCTGCCTACCCTTGCTGCCTGTGCTTGCTGTGCTGCCTGTGCTTGCTGCCTGTGCTTGCTGTGCTGCCTGAGCTGCCTGTGCTTGCTGCCTGTGCTTGCTGTGCTCCCTGTGCTTGCTGCCTGTGCTTGCTGTGCTGCCTGTGCTTTCTGTGCTTGCTGTGCTGCCTGTGCTTGATGTGCTGCCTGTGCTTGCTGCCTGTGCTTGCTGTGCTGCCTGTGCTTGCTGTGCAGCCTGTGCTTGCTGCCTGTGCTTGCTGCCTGTGCTTGTTGTGCTGCCTGTGCTTGCTGCCTGTGCTTGCTGTGCTTGCTATGCTGCCTGTGCAAGCTGCCTGTGCTTGCTGTGCTGCCTGTGCTTGCTGCCTGTGCTTGCTGTGCTGCCTGTGCTTGCTGCCTGTGCTTGCTGTGCTTGCTATGCTGCCTGTGCTTGCTGTGCTGCCTGTGCTTGCTGTGCTGCCTGTGCTTGCTGCCTGTGCTTACTGTGTTGCCTGTGCTTGCTGTGCTACCTGTGCTTTGAGTGCTGCCTGTGCTTGCTGCCTGTGCTTGCTGTGCTGCCTGTGCTTGCTGCCTGTGCTTGCTGTGCTGCCTGTGCTTGCTGTGCAGCCTGTGCTTGCTGCCTGTGCTTACTGTGCTGCCTGTGCTTGCTGCCTGTGCTTGCTGTGCTTGCTATGCTGCCTGTGCAAGCTGCCTGTGCTTGCTGTGCTGCCTGTGCTTGCTGTGCTGCCTGTGCTTACTGCCTGTGCTTGCTGTGCTGCCTGTGCTTGGTGTGCTGCCTGTTCTTGCTGCCTGTGCTTGCTGCGCTGCCTGTGCTTGGTGTGCTGCCTGTGCTTGCTGCCTGTGCTTGCTGTGCTGCCTGTGCTTGCTGCCTGTGCTTGCTGTGCTGCCTGTGCTTGCTGCCTGTGCTTGCTGTACTTGCTGTGCTGCCTGTGCTTGCTGTGCTGCCTCTGCTTGCTGCCTGTGCTGCCTGTGCTTGCTGCCTGTGCTTGCTGCCTGTGCTTGCTGTGCTGCCTGTCCTTGCTGCCTGTGCTTGCTGTGCTGCATGTGCTTGCTGTGCTGCCTGTGCTTGCTGCCTGTGCTTGCTGTGCTGCCTGAGCTGCCTGTGCTTGCTGTGCTCCCTGTGCTTGCTGCCTGTGCTTGCTGTGCTGCCTGTCCTTGCTGTGCTGCCTGTGCTTGCTGCCTGTGCTTGCTGTGCTGCCTGTGCTTGCTGCCTGTGCTTGCTGTGCTGCCCGTGTTTGCTGTGCTGCCTGTTAGCGATGCATTTGATTTCGCCCATAACACGCGATAATTCGACAGTGGCACACGACAGTGCGTTGCTGTGTCACCTGTTTTTGGAGGCGCCGAGAGTCGCGGATCATATGATTACCTCGGCGGCCGGTGCATTGACCTGCGTCTCAGTAAGAGTAAGCCTTGTAAACAAATGCGAGAGTGAATCTCGCCGAAGATCGGAGCAGGCTTTGCCTGTTGGAAAGAGGACGGAGCTTGACCCCTCTGCACTTCCCCCAGAATCGCTAAAACGAACACATCTCGTCGAGCTATTTTGCGGGTTTCTAAGATGCCTGTGCTAGCTGCCTGTGCCTGGTGTGCTGCCTGTGCTTGCTGCCTGTGCTTGCTGTGCTGCCTGTGCTTGCTGCCTGTGCTTGCTGTGCTGCCTGTGCTTGCTGCCTGTGCTTGCTGTGCTGCCTGTGCATGCTGTGCTGCCTGTGCTTGCTGCCTGTGCTTGCTGTGCTACCTGTGCTTGCTGCCTGTGCTTGCTGCCTGTGCTTATTGTGCTGCCTGTGCTTGCTGCCTGTGCTTGCTGTGCTGCCAGTGCTTGCTGCCTGTGCTTGCTGTGCTGCCTGTGCTTGCTGCCTGTGCTTGCTTTGCTACCTGTGCTTGCTGCCTGTGCTTGCTGTGCTGCCTGTGCTTGCTGTGCTGCCTGTGCTTGCTGCCTGTGCATGCTGTGCTGCCTGTGCTTGCTGTGCTGCCTGTTGGCGATGCATTTGATTTCGCCCATAACACGCGATAATTCGACAGTGGCACACGACAGTGCGTTGCTGTGTCACCTGTTTTTGGAGGCGCCGAGAGTCGCGGATCATATGTTTACCACGGCGGCCGGTGCATTGACCTGCGTCTCAGTAAGAGTAAGCATTGTTAACAAATGCGAGAGTGAATCTCGCCGAAGATCGGAGCAGGGTTTGCCTGTTGGAAAGAGGACGGAGCTTGACCCCTCTGCACATCCCCCAGAATCGCTAAAACGAACACATCCCGTCGAGCTATTTTGCGGGTTTCTAACATGCCTGTGCTTGCTGTGCTGCCTGTGTTTGCTGCTTGTGCTTGCTGCCTGTGCTTGCTGTGCTGCCTGTGCCTGCTGCCTGTGCTTGTTGTGCTGCCTGTGCTTGCTGTGCTGCCTGTGCTTGCTGCCTGTGCTTGCTGCCGGTGCTTGCTGTGCTGTCTGTCCTTGCTGCCTGTGCTTGCTGTGCTGCCTGTGCTTGCTGCCTGTGCTTGCTGCCTGTGCTTGCTGTGCTGCGTGTGCTTGCTGCCTGTGCTTGCTGTGCTGCGTGTGCTTGCTGCCTGTGCTTGCTGTGCTGCCTGTGCTTGCTGCCTGTGCTTGCTGTGCTCCCTGTGCTTGCTGTCTGTGCTTGCTGTGCTTGCTATGCTGCCTGTGCAAGCTGCCTGTGCTTGCTGTGCTGCCTGTGCTTGCTGTGCTGCCTGTGGTTGCTGTGCTGCCTGTGCTTACTGCCTGTGCTTGCTGTGCTTGCTGTGCTGCCTGTGCTTGCTGCCTGTGCTTGCTGTGCTGCCTGTCCTTGCTGCCTGTGCTTGCTGTGCTGCCTGTGCTTGCTGCCTGTGCTTGCTGTGCTGCCTGTGCTTGCTGCCTGTGCTTGCTGTGCTGCCTGTGCTTGCTGCCTGTGCTTGCTGTGCTGCCTGTTAGCGATGCATTTGATTTCGCCCATGACACGCGGTAATTCGACAGTGGCACACGACAGTGCGTTGCTGTGTCACCTGTTTTTGGAGGCGCCGAGAGTCGCGGATCATATGTTTACCTCGGCGGCCGGTGCATTGACCTGCGTCTCAGTAAGAGTAAGCATTGTAAGCAAATGCGAGAGTGAATCTCGCCGAAGATCGGACAAGGCTTTGCCTGTTGGAAAGAGGACGGAGCTTGACCCCTCTGCACTTCCCCCAGAATCGCTAAAACGAACACATCTCGTCGAGCTATTTTGCGGGTTTCTAAGATGCCTGTGCTTGCTGCCTGTGCTTGCTGCCTGTGCTTGCTGCCTGTGCTTGCTGTGCTGCCTGTGCTTGCTGCCTGTGCTTGCTGCCTGTGCTTGCTGTGCTGCCTGTGCTTGCTGCCTGTGCTTACTGTGTTGCCTGTGCTTGCTGTGCTACCTGTGCTTTGAGTGCTGCCTGTGCTTGCTGCCTGTGCTTGCTGTGCTGCCTTTGCTTGCTGTGCAGCCTGTGCTTGCTGCCTGTGCTTGCTGTGCTGCCTGTGCTTGCTGCCTGTGCTTGCTGTGCTTCCTATGCTGCCTGTGCAAGCTGCCTGTGCTTGCTGTGCTGCCTGTGCTTGCTGTGCTGCCTGTGCTTGCTGCCTGTGCTTGCTGTGCTGCCTGTGCTTGCTGCCTGTGCTTACTGTGTTGCCTGTGCTTGCTGTGCTACCTGTGCTTTGAGTGCTGCCTGTGCTTGCTGCCTGTGCTTGCTGTGCTGCCTTTGCTTGCTGTGCAGCCTGTGCTTGCTGCCTGTGCTTGCTGTGCTGCCTGTGCTTGCTGCCTGTGCTTGCTGTGCTTCCTATGCTGCCTGTGCAAGCTGCCTGTGCTTGCTGTGCTGCCTGTGCTTGCTGTGCTGCCTGTGCTTACTGCCTGTGCTTGCTGTGCTGCCTGTGCTTGGTGTGCTGCCTGTTCTTGCTGCCTGTGCTTGCTGCGCTGCCTGTGCTTGGTGTGCTGCCTGTGCTTGCTGCCTGTGCTTGCTGTGCTGCCTGTGCTTGCTGCCTGTGCTTGCTGTGCTGCCTGTGCTTGCTGCCTGTGCTTGCTGTACTTGCTGTGCTGCCTGTGCTTGCTGTGCTGCCTCTGCTTGCTGCCTGTGCTACCTGTGCTTGCTGTGCTGCCTGTGCTTGCTGCCTGTGCTTGCTGCCTGTGCTTGCTGTGCTGCCTGTGCTTGCTGCCTGTGCTTGCTGCCTGTGCTTGCTGTGCTGCCTGTCCTTGCTGCCTGTGCTTGCTGTGCTGCATGTGCTTGCTGTGCTGCCTGTGCTTGCTGCCTGTGCTTGCTATGCTGCCTGTGCTTGCTGCCTGTGCTTGCTGTGCTGCCTGTGCTTGCTGCCTGTGCTTGCTATGCTGCCTGTGCAAGCTGCCTGTGCTGCCTGTGCTTGCTGCGTGTGCTTGCTCTGCTGCCTGTGCTTGCTGCCTGTGCTTGTTGTGCTGCCTGTGCTTGCTGTGCTGCCAGTGCTTGCTGCCTGTGCTTGCTGTGCTGCCTGTGCTTGCTGCCTGTGTTTGCTTTGTTACCTGTGCTTGCTGCCTGTGCTTGCTGTGCTGCCTGTGCTTGCTGTGCTGCCTGTGCTTGCTGCCTGTGCTTGCTGTGCTTGCTGTGCTGCCTGTGCTTGCTGCCTGTGCTTGCTGTGCTGCCTGTGCTTGCTTCCTGTGCTTACTGTGTTGCCTGTGCTTGCTGTGCTGCCTGTGCTTGGTGTGCTGCCTGTGCTTGCTGCCTGTGCTTGCTGTGCTGCCTGTGCTTGATGTGCTGCCTGTGCTTGCTGCCTGTGCTTGCTGTGCTACCTGTGCTTGCTGCCTGTGCTTGCTGTGCTGCCTGTGCTTGCTGTGCTGCCTGTGCTTGCTGCCTGTGCTTGCTATGCTGCCTGTACTTGCTGTGCTGCCTGTTAGCGATGCATTTGATTTCGCCCATAACACGCGGTAATTCGACAGTGGCACATGACAGTGCGTTGCTGTGTCACCTGTTTTCGGAGGCGCCGAGAGTCGCGGATCATATGTTTACCTCGGCGGCCGGTGCATTGACCTGCGTCTCAGTAAGAGTAAGCATTGTAAACAAATGCGAGAGTGAATCTCGCCGAAGATCGGAGCAGGCTTTGCCTGTTGGAAAGAGGACGGAGCTTGACCCCTCTGCACTTCCCCCATAAACGCTAAAACGAAAACATCTCGTCGAGCTATTTTGCGGGTTTCTAACATGCCTGTGCTAGCTGCCTGTGCTTGCTGTGCTGCCTGTGCTTGCTGTGCTCCCTGTGCTTGCTGCCTGTGCTTGCTGTGCTGCCTGTGCTTGCTGCCTGTGCTTGCTGTGCTGCCTGTGCTTGCTGCCTGTGCTTGCTGTGCTGCCTGTGCTTGCTGTGCTGCCTGTGCTTGATGTGCTGCCTGTGCTTGCTGCCTGTGCTTGCTGTGCTGCCTGTGCTTGCTGTGCAGCCTGTGCTTGCTGCCTGTGCTTGCTGTGCTGCCTGTGCTTGCTGCCTGTGCTTGTTGTGCTGCCGGTGCTTGCTGTGCTTGCTATACTGCCTGTGCAAGCTGCCTGTGCTTGCTGTGCTGCCTGGGCTTGCTGCCTGTGCTTGCTGTGCTGCCTGTGCTTGTTGCCTGTGCTTGCTGTGCTTGCTATGCTGCCTGTGCAAGCTGCCTGTGCTTGCTGTGCTGCCTGTGCTTGCTGCCTGTGCTTGCTGTGCTGCCTGTGCTTGCTGCCTGTGCTTGCTGTGCTGGCTATGCTGCCTGTGCAAGCTGCCTGTGCTTGCTGTGCTGCCTGTGCTTGCTGCCTGTGCTTGCTGCCTGTGCTTGCTGCCTGTGCTTGCTGTGCTGCCTGTGCTTGCTGTGCTGAGTGTGCTTGCTGTGCTGCCTGTGCTTGCTGCCTGTGCTTACTGTGTTGCCTGTGCTTGCTGTGCTGCCTGTGCTTGCTTTGCTGCCTGGGCTTGCTGCCTGTGCTTGCTGTACTTGCTGTGCTGCCTGTGCTTGATGTGCTGCCTGTGCTTGCTGCCTGTGGTTGCTGTGCTGCCTGTCCTTGCTGTGCAGCCTGTGCTTGCTGCCTGTGCTTTCTGTGCTGCCTGTGCTTGCTGCCTGTGCTTGCTGCCTGTGCTTGATGTGCTGCCTGTGCTTGCTGCCTGTGCTTGCTGTGCTTGCTATGCTGCCTGTGCAAGCTGCCTGTGCTTGCTGCCTGTGCTTGCTGTGCTGCCTGTGCTTGCTGCCTGTGCTTGCTGTGCTGCCTGTGCTTGCTGCCTGTGCTTGCTGTGCTGCCTGTGCTTGCTGTGCTGCCTGTGCTGCCTGTGCTTGCTGGCCGGGCTTGCTGTGCTGCCTGTGCTTGCTGCATGTGCTTGCTGCCTGTGCTTTCTGTGCTGCCTGTGCTTGCTGCCTGTGCTTGCTGCCTGTACTTGCTGTGCCGCCTGTGCTTGTTGTGCTGCCTGTGCTCGCTGTGCTGCCTGTGCTTGCTGCCTGTGCTTGCTGTGCTCGCTATGCTGCCTGTGCAAGCTGCCTGTGGTTGCTGTGCTGCCTGTGCTTGCTGCCTGTGCTTGCTGTGCTGCCTGTGCTTGCTGTGCTGAGTGTGCTTGCTGCCTGTGCTTGCTGTGCTGCCTGTGCTTGCTGCCTGTGCTTACTGTGCTGCCTGTGCTTGCTGTGCTGCCTGGGCTTGCTCTCAGTGCTTGCTGTACTTGCTGTGCTGCCTGTGCTTGATGTGCTGCCTGTGCTTGCTGCCTGTGCTTGCTGTGCTGCCTGTCCTTGCTGTGCAGCCTGTGCTTGCTGCCTGTGCTTGCTGTGCTGCCTGTGCTTGCTGCCTGTGCTGCCTGTGCTGCCTGTGCTGCCTGTGCTTGCTGCCTGTGCTTGATGTGCTGCCTGTGCTTGCTGTGCTGCCTGTGCTTGCTGCCTGTGCTGCCTGTGCTTGCTGTGCTTGCTGCCTGTGCTTGCTGCCTGTGCTTGATGTGCTGCCTGTGCTTGCTGCCTGTGCTTGCTGTGCTTGCTATGCTGCCTGTGCAAGCTGCCTGTGCTTGCTGCCTGTGCTTGCTGTGCTGCCTGTGCTTGCTGCCTGTGCTTGCTGTGCTGCCTGTGCTTGCTGCCTGTGCTTGCTGTGCTTGCTATGCTGCCTGTGCAAGCTGCCTGTGCTTGCTGTGCTGCCTGTGCTTGCTGTGCTGCCTGTGCTAGCTGCCTGTGCTTGCTGTACTTGCTGTGCTGCCTGTGCTTGATGTGCTGCCTGTGCTTGCTGTGCAGCCTGTGCTTGCTGCCTGTGCTTGCTGTGCTGCCTGCGCTTGCTGCCTGTGCTTGCTGTGCCGCCTGTGCTTGTTGTGCTGCCTGTGCTTGCTGTGCTGCCTGTGCTTGCTGCCTGTGCTTGCTGTGCTCGCTATGCTGCCTGTGCAA
This sequence comes from Priocnemis perturbator, assembly GCA_963942575.1. Taxonomy (NCBI): domain Eukaryota; kingdom Metazoa; phylum Arthropoda; class Insecta; order Hymenoptera; family Pompilidae; genus Priocnemis; species Priocnemis perturbator. The sequence goes on from CAWWDK010000168.1 coordinate 225,534, forward strand.
GCTGCCTGTGGTTGCTGTGCTGCCTGTGCTTGCTGCCTGTGCTTGCTGTGCTGCCTGTGCTTGCTGTGCTGAGTGTGCTTGCTGCCTGTGCTTGCTGTGCTGCCTGTGCTTGCTGCCTGTGCTTACTGTGTTGCCTGTGCTTACTGTGCTGCCTGTGCTTGCTGTGCTGCCTGGGCTTGCTCTCTGTGCTTGCTGTACTTGCTGTGCTGCCTGTGCTTGATGTGCTGCCTGTGCTTGCTGCCTGTGCTTGCTGTGCTGCCTGTCCTTGCTGCGCAGCCTGTGCTTGCTGCCTGTGCTTGCTGTGCTGCCTGTGCTTGCTGCCTGTGCTGCCTGTGCTTGCTGTGCTGCCTGTGCTTGCTGCCTGTGCTTGCTGTGCTTGCTATGCTGCCTGTGCAAGCTGCCTGTGCTGCCTGTGCTTGCTGCCTGTGCTTGCTGTGCTGCCTGTGCTTGCTGCCTGTGCTTGCTGTGCTGCCTGTGCTTGCTGCCTGTGCTTGCTGTGCTGCCTGTGCTTGCTGTGCTTGCTATGCTGCCTGTGCAAGCTGCCTGTGCTTGCTGTGCTGCCTGTGCTAGCTGCCTGTGCTTGCTGTACTTGCTGTGCTGCCTGTGCTTGATGTGCTGCCTGTGCTTGCTGTGCAGCCTGTGCTTGCTGCCTGTGCTTGCTCTGCTGCCTGCGCTTGCTGCCTGTGCTTGCTGTGCCGCCTGTGCTTGTTGTGCTGCCTGTGCTTGCTGTGCTGCCTGTGCTTGCTGCCTGTGCTTGCTGTGCTCGCTATGCTGCCTGTGCAAGCTGCCTGTGGTTGCTGTGCTGCCTGTGCTTGCTGCCTGTGCTTGCTGTGCTGCCTGTGCTTGCTGTGCTGAGTGTGCTTGCTGCCTGTGCTTGCTGTGCTGCCTGTGCTTGCTGCCTGTGCTTACTGTGTTGCCTGTACTTACTGTGCTGCCTGTGCTTGCTGTGCTGCCTGGGCTTGCTCTCTGTGCTTGCTGTACTTGCTGTGCTGCCTGTGCTTGATGTGCTGCCTGTGCTTGCTGTGCTGCCTGTCCTTGCTGCGCAGCCTGTGCTTGCTGCCTGTGCTTGCTGTGCTGCCTGTGCTTGCTGCCTGTGCTGCCTGTGCTTGCTGTGCTGCCTGTGCTTGCTGCCTGTGCTTGCTGTGCTTGCTATGCTGCCTGTGCAAGCTGCCTGTGCTTGCTGTGCTGCCTGTGCTTGCTGCCTGTGCTTGCTGTGCTGCCTGTGCTTGCTGTGCTGCCTGTGCTTGCTGCCTGTGCTTGCTGTGCTGCCTGTGCTTGTTGTGCTGCCTGTGCTTGCTGCCTGTGATTGCTGCCTGTGCTTGCTGCCTGTGCTTGCTGTGCTGCCTGTGATTGCTGCCTGTGCTTGCTGTGCTGCCTGTGCTTGCTGCCTGTGCTTGCTGTGCTGCCTGTGCTTGCTGCCTGTCCTTGCTGTGCTGCCTGTGCTTGCTGCCTGTGCTTGCTGTGCTGCCTGTTAGCGATGCATTTGATTTCGCCCATAACACGCGGTAATTCGACAGTGGCACACGACAGTGCGTTGCTGTGTCACCTGTTTTTGGAGGCGCCGAGAGTCGCGGAACATATGTTTACCTCGGCGGCCGGTGCATTGACCTGCGTCTCAGTAAGAGTAAGCATTGTTAACAAATGCGAGAGTGAATCTCGCCGAATATCGGAGCAGGGTTTGCCTGTTGGAAAGAGGACGGAGCTTGACCCCTCTGCACTTCCCCCAGAATCGCTAAAACGAACACATCTCGTCGAGCTATTTTGCGGGTTTCTAACATGCCTGTGCTTGCTGTGCTGCCTGTGCTTGCTGCCTGTGCTAGCTGTGCTGCCTGTGCTTGCTGCCTGTGCTTGCTGTGCTGCCTGTGCTTGCTGTCTGTGCTTGCTTTGCTGCCTGTGCTTGCTGCCTGTGCTTGCTGCCTGTGCTTGCTGTGCTGCCTGTGCTTGCTGTGCAGCCTGTGCTTGCTGCCTGTTCTTGCTGTGCTGCCTGTGCTTGCTGCATGTGCTTGCTGTGCTGCCTGTGCTTGCTATGCTGCCTGTACAAGCTGCCTGTGCTTGCTGTGCTGCCTGTGCTTGCTGCCTGTGCTTGCCGTGCTGCCTGTGCTTGCTGTGCTGCCTGTGCTTGCTGTACTTGCTGTGCTGCCTGTGCTTGATGTGCTGCCTGTGCTTGCTGTGCTGCCTGTGCTTGGTGTGCTGCCTGTGCTTGCTGCCTGTGCTTGCTGTGCTGCCTGTGCTTGCTGTGCTGAGTGTGCTTGCTGCCTGTGCTTGCTGTGCTGCCTGTGCTTGCTGCCTGTGCTTACTGTGTTGCCTGTGCTTACTGTGCTACCTGTGCTTGCGGTGCTGCCTGGGCTTGCTCCCTGTGCTTGCTGTACTTGCTGTGCTGCCTGTGCTTGATGTGCTGCCTGTGCTTGCTGTGCTGCCTGTCCTTGCTGCGCAGCCTGTGCTTGCTGCCTGTGCTTGCTGTGCTGCCTGTGCTTGCTGCCTGTGCTGCCTGTGCTTGCTGTGCTGCCTGTGCTGCCTGTGCTTGCTGCCTGTGCTTGCTGCCTCTGCTTGATGTGCTGCCTGTGCTTGCTGTGCTGCCTGTGCTTGCTGCCTGTGCTGCCTGTGCTTGCTGTGCTTGCTGCCTGTGCTTGCTGCCTGTGCTTGATGTGCTGCCTGTGCTTGCTGCCTGTGCTTGCTGTGCTTGCTATGCTGCCTGTGCAAGCTGCCTGTGCTTGCTGTGCTGCCTGTGCTTGCTGCCTGTGCTTGCTGTGCTGCCTGTGCTTGCTGCCTGTGCTTACTGTGCTGCCTGTGCTTGCTGCCTGTGCTTGCTGTGCTGCCTGTTCTTGCTGTGCTGAGTGTGCTTGCTGTGCTGCCTGTGCTTGCTGCCTGTGCTTACTATGTTGCCTGTGCTTGATGTGCTGCCTGTGCTTGCTGCCTGTGCTTGCTGTGCTGCCTGTCCTTGCTGTGCAGCCTGTGCTTGCTGCCTGTGCTTGCTGTGCTGCCTGTGCTTGCTGCCTGTGCTGCCTGTGCTTGCTGTGCTGCCTGTGCTGCCTGTGCTTGCTGCCTGTGCTTGCTGCCTGTGCTTGATGTGCTGCCTGTGCTTGCTGCCTGTGCTTGCTATGCTGCCTGTGCAAGCTGCCTGTGCAAGCTGCCTGTGCTTGCTGTGCTGCCTGTGCTTGCCGCCTGTGCTTGCTGTGCTGCCTGTGCTTGCTGCCTGTGCTTACTGTGTTGCCTGTGCTTGCTGTGCTGCCTGTGCTTGGTGTGCTGCCTGTTCTTGCTGCCTGTGCTTGCTGTGCTGCCTGTGCTTGCTGCCTGTGCTTGCTGTGCTTGCTGTGCTGCCTGTGCTTGCTGCCTGTGCTTGCTGTGCTGCCTGTGCTTGCTTCCTGTGCTTACTGTGTTGCCTGTGCTTGCTGTGCTGCCTGTGCTTGGTGTGCTGCCTGTGCTTGCTGCCTGTGCTTGCTGTGCTGCCTGTGCTTGATGTGCTGCCTGTGCTAGCTGCCTGTGCTTGCTGTGCTGCCTGTGCTTGCTGCCCGTGCTTGCTGCCTGTGCTTGCTGTGCTCCCTGTGCTTGCTGCCTGTGCTTGCTGTGCTGCCTGTGCTTGCTGCCTGTGCTTGCTGTGCTGCCTGTGCTTGCTGTGCTGCCTGTGCTTGCTGCCTGTGCTTGCTGTGCTGCCTGTGCTTGCTGTGCTGCCTGTGCTTGATGTGCTGCCTGTGCTTGCTGCCTGTGCTTGCTGTGCTGCCTGTGCTTGCTGTGCAGCCTGTGCTTGCTGCCTGTGCTTGCTGTGCTGCCTGTGCTTGCTGCCTGTGCTTGTTGTGCTGCCGGTGCTTGCTATGCTGCCTGTGCAAGCTGCCTGTGCTTGCTGTGCTGCCTGGGCTTGCTGCCTGTGCTTGCTGTGCTGCCTGTGCTTGTTGCCTGTGCTTGCTGTGCTTGCTATGCTGCCTGTGCAAGCTGCCTGTGCTTGCTGTGCTGCCTGTGATTGCTGCCTGTGCTTGCTGTGCTGCCTGTGCTTGCTGCCTGTGCTTGCTGTGCTGCCTGTGCTTGCTGCCTGTCCTTGCTGTGCTGCCTGTGCTTGCTGCCTGTGCTTGCTGTGCTGCCTGTTAGCGATGCATTTGATTTCGCCCATAACACGCGGTAATTCGACAGTGGCACACGACAGTGCGTTGCTGTGTCACCTGTTTTTGGAGGCGCCGAGAGTCGCGGAACATATGTTTACCTCGGCGGCCGGTGCATTGACCTGCGTCTCAGTAAGAGTAAGCATTGTTAACAAATGCGAGAGTGAATCTCGCCGAATATCGGAGCAGGGTTTGCCTGTTGGAAAGAGGACGGAGCTTGACCCCTCTGCACTTCCCCCAGAATCGCTAAAACGAACACATCTCGTCGAGCTATTTTGCGGGTTTCTAACATGCCTGTGCTTGCTGTGCTGCCTGTGCTTGCTGCCTGTGCTAGCTGTGCTGCCTGTGCTTGCTGCCTGTGCTTGCTGTGCTGCCTGTGCTTGCTGTCTGTGCTTGCTTTGCTGCCTGTGCTTGCTGCCTGTGCTTGCTGCCTGTGCTTGCTGTGCTGCCTGTGCTTGCTGTGCAGCCTGTGCTTGCTGCCTGTTCTTGCTGTGCTGCCTGTGCTTGCTGCATGTGCTTGCTGTGCTGCCTGTGCTTGCTATGCTGCCTGTACAAGCTGCCTGTGCTTGCTGTGCTGCCTGTGCTTGCTGCCTGTGCTTGCCGTGCTGCCTGTGCTTGCTGTGCTGCCTGTGCTTGCTGCCTGTGCTTGCTGTGCTGCCTGTGATTGCTGCCTGTGCTTGCTGTGCTGCCTGTGCTTGCTGTGCTGCCTGTGCTTGCTGCCTGTGCTTGCTGTGCTGCCTGTGCTTGCTGCCTGTGCTTGCTGTGCTGCCTGTGCTTGCTGTGCTGCCTGTGCTTGCTGTGCTTGCTATGCTGCCTGTACTTGGTGTGCTGCCTGTGCTTGCTGCCTGTGCTTGCTGCCTGTGCTTGCTGTGCTGCCTGTGCTTGGTGTGCTGCCTGTGCTTGCTGCCTGTGCTTGCTGTGCTGCCTGTGCTTGCTGTGCTGCCTGTGCTTGCTGCCTGTGCTTGCTGCCTGTGCTGCCTGTGCTTGCTGCCTGTGCTTGCTGTGCTGCTTGTGCTTGTTGTGCTGCCTGTGCTTGCTGCCCGTGCTTGCTGTGCTGCCTGTGCTTGCTGCCTGTGCTAGCTGCCTGTGCTTGCTGTACTTGCTGTGCTGCCTGTGCTTGATGTGCTGCCTGTGCTTGCTGTGCAGCCTGTGCTTGCTGCCTGTGCTTGCTGTGCTGCCTGCGCTTGCTGCCTGTGCTTGCTGTGCCGCCTGTGCTTGTTGTGCTGCCTGTGCTTGCTGTGCTGCCTGTGCTTGCTGCCTGTGCTGCCTGTGCAAGCTGCCTGTGGTTGCTGTGCTGCCTGTGCTTGCTGCCTGTGCTTGCTGCCTGTGCTTGCTGTGCTGCCTGTGCTTGCTGTGCTGAGTGTGCTTGCTGCCTGTGCTTGCTGTGCTGCCTGTGCTTGCTGCCTGTGCTTACTGTGTTGCCTGTGCTTACTGTGCTACCTGTGCTTGCGGTGCTGCCTGGGCTTGCTCCCTGTGCTTGCTGTACTTGCTGTGCTGCCTGTGCTTGATGTGCTGCCTGTGCTTGCTGTGCTGCCTGTCCTTGCTGCGCAGCCTGTGCTTGCTGCCTGTGCTTGCTGTGCTGCCTGTGCTTGCTGCCTGTGCTGCCTGTGCTTGCTGTGCTGCCTGTGCTGCCTGTGCTTGCTGCCTGTGCTTGCTGCCTCTGCTTGATGTGCTGCCTGTGCTTGCTGTGCTGCCTGTGCTTGCTGCCTGTGCTGCCTGTGCTTGCTGTGCTTGCTGCCTGTGCTTGCTGCCTGTGCTTGATGTGCTGCCTGTGCTTGCTGCCTGTGCTTGCTGTGCTTGCTATGCTGCCTGTGCAAGCTGCCTGTGCTTGCTGTGCTGCCTGTGCTTGCTGCCTGTGCTTGCTGTGCTGCCTGTGCTTGCTGCCTGTGCTTACTGTGCTGCCTGTGCTTGCTGCCTGTGCTTGCTGTGCTGCCTGTTCTTGCTGTGCTGAGTGTGCTTGCTGTGCTGCCTGTGCTTGCTGCCTGTGCTTACTATGTTGCCTGTGCTTGATGTGCTGCCTGTGCTTGCTGCCTGTGCTTGCTGTGCTGCCTGTCCTTGCTGTGCAGCCTGTGCTTGCTGCCTGTGCTTGCTGTGCTGCCTGTGCTTGCTGCCTGTGCTGCCTGTGCTTGCTGTGCTGCCTGTGCTGCCTGTGCTTGCTGCCTGTGCTTGCTGCCTGTGCTTGATGTGCTGCCTGTGCTTGCTGCCTGTGCTTGCTATGCTGCCTGTGCAAGCTGCCTGTGCAAGCTGCCTGTGCTTGCTGTGCTGCCTGTGCTTGCCGCCTGTGCTTGCTGTGCTGCCTGTGCTTGCTGCCTGTGCTTACTGTGTTGCCTGTGCTTGCTGTGCTGCCTGTGCTTGGTGTGCTGCCTGTTCTTGCTGCCTGTGCTTGCTGTGCTGCCTGTGCTTGCTGTGCTGCCTGTGCTTGCTGCCTGTGCTTGCTGTGCTTGCTGTGCTGCCTGTGCTTGCTGCCTGTGCTTGCTGTGCTGCCTGTGCTTGCTTCCTGTGCTTACTGTGTTGCCTGTGCTTGCTGTGCTGCCTGTGCTTGGTGTGCTGCCTGTGCTTGCTGCCTGTGCTTGCTGTGCTGCCTGTGCTTGATGTGCTGCCTGTGCTAGCTGCCTGTGCTTGCTGTGCTGCCTGTGCTTGCTGCCCGTGCTTGCTGCCTGTGCTTGCTGTGCTCCCTGTGCTTGCTGCCTGTGCTTGCTGTGCTGCCTGTGCTTGCTGCCTGTGCTTGCTGTGCTGCCTGTGCTTGCTGTGCTGCCTGTGCTTGCTGCCTGTGCTTGCTGTGCTGCCTGTGCTTGCTGTGCTGCCTGTGCTTGATGTGCTGCCTGTGCTTGCTGCCTGTGCTTGCTGTGCTGCCTGTGCTTGCTGTGCAGCCTGTGCTTGCTGCCTGTGCTTGCTGTGCTGCCTGTGCTTGCTGCCTGTGCTTGTTGTGCTGCCGGTGCTTGCTATGCTGCCTGTGCAAGCTGCCTGTGCTTGCTGTGCTGCCTGGGCTTGCTGCCTGTGCTTGCTGTGCTGCCTGTGCTTGTTGCCTGTGCTTGCTGTGCTTGCTATGCTGCCTGTGCAATCTGCCTGTGCTTGCTGTGCTGCCTGTGCTTGCTGCCTGTGCTTGCTGTGCTGCCTGTGCTTGCTGCCTGTGCTTGCTGTGCTTGCTATGCTGCCTGTGCAAGCTGCCTGTGCTTGCTGTGCTGCCTGTGCTTGCTGCCTGTGCTTGCTGCCTGTGCTTGCTGCCTGTGCTTGCTGTGCTGCCTGTGCTTGCTGCCTGTGCTTGCTGTGCTGCCTGTGCTTGCTGTGCTGAGTGTGCTTGCTGCCTGTGCTTGCTGCCTGTGCTTACTGTGTTGCCTGTGCTTGCTGTGCTGCCTGTGCTTGCTTTGCTGCCTGGGCTTGCTGCCTGTGCTTGCTGTACTTGCTGTGCTGCCTGTGCTTGATGTGCTGCCTGTGCTTGCTGCCTGTGGTTGCTGTGCTGCCTGTCCTTGCTGTGCACCCTGTGCTTGCTGCCTGTGCTTTCTGTGCTGCCTGTGCTTGCTGCCTGTGCTTGCTGCCTGTGCTTGATGTGCTGCCTGTGCTTGCTGCCTGTGCTTGCTGTGCTTGCTATGCTGCCTGTGCAAGCTGCCTGTGCTTGCTGCCTGTGCTTGCTGTGCTGCCTGTGCTTGCTGCCTGTGCTTGCTGTGCTGCCTGTGCTTGCTGCCTGTGCTTGCTGTGCTGCCTGTGCTTGCTGTGCTGCCTGTGCTGCCTGTGCTTGCTGGCCGGGCTTGCTGTGCTGCCTGTGCTTGCTGCATGTGCTTGCTGCCTGTGCTTTCTGTGCTGCCTGTGCTTGCTGCCTGTGCTTGCTGCCTGTACTTGCTGTGCCGCCTGTGCTTGTTGTGCTGCCTGTGCTCGCTGTGCTGCCTGTGCTTGCTGCCTGTGCTTGCTGTGCTCGCTATGCTGCCTGTGCAAGCTGCCTGTGGTTGCTGTGCTGCCTGTGCTTGCTGCCTGTGCTTGCTGTGCTGCCTGTGCTTGCTGTGCTGAGTGTGCTTGCTGCCTGTGCTTGCTGTGCTGCCTGTGCTTGCTGCCTGTGCTTACTGTGCTGCCTGTGCTTGCTGTGCTGCCTGGGCTTGCTCTCAGTGCTTGCTGTACTTGCTGTGCTGCCTGTGCTTGATGTGCTGCCTGTGCTTGCTGCCTGTGCTTGCTGTGCTGCCTGTCCTTGCTGTGCAGCCTGTGCTTGCTGCCTGTGCTTGCTGTGCTGCCTGTGCTTGCTGCCTGTGCTGCCTGTGCTGCCTGTGCTTGCTGCCTGTGCTTGATGTGCTGCCTGTGCTTGCTGCCTGTGCTGCCTGTGCTTGCTGTGCTTGCTGCCTGTGCTTGCTGCCTGTGCTTGATGTGCTGCCTGTGCTTGCTGCCTGTGCTTGCTGTGCTTGCTATGCTGCCTGTGCAAGCTGCCTGTGCAAGCTGCCTGTGCTTGCTGTGCTGCCTGTGCTTGCTGCCTGTGCTTGCTGTGCTGCCTGTGCTTACTGTGCTGCCTGTGCTTGCTGTGCTTGCTATGCTGCCTGTGCAAGCTGCCTGTGCTTGCTGTGCTGCCTGTGCTTGCTGTGCTGCCTGTGCTAGCTGCCTGTGCTTGCTGTACTTGCTGTGCTGCCTGTGCTTGATGTGCTGCCTGTGCTTGCTGTGCAGCCTGTGCTTGCTGCCTGTGCTTGCTGTGCTGCCTGCGCTTGCTGCCTGTGCTTGCTGTGCCGCCTGTGCTTGTTGTGCTGCCTGTGCTTGCTGTGCTGCCTGTGCTTGCTGCCTGTGCTTGCTGTGCTCGCTATGCTGCCTGTGCAAGCTGCCTGTGGTTGCTGTGCTGCCTGTGCTTGCTGCCTGTGCTTGCTGTGCTGCCTGTGCTTGCTGTGCTGAGTGTGCTTGCTGCCTGTGCTTGCTGTGCTGCCTGTGCTTGCTGCCTGTGCTTACTGTGTTGCCTGTGCTTACTGTGCTGCCTGTGCTTGCTGTGCTGCCTGGGCTTGCTCTCTGTGCTTGCTGTACTTGCTGTGCTGCCTGTGCTTGATGTGCTGCCTGTGCTTGCTGTGCTGCCTGTCCTTGCTGCGCAGCCTGTGCTTGCTGCCTGTGCTTGCTGTGCTGCCTGTGCTTGCTGCCTGTGCTGCCTGTGCTTGCTGTGCTGCCTGTGCTTGCTGCCTGTGCTTGCTGTGCTTGCTATGCTGCCTGTGCAAGCTGCCTGTGCTGCCTGTGCTTGCTGCCTGTGCTTGCTGTGCTGCCTGTGCTTGCTGTGCTGCCTGTGCTTGCTGCCTGTGCTTGTTGTGCTGCCTGTGCTCGCTGTGCTGCCTGTGCTTGCTGCCTGTGCTTGCTGTGCTCGCTATGCTGCCTGTGCAAGCTGCCTGTGGTTGCTGTGCTGCCTGTGCTTGCTGCCTGTGCTTGCTGTGCTGCCTGTGCTTGCTGTGCTGCCTGTGCTTGCTGCCTGTGCTTGCTGTGCTGCCTGTGCTTGTTGTGCTGCCTGTGCTTGCTGCCTGTGATTGCTGCCTGTGCTTGCTGCCTGTGCTTGCTGTGCTGCCTGTGCTTGCTGCCTGTGCTGCCTGTGCTTGCTGTGCTGCCTGTGATTGCTGCCTGTGCTTGCTGTGCTGCCTGTGCTTGCTGCCTGTGCTTGCTGTGCTGCCTGTGCTTGCTGCCTGTCCTTGCTGTGCTGCCTGTGCTTGCTGCCTGTGCTTGCTGTGCTGCCTGTTAGCGATGCATTTGATTTCGCCCATAACACGAGGTAATTCGACAGTGGCACACCACAGTGCGTTGCTGTGTCACCTGTTTTTGGAGGCGCCGAGAGTCGCGGATCATATGTTTACCTCGGCGGCCGGTGCATTGACCTGCGTCTCAGTAAGAGTAAGCATTGTTAACAAATGCGAGAGTGAATCTCGCCGAATATCGGAGCAGGGTTTGCCTGTTGGAAAGAGGACGGAGCTTGACCCCTCTGCACTTCCCCCAGAATCGCTAAAACGAACACATCTCGTCGAGCTATTTTGCGGGTTTCTAACATGCCTGTGCTTGCTGTGCTGCCTGTGCTTGCTGCCTGTGCTTGCTGTGCTGCCTGTGCTTGCTGCCTGTGCTTGCTGTGCTGCCTGTGCTTGCTGCCTGTGCTTGCTTTGCTGCCTGTGCTTGCTGCCTGTGCTTGCTGCCTGTGCTTGCTGTGCAGCCTGTGCTTGCTGCCTGTTCTTGCTGTGCTGCCTGTGCTTGCTGCATGTGCTTGCTGTGCTGCCTGTGCTTGCTATGCTGCCTGTACAAGCTGCCTGTGCTTGCTGTGCTGCCTGTGCTTGCCGTGCTGCCTGTGCTTGCCGTGCTGCCTGTGCTTGCTGTGCTGCCTGTGCTTGCTGCCTGTGCTTGCTGTGCTGCCTGTGATTGCTGCCTGTGCTTGCTGTGCTGCCTGTGCTTGCTGTGCTGCCTGTGCTGCCTGTGCTTGCTGCCTGTGCTTGCTGTGCTGCCTGTGCTTGCTGCCTGTGCTTGCTGTGCTGCCTGTGCTTGCTGTGCTGCCTGTGCTTGCTGTGCATGCTATGCTGCCTGTACTTGGTGTGCTGCCTGTGCTTGCTGCCTGTGCTTGCTGCCTGTGCTTGCTGTGCTGCCTGTGCTTGGTGTGCTGCCTGTGCTTGCTGCCTGTGCTTGCTGTGCTGCCTGTGCTTGCTGTGCTGCCTGTGCTTGCTGCCTGTGCTTGCTGCCTGTGCTTGCTGTGCTGCCTGTCCTTGCTGCCTGTGCTGCCTGTGCTTGCTGCCTGTGCTTGCTGTGCTGCTTGTGCTTGTTGTGATGCCTGTGCTTGCTGCCCGTGCTTGCTGTGCTGCCTGTGCTTGCTGCCTGTGCTAGCTGCCTGTGCTTGCTGTACTTGCTGTGCTGCCTGTGCTTGATGTGCTGCCTGTGCTTGCTGTGCAGCCTGTGCTTGCTGCCTGTGCTTGCTGTGCTGCCTGCGCTTGCTGCCTGTGCTTGTTGTGCTGCCTGTGCTTGCTGTGCTGCCTGTGCTTGCTGCCTGTGCTGCCTGTGCAAGCTGCCTGTGGTTGCTGTGCTGCCTGTGCTTGCTGCCTGTGCTTGCTGCCTGTGCTTGCTGTGCTGCCTGTGCTTGCTGTGCTGAGTGTGCTTGCTGCCTGTGCTTGCTGTGCTGCCTGTGCTTGCTGCCTGTGCTTACTGTGTTGCCTGTGCTTACTGTGCTACCTGTGCTTGCGGTGCTGCCTGGGCTTGCTCTCTGTGCTTGCTGTACTTGCTGTGCTGCCTGTGCTTGATGTGCTGCCTGTGCTTGCTGTGCTGCCTGTCCTTGCTGCGCAGCCTGTGCTTGCTGCCTGTGCTTGCTGTGCTGCCTGTGCTTGCTGCCTGTGCTGCCTGTACTTGCTGTGCTGCCTGTGCTGCCTGTGCTTGCTGCCTGTGCTTGCTGCCTCTGCTTGATGTGCTGCCTGTGCTTGCTGTGCTGCCTGTGCTTGCTGCCTGTGCTGCCTGTGCTTGCTGTGCTTGCTGCCTGTGCTTGCTGCCTGTGCTTGATGTGCTGCCTGTGCTTGCTGCCTGTGCTTGCTGTGCTTGCTATGCTGCCTGTGCAAGCTGCCTATGCTTGCTGTGCTGCCTGTGCTTGCTGCCTGTGCTTGCTGTGCTGCCTGTGCTTGCTGCCTGTGCTTACTGTGCTGCCTGTGCTTGCTGCCTGTGCTTGCTGTGCTGCCTGTGCTTGCTGTGCTGAGTGTGCTTGCTGTGCTGCCTGTGCTTGCTGCCTGTGCTTACTATGTTGCCTGTGCTTGCTGTGCTGCCTGTGCTTGCTTTGCTGCCTGGGCTTGCTGCCTGTGCTTGCTGTACTTGCTGTGCTGCCTGTGCTTGATGTGCTGCCTGTGCTTGCTGCCTGTGCTTGCTGTGCAGCCTGTGCTTGCTGCCTGTGCTTGCTGTGCTGCCTGTGCTTGCTGCCTGTGCTGCCTGTGCTTGCTGTGCTGCCTGTGCTGCCTGTGCTTGCTGCCTGTGCTTGATGTGCTGCCTGTGCTTGCTGCCTGTGCTTGCTGTGCTTGCTATGCTGCCTGTGCAAGCTGCCTGTGCAAGCTGCCTGTGCTTGCTGTGCTGCCTGTGCTTGCCGCCTGTGCTTGCTGTGCTGCCTGTGCTTGCTGCCTGTGCTTACTGTGTTGCCTGTGCTTGCTGTGCTGCCTGTGCTTGGTGTGCTGCCTGTTCTTGCTGCCTGTGCTTGCTGTGCTGCCTGTGCTTGCTGCCTGTGTTTGCTGTGCTTGCTGTGCTGCCTGTGCTTGCTGTGCTGCCTGTGCTTGCTGCCTGTGCTTACTGTGTTGCCTGTGCTTGCTGTGCTGGCTGTGCTTGGTGTGCTGCCTGTGCTTGCAGTGCTTTCTGTGCTGCCTGTGCTTGATGTGCTGTCTGTGCTTGCTGCCTGTGCTTGCTGTGCAGCCTGTGCTTGCTGCCTGTGCTTGCTGTGCTGCCTGTGCTTGCTGCATGTGCTTGCTGTGCTGCCTGTGCTTGCTATGCTGCCTGTACAAGCTGCCTGTGCTTGCTGTGCTGCCTGTGCTTGCTGCCTGTGCTTGCTGTGCTGCCTGTGCATGCTGTGCTGCCTGTGCATGCTGTGCTGCCTGTGCTTGCTGCCTGTGCTTGCTGTGCTTGCTGTGCTTTCTGTGCTTGTTGTGCTGCCTGTGCTTGCTGCCTGTGATTGCTGCCTGTGCTTGCTGCCTGTGCTTGCTGTGCTGCCTGTGCTTGCTGCCTGTGCTTGCTGTGCTGCCTGTGCTCGCTGCCTGTGCTTGCTGTGCTGCCTGTTAGCGATGCATTTGATTTCGCCCATGACACGCGGTAATTCGACGGTGGCACACGACAGTGCGTTGCTGTGTCACCTGTTTTTGGAGGCGCCGAGAGTCGCGGATCATATGTTTACCTCGGCGGCCGGTGCATTGACCTGCGTCTCAGTAAGAGTAAGCATTGTAAACAAATGCGAGAGTGAATCTCGCCGAAGATCGGAGCAGGCTTTGCCTGTTGGAAAGAGGACGGAGCTTGACCCCTCTGCAATTCCCCCAGAATCGCTCAAACGAACACATCTCGTCGAGCTATTTTGCGGGTTTCTAAGATGCCTGTGCTAGCTGCCTGTGCTTGCTGCCTGTGCTTGCTGCCTGTGCTTGCTGCCTGTGCTTGCTGTGCTGCTTGTGCTTGCTGCCTGTGCTTGCTGTGCTGCCTGTGCTTGCTGCCTGTGCTTGCTGTGCTGCCTGTGCTTGGTGTGCTGCGTGTGCTTGCTGCCTGTGCTTGCTGTGCTGCCTGTGCTTGCTGCCTGTGCTTGCTGCGCTGCCTGTGCTTGCTGCCTGTGCTTGCTGTGCTGCCTGTGCTTGCTGCCTGTGCTTGCTGTGCTGCCTGTGCTTGCTGCCTGTGCTTACTGTGTTGCCTGTGCTTGCTGTGCTGCCTGTGCTTGCTTTGCTGCCTGGGCTTGCTGCCTGTGCTTGCTGTACTTGCTGTGCTGCCTGTGCTTGATGTGCTGCCTGTGCTTGCTGCCTGTGCTTCCTCTGCTGCCTGTCCTTGCTGTGCAGCCTGTGCTTGCTGCCTGTGCTTGCTGTGCTGCCTGTGCTTGCTGCCTGTGCTGCCTGTGCTTGCTGTGCTGCCTGTGCTGCCTGTGCTTGCTGCCTGTGCTTGCTGCCTGTGCTTGATGTGCTGCCTGTGCTTGCTGCCTGTGCTTGCTGTGCTTGCTATGCTGCCTGTGCAAGCTGCCTGTGCAAGCTGCCTGTGCTTGCTGTGCTGCCTGTGCTTGCTGCCTGTGCTTGCTGTGCTGCCTGTGCTTGCTGCATGTGCTTGGTGTGCTGCCTGTGCTTGCTATGCTGCCTGTACAAGCTGCCTGTGCTTGCTGTGCTGCCTGTGCTTGCTGCCTGTGCTTGCTGTGCTGCCTGTGCTTGCTGCCTGTGCTTGCTGTGCTGCCTGTGCTTGCTGCCTGTGCTTGCTGTGCTGCCTGTGCTTGCTGTGCTGCCTGTGCTTGCTGCCTGTGCTTGCTGTGCTGCCTGTGCTTGCTGTGCTGCCTGTGCTTGATGTGCTGCCTGTGCTTGCTGCCTGTGCTTGCTGTGCTGCCTGTGCTTGCTGTGCAGCCTGTGCTTGCTGCCTGTGCTTGCTGTGCTGCCTGTGCTTGCTGCCTGTGCTTGTTGTGCTGCCGGTGCTTGCTATGCTGCCTGTGCAAGCTGCCTGTGCTTGCTGTGCTGCCTGGGCTTGCTGCCTGTGCTTGCTGTGCTGCCTGTGCTTGTTGCCTGTGCTTGCTGTGCTTGCTATGCTGCCTGTGCAAGCTGCCTGTGCTTGCTGTGCTGCCTGTGCTTGCTGCCTGTGCTTGCTGTGCTGCCTGTGCTTGCTGCCTGTGCTTGCTGTGCTTGCTATGCTGCCTGTGCAAGCTGCCTGTGCTTGCTGTGCTGCCTGTGCTTGCTGCCTGTGCTTGCTGCCTGTGCTTGCTGCCTGTGCTTGCTGTGCTGCCTGTGCTTGCTGCCTGTGCTTGCTGTGCTGCCTGTGCTTGCTGTGCTGAGTGTGCTTGCTGCCTGTGCTTGCTGCCTGTGCTTACTGTGTTGCCTGTGCTTGCTGTGCTGCCTGTGCTTGCTTTGCTGCCTGGGCTTGCTGCCTGTGCTTGCTGTACTTGCTGTGCTGCCTGTGCTTGATGTGCTGCCTGTGCTTGCTGCCTGTGGTTGCTGTGCTGCCTGTCCTTGCTGTGCACCCTGTGCTTGCTGCCTGTGCTTTCTGTGCTGCCTGTGCTTGCTGCCTGTGCTTGCTGCCTGTGCTTGATGTGCTGCCTGTGCTTGCTGCCTGTGCTTGCTGTGCTTGCTATGCTGCCTGTGCAAGCTGCCTGTGCTTGCTGCCTGTGCTTGCTGTGCTGCCTGTGCTTGCTGCCTGTGCTTGCTGTGCTGCCTGTGCTTGCTGCCTGTGCTTGCTGTGCTGCCTGTGCTTGCTGTGCTGCCTGTGCTGCCTGTGCTTGCTGGCCGGGCTTGCTGTGCTGCCTGTGCTTGCTGCATGTGCTTGCTGCCTGTGCTTTCTGTGCTGCCTGTGCTTGCTGCCTGTGCTTGCTGCCTGTACTTGCTGTGCCGCCTGTGCTTGTTGTGCTGCCTGTGCTCGCTGTGCTGCCTGTGCTTGCTGCCTGTGCTTGCTGTGCTCGCTATGCTGCCTGTGCAAGCTGCCTGTGGTTGCTGTGCTGCCTGTGCTTGCTGCCTGTGCTTGCTGTGCTGCCTGTGCTTGCTGTGCTGAGTGTGCTTGCTGCCTGTGCTTGCTGTGCTGCCTGTGCTTGCTGCCTGTGCTTACTGTGCTGCCTGTGCTTGCTGTGCTGCCTGGGCTTGCTCTCAGTGCTTGCTGTACTTGCTGTGCTGCCTGTGCTTGATGTGCTGCCTGTGCTTGCTGCCTGTGCTTGCTGTGCTGCCTGTCCTTGCTGTGCAGCCTGTGCTTGCTGCCTGTGCTTGCTGTGCTGCCTGTGCTTGCTGCCTGTGCTGCCTGTGCTGCCTGTGCTTGCTGCCTGTGCTTGATGTGCTGCCTGTGCTTGCTGCCTGTGCTGCCTGTGCTTGCTGTGCTTGCTGCCTGTGCTTGCTGCCTGTGCTTGATGTGCTGCCTGTGCTTGCTGCCTGTGCTTGCTGTGCTTGCTATGCTGCCTGTGCAAGCTGCCTGTGCAAGCTGCCTGTGCTTGCTGTGCTGCCTGTGCTTGCTGCCTGTGCTTGCTGTGCTGCCTGTGCTTACTGTGCTGCCTGTGCTTGCTGTGCTTGCTATGCTGCCTGTGCAAGCTGCCTGTGCTTGCTGTGCTGCCTGTGCTTGCTGTGCTGCCTGTGCTAGCTGCCTGTGCTTGCTGTACTTGCTGTGCTGCCTGTGCTTGATGTGCTGCCTGTGCTTGCTGTGCAGCCTGTGCTTGCTGCCTGTGCTTGCTGTGCTGCCTGCGCTTGCTGCCTGTGCTTGCTGTGCCGCCTGTGCTTGTTGTGCTGCCTGTGCTTGCTGTGCTGCCTGTGCTTGCTGCCTGTGCTTGCTGTGCTCGCTATGCTGCCTGTGCAAGCTGCCTGTGGTTGCTGTGCTGCCTGTGCTTGCTGCCTGTGCTTGCTGTGCTGCCTGTGCTTGCTGTGCTGAGTGTGCTTGATGCCTGTGCTTGCTGTGCTGCCTGTGCTTGCTGCCTGTGCTTACTGTGTTGCCTGTGCTTACTGTGCTGCCTGTGCTTGCTGTGCTGCCTGGGCTTGCTCTCTGTGCTTGCTGTACTTGCTGTGCTGCCTGTGCTTGATGTGCTGCCTGTGCTTGCTGTGCTGCCTGTCCTTGCTGCGCAGCCTGTGCTTGCTGCCTGTGCTTGCTGTGCTGCCTGTGCTTGCTGCCTGTGCTGCCTGTGCTTGCTGTGCTGCCTGTGCTTGCTGCCTGTGCTTGCTGTGCTTGCTATGCTGCCTGTGCAAGCTGCCTGTGCTGCCTGTGCTTGCTGCCTGTGCTTGCTGTGCTGCCTGTGCTTGCTGTGCTGCCTGTGCTTGCTGCCTGTGCTTGTTGTGCTGCCTGTGCTCGCTGTGCTGCCTGTGCTTGCTGCCTGTGCTTGCTGTGCTCGCTATGCTGCCTGTGCAAGCTGCCTGTGGTTGCTGTGCTGCCTGTGCTTGCTGCCTGTGCTTGCTGTGCTGCCTGTGCTTGCTGTGCTGCCTGTGCTTGCTGCCTGTGCTTGCTGTGCTGCCTGTGCTTGTTGTGCTGCCTGTGCTTGCTGCCTGTGATTGCTGCCTGTGCTTGCTGCCTGTGCTTGCTGTGCTGCCTGTGCTTGCTGCCTGTGCTGCCTGTGCTTGCTGTGCTGCCTGTGATTGCTGCCTGTGCTTGCTGTGCTGCCTGTGCTTGCTGCCTGTGCTTGCTGTGCTGCCTGTGCTTGCTGCCTGTCCTTGCTGTGCTGCCTGTGCTTGCTGCCTGTGCTTGCTGTGCTGCCTGTTAGCGATGCATTTGATTTCGCCCATAACACGAGGTAATTCGACAGTGGCACACCACAGTGCGTTGCTGTGTCACCTGTTTTTGGAGGCGCCGAGAGTCGCGGATCATATGTTTACCTCGGCGGCCGGTGCATTGACCTGCGTCTCAGTAAGAGTAAGCATTGTTAACAAATGCGAGAGTGAATCTCGCCGAATATCGGAGCAGGGTTTGCCTGTTGGAAAGAGGACGGAGCTTGACCCCTCTGCACTTCCCCCAGAATCGCTAAAACGAACAAATCTCGTCGAGCTATTTTGCGGGTTTCTAACATGCCTGTGCTTGCTGTGCTGCCTGTGCTTGCTGCCTGTGCTTGCTGTGCTGCCTGTGCTTGCTGCCTGTGCTTGCTGTTATGCCTGTGCTTGCTGCCTGTGCTTGCTTTGCTGCCTGTGCTTGCTGCCTGTGCTTGCTGCCTGTGCTTGCTGTGCAGCCTGTGCTTGCTGCCTGTTCTTGCTGTGCTGCCTGTGCTTGCTGCATGTGCTTGCTGTGCTGCCTGTGCTTGCTATGCTGCCTGTACAAGCTGCCTGTGCTTGCTGTGCTGCCTGTGCTTGCCGTGCTGCCTGTGCTTGCCGTGCTGCCTGTGCTTGCTGTGCTGCCTGTGCTTGCTGCCTGTGCTTGCTGTGCTGCCTGTGATTGCTGCCTGTGCTTGCTGTGCTGCCTGTGCTTGCTGTGCTGCCTGTGCTGCCTGTGCTTGCTGCCTGTGCTTGCTGTGCTGCCTGTGCTTGCTGCCTGTGCTTGCTGTGCTGCCTGTGCTTGCTGTGCTGCCTGTGCTTGCTGTGCATGCTATGCTGCCTGTACT
Organism: Priocnemis perturbator; assembly: GCA_963942575.1. Taxonomy (NCBI): domain Eukaryota; kingdom Metazoa; phylum Arthropoda; class Insecta; order Hymenoptera; family Pompilidae; genus Priocnemis; species Priocnemis perturbator. Next base: position 243,273 of record CAWWDK010000168.1, read on the forward strand.
TGGTGTGCTGCCTGTGCTTGCTGCCTGTGCTTGCTGCCTGTGCTTGCTGTGCTGCCTGTGCTTGGTGTGCTGCCTGTGCTTGCTGCCTGTGCTTGCTGTGCTGCCTGTGCTTGCTGTGCTGCCTGTGCTTGCTGTGCTGCCTGTGCTTGCTGCCTGTGCTTGCTGCCTGTGCTTGCTGTGCTGCCTGTCCTTGCTGCCTGTGCTGCCTGTGCTTGCTGCCTGTGCTTGCTGTGCTGCTTGTGCTTGTTGTGATGCCTGTGCTTGCTGCCCGTGCTTGCTGTGCTGCCTGTGCTTGCTGCCTGTGCTAGCTGCCTGTGCTTGCTGTACTTGCTGTGCTGCCTGTGCTTGATGTGCTGCCTGTGCTTGCTGTGCAGCCTGTGCTTGCTGCCTGTGCTTGCTGTGCTGCCTGCGCTTGCTGCCTGTGCTTGTTGTGCTGCCTGTGCTTGCTGTGCTGCCTGTGCTTGCTGCCTGTGCTGCCTGTGCAAGCTGCCTGTGGTTGCTGTGCTGCCTGTGCTTGCTGCCTGTGCTTGCTGCCTGTGCTTGCTGTGCTGCCTGTGCTTGCTGTGCTGAGTGTGCTTGCTGCCTGTGCTTGCTGTGCTGCCTGTGCTTGCTGCCTGTGCTTACTGTGTTGCCTGTGCTTACTGTGCTACCTGTGCTTGCGGTGCTGCCTGGGCTTGCTCTCTGTGCTTGCTGTACTTGCTGTGCTGCCTGTGCTTGATGTGCTGCCTGTGCTTGCTGTGCTGCCTGTCCTTGCTGCGCAGCCTGTGCTTGCTGCCTGTGCTTGCTGTGCTGCCTGTGCTTGCTGCCTGTGCTGCCTGTGCTTGCTGTGCTTGCTGCCTGTGCTTGCTGCCTGTGCTTGATGTGCTGCCTGTGCTTGCTGCCTGTGCTTGCTGTGCATGCTATGCTGCCTGTGCAAGCTGCCTATGCTTGCTGTGCTGCCTGTGCTTGCTGCCTGTGCTTGCTGTGCTGCCTGTGCTTGCTGCCTGTGCTTACTGTGCTGCCTGTGCTTGCTGCCTGTGCTTGCTGTGCTGCCTGTGCTTGCTGTGCTGAGTGTGCTTGCTGTGCTGCCTGTGCTTGCTGCCTGTGCTTACTATGTTGCCTGTGCTTGCTGTGCTGCCTGTGCTTGCTTTGCTGCCTGGGCTTGCTGCCTGTGCTTGCTGTACTTGCTGTGCTGCCTGTGCTTGATGTGCTGCCTGTGCTTGCTGCCTGTGCTTGCTGTGCTGCCTGTCCTTGCTGTGCAGCCTGTGCTTGCTGCCTGTGCTTGCTGTGCTGCCTGTGCTTGCTGCCTGTGCTGCCTGTGCTTGCTGTGCTGCCTGTGCTGCCTGTGCTTGCTGCCTGTGCTTGATGTGCTGCCTGTGCTTGCTGCCTGTGCTTGCTGTGCTTGCTATGCTGCCTGTGCAAGCTGCCTGTGCAAGCTGCCTGTGCTTGCTGTGCTGCCTGTGCTTGCCGCCTGTGCTTGCTGTGCTGCCTGTGCTTGCTGCCTGTGCTTACTGTGTTGCCTGTGCTTGCTGTGCTGCCTGTGCTTGGTGTGCTGCCTGTTCTTGCTGCCTGTGCTTGCTGTGCTGCCTGTGCTTGCTGCCTGTGTTTGCTGTGCTTGCTGTGCTGCCTGTGCTTGCTGTGCTGCCTGTGCTTGCTGCCTGTGCTTACTGTGTTGCCTGTGCTTGCTGTGCTGGCTGTGCTTGGTGTGCTGCCTGTGCTTGCAGTGCTTTCTGTGCTGCCTGTGCTTGATGTGCTGTCTGTGCTTGCTGCCTGTGCTTGCTGTGCAGCCTGTGCTTGCTGCCTGTGCTTGCTGTGCTGCCTGTGCTTGCTGCATGTGCTTGCTGTGCTGCCTGTGCTTGCTATGCTGCCTGTACAAGCTGCCTGTGCTTGCTGTGCTGCCTGTGCTTGCTGCCTGTGCTTGCTGTGCTGCCTGTGCATGCTGTGCTGCCTGTGCATGCTGTGCTGCCTGTGCTTGCTGCCTGTGCTTGCTGTGCTTGCTGTGCTTTCTGTGCTTGTTGTGCTGCCTGTGCTTGCTGCCTGTGATTGCTGCCTGTGCTTGCTGCCTGTGCTTGCTGTGCTGCCTGTGCTTGCTGCCTGTGCTTGCTGTGCTGCCTGTGCTCGCTGCCTGTGCTTGCTGTGCTGCCTGTTAGCGATGCATTTGATTTCGCCCATGACACGCGGTAATTCGACGGTGGCACACGACAGTGCGTTGCTGTGTCACCTGTTTTTGGAGGCGCCGAGAGTCGCGGATCATATGTTTACCTCGGCGGCCGGTGCATTGACCTGCGTCTCAGTAAGAGTAAGCATTGTAAACAAATGCGAGAGTGAATCTCGCCGAAGATCGGAGCAGGCTTTGCCTGTTGGAAAGAGGACGGAGCTTGACCCCTCTGCAATTCCCCCAGAATCGCTCAAACGAACACATCTCGTCGAGCTATTTTGCGGGTTTCTAAGATGCCTGTGCTAGCTGCCTGTGCTTGCTGCCTGTGCTTGCTGCCTGTGCTTGCTGCCTGTGCTTGCTGTGCTGCTTGTGCTTGCTGCCTGTGCTTGCTGTGCTGCCTGTGCTTGCTGCCTGTGCTTGCTGTGCTGCCTGTGCTTGGTGTGCTGCGTGTGCTTGCTGCCTGTGCTTGCTGTGCTGCCTGTGCTTGCTGCCTGTGCTTGCTGCGCTGCCTGTGCTTGCTGCCTGTGCTTGCTGTGCTGCCTGTGCTTGCTGCCTGTGCTTGCTGTGCTGCCTGTGCTTGCTGCCTGTGCTTACTGTGTTGCCTGTGCTTGCTGTGCTGCCTGTGCTTGCTTTGCTGCCTGGGCTTGCTGCCTGTGCTTGCTGTACTTGCTGTGCTGCCTGTGCTTGATGTGCTGCCTGTGCTTGCTGCCTGTGCTTCCTCTGCTGCCTGTCCTTGCTGTGCAGCCTGTGCTTGCTGCCTGTGCTTGCTGTGCTGCCTGTGCTTGCTGCCTGTGCTGCCTGTGCTTGCTGTGCTGCCTGTGCTGCCTGTGCTTGCTGCCTGTGCTTGCTGCCTGTGCTTGATGTGCTGCCTGTGCTTGCTGCCTGTGCTTGCTGTGCTTGCTATGCTGCCTGTGCAAGCTGCCTGTGCAAGCTGCCTGTGCTTGCTGTGCTGCCTGTGCTTGCTGCCTGTGCTTGCTGTGCTGCCTGTGCTTGCTGCATGTGCTTGGTGTGCTGCCTGTGCTTGCTATGCTGCCTGTACAAGCTGCCTGTGCTTGCTGTGCTGCCTGTGCTTGCTGCCTGTGCTTGCTGTGCTGCCTGTGCTTGCTGTGCTGCCTGTGCTTGCTGCCTGTGCTTGCTGTGCTGCCTGTGCTTGCTGCCTGTGCTTGCTGTGCTGCCTGTGCTCGCTGCCTGTGCTTGCTGTGCTGCCTGTTAGCGATGCATTTGATTTCGCCCATGACACGCGGTAATTCGACAGTGGCACACGACAGTGCGTTGCTGTGTCACCTGTTTTTGGAGGCGCCGAGAGTCGCGGATCATATGTTTACCTCGGCGGCCGGTGCATTGACCTGCGTCTCAGTAAGAGTAAGCATTGTAAACAAATGCGAGAGTGAATCTCGCCGAAAATCGGAGGAGGCTTTGCCTGTTGGAAAGAGGACGGAGCTTGACCCCTCTGCAATTCCCCCAGAATCGCTAAAACGAACACATCTCGTCGAGCTATTTTGCGGGTTTCTAAGATGCCTGTGCTAGCTGCCTGTGCTTGCTGCCTGTGCTTGCTGTGCTGCTTGTGCTTGCTGCCTGTGCTTGCTGTGCTGCCTGTGCTTGCTGCCTGTGCTTGCTGTGCTGCCTGTGCTTGGTGTGCTGCGTGTGCTTGCTGCCTGTGCTTGCTGTGCTGCCTGTGCTTGCTGCCTGTGCTTGCTGTGCTGCCTGTGCTTGCTGCCTGTGCTTGCTGTGCTGCCTGTTAGCGATGCATTTGATTTCGCCCATAACACGAGGTAATTCGACAGTGGCACACGACAGTGCGTTGCTGTGTCACCTGTTTTTGGAGGCGCCGAGAGTCGCGGATCATATGTTTACCTCGGCGGCCGGTGCATTGACCTGCGTCTCAGTAAGAGTAAGCATTGTTAACAAATGCGAGAGTGAATCTCGCCGAAGATCGGAGCAGCGTTTGCCTGTTGGAAAGAGGACGGAGCTTGACCCCTCTGCACTTCCCCCAGGATCGCTAAAACGAACACATCTCGTCGAGCTATTTTGCGGGTTTCTAACTTGCCTGCGCTTGCTGTGCTGTCTGCGCTTGCTGTGCTGCCTGTACTTGCTGTGCTGCCTGTGCTTGCTGCCTGTGCTTGCTGCCTGTGCTTGCTGTGCTTGCTATGCTGCCTGTGCAAGCTGCCTGTGCTTGCTGTGCTGCCTGTGCTTGCTGCCTGTGCTTGCTGCCTGTGCTTGCTGTGCTGCTTGTGCTTGCTGCCTGTGCTTGCTGTGCTGCCTGTGCTTGCTGCCTGTGCTTGCTGTGCTGCCTGTGCTTGCTGCCTGTGCTTGCTGTGCTGCCTGTGCTTGCTGTGCTGCCTGTGCTTGCTGCCTGTGCTTGCTGTGCTGCCTGTGCTTGCTGCCTGTGCTTACTGTGTTGCCTGTGCTTGCTGTGCTGCCTGTGCTTGGTGTGCTGCCTGTGCTTGCTGCCTGTGCTTGCTGTGCTGCCTGTGCTTGCTGCCTGTGCTGCCAGTGCTTGGTGCCTGTGCTTGCTGCCTGTGCTTGCTGCCTGTGCTTGCTGTGCTGCCTGTGCTTGCTGCCTGTGCTTGCTGTGCTGCCTGTGCTTGCTGCCTGTGCTTGCTTTGCTGCCTGTGCTTGCTGCCTGTGCTTGCTGCCTGTGCTTGCTGTGCTGCCTGTGCTTGATGTGCTGCCTGTGCTTGCTGTGCTGCCTGTCCTTGCTGCGCAGCCTGTGCTTGCTGCCTGTGCTTGCTGTGCTGCCTGTGCTTGCTGCCTGTGCTGCCTGTGCTTGCTGTGCTGCCTGTGCTGCCTGTGCTTGCTGCCTGTGCTTGCTGCCTCTGCTTGATGTGCTGCCTGTGCTTGCTGTGCTGCCTGTGCTTGCTGCCTGTGCTGCCTGTGCTTGCTGTGCTTGCTGCCTGTGCTTGATGTGCTGCCTGTGCTTGCTGCCTGTGCTTGCTGTGCTTGCTATGCTGCCTGTGCAAGCTGCCTGTGCTTGCTGTGCTGCCTGTGCTTGCTGCCTGTGCTTGCTGTGCTGCCTGTGCTTGCTGCCTGCGCTTACTGTGCTGCCTGTGCTTGCTGCCTGTGCTTGCTGTGCTGCCTGTTCTTGCTGTGCTGAGTGTGCTTGCTGTGCTGCCTGTGCTTGCTGCCTGTGCTTACTATGTTGCCTGTGCTTGCTGTGCTGCCTGTGCTTGCTTTGCTGCCTGGGCTTGCTGCCTGTGCTTGCTGTACTTGCTGTGCTGCCTGTGCTTGATGTGCTGCCTGTGCTTGCTGCCTGTGCTTGCTGTGCTGCCTGTCCTTGCTGTGCAGCCTGTGCTTGCTGCCTGTGCTTGCTGTGCTGCCTGTGCTTGCTGCCTGTGCTGCCTGTGCTTGCTGTGCTGCCTGTGCTGCCTGTGCTTGCTGCCTGTGCTTGCTGCCTGTGCTTGATGTGCTGCCTGTGCTTGCTGCCTGTGCTTGCTGTGCTTGCTATGCTGCCTGTGCAAGATGCCTGTGCAAGCTGCCTGTGCTTGCTGTGCTGCCTGTGCTTGCCGCCTGTGCTTGCTGTGCTGCCTGTGCTTGCTGCCTGTGCTTACTGTGTTGCCTGTGCTTGCTGTGCTGCCTGTGCTTGGTGTGCTGCCTGTTCTTGCTGCCTGTGCTTGCTGTGCTGCCTGTGCTTGCTGCCTGTGTTTGCTGTGCTTGCTGTGCTGCCTGTGCTTGCTGTGCTGCCTGTGATTGCTGCCTGTGCTTACTGTGTTGCCTGTGCTTGCTGTGCTGGCTGTGCTTGGTGTGCTGCCTGTGCTTGCTGCCTGTGCTTGCAGTGCTTTCTGTGCTGCCTGTGCTTGATGTGCTGTCTGTGCTTGCTGCCTGTGCTTGCTGTGCAGCCTGTGCTTGCTGCCTGTGCTTGCTGTGCTGCCTGTGCTTGCTGCATGTGCTTGCTGTGCTGCCTGTGCTTGCTATGCTGCCTGTACAAGCTGCCTGTGCTTGCTGTGCTGCCTGTGCTTGCTGCCTGTGCTTGCTGTGCTGCCTGTGCATGCTGTGTTGCCTGTGCATGCTGTGCTGCCTGTGCTTGCTGCCTGTGCTTGCTGTGCTTGCTGTGCTGCCTGTGCTTGTTGTGCTGCCTGTGCTTGCTGCCTGTGATTGCTGCCTGTGCTTGCTGCCTGTGCTTGCTGTGCTGCCTGTGATTGCTGCCTGTGCTTGCTGTGCTGCCTGTGCTTGCTGTGCTGCCTGTGCTTGCTGCCTGTGCTTGCTGTGCTGCCTGTGCTTGCTGCCTGTGCTTGCTGTGCTGCCTGTGCTCGCTGCCTGTGCTTGCTGTGCTGCCTGTTAGCGATGCATTTGATTTCGCCCATGACACGCGGTAATTCGACGGTGGCACACGACAGTGCGTTGCTGTGTCACCTGTTTTTGGAGGCGCCGAGAGTCGCGGATCATATGTTTACCTCGGCGGCCGGTGCATTGACCTGCGTCTCAGTAAGAGTAAGCATTGTAAACAAATGCGAGAGTGAATCTCGCCGAAGATCGGAGCAGGCTTTGCCTGTTGGAAAGAGGACGGAGCTTGACCCCTCTGCAATTCCCCCAGAATCGCTAAAACGAACACATCTCGTCGAGCTATTTTGCGGGTTTCTAAGATGCCTGTGCTAGCTGCCTGTGCTTGCTGCCTGTGCTTGCTGCCTGTGCTTGCTGCCTGTCCTTGCTGCGCAGCCTGTGCTTGCTGCCTGTGCTTGCTGTGCTGCCTGTGCTTGCTGCCTGTGCTGCCTGTGCTTGCTGTGCTGCCTGTGCTGCCTGTGCTTGCTGCCTGTGCTTGCTGCCTCTGCTTGATGTGCTGCCTGTGCTTGCTGTGCTGCCTGTGCTTGCTGCCTGTGCTGCCTGTGCTTGCTGTGCTTGCTGCCTGTGCTTGCTGCCTGTGCTTGATGTGCTGCCTGTGCTTGCTGCCTGTGCTTGCTGTGCTTGCTATGCTGCCTGTGCAAGCTGCCTGTGCTTGCTGTGCTGCCTGTGCTTGCTGCCTGTGCTTGCTGTGCTGCCTGTGCTTGCTGCCTGCGCTTACTGTGCTGCCTGTGCTTGCTGCCTGTGCTTGCTGTGCTGCCTGTTCTTGCTGTGCTGAGTGTGCTTGCTGTGCTGCCTGTGCTTGCTGCCTGTGCTTACTATGTTGCCTGTGCTTGCTGTGCTGCCTGTGCTTGCTTTGCTGCCTGGGCTTGCTGCCTGTGCTTGCTGTACTTGCTGTGCTGCCTGTGCTTGATGTGCTGCCTGTGCTTGCTGCCTGTGCTTGCTGTGCTGCCTGTCCTTGCTGTGCAGCCTGTGCTTGCTGCCTGTGCTTGCTGTGCTGCCTGTGCTTGCTGCCTGTGCTGCCTGTGCTTGCTGTGCTGCCTGTGCTGCCTGTGCTTGCTGCCTGTGCTTGCTGCCTGTGCTTGATGTGCTGCCTGTGCTTGCTGCCTGTGCTTGCTGTGCTTGCTATGCTGCCTGTGCAAGATGCCTGTGCAAGCTGCCTGTGCTTGCTGTGCTGCCTGTGCTTGCCGCCTGTGCTTGCTGTGCTGCCTGTGCTTGCTGCCTGTGCTTACTGTGTTGCCTGTGCTTGCTGTGCTGCCTGTGCTTGGTGTGCTGCCTGTTCTTGCTGCCTGTGCTTGCTGTGCTGCCTGTGCTTGCTGCCTGTGTTTGCTGTGCTTGCTGTGCTGCCTGTGCTTGCTGTGCTGCCTGTGATTGCTGCCTGTGCTTGCTGTGCTGCCTGTGCTTGCTGCCTGTGCTTGCTGTACTTGCTGTGCTGCCTGTGCTTGCTGTGCTGCCTCTGCTTGCTGCCTGTGCTACCTGTGCTTGCTGTGCTGCCTGTGCTTGCTGCCTGTGCTTGCTGCCTGTGCTTGCTGTGCTGCCTGTGCTTGCTGCCTGTGTTTGCTGTGCTTGCTGTGCTGCCTGTGCTTGCTGCCTGTGCTTGCAGTGCTTTCTGTGCTGCCTGTGCTTGATGTGCTGTCTGTGCTTGCTGCCTGTGCTTGCTGTGCAGCCTGTGCTTGCTGCCTGTGCTTGCTGTGCTGCCTGTGCTTGCTGCCTGTGCTTGCTGTGCTGCCTGTGCTTGCTGCCTGTGCTTGCTGTGCTGCCTGTGCTCGCTGCCTGTGCTTGCTGTGCTGCCTGTTAGCGATGCATTTGATTTCGCCCATGACACGCGGTAATTCGACGGTGGCACACGACAGTGCGTTGCTGTGTCACCTGTTTTTGGAGGCGCCGAGAGTCGCGGATCATATGTTTACCTCGGCGGCCGGTGCATTGACCTGCGTCTCAGTAAGAGTAAGCATTGTAAACAAATGCGAGAGTGAATCTCGCCGAAGATCGGAGCAGGCTTTGCCTGTTGGAAAGAGGACGGAGCTTGACCCCTCTGCAATTCCCCCAGAATCGCTAAAACGAACACATCTCGTCGAGCTATTTTGCGGGTTTCTAAGATGCCTGTGCTAGCTGCCTGTGCTTGCTGCCTGTGCTTGCTGCCTGTGCTTGCTGCCTGTCCTTGCTGCGCAGCCTGTGCTTGCTGCCTGTGCTTGCTGTGCTGCCTGTGCTTGCTGCCTGTGCTGCCTGTGCTTGCTGTGCTGCCTGTGCTGCCTGTGCTTGCTGCCTGTGCTTGCTGCCTCTGCTTGATGTGCTGCCTGTGCTTGCTGTGCTGCCTGTGCTTGCTGCCTGTGCTGCCTGTGCTTGCTGTGCTTGCTGCCTGTGCTTGCTGCCTGTGCTTGATGTGCTGCCTGTGCTTGCTGCCTGTGCTTGCTGTGCTTGCTATGCTGCCTGTGCAAGCTGCCTGTGCTTGCTGTGCTGCCTGTGCTTGCTGCCTGTGCTTGCTGTGCTGCCTGTGCTTGCTGCCTGCGCTTACTGTGCTGCCTGTGCTTGCTGCCTGTGCTTGCTGTGCTGCCTGTTCTTGCTGTGCTGAGTGTGCTTGCTGTGCTGCCTGTGCTTGCTGCCTGTGCTTACTATGTTGCCTGTGCTTGCTGTGCTGCCTGTGCTTGCTTTGCTGCCTGGGCTTGCTGCCTGTGCTTGCTGTACTTGCTGTGCTGCCTGTGCTTGATGTGCTGCCTGTGCTTGCTGCCTGTGCTTGCTGTGCTGCCTGTCCTTGCTGTGCAGCCTGTGCTTGCTGCCTGTGCTTGCTGTGCTGCCTGTGCTTGCTGCCTGTGCTGCCTGTGCTTGCTGTGCTGCCTGTGCTGCCTGTGCTTGCTGCCTGTGCTTGCTGCCTGTGCTTGATGTGCTGCCTGTGCTTGCTGCCTGTGCTTGCTGTGCTTGCTATGCTGCCTGTGCAAGATGCCTGTGCAAGCTGCCTGTGCTTGCTGTGCTGCCTGTGCTTGCCGCCTGTGCTTGCTGTGCTGCCTGTGCTTGCTGCCTGTGCTTACTGTGTTGCCTGTGCTTGCTGTGCTGCCTGTGCTTGGTGTGCTGCCTGTTCTTGCTGCCTGTGCTTGCTGTGCTGCCTGTGCTTGCTGCCTGTGTTTGCTGTGCTTGCTGTGCTGCCTGTGCTTGCTGTGCTGCCTGTGATTGCTGCCTGTGCTTGCTGTGCTGCCTGTGCTTGCTGCCTGTGCTTGCTGTACTTGCTGTGCTGCCTGTGCTTGCTGTGCTGCCTCTGCTTGCTGCCTGTGCTACCTGTGCTTGCTGTGCTGCCTGTGCTTGCTGCCTGTGCTTGCTGCCTGTGCTTGCTGTGCTGCCTGTGCTTGCTGCCTGTGCTTGCTGTACTTGCTGTGCTGCCTGTGCTTGCTGTGCTGCCTCTGCTTGCTGCCTGTGCTACCTGTGCTTGCTGTGCTGCCTGTGCTTGCTGCCTGTGCTTGCTGCCTGTGCTTGCTGTGCTGCCTGTGCTTGCTGCCTGTGCTTGCTGCCTGTGCTTGCTGTGCTGCCTGTCCTTGCTGCCTGTGCTTGCTGTGCTGCATGTGCTTGCTGTGCTGCCTGTGCTTGCTGCCTGTGCTTGCTATGCTGCCTGTGCTTGCTGCCTGTGCTTGCTGTGCTGCCTGTGCTTGCTGCCTGTGCTTGCTATGCTGCCTGTGCAAGCTGCCTGTGCTGCCTGTGCTTGCTGCGTGTGCTTGCTCTGCTGCCTGTGCTTGCTGCCTGTGCTTGTTGTGCTGCCTGTGCTTGCTGTGCTGCCAGTGCTTGCTGCCTGTGCTTGCTGTGCTGCCTGTGCTTGCTGCCTGTGTTTGCTTTGTTACCTGTGCTTGCTGCCTGTGCTTGCTGTGCTGCCTGTGCTTGCTGTGCTGCCTGTGCTTGCTGCCTGTGCTTGCTGTGCTGCCTGTGCTTGCTGCCTGTGCTTGCTGTGCTGCCTGTGCTTGCTTCCTGTGCTTACTGTGTTGCCTGTGCTTGCTGTGCTGCCTGTGCTTGGTGTGCTGCCTGTGCTTGCTGCCTGTGCTTGCTGTGCTGCCTGTGCTTGATGTGCTGCCTGTGCTTGCTGCCTGTGCTTGCTGTGCTACCTGTGCTTGCTGCCTGTGCTTGCTGTGCTGCCTGTGCTTGCTGTGCTGCCTGTGCTTGCTGCCTGTGCTTGCTATGCTGCCTGTACTTGCTGTGCTGCCTGTTAGCGATGCATTTGATTTCGCCCATAACACGCGGTAATTCGACAGTGGCACATGACAGTGCGTTGCTGTGTCACCTGTTTTCGGAGGCGCCGAGAGTCGCGGATCATATGTTTACCTCGGCGGCCGGTGCATTGACCTGCGTCTCAGTAAGAGTAAGCATTGTAAACAAATGCGAGAGTGAATCTCGCCGAAGATCGGAGCAGGCTTTGCCTGTTGGAAAGAGGACGGAGCTTGACCCCTCTGCACTTCCCCCATAAACGCTAAAACGAAAACATCTCGTCGAGCTATTTTGCGGGTTTCTAACATGCCTGTGCTAGCTGCCTGTGCTTGCTGTGCTGCCTGTGCTTGCTGCCCGTGCTTGCTGCCTGTGCTTGCTGTGCTCCCTGTGCTTGCTGCCTGTGCTTGCTGTGCTGCCTGTGCTTGCTGCCTGTGCTTGCTGTGCTGCCTGTGCTTGCTGCCTGTGCTTGCTGTGCTGCCTGTGCTTGCTGTGCTGCCTGTGCTTGATGTGCTGCCTGTGCTTGCTGCCTGTGCTTGCTGTGCTGCCTGTGCTTGCTGTGCAGCCTGTGCTTGCTGCCTGTGCTTGCTGTGCTGCCTGTGCTTGCTGCCTGTGCTTGTTGTGCTGCCGGTGCTTGCTGTGCTTGCTATGCTGCCTGTGCAAGCTGCCTGTGCTTGCTGTGCTGCCTGGGCTTGCTGCCTGTGCTTGCTGTGCTGCCTGTGCTTGTTGCCTGTGCTTGCTGTGCTTGCTATGCTGCCTGTGCAAGCTGCCTGTGCTTGCTGTGCTGCCTGTGCTTGCTGCCTGTGCTTGCTGTGCTGCCTGTGCTTGCTGCCTGTGCTTGCTGTGCTGGCTATGCTGCCTGTGCAAGCTGCCTGTGCTTGCTGTGCTGCCTGTGCTTGCTGCCTGTGCTTGCTGCCTGTGCTTGCTGCCTGTGCTTGCTGCCTGTGCTTGCTGTGCTGCCTGTGCTTGCTGTGCTGAGTGTCCTTGCTGCCTGTGCTTGCTGTGCTGCCTGTGCTTGCTGCCTGTGCTTACTGTGTTGCCTGTGCTTGCTGTGCTGCCTGTGCTTGCTTTGCTGCCTGGGCTTGCTGCCTGTGCTTGCTGTACTTGCTGTGCTGCCTGTGCTTGATGTGCTGCCTGTGCTTGCTGCCTGTGGTTGCTGTGCTGCCTGTCCTTGCTGTGCAGCCTGTGCTTGCTGCCTGTGCTTTCTGTGCTGCCTGTGCTTGCTGCCTGTGCTTGCTGCCTGTGCTTGATGTGCTGCCTGTGCTTGCTGCCTGTGCTTGCTGTGCTTGCTATGCTGCCTGTGCAAGCTGCCTGTGCTTGCTGCCTGTGCTTGCTGTGCTGCCTGTGCTTGCTGCCTGTGCTTGCTGTGCTGCCTGTGCTTGCTGCCTGTGCTTGCTGTGCTGCCTGTGCTTGCTGTGCTGCCTGTGCTGCCTGTGCTTGCTGGCCGGGCTTGCTGTGCTGCCTGTGCTTGCTGCATGTGCTTGCTGCCTGTGCTTTCTGTGCTGCCTGTGCTTGCTGCCTGTGCTTGCTGCCTGTACTTGCTGTGCCGCCTGTGCTTGTTGTGCTGCCTGTGCTCGCTGTGCTGCCTGTGCTTGCTGCCTGTGCTTGCTGTGCTCGCTATGCTGCCTGTGCAAGCTGCCTGTGGTTGCTGTGCTGCCTGTGCTTGCTGCCTGTGCTTGCTGTGCTGCCTGTGCTTGCTGTGCTGAGTGTGCTTGCTGCCTGTGCTTGCTGTGCTGCCTGTGCTTGCTGCCTGTGCTTACTGTGCTGCCTGTGCTTGCTGTGCTGCCTGGGCTTGCTCTCAGTGCTTGCTGTACTTGCTGTGCTGCCTGTGCTTGATGTGCTGCCTGTGCTTGCTGCCTGTGCTTGCTGTGCTGCCTGTCCTTGCTGTGCAGCCTGTGCTTGCTGCCTGTGCTTGCTGTGCTGCCTGTGCTTGCTGCCTGTGCTGCCTGTGCTGCCTGTGCTGCCTGTGCTTGCTGCCTGTGCTTGATGTGCTGCCTGTGCTTGCTGTGCTGCCTGTGCTTGCTGCCTGTGCTGCCTGTGCTTGCTGTGCTTGCTGCCTGTGCTTGCTGCCTGTGCTTGATGTGCTGCCTGTGCTTGCTGCCTGTGCTTGCTGTGCTTGCTATGCTGCCTGTGCAAGCTGCCTGTGCTTGCTGCCTGTGCTTGCTGTGCTGCCTGTGCTTGCTGCCTGTGCTTGCTGTGCTGCCTGTGCTTGCTGCCTGTGCTTGCTGTGCTGCCTGTGCTTGCTGTGCTTGCTATGCTGCCTGTGCAAGCTGCCTGTGCTTGCTGTGCTGCCTGTGCTTGCTGTGCTGCCTGTGCTAGCTGCCTGTGCTTGCTGTACTTGCTGTGCTGCCTGTGCTTGATGTGCTGCCTGTGCTTGCTGTGCAGCCTGTGCTTGCTGCCTGTGCTTGCTGTGCTGCCTGCGCTTGCTGCCTGTGCTTGCTGTGCCGCCTGTGCTTGTTGTGCTGCCTGTGCTTGCTGTGCTGCCTGTGCTTGCTGCCTGTGCTTGCTGTGCTCGCTATGCTGCCTGTGCAAGCTGCCTGTGGTTGCTGTGCTGCCTGTGCTTGCTGCCTGTGCTTGCTGTGCTGCCTGTGCTTGCTGTGCTGAGTGTGCTTGCTGCCTGTGCTTGCTGTGCTGCCTGTGCTTGCTGCCTGTGCTTACTGTGTTGCCTGTGCTTACTGTGCTGCCTGTGCTTGCTGTGCTGCCTGGGCTTGCTCTCTGTGCTTGCTGTACTTGCTGTGCTGCCTGTGCTTGATGTGCTGCCTGTGCTTGCTGCCTGTGCTTGCTGTGCTGCCTGTCCTTGCTGCGCAGCCTGTGCTTGCTGCCTGTGCTTGCTGTGCTGCCTGTGCTTGCTGCCTGTGCTGCCTGTGCTTGCTGTGCTGCCTGTGCTTGCTGCCTGTGCTTGCTGTGCTCGCTATGCTGCCTGTGCAAGCTGCCTGTGGTTGCTGTGCTGCCTGTGCTTGCTGCCTGTGCTTGCTGTGCTGCCTGTGCTTGCTGTGCTGAGTGTGCTTGCTGCCTGTGCTTGCTGTGCTGCCTGTGCTTGCTGCCTGTGCTTACTGTGCTACCTGTGCTTGCGGTGCTGCCTGGGCTTGCTCCCTGTGCTTGCTGTACTTGCTGTGCTGCCTGTGCTTGATGTGCTGCCTGTGCTTGCTGTGCTGCCTGTCCTTGCTGCGCAGCCTGTGCTTGCTGCCTGTGCTTGCTGTGCTGCCTGTGCTTGCTGCCTGTGCTGCCTGTGCTTGCTGTGCTGCCTGTGCTGCCTGTGCTTGCTGCCTGTGCTTGCTGCCTCTGCTTGATGTGCTGCCTGTGCTTGCTGTGCTGCCTGTGCTTGCTGCCTGTGCTGCCTGTGCTTGCTGTGCTTGCTGCCTGTGCTTGCTGCCTGTGCTTGATGTGCTGCCTGTGCTTGCTGCCTGTGCTTGCTGTGCTTGCTATGCTGCCTGTGCAAGCTGCCTGTGCTTGCTGTGCTGCCTGTGCTTGCTGCCTGTGCTTGCTGTGCTGCCTGTGCTTGCTGCCTGTGCTTACTGTGCTGCCTGTGCTTGCTGCCTGTGCTTGCTGTGCTGCCTGTTCTTGCTGTGCTGAGTGTGCTTGCTGTGCTGCCTGTGCTTGCTGCCTGTGCTTACTATGTTGCCTGTGCTTGATGTGCTGCCTGTGCTTGCTGCCTGTGCTTGCTGTGCTGCCTGTCCTTGCTGTGCAGCCTGTGCTTGCTGCCTGTGCTTGCTGTGCTGCCTGTGCTTGCTGCCTGTGCTGCCTGTGCTTGCTGTGCTGCCTGTGCTGCCTGTGCTTGCTGCCTGTGCTTGCTGCCTGTGCTTGATGTGCTGCCTGTGCTTGCTGCCTGTGCTTGCTATGCTGCCTGTGCAAGCTGCCTGTGCAAGCTGCCTGTGCTTGCTGTGCTGCCTGTGCTTGCCGCCTGTGCTTGCTGTGCTGCCTGTGCTTGCTGCCTGTGCTTACTGTGTTGCCTGTGCTTGCTGTGCTGCCTGTGCTTGGTGTGCTGCCTGTTCTTGCTGCCTGTGCTTGCTGTGCTGCCTGTGCTTGCTGTGCTGCCTGTGCTTGCTGCCTGTGCTTGCTGTGCTTGCTGTGCTGCCTGTGCTTGCTGCCTGTGCTTGCTGTGCTGCCTGTGCTTGCTTCCTGTGCTTACTGTGTTGCCTGTGCTTGCTGTGCTGCCTGTGCTTGGTGTGCTGCCTGTGCTTGCTGCCTGTGCTTGCTGTGCTGCCTGTGCTTGATGTGCTGCCTGTGCTAGCTGCCTGTGCTTGCTGTGCTGCCTGTGCTTGCTGCCCGTGCTTGCTGCCTGTGCTTGCTGTGCTCCCTGTGCTTGCTGCCTGTGCTTGCTGTGCTGCCTCTGCTTGCTGCCTGTGCTACCTGTGCTTGCTGTGCTGCCTGTGCTTGCTGCCTGTGCTTGCTGCCTGTGCTTGCTGTGCTGCCTGTGCTTGCTGCCTGTGCTTGCTGCCTGTGCTTGCTGTGCTGCCTGTCCTTGCTGCCTGTGCTTGCTGTGCTGCATGTGCTTGCTGTGCTGCCTGTGCTTGCTGCCTGTGCTTGCTATGCTGCCTGTGCTTGCTGCCTGTGCTTGCTGTGCTGCCTGTGCTTGCTGCCTGTGCTTGCTATGCTGCCTGTGCAAGCTGCCTGTGCTGCCTGTGCTTGCTGCGTGTGCTTGCTCTGCTGCCTGTGCTTGCTGCCTGTGCTTGTTGTGCTGCCTGTGCTTGCTGTGCTGCCAGTGCTTGCTGCCTGTGCTTGCTGTGCTGCCTGTGCTTGCTGCCTGTGTTTGCTTTGTTACCTGTGCTTGCTGCCTGTGCTTGCTGTGCTGCCTGTGCTTGCTGTGCTGCCTGTGCTTGCTGCCTGTGCTTGCTGTGCTGCCTGTGCTTGCTGCCTGTGCTTGCTGTGCTGCCTGTGCTTGCTTCCTGTGCTTACTGTGTTGCCTGTGCTTGCTGTGCTGCCTGTGCTTGGTGTGCTGCCTGTGCTTGCTGCCTGTGCTTGCTGTGCTGCCTGTGCTTGATGTGCTGCCTGTGCTTGCTGCCTGTGCTTGCTGTGCTACCTGTGCTTGCTGCCTGTGCTTGCTGTGCTGCCTGTGCTTGCTGTGCTGCCTGTGCTTGCTGCCTGTGCTTGCTATGCTGCCTGTACTTGCTGTGCTGCCTGTTAGCGATGCATTTGATTTCGCCCATAACACGCGGTAATTCGACAGTGGCACATGACAGTGCGTTGCTGTGTCACCTGTTTTCGGAGGCGCCGAGAGTCGCGGATCATATGTTTACCTCGGCGGCCGGTGCATTGACCTGCGTCTCAGTAAGAGTAAGCATTGTAAACAAATGCGAGAGTGAATCTCGCCGAAGATCGGAGCAGGCTTTGCCTGTTGGAAAGAGGACGGAGCTTGACCCCTCTGCACTTCCCCCATAAACGCTAAAACGAAAACATCTCGTCGAGCTATTTTGCGGGTTTCTAACATGCCTGTGCTAGCTGCCTGTGCTTGCTGTGCTGCCTGTGCTTGCTGCCCGTGCTTGCTGCCTGTGCTTGCTGTGCTCCCTGTGCTTGCTGCCTGTGCTTGCTGTGCTGCCTGTGCTTGCTGCCTGTGCTTGCTGTGCTGCCTGTGCTTGCTGCCTGTGCTTGCTGTGCTGCCTGTGCTTGCTGTGCTGCCTGTGCTTGATGTGCTGCCTGTGCTTGCTGCCTGTGCTTGCTGTGCTGCCTGTGCTTGCTGTGCAGCCTGTGCTTGCTGCCTGTGCTTGCTGTGCTGCCTGTGCTTGCTGCCTGTGCTTGTTGTGCTGCCGGTGCTTGCTGTGCTTGCTATGCTGCCTGTGCAAGCTGCCTGTGCTTGCTGTGCTGCCTGGGCTTGCTGCCTGTGCTTGCTGTGCTGCCTGTGCTTGTTGCCTGTGCTTGCTGTGCTTGCTATGCTGCCTGTGCAAGCTGCCTGTGCTTGCTGTGCTGCCTGTGCTTGCTGCCTGTGCTTGCTGTGCTGCCTGTGCTTGCTGCCTGTGCTTGCTGTGCTGGCTATGCTGCCTGTGCAAGCTGCCTGTGCTTGCTGTGCTGCCTGTGCTTGCTGCCTGTGCTTGCTGCCTGTGCTTGCTGCCTGTGCTTGCTGCCTGTGCTTGCTGTGCTGCCTGTGCTTGCTGTGCTGAGTGTGCTTGCTGCCTGTGCTTGCTGTGCTGCCTGTGCTTGCTGCCTGTGCTTACTGTGTTGCCTGTGCTTGCTGTGCTGCCTGTGCTTGCTTTGCTGCCTGGGCTTGCTGCCTGTGCTTGCTGTACTTGCTGTGCTGCCTGTGCTTGATGTGCTGCCTGTGCTTGCTGCCTGTGGTTGCTGTGCTGCCTGTCCTTGCTGTGCAGCCTGTGCTTGCTGCCTGTGCTTTCTGTGCTGCCTGTGCTTGCTGCCTGTGCTTGCTGCCTGTGCTTGATGTGCTGCCTGTGCTTGCTGCCTGTGCTTGCTGTGCTTGCTATGCTGCCTGTGCAAGCTGCCTGTGCTTGCTGCCTGTGCTTGCTGTGCTGCCTGTGCTTGCTGCCTGTGCTTGCTGTGCTGCCTGTGCTTGCTGCCTGTGCTTGCTGTGCTGCCTGTGCTTGCTGTGCTGCCTGTGCTGCCTGTGCTTGCTGGCCGGGCTTGCTGTGCTGCCTGTGCTTGCTGCATGTGCTTGCTGCCTGTGCTTTCTGTGCTGCCTGTGCTTGCTGCCTGTGCTTGCTGCCTGTACTTGCTGTGCCGCCTGTGCTTGTTGTGCTGCCTGTGCTCGCTGTGCTGCCTGTGCTTGCTGCCTGTGCTTGCTGTGCTCGCTATGCTGCCTGTGCAAGCTGCCTGTGGTTGCTGTGCTGCCTGTGCTTGCTGCCTGTGCTTGCTGTGCTGCCTGTGCTTGCTGTGCTGAGTGTGCTTGCTGCCTGTGCTTGCTGTGCTGCCTGTGCTTGCTGCCTGTGCTTACTGTGCTGCCTGTGCTTGCTGTGCTGCCTGGGCTTGCTCTCAGTGCTTGCTGTACTTGCTGTGCTGCCTGTGCTTGATGTGCTGCCTGTGCTTGCTGCCTGTGCTTGCTGTGCTGCCTGTCCTTGCTGTGCAGCCTGTGCTTGCTGCCTGTGCTTGCTGTGCTGCCTGTGCTTGCTGCCTGTGCTGCCTGTGCTGCCTGTGCTGCCTGTGCTTGCTGCCTGTGCTTGATGTGCTGCCTGTGCTTGCTGTGCTGCCTGTGCTTGCTGCCTGTGCTGCCTGTGCTTGCTGTGCTTGCTGCCTGTGCTTGCTGCCTGTGCTTGATGTGCTGCCTGTGCTTGCTGCCTGTGCTTGCTGTGCTTGCTATGCTGCCTGTGCAAGCTGCCTGTGCTTGCTGCCTGTGCTTGCTGTGCTGCCTGTGCTTGCTGCCTGTGCTTGCTGTGCTGCCTGTGCTTGCTGCCTGTGCTTGCTGTGCTGCCTGTGCTTGCTGTGCTTGCTATGCTGCCTGTGCAAGCTGCCTGTGCTTGCTGTGCTGCCTGTGCTTGCTGTGCTGCCTGTGCTAGCTGCCTGTGCTTGCTGTACTTGCTGTGCTGCCTGTGCTTGATGTGCTGCCTGTGCTTGCTGTGCAGCCTGTGCTTGCTGCCTGTGCTTGCTGTGCTGCCTGCGCTTGCTGCCTGTGCTTGCTGTGCCGCCTGTGCTTGTTGTGCTGCCTGTGCTTGCTGTGCTGCCTGTGCTTGCTGCCTGTGCTTGCTGTGCTCGCTATGCTGCCTGTGCAAGCTGCCTGTGGTTGCTGTGCTGCCTGTGCTTGCTGCCTGTGCTTGCTGTGCTGCCTGTGCTTGCTGTGCTGAGTGTGCTTGCTGCCTGTGCTTGCTGTGCTGCCTGTGCTTGCTGCCTGTGCTTACTGTGTTGCCTGTGCTTACTGTGCTGCCTGTGCTTGCTGTGCTGCCTGGGCTTGCTCTCTGTGCTTGCTGTACTTGCTGTGCTGCCTGTGCTTGATGTGCTGCCTGTGCTTGCTGCCTGTGCTTGCTGTGCTGCCTGTCCTTGCTGCGCAGCCTGTGCTTGCTGCCTGTGCTTGCTGTGCTGCCTGTGCTTGCTGCCTGTGCTGCCTGTGCTTGCTGTGCTGCCTGTGCTTGCTGCCTGTGCTTGCTGTGCTCGCTATGCTGCCTGTGCAAGCTGCCTGTGGTTGCTGTGCTGCCTGTGCTTGCTGCCTGTGCTTGCTGTGCTGCCTGTGCTTGCTGTGCTGAGTGTGCTTGCTGCCTGTGCTTGCTGTGCTGCCTGTGCTTGCTGCCTGTGCTTACTGTGCTACCTGTGCTTGCGGTGCTGCCTGGGCTTGCTCCCTGTGCTTGCTGTACTTGCTGTGCTGCCTGTGCTTGATGTGCTGCCTGTGCTTGCTGTGCTGCCTGTCCTTGCTGCGCAGCCTGTGCTTGCTGCCTGTGCTTGCTGTGCTGCCTGTGCTTGCTGCCTGTGCTGCCTGTGCTTGCTGTGCTGCCTGTGCTGCCTGTGCTTGCTGCCTGTGCTTGCTGCCTCTGCTTGATGTGCTGCCTGTGCTTGCTGTGCTGCCTGTGCTTGCTGCCTGTGCTGCCTGTGCTTGCTGTGCTTGCTGCCTGTGCTTGCTGCCTGTGCTTGATGTGCTGCCTGTGCTTGCTGCCTGTGCTTGCTGTGCTTGCTATGCTGCCTGTGCAAGCTGCCTGTGCTTGCTGTGCTGCCTGTGCTTGCTGCCTGTGCTTGCTGTGCTGCCTGTGCTTGCTGCCTGTGCTTACTGTGCTGCCTGTGCTTGCTGCCTGTGCTTGCTGTGCTGCCTGTTCTTGCTGTGCTGAGTGTGCTTGCTGTGCTGCCTGTGCTTGCTGCCTGTGCTTACTATGTTGCCTGTGCTTGATGTGCTGCCTGTGCTTGCTGCCTGTGCTTGCTGTGCTGCCTGTCCTTGCTGTGCAGCCTGTGCTTGCTGCCTGTGCTTGCTGTGCTGCCTGTGCTTGCTGCCTGTGCTGCCTGTGCTTGCTGTGCTGCCTGTGCTGCCTGTGCTTGCTGCCTGGGCTTGCTCTCTGTGCTTGCTGTACTTGCTGTGCTGCCTGTGCTTGATGTGCTGCCTGTGCTTGCTGTGCTGCCTGTCCTTGCTGCGCAGCCTGTGCTTGCTGCCTGTGCTTGCTGTGCTGCCTGTGCTTGCTGCCTGTGCTGCCTGTGCTTGCTGTGCTGCCTGTGCTTGCTGCCTGTGCTTGCTGTGCTTGCTATGCTGCCTGTGCAAGCTGCCTGTGCTGCCTGTGCTTGCTGCCTGTGCTTGCTGTGCTGCCTGTGCTTGCTGTGCTGCCTGTGCTTGCTGCCTGTGCTTGTTGTGCTGCCTGTGCTCGCTGTGCTGCCTGTGCTTGCTGCCTGTGCTTGCTGTGCTCGCTATGCTGCCTGTGCAAGCTGCCTGTGGTTGCTGTGCTGCCTGTGCTTGCTGCCTGTGCTTGCTGTGCTGCCTGTGCTTGCTGTGCTGCCTGTGCTTGCTGCCTGTGCTTGCTGTGCTGCCTGTGCTTGTTGTGCTGCCTGTGCTTGCTGCCTGTGATTGCTGCCTGTGCTTGCTGCCTGTGCTTGCTGTGCTGCCTGTGCTTGCTGCCTGTGCTGCCTGTGCTTGCTGTGCTGCCTGTGATTGCTGCCTGTGCTTGCTGTGCTGCCTGTGCTTGCTGCCTGTGCTTGCTGTGCTGCCTGTGCTTGCTGCCTGTCCTTGCTGTGCTGCCTGTGCTTGCTGCCTGTGCTTGCTGTGCTGCCTGTTAGCGATGCATTTGATTTCGCCCATAACACGAGGTAATTCGACAGTGGCACACCACAGTGCGTTGCTGTGTCACCTGTTTTTGGAGGCGCCGAGAGTCGCGGATCATATGTTTACCTCGGCGGCCGGTGCATTGACCTGCGTCTCAGTAAGAGTAAGCATTGTTAACAAATGCGAGAGTGAATCTCGCCGAATATCGGAGCAGGGTTTGCCTGTTGGAAAGAGGACGGAGCTTGACCCCTCTGCACTTCCCCCAGAATCGCTAAAACGAACACATCTCGTCGAGCTATTTTGCGGGTTTCTAACATGCCTGTGCTTGCTGTGCTGCCTGTGCTTGCTGCCTGTGCTTGCTGTGCTGCCTGTGCTTGCTGCCTGTGCTTGCTGTGCTGCCTGTGCTTGCTGCCTGTGCTTGCTTTGCTGCCTGTGCTTGCTGCCTGTGCTTGCTGCCTGTGCTTGCTGTGCAGCCTGTGCTTGCTGCCTGTTCTTGCTGTGCTGCCTGTGCTTGCTGCATGTGCTTGCTGTGCTGCCTGTGCTTGCTATGCTGCCTGTACAAGCTGCCTGTGCTTGCTGTGCTGCCTGTGCTTGCCGTGCTGCCTGTGCTTGCCGTGCTGCCTGTGCTTGCTGTGCTGCCTGTGCTTGCTGCCTGTGCTTGCTGTGCTGCCTGTGATTGCTGCCTGTGCTTGCTGTGCTGCCTGTGCTTGCTGTGCTGCCTGTGCTGCCTGTGCTTGCTGCCTGTGCTTGCTGTGCTGCCTGTGCTTGCTGCCTGTGCTTGCTGTGCTGCCTGTGCTTGCTGTGCTGCCTGTGCTTGCTGTGCATGCTATGCTGCCTGTACTTGGTGTGCTGCCTGTGCTTGCTGCCTGTGCTTGCTGCCTGTGCTTGCTGTGCTGCCTGTGCTTGGTGTGCTGCCTGTGCTTGCTGCCTGTGCTTGCTGTGCTGCCTGTGCTTGCTGTGCTGCCTGTGCTTGCTGTGCTGCCTGTGCTTGCTGCCTGTGCTTGCTGCCTGTGCTTGCTGTGCTGCCTGTCCTTGCTGCCTGTGCTGCCTGTGCTTGCTGCCTGTGCTTGCTGTGCTGCTTGTGCTTGTTGTGATGCCTGTGCTTGCTGCCCGTGCTTGCTGTGCTGCCTGTGCTTGCTGCCTGTGCTAGCTGCCTGTGCTTGCTGTACTTGCTGTGCTGCCTGTGCTTGATGTGCTGCCTGTGCTTGCTGTGCAGCCTGTGCTTGCTGCCTGTGCTTGCTGTGCTGCCTGCGCTTGCTGCCTGTGCTTGTTGTGCTGCCTGTGCTTGCTGTGCTGCCTGTGCTTGCTGCCTGTGCTGCCTGTGCAAGCTGCCTGTGGTTGCTGTGCTGCCTGTGCTTGCTGCCTGTGCTTGCTGCCTGTGCTTGCTGTGCTGCCTGTGCTTGCTGTGCTGAGTGTGCTTGCTGCCTGTGCTTGCTGTGCTGCCTGTGCTTGCTGCCTGTGCTTACTGTGTTGCCTGTGCTTACTGTGCTACCTGTGCTTGCGGTGCTGCCTGGGCTTGCTCTCTGTGCTTGCTGTACTTGCTGTGCTGCCTGTGCTTGATGTGCTGCCTGTGCTTGCTGTGCTGCCTGTCCTTGCTGCGCAGCCTGTGCTTGCTGCCTGTGCTTGCTGTGCTGCCTGTGCTTGCTGCCTGTGCTGCCTGTACTTGCTGTGCTGCCTGTGCTGCCTGTGCTTGCTGCCTGTGCTTGCTGCCTCTGCTTGATGTGCTGCCTGTGCTTGCTGTGCTGCCTGTGCTTGCTGCCTGTGCTGCCTGTGCTTGCTGTGCTTGCTGCCTGTGCTTGCTGCCTGTGCTTGATGTGCTGCCTGTGCTTGCTGCCTGTGCTTGCTGTGCTTGCTATGCTGCCTGTGCAAGCTGCCTATGCTTGCTGTGCTGCCTGTGCTTGCTGCCTGTGCTTGCTGTGCTGCCTGTGCTTGCTGCCTGTGCTTACTGTGCTGCCTGTGCTTGCTGCCTGTGCTTGCTGTGCTGCCTGTGCTTGCTGTGCTGAGAGTGCTTGCTGTGCTGCCTGTGCTTGCTGCCTGTGCTTACTATGTTGCCTGTGCTTGCTGTGCTGCCTGTGCTTGCTTTGCTGCCTGGGCTTGCTGCCTGTGCTTGCTGTACTTGCTGTGCTGCCTGTGCTTGATGTGCTGCCTGTGCTTGCTGCCTGTGCTTGCTGTGCTGCCTGTCCTTGCTGTGCAGCCTGTGCTTGCTGCCTGTGCTTGCTGTGCTGCCTGTGCTTGCTGCCTGTGCTGCCTGTGCTTGCTGTGCTGCCTGTGCTGCCTGTGCTTGCTGCCTGTGCTTGCTGCCTGTGCTTGATGTGCTGCCTGTGCTTGCTGCCTGTGCTTGCTGTGCTTGCTATGCTGCCTGTGCAAGCTGCCTGTGCAAGCTGCCTGTGCTTGCTGTGCTGCCTGTGCTTGCCGCCTGTGCTTGCTGTGCTGCCTGTGCTTGCTGCCTGTGCTTACTGTGTTGCCTGTGCTTGCTGTGCTGCCTGTGCTTGGTGTGCTGCCTGTTCTTGCTGCCTGTGCTTGCTGTGCTGCCTGTGCTTGCTGCCTGTGTTTGCTGTGCTTGCTGTGCTGCCTGTGCTTGCTGTGCTGCCTGTGCTTGCTGCCTGTGCTTACTGTGTTGCCTGTGCTTGCTGTGCTGGCTGTGCTTGGTGTGCTGCCTGTGCTTGCAGTGCTTTCTGTGCTGCCTGTGCTTGATGTGCTGTCTGTGCTTGCTGCCTGTGCTTGCTGTGCAGCCTGTGCTTGCTGCCTGTGCTTGCTGTGCTGCCTGTGCTTGCTGCATGTGCTTGCTGTGCTGCCTGTGCTTGCTATGCTGCCTGTACAAGCTGCCTGTGCTTGCTGTGCTGCCTGTGCTTGCTGCCTGTGCTTGCTGTGCTGCCTGTGCATGCTGTGCTGCCTGTGCATGCTGTGCTGCCTGTGCTTGCTGCCTGTGCTTGCTGTGCTTGCTGTGCTTTCTGTGCTTGTTGTGCTGCCTGTGCTTGCTGCCTGTGATTGCTGCCTGTGCTTGCTGCCTGTGCTTGCTGTGCTGCCTGTGCTTGCTGCCTGTGCTTGCTGTGCTGCCTGTGCTCGCTGCCTGTGCTTGCTGTGCTGCCTGTTAGCGATGCATTTGATTTCGCCCATGACACGCGGTAATTCGACGGTGGCACACGACAGTGCGTTGCTGTGTCACCTGTTTTTGGAGGCGCCGAGAGTCGCGGATCATATGTTTACCTCGGCGGCCGGTGCATTGACCTGCGTCTCAGTAAGAGTAAGCATTGTAAACAAATGCGAGAGTGAATCTCGCCGAAGATCGGAGCAGGCTTTGCCTGTTGGAAAGAGGACGGAGCTTGACCCCTCTGCAATTCCCCCAGAATCGCTCAAACGAACACATCTCGTCGAGCTATTTTGCGGGTTTCTAAGATGCCTGTGCTAGCTGCCTGTGCTTGCTGCCTGTGCTTGCTGCCTGTGCTTGCTGCCTGTGCTTGCTGTGCTGCTTGTGCTTGCTGCCTGTGCTTGCTGTGCTGCCTGTGCTTGCTGCCTGTGCTTGCTGTGCTGCCTGTGCTTGGTGTGCTGCGTGTGCTTGCTGCCTGTGCTTGCTGTGCTGCCTGTGCTTGCTGCCTGTGCTTGCTGCGCTGCCTGTGCTTGCTGCCTGTGCTTGCTGTGCTGCCTGTGCTTGCTGCCTGTGCTTGCTGTGCTGCCTGTGCTTGCTGCCTGTGCTTACTGTGTTGCCTGTGCTTGCTGTGCTGCCTGTGCTTGCTTTGCTGCCTGGGCTTGCTGCCTGTGCTTGCTGTACTTGCTGTGCTGCCTGTGCTTGATGTGCTGCCTGTGCTTGCTGCCTGTGCTTCCTCTGCTGCCTGTCCTTGCTGTGCAGCCTGTGCTTGCTGCCTGTGCTTGCTGTGCTGCCTGTGCTTGCTGCCTGTGCTGCCTGTGCTTGCTGTGCTGCCTGTGCTGCCTGTGCTTGCTGCCTGTGCTTGCTGCCTGTGCTTGATGTGCTGCCTGTGCTTGCTGCCTGTGCTTGCTGTGCTTGCTATGCTGCCTGTGCAAGCTGCCTGTGCAAGCTGCCTGTGCTTGCTGTGCTGCCTGTGCTTGCTGCCTGTGCTTGCTGTGCTGCCTGTGCTTGCTGCATGTGCTTGGTGTGCTGCCTGTGCTTGCTATGCTGCCTGTACAAGCTGCCTGTGCTTGCTGTGCTGCCTGTGCTTGCTGCCTGTGCTTGCTGTGCTGCCTGTGCTTGCTGTGCTGCCTGTGCTTGCTGCCTGTGCTTGCTGTGCTGCCTGTGCTTGCTGCCTGTGCTTGCTGTGCTGCCTGTGCTCGCTGCCTGTGCTTGCTGTGCTGCCTGTTAGCGATGCATTTGATTTCGCCCATGACACGCGGTAATTCGACAGTGGCACACGACAGTGCGTTGCTGTGTCACCTGTTTTTGGAGGCGCCGAGAGTCGCGGATCATATGTTTACCTCGGCGGCCGGTGCATTGACCTGCGTCTCAGTAAGAGTAAGCATTGTAAACAAATGCGAGAGTGAATCTCGCCGAAAATCGGAGCAGGCTTTGCCTGTTGGAAAGAGGACGGAGCTTGACCCCTCTGCAATTCCCCCAGAATCGCTAAAACGAACACATCTCGTCGAGCTATTTTGCGGGTTTCTAAGATGCCTGTGCTAGCTGCCTGTGCTTGCTGCCTGTGCTTGCTGTGCTGCTTGTGCTTGCTGCCTGTGCTTGCTGTGCTGCCTGTGCTTGCTGCCTGTGCTTGCTGTGCTGCCTGTGCTTGGTGTGCTGCGTGTGCTTGCTGCCTGTGCTTGCTGTGCTGCCTGTGCTTGCTGCCTGTGCTTGCTGTGCTGCCTGTGCTTGCTGCCTGTGCTTGCTGTGCTGCCTGTTAGCGATGCATTTGATTTCGCCCATAACACGAGGTAATTCGACAGTGGCACACGACAGTGCGTTGCTGTGTCACCTGTTTTTGGAGGCGCCGAGAGTCGCGGATCATATGTTTACCTCGGCGGCCGGTGCATTGACCTGCGTCTCAGTAAGAGTAAGCATTGTTAACAAATGCGAGAGTGAATCTCGCCGAAGATCGGAGCAGCGTTTGCCTGTTGGAAAGAGGACGGAGCTTGACCCCTCTGCACTTCCCCCAGGATCGCTAAAACGAACACATCTCGTCGAGCTATTTTGCGGGTTTCTAACTTGCCTGCGCTTGCTGTGCTGTCTGCGCTTGCTGTGCTGCCTGTACTTGCTGTGCTGCCTGTGCTTGCTGCCTGTGCTTGCTGCCTGTGCTTGCTGTGCTTGCTATGCTGCCTGTGCAAGCTGCCTGTGCTTGCTGTGCTGCCTGTGCTTGCTGCCTGTGCTTGCTGCCTGTGCTTGCTGTGCTGCTTGTGCTTGCTGCCTGTGCTTGCTGTGCTGCCTGTGCTTGCTGCCTGTGCTTGCTGTGCTGCCTGTGCTTGCTGCCTGTGCTTGCTGTGCTGCCTGTGCTTGCTGTGCTGCCTGTGCTTGCTGCCTGTGCTTGCTGTGCTGCCTGTGCTTGCTGCCTGTGCTTACTGTGTTGCCTGTGCTTGCTGTGCTGCCTGTGCTTGGTGTGCTGCCTGTGCTTGCTGCCTGTGCTTGCTGTGCTGCCTGTTCTTGCTGTGCTGAGTGTGCTTGCTGTGCTGCCTGTGCTTGCTGCCTGTGCTTACTGTGTTGCCTGTGCTTGCTGTGCTGCCTGTGCTTGGTGTGCTGCCTGTTCTTGCTGCCTGTGCTTGCTGTGCTGCCTGTGCTTGCTGCCTGTGTTTGCTGTGCTTGCTGTGCTGCCTGTGCTTGCTGTGCTGCCTGTGATTGCTGCCTGTGCTTACTGTGTTGCCTGTGCTTGCTGTGCTGGCTGTGCTTGGTGTGCTGCCTGTGCTTGCTGCCTGTGCTTGCAGTGCTTTCTGTGCTGCCTGTGCTTGATGTGCTGTCTGTGCTTGCTGCCTGTGCTTGCTGTGCAGCCTGTGCTTGCTGCCTGTGCTTGCTGTGCTGCCTGTGCTTGCTGCATGTGCTTGCTGTGCTGCCTGTGCTTGCTATGCTGCCTGTACAAGCTGCCTGTGCTTGCTGTGCTGCCTGTGCTTGCTGCCTGTGCTTGCTGTGCTGCCTGTGCATGCTGTGCTGCCTGTGCATGCTGTGCTGCCTGTGCTTGCTGCCTGTGCTTGCTGTGCTTGCTGTGCTGCCTGTGCTTGTTGTGCTGCCTGTGCTTGCTGCCTGTGATTGCTGCCTGTGCTTGCTGCCTGTGCTTGCTGTGCTGCCTGTGATTGCTGCCTGTGCTTGCTGTGCTGCCTGTGCTTGCTGTGCTGCCTGTGCTTGCTGCCTGTGCTTGCTGTGCTGCCTGTGCTTGCTGCCTGTGCTTGCTGTGCTGCCTGTGCTCGCTGCCTGTGCTTGCTGTGCTGCCTGTTAGCGATGCATTTGATTTCGCCCATGACACGCGGTAATTCGACGGTGGCACACGACAGTGCGTTGCTGTGTCACCTGTTTTTGGAGGCGCCGAGAGTCGCGGATCATATGTTTACCTCGGCGGCCGGTGCATTGACCTGCGTCTCAGTAAGAGTAAGCATTGTAAACAAATGCGAGAGTGAATCTCGCCGAAGATCGGAGCAGGCTTTGCCTGTTGGAAAGAGGACGGAGCTTGACCCCTCTGCAATTCCCCCAGAATCGCTAAAACGAACACATCTCGTCGAGCTATTTTGCGGGTTTCTAAGATGCCTGTGCTAGCTGCCTGTGCTTGCTGCCTGTGCTTGCTGCCTGTGCTTGCTGCCTGTCCTTGCTGCGCAGCCTGTGCTTGCTGCCTGTGCTTGCTGTGCTGCCTGTGCTTGCTGCCTGTGCTGCCTGTGCTTGCTGTGCTGCCTGTGCTGCCTGTGCTTGCTGCCTGTGCTTGCTGCCTCTGCTTGATGTGCTGCCTGTGCTTGCTGTGCTGCCTGTGCTTGCTGCCTGTGCTGCCTGTGCTTGCTGTGCTTGCTGCCTGTGCTTGCTGCCTGTGCTTGATGTGCTGCCTGTGCTTGCTGCCTGTGCTTGCTGTGCTTGCTATGCTGCCTGTGCAAGCTGCCTGTGCTTGCTGTGCTGCCTGTGCTTGCTGCCTGTGCTTGCTGTGCTGCCTGTGCTTGCTGCCTGCGCTTACTGTGCTGCCTGTGCTTGCTGCCTGTGCTTGCTGTGCTGCCTGTTCTTGCTGTGCTGAGTGTGCTTGCTGTGCTGCCTGTGCTTGCTGCCTGTGCTTACTATGTTGCCTGTGCTTGCTGTGCTGCCTGTGCTTGCTTTGCTGCCTGGGCTTGCTGCCTGTGCTTGCTGTACTTGCTGTGCTGCCTGTGCTTGATGTGCTGCCTGTGCTTGCTGCCTGTGCTTGCTGTGCTGCCTGTCCTTGCTGTGCAGCCTGTGCTTGCTGCCTGTGCTTGCTGTGCTGCCTGTGCTTGCTGCCTGTGCTGCCTGTGCTTGCTGTGCTGCCTGTGCTGCCTGTGCTTGCTGCCTGTGCTTGCTGCCTGTGCTTGATGTGCTGCCTGTGCTTGCTGCCTGTGCTTGCTGTGCTTGCTATGCTGCCTGTGCAAGATGCCTGTGCAAGCTGCCTGTGCTTGCTGTGCTGCCTGTGCTTGCCGCCTGTGCTTGCTGTGCTGCCTGTGCTTGCTGCCTGTGCTTACTGTGTTGCCTGTGCTTGCTGTGCTGCCTGTGCTTGGTGTGCTGCCTGTTCTTGCTGCCTGTGCTTGCTGTGCTGCCTGTGCTTGCTGCCTGTGTTTGCTGTGCTTGCTGTGCTGCCTGTGCTTGCTGTGCTGCCTGTGATTGCTGCCTGTGCTTACTGTGTTGCCTGTGCTTGCTGTGCTGGCTGTGCTTGGTGTGCTGCCTGTGCTTGCTGCCTGTGCTTGCAGTGCTTTCTGTGCTGCCTGTGCTTGATGTGCTGTCTGTGCTTGCTGCCTGTGCTTGCTGTGCAGCCTGTGCTTGCTGCCTGTGCTTGCTGTGCTGCCTGTGCTTGCTGCATGTGCTTGCTGTGCTGCCTGTGCTTGCTATGCTGCCTGTACAAGCTGCCTGTGCTTGCTGTGCTGCCTGTGCTTGCTGCCTGTGCTTGCTGTGCTGCCTGTGCATGCTGTGCTGCCTGTGCATGCTGTGCTGCCTGTGCTTGCTGCCTGTGCTTGCTGTGCTTGCTGTGCTTGCTGTGCTTGTTGTGCTGCCTGTGCTTGCTGCCTGTGATTGCTGCCTGTGCTTGCTGCCTGTGCTTGCTGTGCTGCCTGTGATTGCTGCCTGTGCTTGCTGTGCTGCCTGTGCTTGCTGTGCTGCCTGTGCTTGCTGCCTGTGCTTGCTGTGCTGCCTGTGCTTGCTGCCTGTGCTTGCTGTGCTGCCTGTGCTCGCTGCCTGTGCTTGCTGTGCTGCCTGTTAGCGATGCATTTGATTTCGCCCATGACACGCGGTAATTCGACGGTGGCACACGACAGTGCGTTGCTGTGTCACCTGTTTTTGGAGGCGCCGAGAGTCGCGGATCATATGTTTACCTCGGCGGCCGGTGCATTGACCTGCGTCTCAGTAAGAGTAAGCATTGTAAACAAATGCGAGAGTGAATCTCGCCGAAGATCGGAGCAGGCTTTGCCTGTTGGAAAGAGGACGGAGCTTGACCCCTCTGCAATTCCCCCAGAATCGCTAAAACGAACACATCTCGTCGAGCTATTTTGCGGGTTTCTAAGATGCCTGTGCTAGCTGCCTGTGCTTGCTGCCTGTGCTTGCTGCCTGTGCTTGCTGCCTGTGCTTGCTGTGCTGCTTGTGCTTGCTGCCTGTGCTTGCTGTGCTGCCTGTGCTTGCTGCCTGTGCTTGCTGTGCTGCCTGTGCTTGGTGTGCTGCGTGTGCTTGCTGCCTGTGCTTGCTGTGCTGCCTGTGCTTGCTGCCTGTGCTTGCTGCGCTGCCTGTGCTTGCTGCCTGTGCTTGCTGTGCTGCCTGTGCTTGCTGCCTGTGCTTGCTGTGCTGCCTGTGCTTGCTGCCTGTGCTTACTGTGTTGCCTGTGCTTGCTGTGCTGCCTGTGCTTGCTGTGCTGCCTGGGCTTGCTGCCTGTGCTTGCTGTACTTGCTGTGCTGCCTGTGCTTGATGTGCTGCCTGTGCTTGCTGCCTGTGCTTCCTCTGCTGCCTGTCCTTGCTGTGCAGCCTGTGCTTGCTGCCTGTGCTTGCTGTGCTGCCTGTGCTTGCTGCCTGTGCTGCCTGTGCTTGCTGTGCTGCCTGTGCTGCCTGTGCTTGCTGCCTGTGCTTGCTGCCTGTGCTTGATGTGCTGCCTGTGCTTGCTGCCTGTGCTTGCTGTGCTTGCTATGCTGCCTGTGCAAGCTGCCTGTGCAAGCTGCCTGTGCTTGCTGTGCTGCCTGTGCTTGCTGCCTGTGCTTGCTGTGCTGCCTGTGCTTGCTGCATGTGCTTGGTGTGCTGCCTGTGCTTGCTATGCTGCCTGTACAAGCTGCCTGTGCTTGCTGTGCTGCCTGTGCTTGCTGCCTGTGCTTGCTGTGCTGCCTGTGCTTGCTGTGCTGCCTGTGCTTGCTGCCTGTGCTTGCTGTGCTGCCTGTGCTTGCTGCCTGTGCTTGCTGTGCTGCCTGTGCTCGCTGCCTGTGCTTGCTGTGCTGCCTGTTAGCGATGCATTTGATTTCGCCCATGACACGCGGTAATTCGACAGTGGCACACGACAGTGCGTTGCTGTGTCACCTGTTTTTGGAGGCGCCGAGAGTCGCGGATCATATGTTTACCTCGGCGGCCGGTGCATTGACCTGCGTCTCAGTAAGAGTAAGCATTGTAAACAAATGCGAGAGTGAATCTCGCCGAAAATCGGAGCAGGCTTTGCCTGTTGGAAAGAGGACGGAGCTTGACCCCTCTGCAATTCCCCCAGAATCGCTAAAACGAACACATCTCGTCGAGCTATTTTGCGGGTTTCTAAGATGCCTGTGCTAGCTGCCTGTGCTTGCTGCCTGTGCTTGCTGTGCTGCTTGTGCTTGCTGCCTGTGCTTGCTGTGCTGCCTGTGCTTGCTGCCTGTGCTTGCTGTGCTGCCTGTGCTTGGTGTGCTGCGTGTGCTTGCTGCCTGTGCTTGCTGTGCTGCCTGTGCTTGCTGCCTGTGCTTGCTGTGCTGCCTGTGCTTGCTGCCTGTGCTTGCTGTGCTGCCTGTTAGCGATGCATTTGATTTCGCCCATAACACGAGGTAATTCGACAGTGGCACACGACAGTGCGTTGCTGTGTCACCTGTTTTTGGAGGCGCCGAGAGTCGCGGATCATATGTTTACCTCGGCGGCCGGTGCATTGACCTGCGTCTCAGTAAGAGTAAGCATTGTTAACAAATGCGAGAGTGAATCTCGCCGAAGATCGGAGCAGCGTTTGCCTGTTGGAAAGAGGACGGAGCTTGACCCCTCTGCACTTCCCCCAGGATCGCTAAAACGAACACATCTCGTCGAGCTATTTTGCGGGTTTCTAACTTGCCTGCGCTTGCTGTGCTGTCTGCGCTTGCTGTGCTGCCTGTACTTGCTGTGCTGCCTGTGCTTGCTGCCTGTGCTTGCTGCCTGTGCTTGCTGTGCTTGCTATGCTGCCTGTGCAAGCTGCCTGTGCTTGCTGTGCTGCCTGTGCTTGCTGCCTGTGCTTGCTGCCTGTGCTTGCTGTGCTGCTTGTGCTTGCTGCCTGTGCTTGCTGTGCTGCCTGTGCTTGCTGCCTGTGCTTGCTGTGCTGCCTGTGCTTGCTGCCTGTGCTTGCTGTGCTGCCTGTGCTTGCTGCCTGTGCTTGCTGTGCTGCCTGTGCTTGCTGCCTGTGCTTACTGTGTTGCCTGTGCTTGCTGTGCTGCCTGTGCTTGGTGTGCTGCCTGTGCTTGGTGCCTGTGCTTGCTGTGCTGCCTGTGCTTGCTGCCTGTGCTGCCAGTGCTTGGTGCCTGTGCTTGCTGCCTGTGCTTGCTGCCTGTGATTGCTGTGCTTGCTATGCTGCCTGTGCAAGCTGCCTGTGCTTGCTGTGCTGCCTGGGCTTGCTGCCTGTGCTTGCTGCCTGTGCTTGCTGTTCTGCCTGTGCTTGCTGTGCTGCCTGAGCTTGCTGCCTGTGCTTGCTGCCTGTGCTTGCTGTGCTGCCTGTGCTTGCTGTGCTGCCTGTTAGCGATGCATTTGATTTCGCCCATAACACGCGGTAATTCGACAGTGGCACACCACAGTGCGTTGCTGTGTCACCTGTTTTTGGAGGCGCCGAGAGTCGCGGATCATATGTTTACCTCGGCGGCCGGTGCATTGATCTGCGTCTCAGTAAGAGTAAGCATTGTAAACAAATGCAAGAGTGAATCTCGCCGAAGATCGGAGCAGGCTTTGCCTGTTGGAAAGAGGACGGAGCTTGACCCCTCTGCACTTCCCCCAGAATCGCTAAAACGAACACATCTTGTCGAGCTATTTTGCGGGTTTCTAACATGCCTGTGCTAGCTGTGCTGCCTGTGCTTGCTGCCTGTGCTTGCTGTGCTGCCTGTGCTTGCTGCCTGTGCTTGCTGTGCTGCGTGTGCTTGCTGCCTGTGCTTGCTGCCTGTGCTTGCTGTGCTGCTGTGCTTGCTGCCTGTGCTTGCTGTGCTACCTGTGCTTGCTGCCTGTGCTTGCTGTGCTGCCTGTGCTTGCTGCCTGTGCTTGCTGCTTGTGCTTGCTGTGCTTGCTATGCTGCCTGTGCTTGCTGTGCTGCCTGTGCTTGCTGCCTGTGCTTGCTGTGCTGCCTGTGCTTGGTGTGCTGCCTGTGCTTGCTGCCTGTACTTGCTGTGCTGCCTGTGCTTGCTGCCTGTGCTTGCTGTGCTGCCTGTGCTTGGTGTGCTGCCTGTGCTTGCTGCCTGTGCTTGCTGTGCTGCCTGTGCTTGGTGTGCTGCCTGTGCTTGCTGCCCGTGCTTGCTGTGCTGCCTGTGCTTGCTGCCTGTGCTTG
The DNA here is from genome assembly GCA_963942575.1 of Priocnemis perturbator. Lineage (NCBI taxonomy): Eukaryota > Metazoa > Arthropoda > Insecta > Hymenoptera > Pompilidae > Priocnemis > Priocnemis perturbator. The sequence continues at coordinate 275,293 of CAWWDK010000168.1, forward strand.
CTGTGCTGCCTGTGCATGCTGTGCTGCCTGTGCTTGCTGCCTGTGCTTGCTGTGCTGCCTGTGCTTGCTGCCTGTGCTTGCTGCCTGTGCTTGCTGTGCTGCCTGTGCTTGCTGCCTGTGCTTGCTGTGCTGCCTGTGCTGCCTGTGCTTGCTGTGCTGCCTGTGCTTGCTGCCTGTGCTTGCTGTGCTGCCTGTCCTTGCTGTGCTGAGTGTGCTTGCTGCCTGTGCTTGCTGTGCTTGCTGTGCTGCCTGTGCTTGTTGCCTGTACTTGCTGTGCTGCCTGTGCTTGCTGTCTGTGCTTGCTGTGCTGCCTGTGCTTGATGTGCTGCCTGTCCTTGCTGTGCAGCCTGTGCTTGCTGCTTGTGCTTGCTGTGCTGCCTGTGCTTGCTGCCTGTGCTGCCTGTGCTTGCTGTGCTGCCTGTGCTGCCTGTGCTTGCTGCCTGTGCTTGCTGTGCTGCCTGTGCTTGCTGCCTGTGCTTGCTGCCTGTGCTTGCTGTGCTTGCTATGCTGCCTGTGCAAGCTGCCTGTGCTTGCTGTGCTGCCTGTGCTTGCTGCCTGTGCTTGCTGTGCTGCCTGTGCTTGCTGTGCTGCCTGTGCTTGCTGCCTGTGCTTACGGTGTTGCCTGTGCTTGCTGTGCTACCTGTGCTTGGTGTGCTGCCTGTGCTTGCTGCCTGTGCTTGCTGTGCTGCCTGTGCTTGATGTGCTGCCTGTGCTTGCTGCCTGTGCTTGCTGTGCTGCCTGTGCTTGCTGTGCAGCCTGTGCTTGCTGCCTGTGCTTGCTGCCTGTGCTTACTGTGTTGCCTGTGCTTGCTGTGCTGCCTGTGCTTGGTGTGCTGCCTGTGCTTGCTGCCTGTGCTTGCAGTGCTTGCTGTGCTGCCTGTGCTTGATGTGCTGCCTGTGCTTGCTGCCTGTGCTTGCTGTGCTGCCTGTGCTTGCTGTGCAGCCTGTGCTTGCTGCCTGTTCTTGCTGTGCTGCCTGTGCTTGCTGCATGTGCTTGCTGTGCTGCCTGTGCTTGCAGCCTGTGCTTGCTATGCTGCCTGTACAAGCTGCCTGTGCTTGCTGTGCTGCCTGTGCTTGCTGCCTGTGCTTGCTGTGCTGCCTGTGATTGCTGTGCTGCCTGTGCTTGCTGTGCTGCCTGTGCTTGCTGCCTGTGCTTGCTGTGCTGCCTGTGCTTGATGTGCTGCCTGTGCTTGCTGCCTGTGCTTGCTGTGCTGCCTGTCCTTGCTGTGCAGCCTGTGCTTGCTGCCTGTGCTTGCCGTGCTGCCTGTGCTTGCTGCCTGTGCTGCCTGTGCTTGCTGTGCTGCCTGTGCTGCCTATGCTTGCTGCCTGTGCTTGCTGTGCTGCCTGTGCTTGCTGCCTGTGCTTGCTGTGCTGCCTGTGCTTTCTGCCTGTGCTTGCTGTGCTGCCTGTGCTTGCTGCCTGTGCTTACTGTGTTGCCTGTGCTTGCTGTGCTGCCTGTGCTTGGTGTGCTGCCTGTGCTTGCTGCCTGTGCTTGCAGTGCTTGCTGTGCTGCCTGTGCTTGATGTGCTGCCTGTGCTTGATGTGCTGCCTGTGCTTGCTGCCTGTGCTTACTGTGTTGCCTGTGCTTGATGTGCTGCCTGTGCTTGCTGCCTGTGCTTGCTGTGCTGCCTGTCCTTGCTGTGCAGCCTGTGCTTGCTGCCTGTGCTTGCCGTGCTGCCTGTGCTTGCTGCCTGTGCTGCCTGTGCTTGATGTGCTGCCTGTCCTTGCTGTGCAGCCTGTGCTTGCTGCTTGTGCTTGCTGTGCTGCCTGTGCTTGCTGCCTGTGCTGCCTGTGCTTGCTGTGCTGCCTGTGCTGCCTGTGCTTGCTGCCTGTGCTTGCTGTGCTGCCTGTGCTTGCTGCCTGTGCTTGCTGCCTGTGCTTGCTATGCTGCCTGTGCAAGCTGCCTGTACTTGCTGTGCTGCCTGTGCTTGCTGCCTGTGCTTGCTGTGCTGCCTGTGCTTGCTGCCTGTGCTTACTGTGTTGCCTGCGCTTGCTGTGCTGCCTGTGCTTGGTGTGCTGCCTGTGCTTGCTGCCTGTGCTTGCTGTGCTTGCTGTGCTGCCTGTGCTTGATGTGCTGTCTGTGCTTGCTGCCTGTGCTTGCTGTGCTGCCTGTGCTTGGTGTGCTGCCTGTGCTTGCTGCCCGTGCTTGCTGTGCTGCCTGTGCTTGCCGTGCTGCCTGTGCTTGCTGCCTGTGCTGCCTGTGCTTGCTGTGCTGCCTGTGCTGCCTATGCTTGCTGCCTGTGCTTGCTGTGCTGCTTGTGCTTGCTGCCTGTGCTTGCTGTGCTGCCTGTGCTTTCTGCCTGTGCTTGCTGTGCTGCCTGTGCTTGCTGCCTGTGCTTACTGTGTTGCCTGTGCTTGCTGTGCTGCCTGTGCTTGGTGTGCTGCCTGTGCTTGCTGCCTGTGCTTGCAGTGCTTCCTGTGCTGCCTGTGCTTGATGTGCTGCCTGTGCTTGCTGCCTGTGCTTACTGTGTTGCCTGTGCTTGATGTGCTGCCTGTGCTTGCTGCCTGTGCTTGCTGTGCTGCCTGTGCTGCCTGTGCTTGCTGCCTGTGCTTGCTGCCTGTGCTTGATGTGCTGCCTGTGCTTGCTGCCTGTGCTTGCTGTGCTTGCTATGCTGCCTGTGCAAGATGCCTGTGCAAGCTGCCTGTGCTTGCTGTGCTGCCTGTGCTTGCCGCCTGTGCTTGCTGTGCTGCCTGTGCTTGCTGCCTGTGCTTACTGTGTTGCCTGTGCTTGCTGTGCTGCCTGTGCTTGGTGTGCTCCCTGTTCTTGCTGCCTGTGCTTGCTGTGCTGCCTGTGCTTGCTGCCTGTGTTTGCTATGCTTGCTGTGCTGCCTGTGCTTGCTGTGCTGCCTGTGATTGCTGCCTGTGCTTACTGTGTTGCCTGTGCTTGCTGTGCTGGCTGTGCTTGGTGTGCTGCCTGTGCTTGCTGCCTGTGCTTGCAGTGCTTTCTGTGCTGCCTGTGCTTGATGTGCTGTCTGTGCTTGCTGCCTGTGCTTGCTGTGCAGCCTGTGCTTGCTGCCTGTGCTTGCTGTGCTGCCTGTGCTTGCTGCATGTGCTTGCTGTGCTGCCTGTGCTTGCTATGCTGCCTGTACAAGCTGCCTGTGCTTGCTGTGCTGCCTGTGCTTGCTGCCTGTGCTTGCTGTGCTGCCTGTGCATGCTGTGCTGCCTGTGCATGCTGTGCTGCCTGTGCTTGCTGCCTGTGCTTGCTGTGCTTGCTGTGCTGCCTGTGCTTGTTGTGCTGCCTGTGCTTGCTGCCTGTGATTGCTGCCTGTGCTTGCTGCCTGTGCTTGCTGTGCTGCCTGTGATTGCTGCCTGTGCTTGCTGTGCTGCCTGTGCTTGCTGTGCTGCCTGTGCTTGCTGCCTGTGCTTGCTGTGCTGCCTGTGCTTGCTGCCTGTGCTTGCTGTGCTGCCTGTGCTCGCTGCCTGTGCTTGCTGTGCTGCCTGTGCTTGCTGCCTGTGCTTGCTGTGCTGCCTGTGCATGCTGTGCTGCCTGTGCTTGCTGTGCTGCCTGTGCTTGCTGCCTGTGCTTACTGTGTTGCCTGTGCTTGCTGTGCTGCCTGTGCTTGCTGTGCTGCCTGGGCTTGCTGCCTGTGCTTGCTGTACTTGCTGTGCTGCCTGTGCTTGATGTGCTGCCTGTGCTTGCTGCCTGTGCTTCCTCTGCTGCCTGTCCTTGCTGTGCAGCCTGTGCTTGCTGCCTGTGCTTGCTGTGCTGCCTGTGCTTGCTGCCTGTGCTGCCTGTGCTTGCTGTGCTGCCTGTGCTGCCTGTGCTTGCTGCCTGTGCTTGCTGCCTGTGCTTGATGTGCTGCCTGTGCTTGCTGCCTGTGCTTGCTGTGCTTGCTATGCTGCCTGTGCAAGCTGCCTGTGCAAGCTGCCTGTGCTTGCTGTGCTGCCTGTGCTTGCTGCCTGTGCTTGCTGTGCTGCCTGTGCTTGCTGCATGTGCTTGGTGTGCTGCCTGTGCTTGCTATGCTGCCTGTACAAGCTGCCTGTGCTTGCTGTGCTGCCTGTGCTTGCTGTGCTGCCTGTGCTTGCTGTGCTGCCTGTGCTTGCTGCCTGTGCTTGCTGTGCTGCCTGTGCTTGCTGCCTGTGCTTGCTGTGCTGCCTGTGCTCGCTGCCTGTGCTTGCTGTGCTGCCTGTTAGCGATGCATTTGATTTCGCCCATGACACGCGGTAATTCGACAGTGGCACACGACAGTGCGTTGCTGTGTCACCTGTTTTTGGAGGCGCCGAGAGTCGCGGATCATATGTTTACCTCGGCGGCCGGTGCATTGACCTGCGTCTCAGTAAGAGTAAGCATTGTAAACAAATGCGAGAGTGAATCTCGCCGAAAATCGGAGCAGGCTTTGCCTGTTGGAAAGAGGACGGAGCTTGACCCCTCTGCAATTCCCCCAGAATCGCTAAAACGAACACATCTCGTCGAGCTATTTTGCGGGTTTCTAAGATGCCTGTGCTAGCTGCCTGTGCTTGCTGCCTGTGCTTGCTGTGCTGCTTGTGCTTGCTGCCTGTGCTTGCTGTGCTGCCTGTGCTTGCTGCCTGTGCTTGCTGTGCTGCCTGTGCTTGGTGTGCTGCGTGTGCTTGCTGCCTGTGCTTGCTGCCTGTGCTTGCTGTGCTGCCTGTGCTTGCTGCCTGTGCTTGCTGTGCTGCCTGTTAGCGATGCATTTGATTTCGCCCATAACACGAGGTAATTCGACAGTGGCACACGACAGTGCGTTGCTGTGTCACCTGTTTTTGGAGGCGCCGAGAGTCGCGGATCATATGTTTACCTCGGCGGCCGGTGCATTGACCTGCGTCTCAGTAAGAGTAAGCATTGTTAACAAATGCGAGAGTGAATCTCGCCGAAGATCGGAGCAGCGTTTGCCTGTTGGAAAGAGGACGGAGCTTGACCCCTCTGCACTTCCCCCAGGATCGCTAAAACGAACACATCTCGTCGAGCTATTTTGCGGGTTTCTAACTTGCCTGCGCTTGCTGTGCTGTCTGCGCTTGCTGTGCTGCCTGTACTTGCTGTGCTGCCTGTGCTTGCTGCCTGTGCTTGCTGCCTGTGCTTGCTGTGCTTGCTATGCTGCCTGTGCAAGCTGCCTGTGCTTGCTGTGCTGCCTGTGCTTGCTGCCTGTGCTTGCTGCCTGTGCTTGCTGTGCTGCTTGTGCTTGCTGCCTGTGCTTGCTGTGCTGCCTGTGCTTGCTGCCTGTGCTTGCTGTGCTGCCTGTGCTTGCTGCCTGTGCTTGCTGTGCTGCCTGTGCTTGCTGCCTGTGCTTGCTGTGCTGCCTGTGCTTGCTGCCTGTGCTTACTGTGTTGCCTGTGCTTGCTGTGCTGCCTGTGCTTGGTGTGCTGCCTGTGCTTGCTGCCTGTGCTTGCTGTGCTGCCTGTGCTTGCTGCCTGTGCTGCCAGTGCTTGGTGCCTGTGCTTGCTGCCTGTGCTTGCTGCCTGTGATTGCTGTGCTTGCTATGCTGCCTGTGCAAGCTGCCTGTGCTTGCTGTGCTGCCTGGGCTTGCTGCCTGTGCTTGCTGCCTGTGCTTGCTGTGCTGCCTGTGCTTGCTGTGCTGCCTGAGCTTGCTGCCTGTGCTTGCTGCCTGTGCTTGCTGTGCTGCCTGTGCTTGCTGTGCTGCCTGTTAGCGATGCATTTGATTTCGCCCATAACACGCGGTAATTCGACAGTGGCACACCACAGTGCGTTGCTGTGTCACCTGTTTTTGGAGGCGCCGAGAGTCGCGGATCATATGTTTACCTCGGCGGCCGGTGCATTGATCTGCGTCTCAGTAAGAGTAAGCATTGTAAACAAATGCGAGAGTGAATCTCGCCGAAGATCGGAGCAGGCTTTGCCTGTTGGAAAGAGGACGGAGCTTGACCCCTCTGCACTTCCCCCAGAATCGCTAAAACGAACACATCTTGTCGAGCTATTTTGCGGGTTTCTAACATGCCTGTGCTTGCTGTGCTGCCTGTGCTTGCTGCCTGTGCTTGCTGTGCTGCCTGTGCTTGCTGCCTGTGCTTGCTGTGCTGCGTGTGCTTGCTGCCTGTGCTTGCTGCCTGTGCTTGCTGTGCTGCTGTGCTTGCTGCCTGTGCTTGCTGTGCTACCTGTGCTTGCTGCCTGTGCTTGCTGTGCTGCCTGTGCTTGCTGCCTGTGCTTGCTGCTTGTGCTTGCTGTGCTTGCTATGCTGCCTGTGCTTGCTGTGCTGCCTGTGCTTGCTGCCTGTGCTTGCTGTGCTGCCTGTGCTTGGTGTGCTGCCTGTGCTTGCTGCCTGTACTTGCTGTGCTGCCTGTGCTTGCTGCCTGTGCTTGCTGTGCTGCCTGTGCTTGGTGTGCTGCCTGTGCTTGCTGCCTGTGCTTGCTGTGCTTGCTGTGCTGCCTGTGCTTGGTGTGCTGCCTGTGCTTGCTGCCTGTGCTTGCTGTGCTGCCTGTGCTTGCTGCCTGTGCTTGCTGTGCTGCCTGTGCATGCTGTGCTGCCTGTGCTTGCTGCCTGTGCTTGCTGTGCTGCCTGTGCTTGCTGCCTGTGCTTGCTGCCTGTGCTTGCTGTGCTGCCTGTGCTTGCTGCCTGTGCTTGCTGTGCTGCCTGTGCTGCCTGTGCTTGCTGTGCTGCCTGTGCTTGCTGCCTGTGCTTGCTGTGCTGCCTGTCCTTGCTGTGCTGAGTGTGCTTGCTGCCTGTGCTTGCTGTGCTTGCTGTGCTGCCTGTGCTTGTTGCCTGTGCTTGCTGTGCTGCCTGTGCTTGCTGTCTGTGCTTGCTGTGCTGCCTGTGCTTGATGTGCTGCCTGTCCTTGCTGTGCAGCCTGTGCTTGCTGCTTGTGCTTGCTGTGCTGCCTGTGCTTGCTGTGCTGCCTGTGCTGCCTGTGCTTGCTGCCTGTGCTTGCTGTGCTGCCTGTGCTTGCTGCCTGTGCTTGCTGCCTGTGCTTGCTGTGCTTGCTATGCTGCCTGTGCAAGCTGCCTGTGCTTGCTGTGCTGCCTGTGCTTGCTGCCTGTGCTTGCTGTGCTGCCTGTGCTTGCTGTGCTGCCTGTGCTTGCTGCCTGTGCTTACGGTGTTGCCTGTGCTTGCTGTGCTACCTGTGCTTGGTGTGCTGCCTGTGCTTGCTGCCTGTGCTTGCTGTGCTGCCTGTGCTTGATGTGCTGCCTGTGCTTGCTGCCTGTGCTTGCTGTGCTGCCTGTGCTTGCTGTGCAGCCTGTGCTTGCTGCCTGTGCTTGCTGCCTGTGCTTACTGTGTTGCCTGTGCTTGCTGTGCTGCCTGTGCTTGGTGTGCTGCCTGTGCTTGCTGCCTGTGCTTGCAGTGCTTGCTGTGCTACCTGTGCTTGATGTGCTGCCTGTGCTTGCTGCCTGTGCTTGCTGTGCTGCCTGTGCTTGCTGTGCAGCCTGTGCTTGCTGCCTGTTCTTGCTGTGCTGCCTGTGCTTGCTGCATGTGCTTGCTGTGCTGCCTGTGCTTGCAGCCTGTGCTTGCTATGCTGCCTGTACAAGCTGCCTGTGCTTGCTGTGCTGCCTGTGCTTGCTGCCTGTGCTTGCTGTGCTGCCTGTGATTGCTGTGCTGCCTGTGCTTGCTGTGCTGCCTGTGCTTGCTGCCTGTGCTTGCTGTGCTGCCTGTGCTTGATGTGCTGCCTGTGCTTGCTGCCTGTGCTTGCTGTGCTGCCTGTCCTTGCTGTGCTGCCTGTGCTTGCTGCCTGTGCTTGCCGTGCTGCCTGTGCTTGCTGCCTGTGCTGCCTGTGCTTGCTGTGCTGCCTGTGCTGCCTATGCTTGCTGCCTGTGCTTGCTGTGCTGCCTGTGCTTGCTGCCTGTGCTTGCTGTGCTGCCTGTGCTTTCTGCCTGTGCTTGCTGTGCTGCCTGTGCTTGCTGCCTGTGCTTACTGTGTTGCCTGTGCTTGCTGTGCTGCCTGTGCTTGGTGTGCTGCCTGTGCTTGCTGCCTGTGCTTGCAGTGCTTGCTGTGCTGCCTGTGCTTGATGTGCTGCCTGTGCTTGCTGCCTGTGCTTACTGTGTTGCCTGTGCTTGATGTGCTGCCTGTGCTTGCTGCCTGTGCTTGCTGTGCTGCCTGTCCTTGCTGTGCAGCCTGTGCTTGCTGCCTGTGCTTGCCGTGCTGCCTGTGCTTGCTGCCTGTGCTGCCCGTGCTTGATGTGCTGCCTGTCCTTGCTGTGCAGCCTGTGCTTGCTGCTTGTGCTTGCTGTGCTGCCTGTGCTTGCTGCCTGTGCTGCCTGTGCTGCCTGTGCTTGCTGTGCTGCCTGTGCTGCCTGTGCTTGCTGCCTGTGCTTGCTGTGCTGCCTGTGCTTGCTGCCTGTGCTTGCTGCCTGTGCTTGCTGTGCTTGCTATGCTGCCTGTGCAAGCTGCCTGTGCTTGCTGTGCTGCCTGTGCTTGCTGCCTGTGCTTGCTGTGCTGCCTGTGCTTGCTGTGCTGCCTGTGCTTGCTGCCTGTGCTTACGGTGTTGCCTGTGCTTGCTGTGCTACCTGTGCTTGGTGTGCTGCCTGTGCTTGCTGCCTGTGCTTGCTGTGCTGCCTGTGCTTGATGTGCTGCCTGTGCTTGCTGCCTGTGCTTGCTGTGCTGCCTGTGCTTGCTGTGCAGCCTGTGCTTGCTGCCTGTGCTTGCTGCCTGTGCTTACTGTGTTGCCTGTGCTTGCTGTGCTGCCTGTGCTTGGTGTGCTGCCTGTGCTTGCTGCCTGTGCTTGCAGTGCTTGCTGTGCTACCTGTGCTTGATGTGCTGCCTGTGCTTGCTGCCTGTGCTTGCTGTGCTGCCTGTGCTTGCTGTGCAGCCTGTGCTTGCTGCCTGTTCTTGCTGTGCTGCCTGTGCTTGCTGCATGTGCTTGCTGTGCTGCCTGTGCTTGCAGCCTGTGCTTGCTATGCTGCCTGTACAAGCTGCCTGTGCTTGCTGTGCTGCCTGTGCTTGCTGTGCAGCCTGTGCTTGCTGCCTGTTCTTGCTGTGCTGCCTGTGCTTGCTGCATGTGCTTGCTGTGCTGCCTGTGCTTGCAGCCTGTGCTTGCTATGCTGCCTGTACAAGCTGCCTGTGCTTGCTGTGCTGCCTGTGCTTGCAGCCTGTGCTTGCTGTGCTGCCTGTGATTGCTGTGCTGCCTGTGCTTGCTGTGCTGCCTGTGCTTGCTGCCTGTGCTTGCTGTGCTGCCTGTGCTTGATGTGCTGCCTGTGCTTGCTGCCTGTGCTTGCTGTGCTGCCTGTCCTTGCTGTGCAGCCTGTGCTTGCTGCCTGTGCTTGCCGTGCTGCCTGTGCTTGCTGCCTGTGCTGCCTGTGCTTGCTGTGCTGCCTGTGCTGCCTATGCTTGCTGCCTGTGCTTGCTGTGCTGCCTGTGCTTGCTGCCTGTGCTTGCTGTGCTGCCTGTGCTTTCTGCCTGTGCTTGCTGTGCTGCCTGTGCTTGCTGCCTGTGCTTACTGTGTTGCCTGTGCTTGCTGTGCTGCCTGTGCTTGGTGTGCTGCCTGTGCTTGCTGCCTGTGCTTGCAGTGCTTGCTGTGCTGCCTGTGCTTGATGTGCTGCCTGTGCTTGCTGCCTGTGCTTACTGTGTTGCCTGTGCTTGATGTGCTGCCTGTGCTTGCTGCCTGTGCTTGCTGTGCTGCCTGTCCTTGCTGTGCAGCCTGTGCTTGCTGCCTGTGCTTGCCGTGCTGCCTGTGCTTGCTGCCTGTGCTGCCTGTGCTTGATGTGCTGCCTGTCCTTGCTGTGCAGCCTGTGCTTGCTGCTTGTGCTTGCTGTGCTGCCTGTGCTTGCTGCCTGTGCTGCCTGTGCTTGCTGTGCTGCCTGTGCTGCCTGTGCTTGCTGCCTGTGCTTGCTGTGCTGCCTGTGCTTGCTGCCTGTGCTTGCTGCCTGTGCTTGCTGTGCTTGCTATGCTGCCTGTGCAAGCTGCCTGTACTTGCTGTGCTGCCTGTGCTTGCTGCCTGTGCTTGCTGTGCTGCCTGTGCTTGCTGCCTGTGCTTACTGTGTTGCCTGCGCTTGCTGTGCTGCCTGTGCTTGGTGTGCTGCCTGTGCTTGCTGCCTGTGCTTGCTGTGCTTGCTGTGCTGCCTGTGCTTGATGTGCTGTCTGTGCTTGCTGCCTGTGCTTGCTGTGCTGCCTGTGCTTGGTGTGCTGCCTGTGCTTGCTGCCCGTGCTTGCTGTGCTGCCTGTGCTTGCCGTGCTGCCTGTGCTTGCTGCCTGTGCTGCCTGTGCTTGCTGTGCTGCCTGTGCTGCCTATGCTTGCTGCCTGTGCTTGCTGTGCTGCCTGTGCTTGCTGCCTGTGCTTGCTGTGCTGCCTGTGCTTTCTGCCTGTGCTTGCTGTGCTGCCTGTGCTTGCTGCCTGTGCTTACTGTGTTGCCTGTGCTTGCTGTGCTGCCTGTGCTTGGTGTGCTGCCTGTGCTTGCTGCCTGTGCTTGCAGTGCTTGCTGTGCTGCCTGTGCTTGATGTGCTGCCTGTGCTTGCTGCCTGTGCTTGCTGCCTGTGCTGCCTGTGCTTGATGTGCTGCCTGTCCTTGCTGTGCAGCCTGTGCTTGCTGCTTGTGCTTGCTGTGCTGCCTGTGCTTGCTGCCTGTGCTGCCTGTGCTTGCTGTGCTGCCTGTGCTGCCTGTGCTTGCTGCCTGTGCTTGCTGTGCTGCCTGTGCTTGCTGCCTGTGCTTGCTGCCTGTGCTTGCTATGCTGCCTGTGCAAGCTGCCTGTACTTGCTGTGCTGCCTGTGCTTGCTGCCTGTGCTTGCTGTGCTGCCTGTGCTTGCTGCCTGTGCTTACTGTGTTGCCTGCGCTTGCTGTGCTGCCTGTGCTTGGTGTGCTGCCTGTGCTTGCTGCCTGTGCTTGCTGTGCTTGCTGTGCTGCCTGTGCTTGATGTGCTGTCTGTGCTTGCTGCCTGTGCTTGCTGTGCTGCCTGTGCTTGCTGTGCAGCCTGTGCTTGCTGCCTGTTCTTGCTGTGCTGCCTGTGCTTGCTGCATGTGCTTGCTGTGCTGCCTGTGCTTGCAGCCTGTGCTTGCTATGCTGCCTGTACAAGCTGCCTGTGCTTGCTGTGCTGCCTGTGCTTGCTGCCTGTGCTTGCTGTGCTGCCTGTGATTGCTGTGCTGCCTGTGCTTGCTGTGCTGCCTGTGCTTGCTGCCTGTGCTTGCTGTGCTGCCTGTGCTTGATGTGCTGCCTGTGCTTGCTGCCTGTGCTTGCTGTGCTGCCTGTCCTTGCTGTGCAGCCTGTGCTTGCTGCCTGTGCTTGCCGTGCTGCCTGTGCTTGCTGCCTGTGCTGCCTGTGCTTGCTGTGCTGCCTGTGCTTGCTGCCTGTGCTTGCTGCCTGTGCTTGCTGTGCTGCCTGTGCTTGCTGCCTGTGCTTGCTTTGCTGCCTGTGCTTGCTGCCTGTGCTTGCTGCCTGTGCTTGCTGCCTGTGCTTGCTGTGCTGCCTGTCCTTGCTGTGCAGCCTGTGCTTGCTGCCTGTGCTTGCCGTGCTGCCTGTGCTTGCTGCCTGTGCTGCCTGTGCTTGATGTGCTGCCTGTCCTTGCTGTGCAGCCTGTGCTTGCTGCTTGTGCTTGCTGTGCTGCCTGTGCTTGCTGCCTGTGCTGCCTGTGCTTGCTGTGCTGCCTGTGCTGCCTGTGCTTGCTGCCTGTGCTTGCTGTGCTGCCTGTGCTTGCTGCCTGTGCTTGCTGCCTGTGCTTGCTGTGCTTGCTATGCTGCCTGTGCAAGCTGCCTGTACTTGCTGTGCTGCCTGTGCTTGCTGCCTGTGCTTGCTGTGCTGCCTGTGCTTACTGTGTTGCCTGCGCTTGCTGTGCTGCCTGTGCTTGGTGTGCTGCCTGTGCTTGCTGCCTGTGCTTGCTGTGCTTGCTGTGCTGCCTGTGCTTGATGTGCTGTCTGTGCTTGCTGCCTGTGCTTGCTGTGCTGCCTGTGCTTGGTGTGCTGCCTGTGCTTGCTGCCCGTGCTTGCTGTGCTGCCTGTGCTTGCTGCCTGTGCTTGCTGTGCTGCCTGTGCTTGCTGTGCTGCCTGTGCTTGCTGTGCTGCCTGTGCTTGCTGCCTGTGCTTGCTGTGCTGCCTGTGCTTGCTGTGCTTGCTATGCTGCCTGTGCAAGCTGCCTGTGCTTGCTGTGCTGCCTGTGCTTGCTGTGCTGCCTGTGCTAGCTGCCTGTGCTTGCTGTACTTGCTGTGCTGCCTGTGCTTGATGTGCTGCCTGTGCTTGCTGTGCAGCCTGTGCTTGCTGCCTGTGCTTGCTGTGCTGCCTGCGCTTGCTGCCTGTGCTTGCTGTGCCGCCTATGCTTGTTGTGCTGCCTGTGCTTGCTGTGCTGCCTGTGCTTGCTGCCTGTGCTTGCCGTGCTCGCTATGCTGCCTGTGCAAGCTGCCTGTGGTTGCTGTGCTGCCTGTGCTTGCTGCCTGTGCTTGCTGTGCTGCCTGTGCTTGCTGTGCTGAGTGTGCTTGCTGCCTGTGCTTGCTGTGCTGCCTGTGCTTGCTGCCTGTGCTTACTGTGTTGCCTGTGCTTACTGTGCTGCCTGTGCTTGCTGTGCTGCCTGGGCTTGCTCTCTGTGCTTGCTGTACTTGCTGTGCTGCCTGTGCTTGATGTGCTGCCTGTGCTTGCTGCCTGTGCTTGCTGTGCTGCCTGTCCTTGCTGCGCAGCCTGTGCTTGCTGCCTGTGCTTGCTGTGCTGCCTGTGCTTGCTGCCTGTGCTGCCTGTGCTTGCTGTGCTGCCTGTGCTTGCTGCCTGTGCTTGCTGTGCTTGCTATGCTGCCTGTGCAAGCTGCCTGTGCTTGCTGTGCTGCCTGTGCTTGCTGCCTGTGCTTGCTGTGCTGCCTGTGCTTGCTGTGCTGCCTGTGCTTGCTGCCTGTGCTTGCTGTGCTGCCTGTGCTTGCTGTGCTGAGTGTGCTTGCTGTGCTGCCTGCGCTTGCTGCCTGTGCTTACTGTGTTGCCTGTGCTTGCTGTGCTGCCTGTGCTTGCTTTGCTGCCTGGGCTTGCTGCCTGTACTTGCTGTACTTGCTGTGCTGCCTGTGCTTGATGTGCTGCCTGTGCTTGCTGCCTGTGCTTGTTGTGCTGCCTGTGCTTGCTGTCTGTGCTTACTGTGTTGCCTGTGCTTGCTGTGCTGCCTGTGCTTGGTGTGCTGCCTGTGCTTGCTGCCTGTGCTTGCTGTGCTGCCTGTGCTTGCTGCCTGTGCTTGCTGTGCTTGCTGTGCTGCCTGTGCTTACTGTGTTGCCTGTGCTTGCTGTGCTGGCTGTGCTTGGTGTGCTGCCTGTGCTTGCTGTCTGTGCTTGCAGTGCTTGCTGTGCTGCCTGTGCTTGATGTGCTGCCTGTGCTTGCTGCCTGTGCTTGCTGTGCTGCCTGTGCTTGCTGTACAGCCTGTGCTTGCTGCCTGTTCTTGCTGTACTGCCTGTGCTTGCTGCATGTGCTTGCTGTGCTGCCTGTGCTTGCTATGCTGCCTGTACAAGCTGCCTGTGCTTGCTGTGCTGCCTGTGCTTGCTGCCTGTGCTTGCTGTGCTGCCTGTGCTTGCTGTGCTGCCTGTGCTTGCTGCCTGTGCTTGCTGTGCTGCCTGTGCTTGTTGTGCTGCCTGTGCTTGCTGCCTGTGCTTGCTGTGCTGCCTGTGATTGCTGCCTGTGCTTGCTGTGCTGCCTGTGCTTGCTGTGCTGCCTGTGCTTGCTGCCTGTGCTTGCTGTGCTGCCTGTGCTTGCTGCCTGTGCTTGCTGTGCTGCCTGTGCTTGCTGCCTGTGCTTGCTGTGCTGCCTGTTAGCGATGCATTTGATTTCGCCCATAACACGCGGTAATTCGACAGTGGCACACGACAGTGCGTTGCTGTGTCACCTGTTTTTGGAGGCGCCGAGAGTCGCGGATCATATGTTTACCTCGGCGGCCGGTGCATTGACCTGCGTCTCAGTAAGAGTAAGCATTGTTAACAAATGCGAGAGTGAATCTCGCCGAATATCGGAGCAGGGTTTGCCTGTTGGAAAGAGGACGGAGCTTGACCCCTCTGCACTTCCCCCAGAATCGCTAAAACGAACACATCTCGTCGAGCTATTTTGCGGGTTTCTAACATGCCTGTGCTTGCTGTGCTGCCTGTGCTTGCTGCCTGTGCTTGCTGTGCTGCCTGTGCTTGCTGCCTGTGCTTGCTGTGCTGCCTGTGCTTGCTGCCTGTGCTTGCTGCCTGTGCTTGCTGCCTGTGCTTGCTGCCTGTGCTTGCTGTGCAGCCTGTGCTTGCTGCCTGTTCTTGCTGTGCTGCCTGTGCTTGCTGCATGTGCTTGCTGTGCTGCCTGTGCTTGCTATGCTGCCTGTACAAGCTGCCTGTGCTTGCTGCCTGTGCTTGCCGTGCTGCCTGTGCTTGCTGTGCTGCCTGTGCTTGCTGCCTGTGCTTGCTGTGCTGCCTGTGCTTGCTGTGCTGCCTGTACTTGGTGTGCTGCCTGTGCTTGCTGCCTGTGCTTGCTGTGCTGCCTGTGCTTGCTGTGCTGCCTGTACTTGCTGCCTGTGCTTGCTGCCTGTGCTTGCTGTGCTGCCTGTGCTTGGTGTGCTGCCTGTGCTTGCTGTGCTGCCTGTGCTTGCTGCCCGTGCTTGCTGTGCTGCCTGTGCTTGCTGCCTGTGCTAGCTGCCTGTGCTTGCTGTACATGCTGTGCTGCCTGTGCTTGATGTGCTGCCTGTTCTTGCTGCCTGTGCTGCCTGTGCTTGCTGCCTGTGCTTGCTGTGCTGCCTGTGCTTGCTGCCTGTGCTTGCTGTGCTGCCTGTGCTTGGTGTGCTGCCTGTGCTTGCTGCCCGTGCTTGCTGTGCTGCCTGTGCTTGCTGCCTGTGCTAGCTGCCTGTGCTTGCTGTACTTGCTGTGCTGCCTGTTCTTGATGTGCTGCCTGTGCTTGCTGTGCAGCCTGTGCTTGCTGCCTGTGCTTGCTGTGCTGCCTGCGCTTGCTGCCTGTGCTTGCTGTGCCGCCTGTGCTTGTTGTGCTGCCTGTGCTTGCTGTGCTGCCTGTGCTTGCTGCCTGTGCTTGCTGTGCTCGCTATGCTGCCTGTGCAAGCTGCCTGTGGTTGCTGTGCTGCCTGTGCTTGCTGCCTGTGCTTGCTGTGCTGCCTGTGCTTGCTGTGCTGAGTGTGCTTGCTGCCTGTGCTTGCTGTGCTTGCTGTGCTGCCTGTGCTTGCTGCCTGTGCTTACTGTGTTGCCTGTGCTTACTGTGCTACCTGTGCTTGCTGTGCTGCCTGTGCTTGCTGTCTGTGCTTGCTGCCTGTGCTTGCTGTGCTGCCTGTGCTTGCTGCCTGTGCTTGCTGTGCTGCCTGTGCTTGCTGCCTGTGCTTGCTGTGCTGCCTGTGCTGTGCTGCCTGTGCTTGCTGCCTGTGCTTGCTGTGCTGCCTGTGCTTGCTGCCTGTGCTTGCTGTGCTGCCTGTGCTTGCTGCCTGTGCTTGCTGCCTGTGCTTGCTGTGCTGCCTGTGCTTGCTGCCTGTGCTTGCTGCCTGTGCTTGCTGTGCTGCCTGTGCTTGCTGCCTGTGTTTGCTGTGCTGCCTGTGCTTGCTGCCTGTGCTTGCTGTGCTGCCTGTGTTTGCTGTGCTGCCTGTGCTTGCTGCCTGTGCTTGCTGTGCTGCCTGTGTTTGCTGCCTATGCTTGCTGTGCTGCCTGTGCTTGCTGCCTGTGCTTGCTGTGCTGCCTGTGCTTGCTGTGCTGCCTGTGCTTGCTGCCTGTGCTTGCTGTGCTGCCTGTGCTTGCTGTGCTGCCTGTGCTTGCTGCCTGTGCTTGCTGTGCTTGCTGCCTGTGCTTGCTGCCTGTGCTTGATGTGCTGCCTGTGCTTGCTGCCTGTGCTTGCTGTGCTTGCTATGCTGCCTGTGCAAGCTGCCTGTGCTTGCTGTGCTGCCTGTGCTTGCTGCCTGTGCTTGCTGTGCTGCCTGTGCTTGCTGCCTGTGCTTACTGTGCTGCCTGTGCTTGCTGCCTGTGCTTGCTGTGCTGCCTGTGCTTGCTGTGCTGAGTGTGCTTGCTGTGCTGCCTGTGCTTGCTGCCTGTGCTTACTGTGTTGCCTGTGCTTGCTGTGCTGCCTGTGCTTGCTTTGCTGCCTGGGCTTGCTGCCTGTGCTTGCTGTACTTGCTGTGCTGCCTGTGCTTGATGTGCTGCCTGTGCTTGCTGCCTGTGCTTGCTGTGCTGCCTGTCCTTGCTGTGCAGCCTGTGCTTGCTGCCTGTGCTTGCTGTGCTGCCTGTGCTTGCTGCCTGTGCTGCCTGTGCTTGCTGTGCTGCCTGTGCTGCCTGTGCTTGCTGCCTGTGCTTGCTGCCTGTGCTTGATGTGCTGCCTGTGCTTGCTGCCTGTGCTTGCTGTGCTTGCTATGCTGCCTGTGCAAGCTGCCTGTGCTTGCTGTGCTGCCTGTGCTTGCCGCCTGTGCTTGCTGTGCTGCCTGTGCTTGCTGCCTGTGCTTACTGTGTTGCCTGTGCTTGCTGTGCTGCCTGTGCTTGGTGTGCTGCCTGTTCTTGCTGCCTGTGCTTGCTGTGCTGCCTGTGCTTGCTGCCTGTGTTTGCTGTGCTTGCTGTGCTGCCTGTGCTTGCTGTGCTGCCTGTGCTTGCTGCCTGTGCTTACTGTGTTGCCTGTGCTTGCTGTGCTGGCTGTGCTTGGTGTGCTGCCTGTGCTTGCTGCCTGTGCTTGCAGTGCTTTCTGTGCTGCCTGTGCTTGATGTGCTGTCTGTGCTTGCTACCTGTGCTTGCTGTGCAGCCTGTGCTTGCTGTGCTGCCTGTGCTTGCTGCATGTGCTTGCTGTGCTGCCTGTGCTTGCTATGCTGCCTGTACAAGCTGCCTGTGCTTGCTGTGCTGCCTGTGCATGCTGCGCTTGCTGTGCTGTCTGCGCTTGCTGTGCTGCCTGTACTTGCTGTGCTGCCTGTGCTTGCTGCCTGTGCTTGCTGTCTGTGCTTGCTGCCTGTGCTTGCTGTGCTGCCTGTGCTTGCTGCCTGTGCTTGCTGTGCTGCCTGTGCTTGCTGCCTGTGCTTGCTGTGCTGCCTGTGCTGTGCTGCCTGTGCTTGCTGCCTGTGCTTGCTGTGCTGCCTGTGCTTGCTGCCTGTGCTTGCTGTGCTGCCTGTGCTTGCTGCCTGTGCTTGCTGCCTGTGCTTGCTGTGCTGCCTGTGCTTGCTGCCTGTGCTTGCTGCCTGTGCTTGCTGTGCTGCCTGTGCTTGCTGCCTGTGTTTGCTGTGCTGCCTGTGCTTGCTGCCTGTGCTTGCTGTGCTGCCTGTGTTTGCTGTGCTGCCTGTGCTTGCTGCCTGTGCTTGCTGTGCTGCCTGTGTTTGCTGCCTATGCTTGCTGTGCTGCCTGTGCTTGCTGCCTGTGCTTGCTGTGCTGCCTGTGCTTGCTGCCTGTGCTTGCTGTGCTGCCTGTGCTTGCTGCCTGTGCTTGCTGTGCTGCCTGTGCTCGCTGCCTGTGCTTGCTGTGCTGCCTGTTAGCGATGCACTTGATTTCGCCCATGACACGCGGTAATTCGACAGTGGCACACGACAGTGCGTTGCTGTGTCACCTGTTTTTGGAGGCGCCGAGAGTCGCGGATCATATGTTTACCTCGGCGGCCGGTGCATTGACCTGCGTCTCAGTAAGAGTAAGCATTGTAAACAAATGCGAGAGTGAATCTCGCCGAAGATCGGAGCAGGCTTTGCCTGTTGGAAAGAGGACGGAGCTTGACCCCTCTGCAATTCCACCAGAATCGCTAAAACGAACACATCTCGTCGAGCTATTTTGCGGGTTTCTAAGATGCCTGTGCTAGCTGCCTGTGCTTGCTGTGCTGCCTGTGCTTGCTGCCTGTGCTTGCTGCCTGTGCTTGCTGTGCTGCTTGTGCTTGCTGCCTGTGCTTGCTGTGCTGCCTGTGCTTGCTGCCTGTGCTTGCTGTGCTGCCTGTGCTTGCTGCCTGTTCTTGCTGTGCTGCCTGTTAGCGATGCATTTGATTTCGCCCATAACACGCGGTAATTCGACAGTGGCACACGACAGTGCGTTGCTGTGTCACCTGTTTTTGGAGGCGCCGAGAGTCGCGGATCATATGTTTACCTCGGCGGCCGGTGCATTGACCTGCGTCTCAGTAAGAGTAAGCAATGTAAACAAATGCGAGAGTGAATCTCGCCGAAGATCGGAGCAGGCTTTGCCTGTTGGAAAGAGGACGGAGCTTGACCCCTCTGCACTTCCCCCAGAATCGCTACAACGAACACATCTCGTCAAGCTATTTTGCGGGTTTCTAACTTGCCTGTGCTTGCTGCCTGTGCTTGCTGTTCTGCCTGTGCTTGCTGCCTGTGCTTGCTGCCTGTGCTTGCTGTGCTGCCTGTGCTAGCTGACTGTGCTTGCTGTGCTGCCTGCGCTTGCTGCCTGTGCGTGCTGTGCTGCCTGTGCTTGCTGTGCTGCCTGTGCTTGCTGCCTATGCTTGCTGCCTGTGCTTGCTGCCTGTGCTTGCTGTGCTGCCTGTGCTTGCTGCCTGTGCCTGCTGTGCTTGCTGTGCTGCCTGTGCTTGCTGCCTGTGCTTGCTGCCTGTGCTTGCTGTGCTTGCTATGCTGCCTGTGCAAGCTGCCTGTGCTTGCTGTGCTGCCTGGGCATGCTGCCTGTGCTTGCTGCCTGTGCTTGCTGTGCTGCCTGTGCTTGCTGTGCTGCCTGTTAGCGATGCATTTGATTTCGCCCATAACACGCGGTAATTCGACAGTGGCACACCACAGTGCGTTGCTGTGTCACCTGTTTTTGGAGGCGCCGAGAGTCGCGGATCATATGTTTACCTCGGCGGCCGGTGCATTGATCTGCGTCTCAGTAAGAGTAAGCATTGTAAACAAATGCGAGAGTGAATCTCGCCGAAGATCGGAGCAGGCTTTGCCTGTTGGAAAGAGGACGGAGCTTGACCCCTCTGCACTTCCCCCAGAATCGCTAAAACGAACACATCTTGTCGAGCTATTTTGCGGGTTTCTAACATGCCTGTGCTTGCTGTGCTGCCTGTGCTTGCTGCCTGTGCTTGCTGTGCTGCCTGTGCTTGCTGCCTGTGCTTGCTGTGCTGCGTGTGCTTGCTGCCTGTGCTTGCTGCCTGTGCTTGCTGTGCTGCTGTGCTTGCTGCCTGTGCTTGCTGTGCTACCTGTGCTTGCTGCCTGTGCTTGCTGTGCTGCCTGTGCTTGCTGCCTGTGCTTGCTGCCTGTGCTTGCTGTGCTTGCTATGCTGCCTGTGCTTGCTGTGCTGCCTGTGCTTGCTGCCTGTGCTTGCTGTGCTGCCTGTGCTTGGTGTGCTGCCTGTGCTTGCTGCCTGTACTTGCTGTGCTGCCTGTGCTTGCTGCCTGTGCTTGCTGTGCTGCCTGTGCTTGGTGTGCTGCCTGTGCTTGCTGCCTGTGCTTGCTGTGCTTGCTGTGCTGCCTGTGCTTGCTGCCTGTGCTGCCTGTGCTTGCTGTGCTGCCTGTGCTGCCTGTGCTTGCTGCCTGTGCTTGCTGTGCTGCCTGTGCTTGCTGCCTGTGCTTGCTGCCTGTGCTTGCTGCCTGTGCTTGCTGTGCTTGCTATGCTGCCTGTGCAAGCTGCCTGTGCTTGCTGTGCTGCCTGTGCTTGCTGCCTGTGCTTGCTGTGCTGCCTGTGCTTGCTGCCTGTGCTTACTGTGTTGCCTGTGCTTGCTGTGCTGCCTGTGCTTGGTGTGCTGCCTGTGCTTGCTGCCTGTGCTTGCTGTGCTGCCTGTGCTTGATGTGCTGCCTGTGCTTGCTGCCTGTGCTTGCTGTGCTGCCTGTGCTTGCTGTGCAGCCTGTGCTTGCTGCCTGTGCTTGCTGCCTGTGCTTACTGTGTTGCCTGAGCTTGCTGTGCTGCCTGTGCTTGGTGTGCTGCCTGTGCTTGCTGCCTGTGCTTGCAGTGCTTGCTGTACTGCCTGTGCTTGATGTGCTGCCTGTGCTTGCTGCCTGTGCTTGCTGTACTGCCTGTGCTTGCTGTGCAGCCTGTGCTTGCTGCATGTGCTTGCTG
Organism: Priocnemis perturbator; assembly: GCA_963942575.1. Classification (NCBI taxonomy): domain Eukaryota; kingdom Metazoa; phylum Arthropoda; class Insecta; order Hymenoptera; family Pompilidae; genus Priocnemis; species Priocnemis perturbator. Next base: position 295,035 of record CAWWDK010000168.1, read on the forward strand.
TGCTGCCTGTGCTTGCAGCCTGTGCTTGCTATGCTGCCTGTACAAGCTGCCTGTGCTTGCTGTGCTGCCTGTGCTTGCTGCCTGTGCTTGCTGTGCTGCCTGTGCTTGCTGCCTGTGCTTGCGGTGCTGCCTGTGCTTGATGTGCTGCCTGTGCTTGCTGCCTGTGCTTGCTGTGCTGTCTGTCCTTGCTGTGCAGCCTGTGCTTGCTGCCTGTGCTGCCTGTGCTTGCTGTGCTGCCTGTGCTTGGTGTGCTGCCTGTGCTTGCAGTGCTTGCTGTGCTGCCTGTGCTTGATGTGCTGCCTGTGCTTGCTGCCTGTGCTTACTGTGTTGCCTGTGCTTGATGTGCTGCCTGTGCTTGCTGCCTGTGCTTGCTGTGCTGCCTGTCCTTGCTGTGCAGCCTGTGCTTGCTGCCTGTGCTTGCCGTGCTGCCTGTGCTTGCTGCCTGTGCTTGCTGTGCTGCCTGTGCTTGCTGCCTGTGCTTGCTGTGCTGCCTGTCCTTGCTGTGCTGAGTGTGCTTGCTGCCTGTGCTGCCTGTGCTTGCTGCCTGTACTTGCTGTGCTGCCTGTGCTTGCTGCCTGTGCTTGCTGTGCTGCCTGTGCTTGATGTGCTGCCTGTCCTTGCTGTGCAGTCTGTGCTTGCTGCTTGTGCTTGCTGTGCTGCCTGTGCTTGCTGCCTGTGCTGCCTGTGCTTGCTGTGCTGCCTGTGCTGCCTGTGCTTGCTGCCTGTGCTTGCTGTGCTGCCTGTGCTTGCTGCCTGTGCTTGCTGCCTGTGCTTGCTGTGCTTGCTATGCTGCCTGTGCAAGCTGCCTGTGCTTGCTGTGCTGCCTGTGCTTGCTGCCTGTGCTGCCTGTGCTTGCTGCCTGTGCTTACTGTGTTGCCTGTGCTTGCTGTGCTGCCTGTGCTTGGTGTGCTGCCTGTGCTTGCTGCCTGTGCTTGCTGTGCTGCCTGTGCTTGATGTGCTGCCTGTGCTTGCTGCCTGTGCTTGCTGTGCTGCCTGTGCTTGCTGTGCAGCCTGTGCTTGCTGCCTGTGCTTGCTGCCTGTGCTTACTGTGTTGCCTGTGCTTGCTGTGCTGCCTGTGCTTGGTGTGCTGCCTGTGCTTGCTGCCTGTGCTTGCAGTGCTTGCTGTACTGCCTGTGCTTGATGTGCTGCCTGTGCTTGCTGCCTGTGCTTGCTGTACTGCCTGTGCTTGCTGTGCAGCCTGTGCTTGCTGCATGTGCTTGCTGTGCTGCCTGTGCTTGCAGCCTGTGCTTGCTATGCTGCCTGTACAAGCTGCCTGTGCTCGCTGTGCTGCCTGTGCTTGCTGCCTGTGCTGCCTGTGCTTGCTGTGCTGCCTGTGCTGCCTGTGCTTGCTGCCTGTGCTTGCTGTGCTGCCTGTGCTTGCTGCCTGTGCTTGCTGTGCTTGCTATGCTGCCTGTGCAAGCTGCCTGTACTTGCTGTGCTGCCTGTGCTTGCTGCCTGTGCTTGCTGTGCTGCCTGTGCTTGCTGCCTGTGCTTAATGTGTTGCCTGTGCTTGCTGTGCTGCCTGTGCTTGGTGTGCTGCCTGTGCTTGCTGCCTGTGCTTGCTGTGCTTGCTGTGCTGCCTGTGCTTGCTGTGGAGCCTGTGCTTGCTGTGCAGCCTGTGCTTGCTGCCTGTGCTTGCTGTGCTGCCTGTGCTTGCTGTGCTGCCTGTGCTTGCTGCCTGTGCTTGCTGTGCTGCCTGTGCTTGCTGTGCTGCCTGTGCTAGCTGCCTGTGCTTGCTGTGCTGCCTGTGCTTGGTGTGCTGCCTGTGCTTGCTGCCCGTGCTTGCTGTGCTGCCTGTGCTTGCTGCCTGTGCTTGCTGTGCTGCCTGTGCTTGCTGTGCTGCCTGTGCTTGCTGCCCGTGCTTGCTGTGCTGCCTGTGCTTGCTGCCTGTGCTTGCTGTGCTGCCTGTGCTTGCTGTGCTTGCTATGCTGCCTGTGCAAGCTGCCTGTGCTTGCTGTGCTGCCTGTGCTTGCTGTGCTGCCTGTGCTTGCTGCCTGTGCTTGCTGTGCTGCCTGTGCTTGGTGTGCTGCCTGTGCTTGCTGCCCGTGCTTGCTGTGCTGCCTGTGCTTGCTGCCTGTGCTTGCTGTGCTTGCTGTGCTGCCTGTGCTTGCTGTGGAGCCTGTGCTTGCTGTGCAGCCTGTGCTTGCTGCCTGTGCTTGCTGTGCTGCCTGTGCTTGCTGTGCTGCCTGTGCTTGCTGCCCGTGCTTGCTGTGCTGCCTGCGCTTGCTGCCTGTGCGTGCTGTGCTGCCTGTGCTTGCTGTGCTGCCTGTGCTTGCTGCCTATGCTTGCTGCCTGTGCTTGCTGCCTGTGCTTGCTGTGCTGCCTGTGCTTGCTGCCTGTGCCTGCTGTGCTTGCTGTGCTGCCTGTGCTTGCTGCCTGTGCTTGCTGCCTGTGCTTGCTGTGCTTGCTATGCTGCCTGTGCAAGCTGCCTGTGCTTGCTGTGCTGCCTGGGCATGCTGCCTGTGCTTGCTGCCTGTGCTTGCTGTGCTGCCTGTGCTTGCTGTGCTGCCTGTTAGCGATGCATTTGATTTCGCCCATAACACGCGGTAATTCGACAGTGGCACACCACAGTGCGTTGCTGTGTCACCTGTTTTTGGAGGCGCCGAGAGTCGCGGATCATATGTTTACCTCGGCGGCCGGTGCATTGATCTGCGTCTCAGTAAGAGTAAGCATTGTAAACAAATGCGAGAGTGAATCTCGCCGAAGATCGGAGCAGGCTTTGCCTGTTGGAAAGAGGACGGAGCTTGACCCCTCTGCACTTCCCCCAGAATCGCTAAAACGAACACATCTTGTCGAGCTATTTTGCGGGTTTCTAACATGCCTGTGCTTGCTGTGCTGCCTGTGCTTGCTGCCTGTGCTTGCTGTGCTGCCTGTGCTTGCTGCCTGTGCTTGCTGTGCTGCGTGTGCTTGCTGCCTGTGCTTGCTGCCTGTGCTTGCTGTGCTGCTGTGCTTGCTGCCTGTGCTTGCTGTGCTACCTGTGCTTGCTGCCTGTGCTTGCTGTGCTGCCTGTGCTTGCTGCCTGTGCTTGCTGCCTGTGCTTGCTGTGCTTGCTATGCTGCCTGTGCTTGCTGTGCTGCCTGTGCTTGCTGCCTGTGCTTGCTGTGCTGCCTGTGCTTGGTGTGCTGCCTGTGCTTGCTGCCTGTACTTGCTGTGCTGCCTGTGCTTGCTGTGCTGCCTGTGCTTGGTGTGCTGCCTGTGCTTGCTGCCTGTGCTTGCTGTGCTTGCTGTGCTGCCTGTGCTTGCTGCCTGTGCTGCCTGTGCTTGCTGTGCTGCCTGTGCTGCCTGTGCTTGCTGCCTGTGCTTGCTGTGCTGCCTGTGCTTGCTGCCTGTGCTTGCTGCCTGTGCTTGCTGCCTGTGCTTGCTGTGCTTGCTATGCTGCCTGTGCAAGCTGCCTGTGCTTGCTGTGCTGCCTGTGCTTGCTGCCTGTGCTTGCTGTGCTGCCTGTGCTTGCTGCCTGTGCTTACTGTGTTGCCTGTGCTTGCTGTGCTGCCTGTGCTTGGTGTGCTGCCTGTGCTTGCTGCCTGTGCTTGCTGTGCTGCCTGTGCTTGATGTGCTGCCTGTGCTTGCTGCCTGTGCTTGCTGTGCTGCCTGTGCTTGCTGTGCAGCCTGTGCTTGCTGCCTGTGCTTGCTGCCTGTGCTTACTGTGTTGCCTGAGCTTGCTGTGCTGCCTGTGCTTGGTGTGCTGCCTGTGCTTGCTGCCTGTGCTTGCAGTGCTTGCTGTACTGCCTGTGCTTGATGTGCTGCCTGTGCTTGCTGCCTGTGCTTGCTGTACTGCCTGTGCTTGCTGTGCAGCCTGTGCTTGCTGCATGTGCTTGCTGTGCTGCCTGTGCTTGCAGCCTGTGCTTGCTATGCTGCCTGTACAAGCTGCCTGTGCTTGCTGTGCTGCCTGTGCTTGCTGCCTGTGCTTGCTGTGCTGCCTGTGCTTGCTGCCTGTGCTTGCGGTGCTGCCTGTGCTTGATGTGCTGCCTGTGCTTGCTGCCTGTGCTTGCTGTGCTGTCTGTCCTTGCTGTGCAGCCTGTGCTTGCTGCCTGTGCTGCCTGTGCTTGCTGTGCTGCCTGTGCTTGGTGTGCTGCCTGTGCTTGCAGTGCTTGCTGTGCTGCCTGTGCTTGATGTGCTGCCTGTGCTTGCTGCCTGTGCTTACTGTGTTGCCTGTGCTTGATGTGCTGCCTGTGCTTGCTGCCTGTGCTTGCTGTGCTGCCTGTCCTTGCTGTGCAGCCTGTGCTTGCTGCCTGTGCTTGCCGTGCTGCCTGTGCTTGCTGCCTGTGCTTGCTGTGCTGCCTGTGCTTGCTGCCTGTGCTTGCTGTGCTGCCTGTCCTTGCTGTGCTGAGTGTGCTTGCTGCCTGTGCTTGCTGTGCTGCCTGTGCTTGCTGCCTGTACTTGCTGTGCTGCCTGTGCTTGCTGCCTGTGCTTGCTGTGCTGCCTGTGCTTGATGTGCTGCCTGTCCTTGCTGTGCAGTCTGTGCTTGCTGCTTGTGCTTGCTGTGCTGCCTGTGCTTGCTGCCTGTGCTGCCTGTGCTTGCTGTGCTGCCTGTGCTGCCTGTGCTTGCTGCCTGTGCTTGCTGTGCTGCCTGTGCTTGCTGCCTGTGCTTGCTGCCTGTGCTTGCTGTGCTTGCTATGCTGCCTGTGCAAGCTGCCTGTGCTTGCTGTGCTGCCTGTGCTTGCTGCCTGTGCTGCCTGTGCTTGCTGCCTGTGCTTACTGTGTTGCCTGTGCTTGCTGTGCTGCCTGTGCTTGGTGTGCTGCCTGTGCTTGCTGCCTGTGCTTGCTGTGCTGCCTGTGCTTGATGTGCTGCCTGTGCTTGCTGCCTGTGCTTGCTGTGCTGCCTGTGCTTGCTGTGCAGCCTGTGCTTGCTGCCTGTGCTTGCTGCCTGTGCTTACTGTGTTGCCTGTGCTTGCTGTGCTGCCTGTGCTTGGTGTGCTGCCTGTGCTTGCTGCCTGTGCTTGCAGTGCTTGCTGTACTGCCTGTGCTTGATGTGCTGCCTGTGCTTGCTGCCTGTGCTTGCTGTACTGCCTGTGCTTGCTGTGCAGCCTGTGCTTGCTGCATGTGCTTGCTGTGCTGCCTGTGCTTGCAGCCTGTGCTTGCTATGCTGCCTGTACAAGCTGCCTGTGCTCGCTGTGCTGCCTGTGCTTGCTGCCTGTGCTGCCTGTGCTTGCTGTGCTGCCTGTGCTGCCTGTGCTTGCTGCCTGTGCTTGCTGTGCTGCCTGTGCTTGCTGCCTGTGCTTGCTGTGCTTGCTATGCTGCCTGTGCAAGCTGCCTGTACTTGCTGTGCTGCCTGTGCTTGCTGCCTGTGCTTGCTGTGCTGCCTGTGCTTGCTGCCTGTGCTTAATGTGTTGCCTGTGCTTGCTGTGCTGCCTGTGCTTGGTGTGCTGCCTGTGCTTGCTGCCTGTGCTTGCTGTGCTTGCTGTGCTGCCTGTGCTTGCTGTGGAGCCTGTGCTTGCTGTGCAGCCTGTGCTTGCTGCCTGTGCTTGCTGTGCTGCCTGTGCTTGCTGTGCTGCCTGTGCTTGCTGCCTGTGCTTGCTGTGCTGCCTGTGCTTGCTGTGCTGCCTGTGCTAGCTGCCTGTGCTTGCTGTGCTGCCTGTGCTTGGTGTGCTGCCTGTGCTTGCTGCCCGTGCTTGCTGTGCTGCCTGTGCTTGCTGCCTGTGCTTGCTGTGCTGCCTGTGCTTGCTGTGCTGCCTGTGCTTGCTGCCCGTGCTTGCTGTGCTGCCTGTGCTTGCTGCCTGTGCTTGCTGTGCTGCCTGTGCTTGCTGTGCTTGCTATGCTGCCTGTGCAAGCTGCCTGTGCTTGCTGTGCTGCCTGTGCTTGCTGTGCTGCCTGTGCTTGATGTGCTGTCTGTGCTTGCTGCCTGTGCTTGCTGTGCTGCCTGTGCTTGGTGTGCTGCCTGTGCTTGCTGCCCGTGCTTGCTGTGCTGCCTGTGCTTGCTGCCTGTGCTTGCTGTGCTGCCTGTGCTTGCTGTGCTGCCTGTGCTTGCTGCCTGTGCTTGCTGTGCTGCCTGTGCTTGCTGTGCTTGCTATGCTGCCTGTGCAAGCTGCCTGTGCTTGCTGTGCTGCCTGTGCTTGCTGTGCTGCCTGTGCTAGCTGCCTGTGCTTGCTGTACTTGCTGTGCTGCCTGTGCTTGATGTGCTGCCTGTGCTTGCTGTGCAGCCTGTGCTTGCTGCCTGTGCTTGCTGTGCTGCCTGCGCTTGCTGCCTGTGCTTGCTGTGCCGCCTGTGCTTGTTGTGCTGCCTGTGCTTGCTGTGCTGCCTGTGCTTGCTGCCTGTGCTTGCCGTGCTCGCTATGCTGCCTGTGCAAGCTGCCTGTGGTTGCTGTGCTGCCTGTGCTTGCTGCCTGTGCTTGCTGTGCTGCCTGTGCTTGCTGTGCTGAGTGTGCTTGCTGCCTGTGCTTGCTGTGCTTCCTGTGCTTGCTGCCTGTGCTTACTGTGTTGCCTGTGCTTACTGTGCTGCCTGTGCTTGCTGTGCTGCCTGGGCTTGCTCTCTGTGCTTGCTGTACTTGCTGTGCTGCCTGTGCTTGCTTTGCTGCCTGGGCTTGCTGCCTGTGCTTGCTGTACTTGCTGTGCTGCCTGTGCTTGATGTGCTGCCTGTGCTTGCTGCCTGTGCTTCCTCTGCTGCCTGTCCTTGCTGTGCAGCCTGTGCTTGCTGCCTGTGCTTGCTGTGCTGCCTGTGCTTGCTGCCTGTGCTGCCTGTGCTTGCTGTGCTGCCTGTGCTGCCTGTGCTTGCTGCCTGTGCTTGCTGTGCTGTCTGTGCTTGCTGCCTGTGCTTGCTGTGCTGCCTGTGCTTGCTGCCTGTGCTTGCTGTGCTGCCTGTGCTCGCTGCCTGTGCTTGCTGTGCTGCCTGTTAGCGATGCATTTGATTTCGCCCATGACACGCGGTAATTCGACAGTGGCACACGACAGTGCGTTGCTGTGTCACCTGTTTTTGGAGGCGCCGAGAGTCGCGGATCATATGTTTACCTCGACGGCCGGTGCATTGACCTGCGTCTCAGTAAGAGTAAGCATTGTAAACAAATGCGAGAGTGAATCTCGCCGAAGATCGGAGCAGGCTTTGCCTGTTGGAAAGAGGACGGAGCTTGACCCCTCTGCAATTCCCCCAGAATCGCTAAAACGAACACATCTCGTCGAGCTATTTTGCGGGTTTCTAAGATGCCTGTGCTAGCTGCATGTGCTTGCTGCCTGTGCTTGCTGTGCTGCTTGTGCTTGCTGCCTGTGCTTGCTGTGCTGCCTGTGCTTGCTGCCTGTGCTTGCTGTGCTGCCTGTGCTTGGTGTGCTGCGTGTGCTTGCTGCCTGTGCTTGCTGTGCTGCCTGTGCTTGCTGCCTGTGCTTGCTGTGCTGCCTGTGCTTGCTGCCTGTGCTTGCTGTGCTGCCTGTTAGCGATGCATTTGATTTCGCCCATAACACGAGGTAATTCGACAGTGGCACACGACAGTGCGTTGCTGTGTCACCTGTTTTTGGAGGCGCCGAGAGTCGCGGATCATATGTTTACCTCGGCGGCCGGTGCATTGACCTGCGTCTCAGTAAGAGTAAGCATTGTTAACAAATGCGAGAGTGAATCTCGCCGAAGATCGGAGCAGCGTTTGCCTGTTGGAAAGAGGACAGAGCTTGACCCCTCTGCACTTCCCCCAGAATCGCTAAAACGAACACATCTCGTCGAGTTATTTTGCGGGTTTCCAACATGCCTGTGCTTGCTGTGCTGCCTGTGCTTGCTGTGCTGCCTGTGCTTGCTGCCTGTGCTTGCTGTGCTGCCTGTGCTTGCTGCCTGTGCTTGCTGTGCTGCCTGTGCTTACTGCCTGTGCTTGCTGTGCTGCCTGTGCATGCTGTGCTGCCTGTGCTTGCTGCCTGTGCTTGCTGCCTGTGCTTGCTGCCTGTGCTTGCTGTGCTGCCTGTGCTTGCTCCCTGTGCTTGCTGTGCTGCCTGTGCTTGCTGTGCTGCCTGTTAGCGATGCATTTGATTTCGCCCATAACACGCGGTAATTCGACAGTGGCACACGACAGTGCATTGCTGTGTCACCTGTTTTTGGAGGCGCCGAGAGTCGCGGATCATATGTTTACCTCGGCGGCCGGTGCATTGACCTGCGTCTCAGTAAGAGTAAGCATTGTAAACAAATGCGAGAGTGAATCTCGCCGAAGATCGGAGCAGGCTTTGCCTGTTGGAAAGAGGACGGAGCTTGACCCCTCTGCACTTCCCCCAGAATCGCTACAACGAACACATCTCGTCGAGCTATTTTGCGGGTTTCTAACTTGCCTGCGCTTGCTGTGCTGTCTGCGCTTGCTGTGCTGCCTGTACTTGCTGTGCTGCCTGTGCTTGCTGCCTGTGCTTGCTGTGCTGCCTGTGCTTGCTGTCTGTGCTTGCTGTGCTGCCTGTCCTTGCTGTGCTGAGTGTGCTTGCTGCCTGTGCTTGCTGTGCTGCCTGTGCTTGCTGCCTGTACTTGCTGTGCTGCCTGTGCTTGCTGCCTGTGCTTGCTGTGCTGCCTGTGCTTGATGTGCTGCCTGTCCTTGCTGTGCAGTCTGTGCTTGCTGCTTGTGCTTGCTGTGCTGCCTGTGCTTGCTGCCTGTGCTGCCTGTGCTTGCTGTGCTGCCTGTGCTGCCTGTGCTTGCTGCCTGTGCTTGCTGTGCTGCCTGTGCTTGCTGCCTGTGCTTGCTGCCTGTGCTTGCTGTGCTTGCTATGCTGCCTGTGCAAGCTGCCTGTGCTGGCTGTGCTGCCTGTGCTTGCTGCCTGTGCTGCCTGTGCTTGCTGCCTGTGCTTACTGTGTTGCCTGTGCTTGCTGTGCTGCCTGTGCTTGGTGTGCTGCCTGTGCTTGCTGCCTGTGCTTGCTGTGCTGCCTGTGCTTGATGTGCTGCCTGTGCTTGCTGCCTGTGCTTGCTGTGCTGCCTGTGCTTGCTGTGCAGCCTGTGCTTGCTGCCTGTGCTTGCTGCCTGTGCTTACTGTGTTGCCTGTGCTTGCTGTGCTGCCTGTGCTTGGTGTGCTGCCTGTGCTTGCTGCCTGTGCTTGCAGTGCTTGCTGTACTGCCTGTGCTTGATGTGCTGCCTGTGCTTGCTGCCTGTGCTTGCTGTACTGCCTGTGCTTGCTGTGCAGCCTGTGCTTGCTGCATGTGCTTGCTGTGCTGCCTGTGCTTGCTGCCTGTGCTTGCTGTGCTGCCTGTGCTTGCTGCCTGTGCTTGCTGCCTGTGCTTGCTGTGCTGCCTGTGCTTGCTGCCTGTGCTTGCTGCCTGTGCTTGCTGTGCTGCCTGTGCTTGCTGCCTGTGTTTGCTGTGCTGCCTGTGCTTGCTGCCTGTGCTTGCTGTGCTGCCTGTGTTTGCTGTGCTGCCTGTGCTTGCTGCCTGTGCTTGCTGTGCTGCCTGTGTTTGCTGCCTATGCTTGCTGTGCTGCCTGTGCTTGCTGCCTGTGCTTGCTGTGCTGCCTGTGCTTGCTGCCTGTGCTTGCTGTGCTGCCTGTGCTTGCTGCCTGTGCTTGCTGTGCTGCCTGTGCTCGCTGCCTGTGCTTGCTGTGCTGCCTGTTAGCGATGCACTTGATTTCGCCCATGACACGCGGTAATTCGACAGTGGCACACGACAGTGCGTTGCTGTGTCACCTGTTTTTGGAGGCGCCGAGAGTCGCGGATCATATGTTTACCTCGGCGGCCGGTGCATTGACCTGCGTCTCAGTAAGAGTAAGCATTGTAAACAAATGCGAGAGTGAATCTCGCCGAAGATCGGAGCAGGCTTTGCCTGTTGGAAAGAGGACGGAGCTTGACCCCTCTGCAATTCCACCAGAATCGCTAAAACGAACACATCTCGTCGAGCTATTTTGCGGGTTTCTAAGATGCCTGTGCTAGCTGCCTGTGCTTGCTGTGCTGCCTGTGCTTGCTGCCTGTGCTTGCTGCCTGTGCTTGCTGTGCTGCTTGTGCTTGCTGCCTGTGCTTGCTGTGCTGCCTGCGCTTGCTGCCTGTGCGTGCTGTGCTGCCTGTGCTTGCTGCCTGTTCTTGCTGTGCTGCCTGTTAGCGATGCATTTGATTTCGCCCATAACACGCGGTAATTCGACAGTGGCACACGACAGTGCGTTGCTGTGTCACCTGTTTTTGGAGGCGCCGAGAGTCGCGGATCATATGTTTACCTCGGCGGCCGGTGCATTGACCTGCGTCTCAGTAAGAGTAAGCAATGTAAACAAATGCGAGAGTGAATCTCGCCGAAGATCGGAGCAGGCTTTGCCTGTTGGAAAGAGGACGGAGCTTGACCCCTCTGCACTTCCCCCAGAATCGCTACAACGAACACATCTCGTCAAGCTATTTTGCGGGTTTCTAACTTGCCTGTGCTTGCTGCCTGTGCTTGCTGTTCTGCCTGTGCTTGCTGCCTGTGCTTGCTGCCTGTGCTTGCTGTGCTGCCTGTGCTAGCTGACTGTGCTTGCTGTGCTGCCTGCGCTTGCTGCCTGTGCGTGCTGTGCTGCCTGTGCTTGCTGTGCTGCCTGTGCTTGCTGTGCTGCCTGTGCTTGCTGCCTATGCTTGCTGCCTGTGCTTGCTGTGCTGCCTGTGCTTGCTGTCTGTGCCTGCTGTGCTTGCTGTGCTGCCTGTGCTTGCTGCCTGTGCTTGCTGCCTGTGCTTGCTGTGCTTGCTATGCTGCCTGTGCAAGCTGCCTGTGCTTGCTGTGCTGCCTGGGCATGCTGCCTGTGCTTGCTGCCTGTGCTTGCTGTGCTGCCTGTGCTTGCTGTGCTGCCTGTTAGCGATGCATTTGATTTCGCCCATAACACGCGGTAATTCGACAGTGGCACACCACAGTGCGTTGCTGTGTCACCTGTTTTTGGAGGCGCCGAGAGTCGCGGATCATATGTTTACCTCGGCGGCCGGTGCATTGATCTGCGTCTCAGTAAGAGTAAGCATTGTAAACAAATGCGAGAGTGAATCTCGCCGAAGATCGGAGCAGGCTTTGCCTGTTGGAAAGAGGACGGAGCTTGACCCCTCTGCACTTCCCCCAGAATCGCTAAAACGAACACATCTCGTCGAGCTATTTTGCGGGTTTCTAAGATGCCTGTGCTAGCTGCCTGTGCTTGCTGTGCTGCCTGTGCTTGCTGCCTGTGCTTGCTGCCTGTGCTTGCTGTGCTGCTTGTGCTTGCTGCCTGTGCTTGCTGTGCTGCCTGTGCTTGCTGCCTGTGCTTGCTGTGCTGCCTGTGCTTGCTGCCTGTTCTTGCTGTGCTGCCTGTTAGCGATGCATTTGATTTCGCCCATAACACGCGGTAATTCGACAGTGGCACACGACAGTGCGTTGCTGTGTCACCTGTTTTTGGAGGCGCCGAGAGTCGCGGATCATATGTTTACCTCGGCGGCCGGTGCATTGACCTGCGTCTCAGTAAGAGTAAGCAATGTAAACAAATGCGAGAGTGAATCTCGCCGAAGATCGGAGCAGGCTTTGCCTGTTGGAAAGAGGACGGAGCTTGACCCCTCTGCACTTCCCCCAGAATCGCTACAACGAACACATCTCGTCAAGCTATTTTGCGGGTTTCTAACTTGCCTGTGCTTGCTGCCTGTGCTTGCTGTTCTGTCTGTGCTTGCTGCCTGTGCTTGCTGCCTGTGCTTGCTGTGCTGCCTGTGCTAGCTGACTGTGCTTGCTGTGCTGCCTGCGCTTGCTGCCTGTGCGTGCTGTGCTGCCTGTGCTTGCTGTGCTGCCTGTGCTTGCTGCCTATGCTTGCTGCCTGTGCTTGCTGCCTGTGCTTGCTGTGCTGCCTGTGCTTGCTGCCTGTGCCTGCTGTGCTTGCTGTGCTGCCTGTGCTTGCTGCCTGTGCTTGCTGCCTGTGCTTGCTGTGCTTGCTATGCTGCCTGTGCAAGCTGCCTGTGCTTGCTGTGCTGCCTGGGCATGCTGCCTGTGCTTGCTGCCTGTGCTTGCTGTGCTGCCTGTGCTTGCTGTGCTGCCTGTTAGCGATGCATTTGATTTCGCCCATAACACGCGGTAATTCGACAGTGGCACACCACAGTGCGTTGCTGTGTCACCTGTTTTTGGAGGCGCCGAGAGTCGCGGATCATATGTTTACCTCGGCGGCCGGTGCATTGATCTGCGTCTCAGTAAGAGTAAGCATTGTAAACAAATGCGAGAGTGAATCTCGCCGAAGATCGGAGCAGGCTTTGCCTGTTGGAAAGAGGACGGAGCTTGACCCCTCTGCACTTCCCCCAGAATCGCTAAAACGAACACATCTTGTCGAGCTATTTTGCGGGTTTCTAACATGCCTGTGCTTGCTGTGCTGCCTGTGCTTGCTGCCTGTGCTTGCTGTGCTGCCTGTGCTTGCTGCCTGTGCTTGCTGTGCTGCGTGTGCTTGCTGCCTGTGCTTGCTGCCTGTGCTTGCTGTGCTGCTGTGCTTGCTGCCTGTGCTTGCTGTGCTACCTGTGCTTGCTGCCTGTGCTTGCTGTGCTGCCTGTGCTTGCTGCCTGTGCTTGCTGCCTGTGCTTGCTGTGCTTGCTATGCTGCCTGTGCTTGCTGTGCTGCCTGTGCTTGCTGCCTGTGCTTGCTGTGCTGCCTGTGCTTGGTGTGCTGCCTGTGCTTGCTGCCTGTACTTGCTGTGCTGCCTGTGCTTGCTGCCTGTGCTTGCTGTGCTGCCTGTGCTTGGTGTGCTGCCTGTGCTTGCTGCCTGTGCTTGCTGTGCTTGCTGTGCTGCCTGTGCTTGCTGCCTGTGCTGCCTGTGCTTGCTGTGCTGCCTGTGCTGCCTGTGCTTGCTGCCTGTGCTTGCTGTGCTGCCTGTGCTTGCTGCCTGTGCTTGCTGCCTGTGCTTGCTGCCTGTGCTTGCTGTGCTTGCTATGCTGCCTGTGCAAGCTGCCTGTGCTTGCTGTGCTGCCTGTGCTTGCTGCCTGTGCTTGCTGTGCTGCCTGTGCTTGCTGCCTGTGCTTACTGTGTTGCCTGTGCTTGCTGTGCTGCCTGTGCTTGGTGTGCTGCCTGTGCTTGCTGCCTGTGCTTGCTGTGCTGCCTGTGCTTGATGTGCTGCCTGTGCTTGCTGCCTGTGCTTGCTGTGCTGCCTGTGCTTGCTGTGCAGCCTGTGCTTGCTGCCTGTGCTTGCTGCCTGTGCTTACTGTGTTGCCTGAGCTTGCTGTGCTGCCTGTGCTTGGTGTGCTGCCTGTGCTTGCTGCCTGTGCTTGCAGTGCTTGCTGTACTGCCTGTGCTTGATGTGCTGCCTGTGCTTGCTGCCTGTGCTTGCTGTACTGCCTGTGCTTGCTGTGCAGCCTGTGCTTGCTGCATGTGCTTGCTGTGCTGCCTGTGCTTGCAGCCTGTGCTTGCTATGCTGCCTGTACAAGCTGCCTGTGCTTGCTGTGCTGCCTGTGCTTGCTGCCTGTGCTTGCTGTGCTGCCTGTGCTTGCTGCCTGTGCTTGCGGTGCTGCCTGTGCTTGATGTGCTGCCTGTGCTTGCTGCCTGTGCTTGCTGTGCTGTCTGTCCTTGCTGTGCAGCCTGTGCTTGCTGCCTGTGCTGCCTGTGCTTGCTGTGCTGCCTGTGCTTGGTGTGCTGCCTGTGCTTGCAGTGCTTGCTGTGCTGCCTGTGCTTGATGTGCTGCCTGTGCTTGCTGCCTGTGCTTACTGTGTTGCCTGTGCTTGATGTGCTGCCTGTGCTTGCTGCCTGTGCTTGCTGTGCTGCCTGTCCTTGCTGTGCAGCCTGTGCTTGCTGCCTGTGCTTGCCGTGCTGCCTGTGCTTGCTGCCTGTGCTTGCTGTGCTGCCTGTGCTTGCTGCCTGTGCTTGCTGTGCTGCCTGTCCTTGCTGTGCTGAGTGTGCTTGCTGCCTGTGCTTGCTGTGCTGCCTGTGCTTGCTGCCTGTACTTGCTGTGCTGCCTGTGCTTGCTGCCTGTGCTTGCTGTGCTGCCTGTGCTTGATGTGCTGCCTGTCCTTGCTGTGCAGTCTGTGCTTGCTGCTTGTGCTTGCTGTGCTGCCTGTGCTTGCTGCCTGTGCTGCCTGTGCTTGCTGTGCTGCCTGTGCTGCCTGTGCTTGCTGCCTGTGCTTGCTGTGCTGCCTGTGCTTGCTGCCTGTGCTTGCTGCCTGTGCTTGCTATGCTGCCTGTGCAAGCTGCCTGTGCTTGCTGTGCTGCCTGTGCTTGCTGCCTGTGCTTGCTGCCTGTGCTTACTGTGTTGCCTGTGCTTGCTGTGCTGCCTGTGCTTGGTGTGCTGCCTGTGCTTGCTGCCTGTGCTTGCTGTGCTGCCTGTGCTTGATGTGCTGCCTGTGCTTGCTGCCTGTGCTTGCTGTGCTGCCTGTGCTTGCTGTGCAGCCTGTGCTTGCTGCCTGTGCTTGCTGCCTGTGCTTACTGTGTTGCCTGTGCTTGCTGTGCTGCCTGTGCTTGGTGTGCTGCCTGTGCTTGCTGCCTGTGCTTGCAGTGCTTGCTGTACTGCCTGTGCTTGATGTGCTGCCTGTGCTTGCTGCCTGTGCTTGCTGTACTGCCTGTGCTTGCTGTGCAGCCTGTGCTTGCTGCATGTGCTTGCTGTGCTGCCTGTGCTTGCAGCCTGTGCTTGCTATGCTGCCTGTACAAGCTGCCTGTGCTCGCTGTGCTGCCTGTGCTTGCTGCCTGTGCTGCCTGTGCTTGCTGTGCTGCCTGTGCTGCCTGTGCTTGCTGCCTGTGCTTGCTGTGCTGCCTGTGCTTGCTGCCTGTGCTTGCTGTGCTTGCTATGCTGCCTGTGCAAGCTGCCTGTACTTGCTGTGCTGCCTGTGCTTGCTGCCTGTGCTTGCTGTGCTGCCTGTGCTTGCTGCCTGTGCTTAATGTGTTGCCTGTGCTTGCTGTGCTGCCTGTGCTTGGTGTGCTGCCTGTGCTTGCTGCCTGTGCTTGCTGTGCTTGCTGTGCTGCCTGTGCTTGCTGTGGAGCCTGTGCTTGCTGTGCAGCCTGTGCTTGCTGCCTGTGCTTGCTGTGCTGCCTGTGCTTGCTGTGCTGCCTGTGCTTGCTGCCTGTGCTTGCTGTGCTGCCTGTGCTTGCTGTGCTGCCTGTGCTAGCTGCCTGTGCTTGCTGTGCTGCCTGTGCTTGGTGTGCTGCCTGTGCTTGCTGCCCGTGCTTGCTGTGCTGCCTGTGCTTGCTGCCTGTGCTTGCTGTGCTGCCTGTGCTTGCTGTGCTGCCTGTGCTTGCTGCCCGTGCTTGCTGTGCTGCCTGTGCTTGCTGCCTGTGCTTGCTGTGCTGCCTGTGCTTGCTGTGCTGCCTGTGCTTGCTGTGCTTGCTATGCTGCCTGTGCAAGCTGCCTGTGCTTGCTGTGCTGCCTGTGCTTGCTGTGCTGCCTGTGCTTGATGTGCTGTCTGTGCTTGCTGCCTGTGCTTGCTGTGCTGCCTGTGCTTGGTGTGCTGCCTGTGCTTGCTGCCCGTGCTTGCTGTGCTGCCTGTGCTTGCTGCCTGTGCTTGCTGTGCTGCCTGTGCTTGCTGTGCTGCCTGTGCTTGCTGCCTGTGCTTGCTGTGCTGCCTGTGCTTGCTGTGCTTGCTATGCTGCCTGTGCAAGCTGCCTGTGCTTGCTGTGCTGCCTGTGCTTGCTGTGCTGCCTGTGCTAGCTGCCTGTGCTTGCTGTACTTGCTGTGCTGCCTGTGCTTGATGTGCTGCCTGTGCTTGCTGTGCAGCCTGTGCTTGCTGCCTGTGCTTGCTGTGCTGCCTGCGCTTGCTGCCTGTGCTTGCTGTGCCGCCTGTGCTTGTTGTGCTGCCTGTGCTTGCTGTGCTGCCTGTGCTTGCTGCCTGTGCTTGCCGTGCTCGCTATGCTGCCTGTGCAAGCTGCCTGTGGTTGCTGTGCTGCCTGTGCTTGCTGCCTGTGCTTGCTGTGCTGCCTGTGCTTGCTGTGCTGAGTGTGCTTGCTGCCTGTGCTTGCTGTGCTTCCTGTGCTTGCTGCCTGTGCTTACTGTGTTGCCTGTGCTTACTGTGCTGCCTGTGCTTGCTGTGCTGCCTGGGCTTGCTCTCTGTGCTTGCTGTACTTGCTGTGCTGCCTGTGCTTGCTTTGCTGCCTGGGCTTGCTGCCTGTGCTTGCTGTACTTGCTGTGCTGCCTGTGCTTGATGTGCTGCCTGTGCTTGCTGCCTGTGCTTCCTCTGCTGCCTGTCCTTGCTGTGCAGCCTGTGCTTGCTGCCTGTGCTTGCTGTGCTGCCTGTGCTTGCTGCCTGTGCTGCCTGTGCTTGCTGTGCTGCCTGTGCTGCCTGTGCTTGCTGCCTGTGCTTGCTGTGCTGTCTGTGCTTGCTGCCTGTGCTTGCTGTGCTGCCTGTGCTTGCTGCCTGTGCTTGCTGTGCTGCCTGTGCTCGCTGCCTGTGCTTGCTGTGCTGCCTGTTAGCGATGCATTTGATTTCGCCCATGACACGCGGTAATTCGACAGTGGCACACGACAGTGCGTTGCTGTGTCACCTGTTTTTGGAGGCGCCGAGAGTCGCGGATCATATGTTTACCTCGGCGGCCGGTGCATTGACCTGCGTCTCAGTAAGAGTAAGCATTGTAAACAAATGCGAGAGTGAATCTCGCCGAAGATCGGAGCAGGCTTTGCCTGTTGGAAAGAGGACGGAGCTTGACCCCTCTGCAATTCCCCCAGAATCGCTAAAACGAACACATCTCGTCGAGCTATTTTGCGGGTTTCTAAGATGCCTGTGCTAGCTGCATGTGCTTGCTGCCTGTGCTTGCTGTGCTGCTTGTGCTTGCTGCCTGTGCTTGCTGTGCTGCCTGTGCTTGCTGCCTGTGCTTGCTGTGCTGCCTGTGCTTGGTGTGCTGCGTGTGCTTGCTGCCTGTGCTTGCTGTGCTGCCTGTGCTTGCTGCCTGTGCTTGCTGTGCTGCCTGTGCTTGCTGCCTGTGCTTGCTGTGCTGCCTGTTAGCGATGCATTTGATTTCGCCCATAACACGAGGTAATTCGACAGTGGCACACGACAGTGCGTTGCTGTGTCACCTGTTTTTGGAGGCGCCGAGAGTCGCGGATCATATGTTTACCTCGGCGGCCGGTGCATTGACCTGCGTCTCAGTAAGAGTAAGCATTGTTAACAAATGCGAGAGTGAATCTCGCCGAAGATCGGAGCAGCGTTTGCCTGTTGGAAAGAGGACAGAGCTTGACCCCTCTGCACTTCCCCCAGAATCGCTAAAACGAACACATCTCGTCGAGTTATTTTGCGGGTTTCCAACATGCCTGTGCTTGCTGTGCTGCCTGTGCTTGCTGTGCTGCCTGTGCTTGCTGCCTGTGCTTGCTGTGCTGCCTGTGCTTGCTGCCTGTGCTTGCTGTGCTGCCTGTGCTTACTGCCTGTGCTTGCTGTGCTGCCTGTGCATGCTGTGCTGCCTGTGCTTGCTGCCTGTGCTTGCTGCCTGTGCTTGCTGCCTGTGCTTGCTGTGCTGCCTGTGCTTGCTCCCTGTGCTTGCTGTGCTGCCTGTGCTTGCTGTGCTGCCTGTTAGCGATGCATTTGATTTCGCCCATAACACGCGGTAATTCGACAGTGGCACACGACAGTGCATTGCTGTGTCACCTGTTTTTGGAGGCGCCGAGAGTCGCGGATCATATGTTTACCTCGGCGGCCGGTGCATTGACCTGCGTCTCAGTAAGAGTAAGCATTGTAAACAAATGCGAGAGTGAATCTCGCCGAAGATCGGAGCAGGCTTTGCCTGTTGGAAAGAGGACGGAGCTTGACCCCTCTGCACTTCCCCCAGAATCGCTACAACGAACACATCTCGTCGAGCTATTTTGCGGGTTTCTAACTTGCCTGCGCTTGCTGTGCTGTCTGCGCTTGCTGTGCTGCCTGTACTTGCTGTGCTGCCTGTGCTTGCTGCCTGTGCTTGCTGTGCTGCCTGTGCTTGCTGTCTGTGCTTGCTGCCTGTGCTTGCTGTGCTGCCTGTGCTTGCTGCCTGTGCTTGCTGTGCTGCCTGTGCTTGCTGCCTGTGCTTGCTGTGCTGCCTGTGCTGTGCTGCCTGTGCTTGCTGCCTGTGCTTGCTGTGCTGCCTGTGCTTGCTGCCTGTGCTTGCTGTGCTGCCTGTGCTTGCTGCCTGTGCTTGCTGCCTGTGCTTGCTGTGCTGCCTGTGCTTGCTGCCTGTGCTTGCTGCCTGTGCTTGCTGTGCTGCCTGTGCTTGCTGCCTGTGTTTGCTGTGCTGCCTGTGCTTGCTGCCTGTGCTTGCTGTGCTGCCTGTGTTTGCTGTGCTGCCTGTGCTTGCTGCCTGTGCTTGCTGTGCTGCCTGTGTTTGCTGCCTATGCTTGCTGTGCTGCCTGTGCTTGCTGCCTGTGCTTGCTGTGCTGCCTGTGCTTGCTGCCTGTGCTTGCTGTGCTGCCTGTGCTTGCTGCCTGTGCTTGCTGTGCTGCCTGTGCTCGCTGCCTGTGCTTGCTGTGCTGCCTGTTAGCGATGCACTTGATTTCGCCCATGACACGCGGTAATTCGACAGTGGCACACGACAGTGCGTTGCTGTGTCACCTGTTTTTGGAGGCGCCGAGAGTCGCGGATCATATGTTTACCTCGGCGGCCGGTGCATTGACCTGCGTCTCAGTAAGAGTAAGCATTGTAAACAAATGCGAGAGTGAATCTCGCCGAAGATCGGAGCAGGCTTTGCCTGTTGGAAAGAGGACGGAGCTTGACCCCTCTGCAATTCCACCAGAATCGCTAAAACGAACACATCTCGTCGAGCTATTTTGCGGGTTTCTAAGATGCCTGTGCTAGCTGCCTGTGCTTGCTGTGCTGCCTGTGCTTGCTGCCTGTGCTTGCTGCCTGTGCTTGCTGTGCTGCTTGTGCTTGCTGCCTGTGCTTGCTGTGCTGCCTGTGCTTGCTGCCTGTGCTTGCTGTGCTGCCTGTGCTTGCTGCCTGTTCTTGCTGTGCTGCCTGTTAGCGATGCATTTGATTTCGCCCATAACACGCGGTAATTCGACAGTGGCACACGACAGTGCGTTGCTGTGTCACCTGTTTTTGGAGGCGCCGAGAGTCGCGGATCATATGTTTACCTCGGCGGCCGGTGCATTGACCTGCGTCTCAGTAAGAGTAAGCAATGTAAACAAATGCGAGAGTGAATCTCGCCGAAGATCGGAGCAGGCTTTGCCTGTTGGAAAGAGGACGGAGCTTGACCCCTCTGCACTTCCCCCAGAATCGCTAAAACGAACACATCTTGTCGAGCTATTTTGCGGGTTTCTAACATGCCTGTGCTTGCTGTGCTGCCTGTGCTTGCTGCCTGTGCTTGCTGTGCTGCCTGTGCTTGCTGCCTGTGCTTGCTGTGCTGCGTGTGCTTGCTGCCTGTGCTTGCTGCCTGTGCTTGCTGTGCTGCTCTGCTTGCTGCCTGTGCTTGCTGTGCTACCTGTGCTTGCTGCCTGTGCTTGCTGTGCTGCCTGTGCTTGCTGCCTGTGCTTGCTGCCTGTGCTTGCTGTGCTTGCTATGCTGCCTGTGCTTGCTGTGCTGCCTGTGCTTGCTGCCTGTGCTTGCTGTGCTGCCTGTGCTTGGTGTGCTGCCTGTGCTTGCTGCCTGTACTTGCTGTGCTGCCTGTGCTTGCTGCCTGTGCTTGGTGTGCTGCCTGTGCTTGCTGCCTGTGCTTGCTGTGCTTGCTGTGCTGCCTGTGCTTGCTGCCTGTGCTGCCTGTGCTTGCTGTGCTGCCTGTGCTGCCTGTGCTTGCTGCCTGTGCTTGCTGTGCTGCCTGTGCTTGCTGCCTGTGCTTGCTGCCTGTGCTTGCTGCCTGTGCTTGCTGTGCTTGCTATGCTGCCTGTGCAAGCTGCCTGTGCTTGCTGTGCTGCCTGTGCTTGCTGCCTGTGCTTGCTGTGCTGCCTGTGCTTGCTGCCTGTGCTTACTGTGTTGCCTGTGCTTGCTGTGCTGCCTGTGCTTGGTGTGCTGCCTGTGCTTGCTGCCTGTGCTTGCTGTGCTGCCTGTGCTTGATGTGCTGCCTGTGCTTGCTGCCTGTGCTTGCTGTGCTGCCTGTGCTTGCTGTGCAGCCTGTGCTTGCTGCCTGTGCTTGCTGCCTGTGCTTACTGTGTTGCCTGAGCTTGCTGTGCTGCCTGTGCTTGGTGTGCTGCCTGTGCTTGCTGCCTGTGCTTGCAGTGCTTGCTGTACTGCCTGTGCTTGATGTGCTGCCTGTGCTTGCTGCCTGTGCTTGCTGTACTGCCTGTGCTTGCTGTGCAGCCTGTGCTTGCTGCATGTGCTTGCTGTGCTGCCTGTGCTTGCAGCCTGTGCTTGCTATGCTGCCTGTACAAGCTGCCTGTGCTTGCTGTGCTGCCTGTGCTTGCTGCCTGTGCTTGCTGTGCTGCCTGTGCTTGCTGCCTGTGCTTGCGGTGCTGCCTGTGCTTGATGTGCTGCCTGTGCTTGCTGCCTGTGCTTGCTGTGCTGTCTGTCCTTGCTGTGCAGCCTGTGCTTGCTGCCTGTGCTGCCTGTGCTTGCTGTGCTGCCTGTGCTTGGTGTGCTGCCTGTGCTTGCAGTGCTTGCTGTGCTGCCTGTGCTTGATGTGCTGCCTGTGCTTGCTGCCTGTGCTTACTGTGTTGCCTGTGCTTGATGTGCTGCCTGTGCTTGCTGCCTGTGCTTGCTGTGCTGCCTGTCCTTGCTGTGCAGCCTGTGCTTGCTGCCTGTGCTTGCCGTGCTGCCTGTGCTTGCTGCCTGTGCTTGCTGTGCTGCCTGTGCTTGCTGCCTGTGCTTGCTGTGCTGCCTGTCCTTGCTGTGCTGAGTGTGCTTGCTGCCTGTGCTTGCTGTGCTGCCTGTGCTTGCTGCCTGTACTTGCTGTGCTGCCTGTGCTTGCTGCCTGTGCTTGCTGTGCTGCCTGTGCTTGATGTGCTGCCTGTCCTTGCTGTGCAGTCTGTGCTTGCTGCTTGTGCTTGCTGTGCTGCCTGTGCTTGCTGCCTGTGCTGCCTGTGCTTGCTGTGCTGCCTGTGCTGCCTGTGCTTGCTGCCTGTGCTTGCTGTGCTGCCTGTGCTTGCTGCCTGTGCTTGCTGCCTGTGCTTGCTGTGCTTGCTATGCTGCCTGTGCAAGCTGCCTGTGCTTGCTGTGCTGCCTGTGCTTGCTGCCTGTGCTGCCTGTGCTTGCTGCCTGTGCTTACTGTGTTGCCTGTGCTTGCTGTGCTGCCTGTGCTTGGTGTGCTGCCTGTGCTTGCTGCCTGTGCTTGCTGTGCTGCCTGTGCTTGATGTGCTGCCTGTGCTTGCTGCCTGTGCTTGCTGTGCTGCCTGTGCTTGCTGTGCAGCCTGTGCTTGCTGCCTGTGCTTGCTGCCTGTGCTTACTGTGTTGCCTGTGCTTGCTGTGCTGCCTGTGCTTGGTGTGCTGCCTGTGCTTGCTGCCTGTGCTTGCAGTGCTTGCTGTACTGCCTGTGCTTGATGTGCTGCCTGTGCTTGCTGCCTGTGCTTGCTGTACTGCCTGTGCTTGCTGTGCAGCCTGTGCTTGCTGCATGTGCTTGCTGTGCTGCCTGTGCTTGCAGCCTGTGCTTGCTATGCTGCCTGTACAAGCTGCCTGTGCTCGCTGTGCTGCCTGTGCTTGCTGCCTGTGCTGCCTGTGCTTGCTGTGCTGCCTGTGCTGCCTGTGCTTGCTGCCTGTGCTTGCTGTGCTGCCTGTGCTTGCTGCCTGTGCTTGCTGTGCTTGCTATGCTGCCTGTGCAAGCTGCCTGTACTTGCTGTGCTGCCTGTGCTTGCTGCCTGTGCTTGCTGTGCTGCCTGTGCTTGCTGCCTGTGCTTAATGTGTTGCCTGTGCTTGCTGTGCTGCCTGTGCTTGGTGTGCTGCCTGTGCTTGCTGCCTGTGCTTGCTGTGCTTGCTGTGCTGCCTGTGCTTGCTGTGCAGCCTGTGCTTGCTGCCTGTGCTTGCTGTGCTGCCTGTGCTTGCTGTGCTGCCTGTGCTTGCTGCCTGTGCTTGCTGTGCTGCCTGTGCTTGCTGTGCTGCCTGTGCTAGCTGCCTGTGCTTGCTGTGCTGCCTGTGCTTGGTGTGCTGCCTGTGCTTGCTGCCCGTGCTTGCTGTGCTGCCTGTGCTTGCTGCCTGTGCTTGCTGTGCTGCCTGTGCTTGCTGTGCTGCCTGTGCTTGCTGCCCGTGCTTGCTGTGCTGCCTGTGCTTGCTGCCTGTGCTTGCTGTGCTGCCTGTGCTTGCTGTGCTGCCTGTGCTTGCTGTGCTTGCTATGCTGCCTGTGCAAGCTGCCTGTGCTTGCTGTGCTGCCTGTGCTTGCTGTGCTGCCTGTGCTTGATGTGCTGTCTGTGCTTGCTGCCTGTGCTTGCTGTGCTGCCTGTGCTTGGTGTGCTGCCTGTGCTTGCTGCCCGTGCTTGCTGTGCTGCCTGTGCTTGCTGCCTGTGCTTGCTGTGCTGCCTGTGCTTGCTGTGCTGCCTGTGCTTGCTGCCTGTGCTTGCTGTGCTGCCTGTGCTTGCTGTGCTTGCTATGCTGCCTGTGTAAGCTGCCTGTGCTTGCTGTGCTGCCTGTGCTTGCTGTGCTGCCTGTGCTAGCTGCCTGTGCTTGCTGTACTTGCTGTGCTGCCTGTGCTTGATGTGCTGCCTGTGCTTGCTGTGCAGCCTGTGCTTGCTGCCTGTGCTTGCTGTGCTGCCTGCGCTTGCTGCCTGTGCTTGCTGTGCCGCCTGTGCTTGTTGTGCTGCCTGTGCTTGCTGTGCTGCCTGTGCTTGCTGCCTGTGCTTGCCGTGCTCGCTATGCTGCCTGTGCAAGCTGCCTGTGGTTGCTGTGCTGCCTGTGCTTGCTGTCTGTGCTTGCTGTGCTGCCTGTGCTTGCTGTGCTGAGTGTGCTTGCTGCCTGTGCTTGCTGTGCTTCCTGTGCTTGCTGCCTGTGCTTACTGTGTTGCCTGTGCTTACTGTGCTGCCTGTGCTTGCTGTGCTGCCTGGGCTTGCTCTCTGTGCTTGCTGTACTTGCTGTGCTGCCTGTGCTTGCTTTGCTGCCTGGGCTTGCTGCCTGTGCTTGCTGTACTTGCTGTGCTGCCTGTGCTTGATGTGCTGCCTGTGCTTGCTGCCTGTGCTTCCTCTGCTGCCTGTCCTTGCTGTGCAGCCTGTGCTTGCTGCCTGTGCTTGCTGTGCTGCCTGTGCTTGCTGCCTGTGCTGCCTGTGCTTGCTGTGCTGCCTGTGCTGCCTGTGCTTGCTGCCTGTGCTTGCTGTGCTGTCTGTGCTTGCTGCCTGTGCTTGCTGTGCTGCCTGTGCTTGCTGCCTGTGCTTGCTGTGCTGCCTGTGCTCGCTGCCTGTGCTTGCTGTGCTGCCTGTTAGCGATGCATTTGATTTCGCCCATGACACGCGGTAATTCGACAGTGGCACACGACAGTGCGTTGCTGTGTCACCTGTTTTTGGAGGCGCCGAGAGTCGCGGATCATATGTTTACCTCGGCGGCCGGTGCATTGACCTGCGTCTCAGTAAGAGTAAGCATTGTAAACAAATGCGAGAGTGAATCTCGCCGAAGATCGGAGCAGGCTTTGCCTGTTGGAAAGAGGACGGAGCTTGACCCCTCTGCAATTCCCCCAGAATCGCTAAAACGAACACATCTCGTCGAGCTATTTTGCGGGTTTCTAAGATGCCTGTGCTAGCTGCATGTGCTTGCTGCCTGTGCTTGCTGTGCTGCTTGTGCTTGCTGCCTGTGCTTGCTGTGCTGCCTGTGCTTGCTGCCTGTGCTTGCTGTGCTGCCTGTGCTTGGTGTGCTGCGTGTGCTTGCTGCCTGTGCTTGCTGTGCTGCCTGTGCTTGCTGCCTGTGCTTGCTGTGCTGCCTGTGCTTGCTGCCTGTGCTTGCTGTGCTGCCTGTTAGCGATGCATTTGATTTCGCCCATAACACGAGGTAATTCGACAGTGGCACACGACAGTGCGTTGCTGTGTCACCTGTTTTTGGAGGCGCCGAGAGTCGCGGATCATATGTTTACCTCGGCGGCCGGTGCATTGACCTGCGTCTCAGTAAGAGTAAGCATTGTTAACAAATGCGAGAGTGAATCTCGCCGAAGATCGGAGCAGCGTTTGCCTGTTGGAAAGAGGACAGAGCTTGACCCCTCTGCACTTCCCCCAGAATCGCTAAAACGAACACATCTCGTCGAGTTATTTTGCGGGTTTCCAACATGCCTGTGCTTGCTGTGCTGCCTGTGCTTGCTGTGCTGCCTGTGCTTGCTGCCTGTGCTTGCTGTGCTGCCTGTGCTTGCTGCCTGTGCTTGCTGTGCTGCCTGTGCTTACTGCCTGTGCTTGCTGTGCTGCCTGTGCATGCTGTGCTGCCTGTGCTTGCTGCCTGTGCTTGCTGTGCTGCCTGTGCTTGCTCCCTGTGCTTGCTGTGCTGCCTGTGCTTGCTGTGCTGCCTGTTAGCGATGCATTTGATTTCGCCCATAACACGCGGTAATTCGACAGTGGCACACGACAGTGCATTGCTGTGTCACCTGTTTTTGGAGGCGCCGAGAGTCGCGGATCATATGTTTACCTCGGCGGCCGGTGCATTGACCTGCGTCTCAGTAAGAGTAAGCATTGTAAACAAATGCGAGAGTGAATCTCGCCGAAGATCGGAGCAGGCTTTGCCTGTTGGAAAGAGGACGGAGCTTGACCCCTCTGCACTTCCCCCAGAATCGCTACAACGAACACATCTCGTCGAGCTATTTTGCGGGTTTCTAACTTGCCTGCGCTTGCTGTGCTGTCTGCGCTTGCTGTGCTGCCTGTACTTGCTGTGCTGCCTGTGCTTGCTGCCTGTGCTTGCTGTGCTGCCTGTGCTTGCTGTCTGTGCTTGCTGCCTGTGCTTGCTGTGCTGCCTGTGCTTGCTGCCTGTGCTTGCTGTGCTGCCTGTGCTTGCTGCCTGTGCTTGCTGTGCTGCCTGTGCTGTGCTGCCTGTGCTTGCTGCCTGTGCTTGCTGTGCTGCCTGTGCTTGCTGCCTGTGCTTGCTATGCTGCCTGTGCTTGCTGCCTGTGCTTGCTGCCTGTGCTTGCTGTGCTGCCTGTGCTTGCTGCCTGTGCTTGCTGCCTGTGCTTGCTGTGCTGCCTGTGCTTGCTGCCTGTGTTTGCTGTGCTGCCTGTGCTTGCTGCCTGTGCTTGCTGTGCTGCCTGTGTTTGCTGTGCTGCCTGTGCTTGCTGCCTGTGCTTGCTGTGCTGCCTGTGTTTGCTGCCTATGCTTGCTGTGCTGCCTGTGCTTGCTGCCTGTGCTTGCTGTGCTGCCTGTGCTTGCTGCCTGTGCTTGCTGTGCTGCCTGTGCTTGCTGCCTGTGCTTGCTGTGCTGCCTGTGCTCGCTGCCTGTGCTTGCTGTGCTGCCTGTTAGCGATGCACTTGATTTCGCCCATGACACGCGGTAATTCGACAGTGGCACACGACAGTGCGTTGCTGTGTCACCTGTTTTTGGAGGCGCCGAGAGTCGCGGATCATATGTTTACCTCGGCGGCCGGTGCATTGACCTGCGTCTCAGTAAGAGTAAGCATTGTAAACAAATGCGAGAGTGAATCTCGCCGAAGATCGGAGCAGGCTTTGCCTGTTGGAAAGAGGACGGAGCTTGACCCCTCTGCAATTCCACCAGAATCGCTAAAACGAACACATCTCGTCGAGCTATTTTGCGGGTTTCTAAGATGCCTGTGCTAGCTGCCTGTGCTTGCTGTGCTGCCTGTGCTTGCTGCCTGTGCTTGCTGCCTGTGCTTGCTGTGCTGCTTGTGCTTGCTGCCTGTGCTTGCTGTGCTGCCTGTGCTTGCTGCCTGTGCTTGCTGTGCTGCCTGTGCTTGCTGCCTGTTCTTGCTGTGCTGCCTGTTAGCGATGCATTTGATTTCGCCCATAACACGCGGTAATTCGACAGTGGCACACGACAGTGCGTTGCTGTGTCACCTGTTTTTGGAGGCGCCGAGAGTCGCGGATCATATGTTTACCTCGGCGGCCGGTGCATTGACCTGCGTCTCAGTAAGAGTAAGCAATGTAAACAAATGCGAGAGTGAATCTCGCCGAAGATCGGAGCAGGCTTTGCCTGTTGGAAAGAGGACGGAGCTTGACCCCTCTGCACTTCCCCCAGAATCGCTACAACGAACACATCTCGTCAAGCTATTTTGCGGGTTTCTAACTTGCCTGTGCTTGCTGCCTGTGCTTGCTGTTCTGCCTGTGCTTGCTGCCTGTGCTTGCTGCCTGTGCTTGCTGTGCTGCCTGTGCTAGCTGACTGTGCTTGCTGTGCTGCCTGCGCTTGCTGCCTGTGCGTGCTGTGCTGCCTGTGCTTGCTGTGCTGCCTGTGCTTGCTGTGCTGCCTGTGCTTGCTGCCTATGCTTGCTGCCTGTGCTTGCTGCCTGTGCTTGCTGTGCTGCCTGTGCTTGCTGCCTGTGCCTGCTGTGCTTGCTGTGCTGCCTGTGCTTGCTGCCTGTGCTTGCTGCCTGTGCTTGCTGTGCTTGCTATGCTGCCTGTGCAAGCTGCCTGTGCTTGCTGTGCTGCCTGGGCATGCTGCCTGTGCTTGCTGCCTGTGCTTGCTGTGCTGCCTGTGCTTGCTGTGCTGCCTGTTAGCGATGCATTTGATTTCGCCCATAACACGCGGTAATTCGACAGTGGCACACCACAGTGCGTTGCTGTGTCACCTGTTTTTGGAGGCGCCGAGAGTCGCGGATCATATGTTTACCTCGGCGGCCGGTGCATTGATCTGCGTCTCAGTAAGAGTAAGCATTGTAAACAAATGCGAGAGTGAATCTCGCCGAAGATCGGAGCAGGCTTTGCCTGTTGGAAAGAGGACGGAGCTTGACCCCTCTGCACTTCCCCCAGAATCGCTAAAACGAACACATCTTGTCGAGCTATTTTGCGGGTTTCTAACATGCCTGTGCTTGCTGTGCTGCCTGTGCTTGCTGCCTGTGCTTGCTGTGCTGCGTGTGCTTGCTGCCTGTGCTTGCTGCCTGTGCTTGCTGTGCTGCTCTGCTTGCTGCCTGTGCTTGCTGTGCTACCTGTGCTTGCTGCCTGTGCTTGCTGTGCTGCCTGTGCTTGCTGCCTGTGCTTGCTGCCTGTGCTTGCTGTGCTTGCTATGCTGCCTGTGCTTGCTGTGCTGCCTGTGCTTGCTGCCTGTGCTTGCTGTGCTGCCTGTGCTTGGTGTGCTGCCTGTGCTTGCTGCCTGTACTTGCTGTGCTGCCTGTGCTTGCTGCCTGTGCTTGCTGTGCTGCCTGTGCTTGGTGTGCTGCCTGTGCTTGCTGCCTGTGCTTGCTGTGCTTGCTGTGCTGCCTGTGCTTGCTGCCTGTGCTGCCTGTGCTTGCTGTGCTGCCTGTGCTGCCTGTGCTTGCTGCCTGTGCTTGCTGTGCTGCCTGTGCTTGCTGCCTGTGCTTGCTGCCTGTGCTTGCTGCCTGTGCTTGCTGTGCTTGCTATGCTGCCTGTGCAAGCTGCCTGTGCTTGCTGTGCTGCCTGTGCTTGCTGCCTGTGCTTGCTGTGCTGCCTGTGCTTGCTGCCTGTGCTTACTGTGTTGCCTGTGCTTGCTGTGCTGCCTGTGCTTGGTGTGCTGCCTGTGCTTGCTGCCTGTGCTTGCTGTGCTGCCTGTGCTTGATGTGCTGCCTGTGCTTGCTGCCTGTGCTTGCTGTGCTGCCTGTGCTTGCTGTGCAGCCTGTGCTTGCTGCCTGTGCTTGCTGCCTGTGCTTACTGTGTTGCCTGAGCTTGCTGTGCTGCCTGTGCTTGGTGTGCTGCCTGTGCTTGCTGCCTGTGCTTGCAGTGCTTGCTGTACTGCCTGTGCTTGATGTGCTGCCTGTGCTTGCTGCCTGTGCTTGCTGTACTGCCTGTGCTTGCTGTGCAGCCTGTGCTTGCTGCATGTGCTTGCTGTGCTGCCTGTGCTTGCAGCCTGTGCTTGCTATGCTGCCTGTACAAGCTGCCTGTGCTTGCTGTGCTGCCTGTGCTTGCTGCCTGTGCTTGCTGTGCTGCCTGTGCTTGCTGCCTGTGCTTGCGGTGCTGCCTGTGCTTGATGTGCTGCCTGTGCTTGCTGCCTGTGCTTGCTGTGCTGTCTGTCCTTGCTGTGCAGCCTGTGCTTGCTGCCTGTGCTGCCTGTGCTTGCTGTGCTGCCTGTGCTTGGTGTGCTGCCTGTGCTTGCAGTGCTTGCTGTGCTGCCTGTGCTTGATGTGCTGCCTGTGCTTGCTGCCTGTGCTTACTGTGTTGCCTGTGCTTGATGTGCTGCCTGTGCTTGCTGCCTGTGCTTGCTGTGCTGCCTGTCCTTGCTGTGCAGCCTGTGCTTGCTGCCTGTGCTTGCCGTGCTGCCTGTGCTTGCTGCCTGTGCTTGCTGTGCTGCCTGTGCTTGCTGCCTGTGCTTGCTGTGCTGCCTGTCCTTGCTGTGCTGAGTGTGCTTGCTGCCTGTGCTTGCTGTGCTGCCTGTGCTTGCTGCCTGTACTTGCTGTGCTGCCTGTGCTTGCTGCCTGTGCTTGCTGTGCTGCCTGTGCTTGATGTGCTGCCTGTCCTTGCTGTGCAGTCTGTGCTTGCTGCTTGTGCTTGCTGTGCTGCCTGTGCTTGCTGCCTGTGCTGCCTGTGCTTGCTGTGCTGCCTGTGCTGCCTGTGCTTGCTGCCTGTGCTTGCTGTGCTGCCTGTGCTTGCTGCCTGTGCTTGCTGCCTGTGCTTGCTGTGCTTGCTATGCTGCCTGTGCAAGCTGCCTGTGCTTGCTGTGCTGCCTGTGCTTGCTGCCTGTGCTGCCTGTGCTTGCTGCCTGTGCTTACTGTGTTGCCTGTGCTTGCTGTGCTGCCTGTGCTTGGTGTGCTGCCTGTGCTTGCTGCCTGTGCTTGCTGTGCTGCCTGTGCTTGATGTGCTGCCTGTGCTTGCTGCCTGTGCTTGCTGTGCTGCCTGTGCTTGCTGTGCAGCCTGTGCTTGCTGCCTGTGCTTGCTGCCTGTGCTTACTGTGTTGCCTGTGCTTGCTGTGCTGCCTGTGCTTGGTGTGCTGCCTGTGCTTGCTGCCTGTGCTTGCAGTGCTTGCTGTACTGCCTGTGCTTGATGTGCTGCCTGTGCTTGCTGCCTGTGCTTGCTGTACTGCCTGTGCTTGCTGTGCAGCCTGTGCTTGCTGCATGTGCTTGCTGTGCTGCCTGTGCTTGCAGCCTGTGCTTGCTATGCTGCCTGTACAAGCTGCCTGTGCTCGCTGTGCTGCCTGTGCTTGCTGCCTGTGCTGCCTGTGCTTGCTGTGCTGCCTGTGCTGCCTGTGCTTGCTGCCTGTGCTTGCTGTGCTGCCTGTGCTTGCTGCCTGTGCTTGCTGTGCTTGCTATGCTGCCTGTGCAAGCTGCCTGTACTTGCTGTGCTGCCTGTGCTTGCTGCCTGTGCTTGCTGTGCTGCCTGTGCTTGCTGCCTGTGCTTAATGTGTTGCCTGTGCTTGCTGTGCTGCCTGTGCTTGGTGTGCTGCCTGTGCTTGCTGCCTGTGCTTGCTGTGCTTGCTGTGCTGCCTGTGCTTGCTGTGGAGCCTGTGCTTGCTGTGCAGCCTGTGCTTGCTGCCTGTGCTTGCTGTGCTGCCTGTGCTTGCTGTGCTGCCTGTGCTTGCTGCCTGTGCTTGCTGTGCTGCCTGTGCTTGCTGTGCTGCCTGTGCTAGCTGCCTGTGCTTGCTGTGCTGCCTGTGCTTGGTGTGCTGCCTGTGCTTGCTGCCCGTGCTTGCTGTGCTGCCTGTGCTTGCTGCCTGTGCTTGCTGTGCTGCCTGTGCTTGCTGTGCTGCCTGTGCTTGCTGTGCTGCCTGTGCTTGCTGCCCGTGCTTGCTGTGCTGCCTGTGCTTGCTGCCTGTGCTTGCTGTGCTGCCTGTGCTTGCTGTGCTTGCTATGCTGCCTGTGCAAGCTGCCTGTGCTTGCTGTGCTGCCTGTGCTTGATGTGCTGTCTGTGCTTGCTGCCTGTGCTTGCTGTGCTGCCTGTGCTTGGTGTGCTGCCTGTGCTTGCTGCCCGTGCTTGCTGTGCTGCCTGTGCTTGCTGCCTGTGCTTGCTGTGCTGCCTGTGCTTGCTGTGCTGCCTGTGCTTGCTGCCTGTGCTTGCTGTGCTGCCTGTGCTTGCTGTGCTTGCTATGCTGCCTGTGCAAGCTGCCTGTGCTTGCTGTGCTGCCTGTGCTTGCTGTACTTGCTGTGCTGCCTGTGCTTGATGTGCTGCCTGTGCTTGCTGTGCAGCCTGTGCTTGCTGCCTGTGCTTGCTGTGCTGCCTGCGCTTGCTGCCTGTGCTTGCTGTGCCGCCTGTGCTTGTTGTGCTGCCTGTGCTTGCTGTGCTGCCTGTGCTTGCTGCCTGTGCTTGCCGTGCTCGCTATGCTGCCTGTGCAAGCTGCCTGTGGTTGCTGTGCTGCCTGTGCTTGCTGCCTGTGCTTGCTGTGCTGCCTGTGCTTGCTGTGCTGAGTGTGCTTGCTGCCTGTGCTTGCTGTGCTTCCTGTGCTTGCTGCCTGTGCTTACTGTGTTGCCTGTGCTTACTGTGCTGCCTGTGCTTGCTGTGCTGCCTGGGCTTGCTCTCTGTGCTTGCTGTACTTGCTGTGCTGCCTGTGCTTGATGTGCTGCCTGTGCTTGCTGCCTGTGCTTGCTGTGCTGCCTGTCCTTGCTGCGCAGCCTGTGCTTGCTGCCTGTGCTTGCTGTGCTGCCTGTGCTTGCTGCCTGTGCTGCCTGTGCTTGCTGTGCTGCCTGTGCTTGCTGCCTGTGCTTGCTGTGCTTGCTATGCTGCCTGTGCAAGCTGCCTGTGCTTGCTGTGCTGCCTGTGCTTGCTGCCTGTGCTTGCTGTGCTGCCTGTGCTTGCTGTGCTGCCTGTGCTTGCTGCCTGTGCTTGCTGTGCTGCCTGTGCTTGCTGTGCTGAGTGTGCTTGCTGTGCTGCCTGCGCTTGCTGCCTGTGCTTACTGTGTTGCCTGTGCTTGCTGTGCTGCCTGTGCTTGCTTTGCTGCCTGGGCTTGCTGCCTGTACTTGCTGTACTTGCTGTGCTGCCTGTGCTTGATGTGCTGCCTGTGCTTGCTGCCTGTGCTTGTTGTGCTGCCTGTGCTTGCTGTCTGTGCTTACTGTGTTGCCTGTGCTTGCTGTGCTGCCTGTGCTTGGTGTGCTGCCTGTGCTTGCTGCCTGTGCTTGCTGTGCTGCCTGTGCTTGCTGCCTGTGCTTGCTGTGCTTGCTGTGCTGCCTGTGCTTACTGTGTTGCCTGTGCTTGCTGTGCTGGCTGTGCTTGGTGTGCTGCCTGTGCTTGCTGTCTGTGCTTGCAGTGCTTGCTGTGCTGCCTGTGCTTGATGTGCTGCCTGTGCTTGCTGCCTGTGCTTGCTGTGCTGCCTGTGCTTGCTGTACAGCCTGTGCTTGCTGCCTGTTCTTGCTGTGCTGCCTGTGCTTGCTGCATGTGCTTGCTGTGCTGCCTGTGCTTGCTATGCTGCCTGTACAAGCTGCCTGTGCTTGCTGTGCTGCCTGTGCTTGCTGCCTGTGCTTGCTGTGCTGCCTGTGCTTGCTGTGCTGCCTGTGCTTGCTGCCTGTGCTTGCTGTGCTGCCTGTGCTTGTTGTGCTGCCTGTGCTTGCTGCCTGTGCTTGCTGTGCTGCCTGTGATTGCTGCCTGTGCTTGCTGTGCTGCCTGTGCTTGCTGTGCTGCCTGTGCTTGCTGCCTGTGCTTGCTGTGCTGCCTGTGCTTGCTGCCTGTGCTTGCTGTGCTGCCTGTGCTTGCTGCCTGTGCTTGCTGTGCTGCCTGTTAGCGATGCATTTGATTTCGCCCATAACACGCGGTAATTCGACAGTGGCACACGACAGTGCGTTGCTGTGTCACCTGTTTTTGGAGGCGCCGAGAGTCGCGGATCATATGTTTACCTCGGCGGCCGGTGCATTGACCTGCGTCTCAGTAAGAGTAAGCATTGTTAACAAATGCGAGAGTGAATCTCGCCGAATATCGGAGCAGGGTTTGCCTGTTGGAAAGAGGACGGAGCTTGACCCCTCTGCACTTCCCCCAGAATCGCTAAAACGAACACATCTCGTCGAGCTATTTTGCGGGTTTCTAACATGCCTGTGCTTGCTGTGCTGCCTGTGCTTGCTGCCTGTGCTTGCTGTGCTGCCTGTGCTTGCTGCCTGTGCTTGCTGTGCTGCCTGTGCTTGCTGCCTGTGCTTGCTTTGCTGCCTGTGCTTGCTGCCTGTGCTTGCTGCCTGTGCTTGCTGCCTGTGCTTGCTGTGCTGCCTGTGCTTGCTGTGCAGCCTGTGCTTGCTGCCTGTTCTTGCTGTGCTGCCTGTGCTTGCTGCATGTGCTTGCTGTGCTGCCTGTGCTTGCTATGCTGCCTGTACAAGCTGCCTGTGCTTGCTGTGCTGCCTGTGCTTGCTGCCTGTGCTTGCCGTGCTGCCTGTGCTTGCTGTGCTGCCTGTGCTTGCTGCCTGTGCTTGCTGTGCTGCCTGTGATTGCTGCCTGTGCTTGCTGTGCTGCCTGTGCTTGCTGTGCTGCCTGTGCTTGCTGCCTGTGCTTGCTGTGCTGCCTGTGCTTGCTGTGCTTGCTGTGCTGCCTGTACTTGGTGTGCTGCCTGTGCTTGCTGCCTGTGCTTGCTGCCTGTGCTTGCTGTGCTGCCTGTGCTTGGTGTGCTGCCTGTGCTTGCTGTGCTGCCTGTGCTTGCTGCCCGTGCTTGCTGTGCTGCCTGTGCTTGCTGCCTGTGCTAGCTGCCTGTGCTTGCTGTACATGCTGTGCTGCCTGTGCTTGATGTGCTGCCTGTTCTTGCTGCCTGTGCTGCCTGTGCTTGCTGCCTGTGCTTGCTGTGCTGCCTGTGCTTGCTGCCTGTGCTTGGTGTGCTGCCTGTGCTTGCTGCCCGTGCTTGCTGTGCTGCCTGTGCTTGCTGCCTGTGCTAGCTGCCTGTGCTTGCTGTACTTGCTGTGCTGCCTGTTCTTGATGTGCTGCCTGTGCTTGCTGTGCAGCCTGTGCTTGCTGCCTGTGCTTGCTGTGCTGCCTGCGCTTGCTGCCTGTGCTTGCTGTGCCGCCTGTGCTTGTTGTGCTGCCTGTGCTTGCTGTGCTGCCTGTGCTTGCTGCCTGTGCTTGCTGTGCTCGCTATGCTGCCTGTGCAAACTGCCTGTGGTTGCTGTGCTGCCTGTGCTTGCTGCCTGTGCTTGCTGTGCTGAGTGTGCTTGCTGCCTGTGCTTGCTGTGCTTGCTGTGCTGCCTGTGCTTGCTGCCTGTGCTTACTGTGTTGCCTGTGCTTACTGTGCTACCTGTGCTTGCTGTGCTGCCTGGGCTTGCTCTCTGTGCTTGCTGTACTTGCTGTGCTGCCTGTGCTTGATGTGCTGCCTGTGCTTGCTGTGCTGCCTGTCCTTGCTGCGCAGCCTGTGCTTGCTGCCTGTGCTTGCTGTGCTGCCTGTGCTTGCTGCCTGTGCTGCCTGTGCTTGCTGTGCTGCCTGTGCTGCCTGTGCTTGCTGCCTCTGCTTGATGTGCTGCCTGTGCTGCCTGTGCTTGCTGCCTGTGCTTGCTGTGCTTGCTGCCTGTGCTTGCTGCCTGTGCTTGATGTGCTGCCTGTGCTTGCTGCCTGTGCTTGCTGTGCTTGCTATGCTGCCTGTGCAAGCTGCCTGTGCTTGCTGTGCTGCCTGTGCTTGCTGCCTGTGCTTGCTGTGCTGCCTGTGCTTGCTGCCTGTGCTTACTGTGCTGCCTGTGCTTGCTGCCTGTGCTTGCTGTGCTGCCTGTGCTTGCTGTGCTGAGTGTGCTTGCTGTGCTGCCTGTGCTTGCTGCCTGTGCTTACTGTGTTGCCTGTGCTTGCTGTGCTGCCTGTGCTTGCTTTGCTGCCTGGGCTTGCTGCCTGTGCTTGCTGTACTTGCTGTGCTGCCTGTGCTTGATGTGCTGCCTGTGCTTGCTGCCTGTGCTTGCTGTGCTGCCTGTCCTTGCTGTGCAGCCTGTGCTTGCTGTGCTGCCTGTGCTTGCTGCCTGTGCTGCCTGTGCTTGCTGTGCTGCCTGTGCTGCCTGTGCTTGCTGCCTGTGCTTGCTGTGCTGCCTGTGCTTGGTGTGCTGCCTGTGCTTGCTGCCTGTACTTGCTGTGCTGCCTGTGCTTGCTGCCTGTGCTTGCTGTGCTGCCTGTGCTTGGTGTGCTGCCTGTGCTTGCTGCCTGTGCTTGCTGTGCTTGCTGTGCTGCCTGTGCTTGCTGCCTGTGCTGCCTGTGCTTGCTGTGCTGCCTGTGCTGCCTGTGCTTGCTGCCTGTGCTTGCTGTGCTGCCTGTGCTTGCTGCCTGTGCTTGCTGCCTGTGCTTGCTGCCTGTGCTTTCTGTGCTTGCTATGCTGCCTGTGCAAGCTGCCTGTGCTTGCTGTGCTGCCTGTGCTTGCTGCCTGTGCTTGCTGTGCTGCCTGTGCTTGCTGCCTGTGCTTACTGTGTTGCCTGTGCTTGCTGTGCTGCCTGTGCTTGGTGTGCTGCCTTTGCTTGCTGCCTGTGCTTGCTGTGCTGCCTGTGCTTGATGTGCTGCCTGTGCTTGCTGCCTGTGCTTGCTGTGCTGCCTGTGCTTGCTGTGCAGCCTGTGCTTGCTGCCTGTGCTTGCTGCCTGTGCTTACTGTGTTGCCTGAGCTTGCTGTGCTGCCTGTGCTTGGTGTGCTGCCTGTGCTTGCTGCCTGTGCTTGCAGTGCTTGCTGTACTGCCTGTGCTTGATGTGCTGCCTGTGCTTGCTGCCTGTGCTTGCTGTACTGCCTGTGCTTGCTGTGCAGCCTGTGCTTGCTGCATGTGCTTGCTGTGCTGCCTGTGCTTGCAGCCTGTGCTTGCTATGCTGCCTGTACAAGCTGCCTGTGCTTGCTGTGCTGCCTGTGCTTGCTGCCTGTGCTTGCTGTGCTGCCTGTGCTTGCTGCCTGTGCTTGCGGTGCTGCCTGTGCTTGATGTGCTGCCTGTGCTTGCTGCCTGTGCTTGCTGTGCTGTCTGTCCTTGCTGTGCAGCCTGTGCTTGCTGCCTGTGCTGCCTGTGCTTGCTGTGCTGCCTGTGCTTGGTGTGCTGCCTGTGCTTGCAGTGCTTGCTGTGCTGCCTGTGCTTGATGTGCTGCCTGTGCTTGCTGCCTGTGCTTACTGTGTTGCCTGTGCTTGATGTGCTGCCTGTGCTTGCTGCCTGTGCTTGCTGTGCTGCCTGTCCTTGCTGTGCAGCCTGTGCTTGCTGCCTGTGCTTGCCGTGCTGCCTGTGCTTGCTGCCTGTGCTTGCTGTGCTGCCTGTGCTTGCTGCCTGTGCTTGCTGTGCTGCCTGTCCTTGCTGTGCTGAGTGTGCTTGCTGCCTGTGCTTGCTGTGCTGCCTGTGCTTGCTGCCTGTACTTGCTGTGCTGCCTGTGCTTGCTGCCTGTGCTTGCTGTGCTGCCTGTGCTTGATGTGCTGCCTGTCCTTGCTGTGCAGTCTGTGCTTGCTGCTTGTGCTTGCTGTGCTGCCTGTGCTTGCTGCCTGTGCTGCCTGTGCTTGCTGTGCTGCCTGTGCTGCCTGTGCTTGCTGCCTGTGCTTGCTGTGCTGCCTGTGCTTGCTGCCTGTGCTTGCTGCCTGTGCTTGCTGTGCTTGCTATGCTGCCTGTGCAAGCTGCCTGTGCTTGCTGTGCTGCCTGTGCTTGCTGCCTGTGCTGCCTGTGCTTGCTGCCTGTGCTTACTGTGTTGCCTGTGCTTGCTGTGCTGCCTGTGCTTGGTGTGCTGCCTGTGCTTGCTGCCTGTGCTTGCTGTGCTGCCTGTGCTTGATGTGCTGCCTGTGCTTGCTGCCTGTGCTTGCTGTGCTGCCTGTGCTTGCTGTGCAGCCTGTGCTTGCTGCCTGTGCTTGCTGCCTGTGCTTACTGTGTTGCCTGTGCTTGCTGTGCTGCCTGTGCTTGGTGTGCTGCCTGTGCTTGCTGCCTGTGCTTGCAGTGCTTGCTGTACTGCCTGTGCTTGATGTGCTGCCTGTGCTTGCTGCCTGTGCTTGCTGTACTGCCTGTGCTTGCTGTGCAGCCTGTGCTTGCTGCATGTGCTTGCTGTGCTGCCTGTGCTTGCAGCCTGTGCTTGCTATGCTGCCTGTACAAGCTGCCTGTGCTCGCTGTGCTGCCTGTGCTTGCTGCCTGTGCTGCCTGTGCTTGCTGTGCTGCCTGTGCTGCCTGTGCTTGCTGCCTGTGCTTGCTGTGCTGCCTGTGCTTGCTGCCTGTGCTTGCTGTGCTTGCTATGCTGCCTGTGCAAGCTGCCTGTACTTGCTGTGCTGCCTGTGCTTGCTGCCTGTGCTTGCTGTGCTGCCTGTGCTTGCTGCCTGTGCTTAATGTGTTGCCTGTGCTTGCTGTGCTGCCTGTGCTTGGTGTGCTGCCTGTGCTTGCTGCCTGTGCTTGCTGTGCTTGCTGTGCTGCCTGTGCTTGCTGTGGAGCCTGTGCTTGCTGTGCAGCCTGTGCTTGCTGCCTGTGCTTGCTGTGCTGCCTGTGCTTGCTGTGCTGCCTGTGCTTGCTGCCTGTGCTTGCTGTGCTGCCTGTGCTAGCTGCCTGTGCTTGCTGTGCTGCCTGTGCTTGGTGTGCTGCCTGTGCTTGCTGCCCGTGCTTGCTGTGCTGCCTGTGCTTGCTGCCTGTGCTTGCTGTGCTGCCTGTGCTTGCTGTGCTGCCTGTGCTTGCTGCCCGTGCTTGCTGTGCTGCCTGTGCTTGCTGCCTGTGCTTGCTGTGCTGCCTGTGCTTGCTGTGCTTGCTATGCTGCCTGTGCAAGCTGCCTGTGCTTGCTGTGCTGCCTGTGCTTGCTGTGCTGCCTGTGCTTGATGTGCTGTCTGTGCTTGCTGCCTGTGCTTGCTGTGCTGCCTGTGCTTGGTGTGCTGCCTGTGCTTGCTGCCCGTGCTTGCTGTGCTGCCTGTGCTTGCTGCCTGTGCTTGCTGTGCTGCCTGTGCTTGCTGTGCTGCCTGTGCTTGCTGCCTGTGCTTGCTGTGCTGCCTGTGCTTGCTGTGCTTGCTATGCTGCCTGTGCAAGCTGCCTGTGCTTGCTGTGCTGCCTGTGCTTGCTGTACTTGCTGTGCTGCCTGTGCTTGATGTGCTGCCTGTGCTTGCTGTGCAGCCTGTGCTTGCTGCCTGTGCTTGCTGTGCTGCCTGCGCTTGCTGCCTGTGCTTGCTGTGCCGCCTGTGCTTGTTGTGCTGCCTGTGCTTGCTGTGCTGCCTGTGCTTGCTGCCTGTGCTTGCCGTGCTCGCTATGCTGCCTGTGCAAGCTGCCTGTGGTTGCTGTGCTGCCTGTGCTTGCTGCCTGTGCTTGCTGTGCTGCCTGTGCTTGCTGTGCTGAGTGTGCTTGCTGCCTGTGCTTGCTGTGCTTCCTGTGCTTGCTGCCTGTGCTTACTGTGTTGCCTGTGCTTACTGTGCTGCCTGTGCTTGCTGTGCTGCCTGGGCTTGCTCTCTGTGCTTGCTGTACTTGCTGTGCTGCCTGTGCTTGATGTGCTGCCTGTGCTTGCTGCCTGTGCTTGCTGTGCTGCCTGTCCTTGCTGCGCAGCCTGTGCTTGCTGCCTGTGCTTGCTGTGCTGCCTGTGCTTGCTGCCTGTGCTGCCTGTGCTTGCTGTGCTGCCTGTGCTTGCTGCCTGTGCTTGCTGTGCTTGCTATGCTGCCTGTGCAAGCTGCCTGTGCTTGCTGTGCTGCCTGTGCTTGCTGCCTGTGCTTGCTGTGCTGCCTGTGCTTGCTGTGCTGCCTGTGCTTGCTGCCTGTGCTTGCTGTGCTGCCTGTGCTTGCTGTGCTGAGTGTGCTTGCTGTGCTGCCTGCGCTTGCTGCCTGTGCTTACTGTGTTGCCTGTGCTTGCTGTGCTGCCTGTGCTTGCTTTGCTGCCTGGGCTTGCTGCCTGTACTTGCTGTACTTGCTGTGCTGCCTGTGCTTGATGTGCTGCCTGTGCTTGCTGCCTGTGCTTGTTGTGCTGCCTGTGCTTGCTGTCTGTGCTTACTGTGTTGCCTGTGCTTGCTGTGCTGCCTGTGCTTGGTGTGCTGCCTGTGCTTGCTGCCTGTGCTTGCTGTGCTGCCTGTGCTTGCTGCCTGTGCTTGCTGTGCTTGCTGTGCTGCCTGTGCTTACTGTGTTGCCTGTGCTTGCTGTGCTGGCTGTGCTTGGTGTGCTGCCTGTGCTTGCTGTCTGTGCTTGCAGTGCTTGCTGTGCTGCCTGTGCTTGATGTGCTGCCTGTGCTTGCTGCCTGTGCTTGCTGTGCTGCCTGTGCTTGCTGTACAGCCTGTGCTTGCTGCCTGTTCTTGCTGTGCTGCCTGTGCTTGCTGCATGTGCTTGCTGTGCTGCCTGTGCTTGCTATGCTGCCTGTACAAGCTGCCTGTGCTTGCTGTGCTGCCTGTGCTTGCTGCCTGTGCTTGCTGTGCTGCCTGTGCTTGCTGTGCTGCCTGTGCTTGCTGCCTGTGCTTGCTGTGCTGCCTGTGCTTGTTGTGCTGCCTGTGCTTGCTGCCTGTGCTTGCTGTGCTGCCTGTGATTGCTGCCTGTGCTTGCTGTGCTGCCTGTGCTTGCTGTGCTGCCTGTGCTTGCTGCCTGTGCTTGCTGTGCTGCCTGTGCTTGCTGCCTGTGCTTGCTGTGCTGCCTGTGCTTGCTGCCTGTGCTTGCTGTGCTGCCTGTTAGCGATGCATTTGATTTCGCCCATAACACGCGGTAATTCGACAGTGGCACACGACAGTGCGTTGCTGTGTCACCTGTTTTTGGAGGCGCCGAGAGTCGCGGATCATATGTTTACCTCGGCGGCCGGTGCATTGACCTGCGTCTCAGTAAGAGTAAGCATTGTTAACAAATGCGAGAGTGAATCTCGCCGAATATCGGAGCAGGGTTTGCCTGTTGGAAAGAGGACGGAGCTTGACCCCTCTGCACTTCCCAGAGAATCGCTAAAACGAACACATCTCGTCGAGCTATTTTGCGGGTTTCTAACATGCCTGTGCTTGCTGTGCTGCCTGTGCTTGCTGCCTGTGCTTGCTGTGCTGCCTGTGCTTGCTGCCTGTGCTTGCTGTGCTGCCTGTGCTTGCTGCCTGTGCTTGCTTTGCTGCCTGTGCTTGCTGCCTGTGCTTGCTGCCTGTGCTTGCTGCCTGTGCTTGCTGTGCTGCCTGTGCTTGCTGTGCAGCCTGTGCTTGCTGCCTGTTCTTGCTGTGCTGCCTGTGCTTGCTGCATGTGCTTGCTGTGCTGCCTGTGCTTGCTATGCTGCCTGTGCTTGCTGCCTGTGCTTGCTGTGCTGCCTGTGATTGCTGCCTGTGCTTGCTGTGCTGCCTGTGCTTGCTGCCTGTGCTTGCTGTGCTGCCTGTGCTTGCTGTGCTTGCTGTGCTGCCTGTGCTTGCTGCCTGTGCTTGCTGTGCTGCCTGTCCTTGCTGTGCAGCCTGTGCTTGCTGTGCTGCCTGTGCTTGCTGCCTGTGCTGCCTGTGCTTGCTGTGCTGCCTGTGCTGCCTGTGCTTGCTGCCTGTGCTTGCTGCCTGTGCTTGATGTGCTGCCTGTGCTTGCTGCCTGTGCTTGCTGTGCTTGCTATGCTGCCTGTGCAAGCTGCCTGTGCAAGCTGCCTGTGCTTGCTGTGCTGCCTGTGCTTGCCGCCTGTGCTTGCTGTGCTGCCTGTGCTTGCTGCCTGTGCTTACTGTGTTGCCTGTGCTTGCTGTGCTGCCTGTGCTTGGTGTGCTGCCTGTGCTTGGTGTGCTGCCTGTTCTTGCTGCCTGTGCTTGCTGTGCTGCCTGTGCTTGCTGCCTGGGTTTGCTGTGCTTGCTGTGCTGCCTGTGCTTGCTGTGCTGCCTGTGCTTGCTGCCTGTGCTTACTGTGTTGCCTGTGCTTGCTGTGCTGGCTGTGCTTGGTGTGCTGCCTGTGCTTGCTGCCTGTGCTTGCAGTGCTTTCTGTGCTGCCTGTGCTTGATGTGCTGTCTGTGCTTGCTGCCTGTGCTTGCTGTGCAGCCTGTGCTTGCTGCCTGTGCTTGCTGTGCTGCCTGTGCTTGCTGCATGTGCTTGCTGTGCTGCCTGTGCTTGCTATGCTGCCTGTACAAGCTGCCTGTGCTTGCTGTGCTGCCTGTGCATGCTGTGCTGCCTGTGCATGCTGTGCTGCCTGTGCTTGCTGCCTGTGCTTGCTGTGCTTGCTGTGCTGCCTGTGCTTGTTGTGCTGCCTGTGCTTGCTGCCTGTGATTGCTGCCTGTGCTTGCTGCCTGTGCTTGCTGTGCTGCCTGTGATTGCTGCCTGTGCTTGCTGTGCTGCCTGTGCTTGCTGTGCTGCCTGTGCTTGCTGCCTGTGCTTGCTGTGCTGCCTGTGCTTGCTGCCTGTGCTTGCCGTGCCGCCTGTGCTCGCTGCCTGTGCTTGCTGTGCTGCCTGTTAGCGATGCATTTGATTTCGCCCATGACACGCGGTAATTCGACGGTGGCACACGACAGTGCGTTGCTGTGTCACCTGTTTTTGGAGGCGCCGAGAGTCGCGGATCATATGTTTACCTCGGCGGCCGGTGCATTGACCTGCGTCTCAGTAAGAGTAAGCATTGTAAACAAATGCGAGAGTGAATCTCGCCGAAGATCGGAGCAGGCTTTGCCTGTTGGAAAGAGGACGGAGCTTGACCCCTCTGCAATTCCCCCAGAATCGCTAAAACGAACACATCTCGTCGAGCTATTTTGCGGGTTTCTAAGATGCCTGTGCTAGCTGCCTGTGCTTGCTGCCTGTGCTTGCTGCCTGTGCTTGCTGTGCTGCTTGTGCTTGCTGCCTGTGCTTGCTGTGCTGCCTGTGCTTGCTGCCTGTGCTTGCTGTGCTGCCTGTGCTTGGTGTGCTGCGTGTGCTTGCTGCCTGTGCTTGCTGTGCTGCCTGTGCTTGCTGCCTGTGCTTGCTGTGCTGCCTGTGCTTGCTGCCTGTGCTTGCTGTGCTGCCTGTGCTTGCTGCCTGTGCTTGCTGTGCTGCCTGTGCTTGCTGCCTGTGCTTACTGTGTTGCCTGTGCTTGCTGTGCTGCCTGTGCTTGCTTTGCTGCCTGGGCTTGCTGCCTGTGCTTGCTGTACTTGCTGTGCTGCCTGTGCTTGATGTGCTGCCTGTGCTTGCTGCCTGTGCTTCCTCTGCTGCCTGTCCTTGCTGTGCAGCCTGTGCTTGCTGCCTGTGCTTGCTGTGCTGCCTGTGCTTGCTGCCTGTGCTGCCTGTGCTTGCTGTGCTGCCTGTGCTGCCTGTGCTTGCTGCCTGTGCTTGCTGTGCTGTCTGTGCTTGCTGCCTGTGCTTGCTGTGCTGCCTGTGCTTGCTGCCTGTGCTTGCTGTGCTGCCTGTGCTCGCTGCCTGTGCTTGCTGTGCTGCCTGTTAGCGATGCATTTGATTTCGCCCATGACACGCGGTAATTCGACAGTGGCACACGACAGTGCGTTGCTGTGTCACCTGTTTTTGGATGCGCCGAGAGTCGCGGATCATATGTTTACCTCGGCGGCCGGTGCATTGACCTGCGTCTCAGTAAGAGTAAGCATTGTAAACAAATGCGAGAGTGAATCTCGCCGAAGATCGGAGCAGGCTTTGCCTGTTGGAAAGAGGACGGAGCTTGACCCCTCTGCAATTCCCCCAGAATCGCTAAAACGAACACATCTCGTCGAGCTATTTTGCGGGTTTCTAAGATGCCTGTGCTAGCTGCCTGTGCTTGCTGCCTGTGCTTGCTGTGCTGCTTGTGCTTGCTGCCTGTGCTTGCTGTGCTGCCTGTGCTTGCTGCCTGTGCTTGCTGTGCTGCCTGTGCTTGGTGTGCTGCGTGTGCTTGCTGCCTGTGCTTGCTGTGCTGCCTGTGCTTGCTGCCTGTGCTTGCTGTGCTGCCTGTGCTTGCTGCCTGTGCTTGCTGTGCTGCCTGTGCTTGCTGCCTGTGCTTGCTGTGCTGCCTGTTAGCGATGCATTTGATTTCGCCCATAACACGAGGTAATTCGACAGTGGCACACGACAGTGCGTTGCTGTGTCACCTGTTTTTGGAGGCGCCGAGAGTCGCGGATCATATGTTTACCTCGGCGGCCGGTGCATTGACCTGCGTCTCAGTAAGAGTAAGCATTGTTAACAAATGCGAGAGTGAATCTCGCCGAAGATCGGAGCAGCGTTTGCCTGTTGGAAAGAGGACGGAGCTTGACCCCTCTGCACTTCCCCCAGAATCGCTAAAACGAACACATCTCGTCGAGTTATTTTGCGGGTTTCCAACATGCCTGTGCTTGCTGTGCTGCCTGTGCTTGCTGTGCTGCCTGTGCTTGCTGCCTGTGCTTGCTGTGCTGCCTGTGCTTGCTGCCTGTGCTTGCTGTGCTGCCTGTGCTTACTGCCTGTGCTTGCTGTGCTGCCTGTGCATGCTGTGCTGCCTGTGCTTGCTGCCTGTGCTTGCTGCCTGTGCTTGCTGCCTGTGCTTGCTGTGCTGCCTGTGCTTGCTCCCTGTGCTTGCTGTGCTGCCTGTGCTTGCTGTGCTGCCTGTTAGCGATGCATTTGATTTCGCCCATAACACGCGGTAATTCGACAGTGGCACACGACAGTGCATTGCTGTGTCACCTGTTTTTGGAGGCGCCGAGAGTCGCGGATCATATGTTTACCTCGGCGGCCGGTGCATTGACCTGCGTCTCAGTAAGAGTAAGCATTGTAAACAAATGCGAGAGTGAATCTCGCCGAAGATCGGAGCAGGCTTTGCCTGTTGGAAAGAGGACGGAGCTTGACCCCTCTGCACTTCCCCCAGAATCGCTACAACGAACACATCTCGTCGAGCTATTTTGCGGGTTTCTAACTTGCCTGCGCTTGCTGTGCTGTCTGCGCTTGCTGTGCTGCCTGTACTTGCTGTGCTGCCTGTGCTTGCTGCCTGTGCTTGCTGTGCTGCCTGTGCTTGCTGTCTGTGCTTGCTGCCTGTGCTTGCTGTGCTGCCTGTGCTTGCTGCCTGTGCTTGCTGTG
Organism: Priocnemis perturbator; assembly: GCA_963942575.1. Lineage (NCBI taxonomy): Eukaryota > Metazoa > Arthropoda > Insecta > Hymenoptera > Pompilidae > Priocnemis > Priocnemis perturbator. The sequence goes on from CAWWDK010000168.1 coordinate 337,369, forward strand.
CTGCCTGTGCTTGCTGCCTGTGCTTGCTGTGCTGCCTGTGCTTGCTGTGCTGCCTGTGCTGTGCTGCCTGTGCTTGCTGCCTGTGCTTGCTGTGCTGCCTGTGCTTGCTGCCTGTGCTTGCTGTGCTGCCTGTGCTTGCTGCCTGTGCTTGCTGCCTGTGCTTGCTGTGCTGCCTGTGCTTGCTGCCTGTGCTTGCTGCCTGTGCTTGCTGTGCTGCCTGTGCTTGCTGCCTGTGTTTGCTGTGCTGCCTGTGCTTGCTGCCTGTGCTTGCTGTGCTGCCTGTGTTTGCTGTGCTGCCTGTGCTTGCTGCCTGTGCTTGCTGTGCTGCCTGTGTTTGCTGCCTATGCTTGCTGTGCTGCCTGTGCTTGCTGCCTGTGCTTGCTGTGCTGCCTGTGCTTGCTGCCTGTGCTTGCTGTGCTGCCTGTGCTTGCTGCCTGTGCTTGCTGTGCTGCCTGTGCTCGCTGCCTGTGCTTGCTGTGCTGCCTGTTAGCGATGCACTTGATTTCGCCCATGACACGCGGTAATTCGACAGTGGCACACGACAGTGCGTTGCTGTGTCACCTGTTTTTGGAGGCGCCGAGAGTCGCGGATCATATGTTTACCTCGGCGGCCGGTGCATTGACCTGCGTCTCAGTAAGAGTAAGCATTGTAAACAAATGCGAGAGTGAATCTCGCCGAAGATCGGAGCAGGCTTTGCCTGTTGGAAAGAGGACGGAGCTTGACCCCTCTGCAATTCCACCAGAATCGCTAAAACGAACACATCTCGTCGAGCTATTTTGCGGGTTTCTAAGATGCCTGTGCTAGCTGCCTGTGCTTGCTGTGCTGCCTGTGCTTGCTGCCTGTGCTGCCTGTGCTTGCTGCCTGTGCTTACTGTGTTGCCTGTGCTTGCTGTGCTGCCTGTGCTTGGTGTGCTGCCTGTGCTTGCTGCCTGTGCTTGCTGTGCTGCCTGTGCTTGATGTGCTGCCTGTGCTTGCTGCCTGTGCTTGCTGTGCTGCCTGTGCTTGCTGTGCAGCCTGTGCTTGCTGCCTGTGCTTACTGTGTTGCCTGTGCTTGCTGTGCTGCCTGTGCTTGGTGTGCTGCCTGTGCTTGCTGCCTGTGCTTGCAGTGCTTGCTGTACTGCCTGTGCTTGATGTGCTGCCTGTGCTTGCTGCCTGTGCTTGCTGTACTGCCTGTGCTTGCTGTGCAGCCTGTGCTTGTTGCATGTGCTTGCTGTGCTGCCTGTGCTTGCAGCCTGTGCTTGCTATGCTGCCTGTACAAGCTGCCTGTGCTCGCTGTGCTGCCTGTGCTTGCTGCCTGTGCTGCCTGTGCTTGCTGTGCTGCCTGTGCTGCCTGTGCTTGCTGCCTGTGCTTGCTGTGCTGCCTGTGCTTGCTGCCTGTGCTTGCTGTGCTTGCTATGCTGCCTGTGCAAGCTGCCTGTACTTGCTGTGCTGCCTGTGCTTGCTGCCTGTGCTTGCTGTGCTGCCTGTGCTTGCTGCCTGTGCTTAATGTGTTGCCTGTGCTTGCTGTGCTGCCTGTGCTTGGTGTGCTGCCTGTGCTTGCTGCCTGTGCTTGCTGTGCTTGCTGTGCTGCCTGTGCTTGCTGTGGAGCCTGTGCTTGCTGTGCAGCCTGTGCTTGCTGCCTGTGCTTGCTGTGCTGCCTGCGCTTGCTGCCTGTGCTTGCTGTGCCGCCTGTGCTTGTTGTGCTGCCTGTGCTTGCTGTGCTGCCTGTGCTTGCTGCCTGTGCTTGCTGTGCTCGCTATGCTGCCTGTGCAAGCTGCCTGTGGTTGCTGTGCTGCCTGTGCTTGCTGCCTGTGCTTGCTGTGCTGCCTGTGCTTGCTGTGCTGAGTGTGCTTGCTGCCTGTGCTTGCTGTGCTGCCTGTGCTTGCTGCCTGTGCTTACTGTGTTGCCTGTGCTTACTGTGCTGCCTGTGCTTGCTGTGCTGCCTGGGCTTGCTCTCTGTGCTTGCTGTACTTGCTGTGCTGCCTGTGCTTGCTGCCTGTGCTTGCTGTGCTGCCTGTGCTTGCTGTGCTGCCTGTGCTTGCTGCCTGTGCTTGCTGTGCTGCCTGTGCTTGCTGCCTGTGCTTGCTGTGCTGCCTGTCCTTGCTGTGCTGAGTGTGCTTGCTGCCTGTGCTTGCTGTGCTGCCTGTGCTTGCTGCCTGTACTTGCTGTGCTGCCTGTGCTTGCTGCCTGTGCTTGATGTGCTGCCTGTCCTTGCTGTGCAGCCTGTGCTTGCTGCCTGTGCTTGCCGTGCTGCCTGTGCTTGCTGCCTGTGCTTGCTGTGCTGCCTGTGCTTGCTGCCTGTGCTTGCTGTGCTGCCTGTCCTTGCTGTGCTGAGTGTGCTTGCTGCCTGTGCTTGCTGTGCTGCCTGTGCTTGCTGCCTGTACTTGCTGTGCTGCCTGTGCTTGCTGCCTGTGCTTGATGTGCTGCCTGTCCTTGCTGTGCAGTCTGTGCTTGCTGCTTGTGCTTGCTGTGCTGCCTGTGCTTGCTGCCTGTGCTTGCTGTGCTGCCTGTGCTTGATGTGCTGCCTGTGCTTGCTGCCTGTGCTTGCTGTGCTGCCTGTGCTTGCTGTGCAGCCTGTGCTTGCTGCCTGTGCTTGCTGCCTGTGCTTACTGTGTTGCCTGTGCTTGCTGTGCTGCCTGTGCTTGGTGTGCTGCCTGTGCTTGCAGTGCTTGCTGTACTGCCTGTGCTTGATGTGCTGCCTGTGCTTGCTGCCTGTGCTTGCTATACTGCCTGTGCTTGCTGTGCAGCCTGTGCTTGCTGCATGTGCTTGCTGTGCTGCCTGTGCTTGCAGCCTGTGCTTGCTATGCTGCCTGTACAAGCTGCCTGTGCTTGCTGTGCTGCCTGTGCTTGCTGCCTGTGCTGCCTGTGCTTGCTGTGCTGCCTGTGCTGCCTGTGCTTGCTGCCTGTGCTTGCTGTGCTGCCTGTGCTTGCTGCCTGTGCTTGCTGTGCTTGCTATGCTGCCTGTGCAAGCTGCCTGTACTTGCTGTGCTGCCTGTGCTTGCTGCCTGTGCTTGCTGTGCTGCCTGTGCTTGCTGCCTGTGCTTAATGTGTTGCCTGTGCTTGCTGTGCTGCCTGTGCTTGGTGTGCTGCCTGTGCTTGCTGCCTGTGCTTGCTGTGCTTGCTGTGCTGCCTGTGCTTGCTGTGCAGCCTGTGCTTGCTGCCTGTCCTTGCTGTGCTGCCTGTCCTTGCTGCCTGTGCTGCCTGTGCTTGCTGCCTGTGCTTGCTGTGCTGCCTGTGCTTGGTGTGCTGCCTGTGCTTGCTGCCCGTGGTTGCTGTGCTGCCTGTGCTTGCTGCCTGTGCTTGCTGTGCTGCCTGTGCTTGCTGTGCCGCCTGTGCTTGCTGCCTGTGCTTGCTGTGCTGCCTGTGCTTGCTGCCTGTGCTTGCTGTGCTGCCTGTGCTTGCTGTGCTTGCTATGCTGCCTGTGCAAGCTGCCTGTGCTTGCTGTGCTGCCTGTGCTTGCTGTGCTGCCTGTGCTAGCTGCCTGTGCTTGCTGTACTTGCTGTGCTGCCTGTGCTTGATGTGCTGCCTGTGCTTGCTGTGCTTGCTGCCTGTGCTTGCTGTGCTGCCTGCGCTTGCTGCCTGTGCTTGCTGTGCCGCCTGTGCTTGTTGTGCTGCCTGTGCTTGCTGTGCTGCCTGTGCTTGCTGCCTGTGCTTGCTGTGCTCGCTATGCTGCCTGTGCAAGCTGCCTGTGGTTGCTGTGCTGCCTGTGCTTGCTGCCTGTGCTTGCTGTGCTGCCTGTGCTTGCTGTGCTGAGTGTGCTTGCTGCCTGTGCTTGCTGTGCTGCCTGTGCTTGCTGCCTGTGCTTACTGTGTTGCCTGTGCTTACTGTGCTGCCTGTGCTTGCTGTGCTGCCTGGGCTTGCTCTCTGTGCTTGCTGTACTTGCTGTGCTGCCTGTGCTTGCTGCCTGTGCTTGCTGTGCTGCCTGTCCTTGCTGCGCAGCCTGTGCTTGCTGCCTGTGCTTGCTGTGCTGCCTGTGCTTGCTGCCTGTGCTTGCTGCCTGTGCTTGATGTGCTGCCTGTGCTTGCTGCCTGTGCTTGCTATGCTGCCTGTGCAAGCTGCCTGTGCAAGCTGCCTGTGCTTGCTGTGCTGCCTGTGCTTGCTGCCTGTGCTTGCTGTGCTGCCTGTGCTTGCTGTCTGTGCTTACTGTGTTGCCTGTGCTTGCTGTGCTGCCTGTCCTTGCTGCGCAGCCTGTGCTTGCTGCCTGTGCTTGCTGTGCTGCCTGTGCCTGCTGCCTGTGCTTGCTGCCTGTGCTGCCTGTGCTTGCTGTGCTTGCTGCCTGTGCTTGCTGCCTGTGCTTGATGTGCTGCCTGTGCTTGCTGCCTGTGCTTGCTGTGCTTGCTATGCTGCCTGTGCAAGCTGCCTGTGCTTGCTGTGCTGCCTGTGCTTGCTGCCTGTGCTTGCTGTGCTGCCTGTGCTTGCTGCCTGTTCTTACTGTGCTGCCTGTGCTTGCTGCCTGTGCTTGCTGTGCTGCCTGTGCTTGCTGTGCTGCCTGTGCTTGCTGCCTGTGCTTACTGTGTTGCCTGTGCTTGCTGTGCTGCCTGTGCTTGCTTTGCTGCCTGGGCTTGCTGCCTGTGCTTGCTGTACTTGCTGTGCTGCCTGTGCTTGCTGTGCTTGCTATGCTGCCTGTGCAAGCTGCCTGTGCAAGCTGCCTGTGCTTGCTGTGCTGCCTGTGCTTGCCGCCTGTGCTTGCTGTGCTGCCTGTGCTTGCTGCCTGTGCTTACTGTGTTGCCTGTGCTTGCTGTGCTGCCTGTGCTTGGTGTGCTGCCTGTGCTTGCTGCCTGTGCTTGCTGTGCTGCCTGTGCTCGCTGCCTGTGTTTGCTGTGCTTGCTGTGCTGCCTGTGCTTGCTGTGCTGCCTGTGCTTGCTGCCTGTGCTTACTGTGTTGCCTGTGCTTGCTGTGCTGGCTGTGCTTGGTGTGCTGCCTGTGCTTGCTGCCTGTGCTTGCAGTGCTTTCTGTGCTGCCTGTGCTTGATGTGCTGTCTGTGCTTGCTGCCTGTGCTTGCTGTGCTGCCTGTGCTTGCTGTGCAGCCTGTGCTTGCTGCCTGTGCTTTCTGTGCTGCCTGTGATTGCTGCATGTGCTTGCTGTGCTGCCTGCGCTTGCTATGCTGCCTGTACAAGCTGCCTGTGCTTGCTGTGCTGCCTGTGCTTGCTGCCTGTGCTTGCTGTGCTGCCTGTGCTTGCTGTGCTGCCTGTGCTTGCTGCCTGTGCTGCCTGTGCTTGCTGTGCTGCCTGTGCTGCCTGTGCTTGCTGCCTGTGCTTGCTGCCTGGGCTTGATGTGCTGCCTGTGCTTGCTGCCTGTGCTTGCTGTGCTTGCTATGCTGCCTGTGCAAGCTGCCTGTGCAAGCTGCCTGTGCTTGCTGTGCTGCCTGTGCTTGCTGCCTGTGCTTGCTGTGCTGCCTGTGCTTGCTGCATGTGCTTGGTGTGCTGCCTGTGCTTGCTATGCTGCCTGTACAAGCTGCCTGTGCTTGCTGTGCTGCCTGTGCTTGCTGCCTGTGCTTGCTGTGCTGCCTGTGCTTGCTGTGCTGTCTGTGCTTGCTGCCTGTGCTTGCTGTGCTGCCTGTGCTTGTTGTGCTGCCTGTGCTTGCTCCCTGTGCTTGCTGTGCTGCCTGTGATTGCTGCCTGTGCTTGCTGCCTGTGCTTGCTGTGCTGCCTGTGCTTGCTGCCTGTGCTTGCTGTGCTGCCTGTGCTCGCTGGCTGTGCTTGCTGTGCTGCCTGTTAGCGATGCATTTGATTTCGCCAATGACACGCGGTAATTCGACAGTGGCACACGACAGTGCGTTGCTGTGTCACCTGTTTTTGGAGGCGCCGAGAGTCGCGGATCATATGTTTACCTCGGCGGCCGGTGCATTGACCTGCGTCTCAGTAAGAGTAAGCATTGTAAACAAATGCGAGAGTGAATCTCGCCGAAGATCGGAGCAGGCTTTGCCTGTTGGAAAGAGGACGGAGCTTGACCCCTCTGCAATTCCCCCAGAATCGCTAAAACGAACACATCTCGTCGAGCTATTTTGCGGGTTTCTAAGATGCCTGTGCTAGCTGCCTGTGCTTGCTGTGCTGCCTGTGCTTGCTGCCTGTGCTTGCTGTGCTGCTTGTGCTTGCTGCCTGTGCTTGCTGTGCTGCCTGTGCTTGCTGCCTGTGCTTGCTGTGCTGCCTGTGCTTGGTGTGCTGCGTGTGCTTGCTGCCTGTGCTTGCTGTGCTGCCTGTGCTTGCTGCCTGTGCTTGCTGTGCTGCCTGTGCTTGCTGCCTGTGCTTGCTGTGCTGCCTGTTAGCGATGCATTTGATTTCGCCCATAACACGAGGTAATTCGACAGTGGCACACGACAGTGCGTTGCTGTGTCACCTGTTTTTGGAGGCGCCGAGAGTCGCGGATCATATGTTTACCTCGGCGGCCGGTGCATTGACCTGCGTCTCAGTAAGAGTAAGCATTGTTAACAAATGCGAGAGTGAATCTCGCCGAAGATCGGAGCAGCGTTTGCCTGTTGGAAAGAGGACGGAGCTTGACCCCTCTGCACTTCCCCCAGAATCGCTAAAACGAACACATCTCGTCGAGCTATTTTGCGGGTTTCCAACATGCCTGTGCTTGCTGTGCTGCCTGTGCTTGCTGTGCTGCCTGTGCTTGCTGTGCTGCCTGTGCTTGCTGCCTGTGCTTGCTGTGCTGCCTGTGCTTGCTGCCTGTGCTTACTGCCTGTGCTTGCTGTGCTGCTTGTGCATGCTGTGCTGCCTGTGCTTGCTGCCTGTGCTTGCTGTGCTGCCTGTGCTTGCTGCCTGTGCTTGCTGCCTGTGCTTGCTGTGCTGCCTGTGCTTGCTCCCTGTGCTTGCTGTGCTGCCTGTGCTTGCTGTGCTGCCTGTTAGCGATGCATTTGATTTCGCCCATAACACGCGGTAATTCGACAGTGGCACACGACAGTGCATTGCTGTGTCACCTGTTTTTGGAGGCGCCGAGAGTCGCGGATCATATGTTTACCTCGGCGGCCGGTGCATTGACCTGCGTCTCAGTAAGAGTAAGCATTGTAAACAAATGCGAGAGTGAATCTCGCCGAAGATCGGAGCAGGCTTTGCCTGTTGGAAAGAGGACGGAGCTTGACCCCTCTGCACTTCCCCCAGAATCGCTACAACGAACACATCTCGTCGAGCTATTTTGCGGGTTTCTAACTTGCCTGCGCTTGCTGTGCTGCCTGCGCTTGCTGTGCTGCCTGTACTTGCTGTGCTGCCTGTGCTTGCTGCCTGTGCTTGCTGTGCTGCCTGTGCTTGCTGCCTGTGCTTGCTGCCTCTGCTTGATGTGCTGCCTGTGCTTGCTGTGCTGCCTGTGCTTGCTGCCTGTGCTGCCTGTGCTTGCTTTGCTTGCTGCCTGTGCTTGCTGCCTGTGCTTGATGTGCTGCCTGTGCTTGCTGCCTGTGCTTGCTATGCTTGCTATGCTGCCTGTGCAAGCTGCCTGTACTTGCTGTGCTGCCTGTGCTTGCTGCCTGTGCTTGCTGTGCTGCCTGTGCTTGCTGCCTGTGCTTACTGTGCTGCCTGTGCTTGCTGCCTGTGCTTGCTGTGCTGCCTGTGCTTGCTGTGCTGAGTGTGCTTGCTGTGCTGCCTGTGCTTGCTGCCTGTGCTTACTGTGTTGCCTGTGCTTGCTGTGCTGCCTGTGCTTGCTTTGCTGCCTGTGCTTGCTGTGCTGCCTGTGCTTGCTGCCTGTGCTGCCTGTGCTTGCTGTGCTGCCTGTGCTGCCTGTGCTTGCTGCCTGTGCTTGCTGCCTGTGCTTGCTGTGCTTGCTATGCTGCCTGTGCAAGCTGCCTGTGCAAGCTGCCTGTGCTTGCTGTGCTGCCTGTGCTTGCCGCCTGTGCTTGCTGTGCTGCCTGTGCTTGCTGCCTGTGCTTACTGTGTTGCCTGTGCTTGCTGTGCTGCCTGTGCTTGGTGTGCTGCCTGTGCTTGCTGCCTGTGCTTGCTGTGCTGCCTGTGCTTGCTGCCTGTGTTTGCTGTGCTGCCTGTGCTTGCTGTGCTGCCTGTGCTTGCTGCCTGTGCTTACTGTGTTGCCTGTGCTTGCTGTGCTGGCTGTGCTTGGTGTGCTGCCTGTGCTTGCTGCCTGTGCTTGCAGTGCTTTCTGTGCTGCCTGTGCTTGATGTGCTGTCTGTGCTTGCTGCCTGTGCTTGCTGTGCTGCCTGTGCTTGCTGTGCAGCCTGTGCTTGCTGCCTGTGCTTGCTGTGCTGCCTGTGCTTGCTGCATGTGCTTGCTGTGCTGCCTGTGCTTGCTATGCTGCCTGTACAAGCTGCCTGTGCTTGCTGTGCTGCCTGTGCTTGCTGCCTGTGCTTGCTGTGCTGCCTGTGCATGCTGTGCTGCCTGTGCTTGCTGCCTGTGCTTGCTGTGCTTCCTGTGCTGCCTGTGCTTGTTGTGCTGCCTGTGCTTGCTGCCTGTGATTGCTGCCTGTGCTTGCTGCCTGTGCTTGCTGTGCTGCCTGTGATTGCTGCCTGTGCTTGCTGTGCTGCCTGTGCTTGCTGTGCTGCCTGTGCTTGCTGCCTGTGCTTGCTGTGCTGCCTGTGCTTGCTGCCTGTGCTTGCTGTGCTGCCTGTGCTCGCTGCCTGTGCTTGCTGTGTTGCCTGTGCTTGCTGTGCTGGCTGTGCTTGGTGTGCTGCCTGTGCTTGCTGCCTGTGCTTGCTGTGCTGCCTGTGCTTGCTGCCTGTGCTTGCTGTGCTGCCTGTGCTTGCTGCCTGTGCTTGCTGTGCTGCCTGTGCTTGCTGCCTGTGCTTGCTGTGCTGCCTGTGCTTGCTGCCTGTGCTTACTGTGTTGCCTGTGCTTGCTGTGCTGCCTGTGCTTGCTTTGCTGCCTGTGCTTGCTGTGCTGCCTGTGCTTGCTGCCTGTGCTGCCTGTGCTTGCTGTGCTGCCTGTGCTGCCTGTGCTTGCTGCCTGTGCTTGCTGCCTGTGCTTACTGTGTTGCCTGTGCTTGCTGTGCTGGCTGTGCTTGGTGTGCTGCCTGTGCTTGCTGCCTGTGCTTGCTGTGCTGCCTGTGCTTGCTGCCTGTGCTTGCTGTGCTGCCTGTGCTTGCTGCCTGTGCTTGCTGTGCTGCCTGTGCTTGCTGCCTGTGCTTGCTGTGCTGCCTGTGCTTGCTGCCTGTGCTTACTGTGTTGCCTGTGCTTGCTGTGCTGCCTGTGCTTGCTTTGCTGCCTGGGCTTGCTGCCTGTGCTTGCTGTACTTGCTGTGCTGCCTGTGCTTGCTGCCTGTGCTTGCTGTGCTGCCTGTGCTTGTTGTGCTGCCTGTGCTTGCTGCCTGTGATTGCTGCCTGTGCTTGCTGCCTGTGCTTGCTGTGCTGCCTGTGCTTGCTGCCTGTGCTGCCTGTGCTTGCTGTGCTGCCTGTGCTGCCTGTGCTTGCTGCCTGTGCTTGCTGCCTGGGCTTGATGTGCTGCCTGTGCTTGCTGCCTGTGCTTGCTGTGCTTGCTATGCTGCCTGTGCAAGCTGCCTGTGCAAGCTGCCTGTGCTTGCTGTGCTGCCTGTGCTTGCTGCCTGTGCTTGCTGTGCTGCCTGTGCTTGCTGCATGTGCTTGGTGTGCTGCCTGTGCTTGCTATGCTGCCTGTACAAGCTGCCTGTGCTTGCTGTGCTGCCTGTGCTTGCTGCCTGTGCTTGCTGTGCTGCCTGTGCTTGCTGTGCTGTCTGTGCTTGCTGCCTGTGCTTGCTGTGCTGCCTGTGCTTGTTGTGCTGCCTGTGCTTGCTCCCTGTGCTTGCTGTGCTGCCTGTGATTGCTGCCTGTGCTTGCTGCCTGTGCTTGCTGTGCTGCCTGTGCTTGCTGCCTGTGCTTGCTGTGCTGCCTGTGCTCGCTGGCTGTGCTTGCTGTGCTGCCTGTTAGCGATGCATTTGATTTCGCCAATGACACGCGGTAATTCGACAGTGGCACACGACAGTGCGTTGCTGTGTCACCTGTTTTTGGAGGCGCCGAGAGTCGCGGATCATATGTTTACCTCGGCGGCCGGTGCATTGACCTGCGTCTCAGTAAGAGTAAGCATTGTAAACAAATGCGAGAGTGAATCTCGCCGAAGATCGGAGCAGGCTTTGCCTGTTGGAAAGAGGACGGAGCTTGACCCCTCTGCAATTCCCCCAGAATCGCTAAAACGAACACATCTCGTCGAGCTATTTTGCGGGTTTCTAAGATGCCTGTGCTAGCTGCCTGTGCTTGCTGTGCTGCCTGTGCTTGCTGCCTGTGCTTGCTGTGCTGCTTGTGCTTGCTGCCTGTGCTTGCTGTGCTGCCTGTGCTTGCTGCCTGTGCTTGCTGTGCTGCCTGTGCTTGGTGTGCTGCGTGTGCTTGCTGCCTGTGCTTGCTGTGCTGCCTGTGCTTGCTGCCTGTGCTTGCTGTGCTGCCTGTGCTTGCTGCCTGTGCTTGCTGTGCTGCCTGTTAGCGATGCATTTGATTTCGCCCATAACACGAGGTAATTCGACAGTGGCACACGACAGTGCGTTGCTGTGTCACCTGTTTTTGGAGGCGCCGAGAGTCGCGGATCATATGTTTACCTCGGCGGCCGGTGCATTGACCTGCGTCTCAGTAAGAGTAAGCATTGTTAACAAATGCGAGAGTGAATCTCGCCGAAGATCGGAGCAGCGTTTGCCTGTTGGAAAGAGGACGGAGCTTGACCCCTCTGCACTTCCCCCAGAATCGCTAAAACGAACACATCTCGTCGAGCTATTTTGCGGGTTTCCAACATGCCTGTGCTTGCTGTGCTGCCTGTGCTTGCTGTGCTGCCTGTGCTTGCTGTGCTGCCTGTGCTTGCTGCCTGTGCTTGCTGTGCTGCCTGTGCTTGCTGCCTGTGCTTACTGCCTGTGCTTGCTGTGCTGCTTGTGCATGCTGTGCTGCCTGTGCTTGCTGCCTGTGCTTGCTGTGCTGCCTGTGCTTGCTGCCTGTGCTTGCTGCCTGTGCTTGCTGTGCTGCCTGTGCTTGCTCCCTGTGCTTGCTGTGCTGCCTGTGCTTGCTGTGCTGCCTGTTAGCGATGCATTTGATTTCGCCCATAACACGCGGTAATTCGACAGTGGCACACGACAGTGCATTGCTGTGTCACCTGTTTTTGGAGGCGCCGAGAGTCGCGGATCATATGTTTACCTCGGCGGCCGGTGCATTGACCTGCGTCTCAGTAAGAGTAAGCATTGTAAACAAATGCGAGAGTGAATCTCGCCGAAGATCGGAGCAGGCTTTGCCTGTTGGAAAGAGGACGGAGCTTGACCCCTCTGCACTTCCCCCAGAATCGCTACAACGAACACATCTCGTCGAGCTATTTTGCGGGTTTCTAACTTGCCTGCGCTTGCTGTGCTGCCTGCGCTTGCTGTGCTGCCTGTACTTGCTGTGCTGCCTGTGCTTGCTGCCTGTGCTTGCTGTGCTGCCTGTGCTTGCTGCCTGTGCTTGCTGCCTCTGCTTGATGTGCTGCCTGTGCTTGCTGTGCTGCCTGTGCTTGCTGCCTGTGCTGCCTGTGCTTGCTTTGCTTGCTGCCTGTGCTTGCTGCCTGTGCTTGATGTGCTGCCTGTGCTTGCTGCCTGTGCTTGCTATGCTTGCTATGCTGCCTGTGCAAGCTGCCTGTACTTGCTGTGCTGCCTGTGCTTGCTGCCTGTGCTTGCTGTGCTGCCTGTGCTTGCTGCCTGTGCTTACTGTGCTGCCTGTGCTTGCTGCCTGTGCTTGCTGTGCTGCCTGTGCTTGCTGTGCTGAGTGTGCTTGCTGTGCTGCCTGTGCTTGCTGCCTGTGCTTACTGTGTTGCCTGTGCTTGCTGTGCTGCCTGTGCTTGCTTTGCTGCCTGTGCTTGCTGTGCTGCCTGTGCTTGCTGCCTGTGCTGCCTGTGCTTGCTGTGCTGCCTGTGCTGCCTGTGCTTGCTGCCTGTGCTTGCTGCCTGTGCTTGCTGTGCTTGCTATGCTGCCTGTGCAAGCTGCCTGTGCAAGCTGCCTGTGCTTGCTGTGCTGCCTGTGCTTGCCGCCTGTGCTTGCTGTGCTGCCTGTGCTTGCTGCCTGTGCTTACTGTGTTGCCTGTGCTTGCTGTGCTGCCTGTGCTTGGTGTGCTGCCTGTGCTTGCTGCCTGTGCTTGCTGTGCTGCCTGTGCTTGCTGCCTGTGTTTGCTGTGCTGCCTGTGCTTGCTGTGCTGCCTGTGCTTGCTGCCTGTGCTTACTGTGTTGCCTGTGCTTGCTGTGCTGGCTGTGCTTGGTGTGCTGCCTGTGCTTGCTGCCTGTGCTTGCAGTGCTTTCTGTGCTGCCTGTGCTTGATGTGCTGTCTGTGCTTGCTGCCTGTGCTTGCTGTGCTGCCTGTGCTTGCTGTGCAGCCTGTGCTTGCTGCCTGTGCTTGCTGTGCTGCCTGTGCTTGCTGCATGTGCTTGCTGTGCTGCCTGTGCTTGCTATGCTGCCTGTACAAGCTGCCTGTGCTTGCTGTGCTGCCTGTGCTTGCTGCCTGTGCTTGCTGTGCTGCCTGTGCATGCTGTGCTGCCTGTGCTTGCTGCCTGTGCTTGCTGTGCTTCCTGTGCTGCCTGTGCTTGTTGTGCTGCCTGTGCTTGCTGCCTGTGATTGCTGCCTGTGCTTGCTGCCTGTGCTTGCTGTGCTGCCTGTGATTGCTGCCTGTGCTTGCTGTGCTGCCTGTGCTTGCTGTGCTGCCTGTGCTTGCTGCCTGTGCTTGCTGTGCTGCCTGTGCTTGCTGCCTGTGCTTGCTGTGCTGCCTGTGCTCGCTGCCTGTGCTTGCTGTGTTGCCTGTGCTTGCTGTGCTGGCTGTGCTTGGTGTGCTGCCTGTGCTTGCTGCCTGTGCTTGCTGTGCTGCCTGTGCTTGCTGCCTGTGCTTGCTGTGCTGCCTGTGCTTGCTGCCTGTGCTTGCTGTGCTGCCTGTGCTTGCTGCCTGTGCTTGCTGTGCTGCCTGTGCTTGCTGCCTGTGCTTACTGTGTTGCCTGTGCTTGCTGTGCTGCCTGTGCTTGCTTTGCTGCCTGTGCTTGCTGTGCTGCCTGTGCTTGCTGCCTGTGCTGCCTGTGCTTGCTGTGCTGCCTGTGCTGCCTGTGCTTGCTGCCTGTGCTTGCTGCCTGTGCTTACTGTGTTGCCTGTGCTTGCTGTGCTGGCTGTGCTTGGTGTGCTGCCTGTGCTTGCTGCCTGTGCTTGCTGTGCTGCCTGTGCTTGCTGCCTGTGCTTGCTGTGCTGCCTGTGCTTGCTGCCTGTGCTTGCTGTGCTGCCTGTGCTTGCTGCCTGTGCTTGCTGTGCTGCCTGTGCTTGCTGCCTGTGCTTACTGTGTTGCCTGTGCTTGCTGTGCTGCCTGTGCTTGCTTTGCTGCCTGGGCTTGCTGCCTGTGCTTGCTGTACTTGCTGTGCTGCCTGTGCTTGATGTGCTGCCTGTGCTTGCTGCCTGTGCTTCCTCTGCTGCCTGTCCTTGCTGTGCAGCCTGTGCTTGCTGCCTGTGCTTGCTGTGCTGCCTGTGCTTGCTGCCTGTGCTGCCTGTGCTTGCTGTGCTGCCTGTGCTGCCTGTGCTTGCTGCCTGTGCTTGCTGCCTATGCTTGATGTGCTGCCTGTGCTTGCTGCCTGTGCTTGCTGTGCTTGCTATGCTGCCTGTGCAAGCTGCCTGTGCAAGCTGCCTGTGCTTGCTGTGCTGCCTGTGCTTGCTGCCTGTGCTTGCTGTGCTGCCTGTGCTTGCTGCATGTGCTTGGTGTGCTGCCTGTGCTTGCTATGCTGCCTGTACAAGCTGCCTGTGCTTGCTGTGCTGCCTGTGCTTGCTGTGCTGTCTGTGCTTGCTGCCTGTGCTTGCTGTGCTGCCTGTGCTTGTTGTGCTGCCTGTGCTTGCTCCCTGTGCTTGCTGTGCTGCCTGTGATTGCTGCCTGTGCTTGCTGCCTGTGCTTGCTGTGCTGCCTGTGATTGCTGCCTGTGCTTGCTGTGCTGCCTGTGCTTGATGTGCTGCCTGTGCTTGCTGCCTGTGTTGCTGTGCTGCCTGTCCTTGCTGTGCAGCCTGTGCTTGCTGCCTGTGCTTGCTGCCTGTGCTGCCTGTGCTTGCTGTGCTGCCTGTGCTGCCTGTGCTTGATGTGCTGCCTGTGCTTGCTGCGTGTGCTTGCTGTGCTGCCTGTCCTTGCTGTGCAGCCTGTGCTTGCTGCCTGTGCTGCCTGTGCTTGCTGTGCTGCCTGTGCTGCCTGTGCTTGCTGCCTGTGCTTGCTGCCTGTGCTTGCTGCCTGTGCTTGATGTGCTGCCTGTGCTTGCTGCCTGTGCTTGCTGTGCTTGCTATGCTGCCTGTGCAAGTTGCCTGTGCAAGCTGCCTGTGCTTGCTGTGCTGCCTGTGCTTGCTGCCTGTGCTTGCTGTGCTGCCTGTGCTTGCTGTCTGTGCTTACTGTGTTGCCTGTGCTTGCTGTGCTGCCTGTCCTTGCTGCGCAGCCTGTGCTTGCTGCCTGTGCTTGCTGTGCTGCCTGTGCTTGCTGCTTGTGCTTGCTGTGCTGCCTGTGCTTGCTGTGCTGCCTGTGCTTGCTGCCTGTGCTTACTGTGTTGCCTGTGCTTGCTGTGCTGCCTGTGCTTGCTTTGCTGCCTGGGCTTGCTGCCTGTGCTTGCTGTACTTGCTGTGCTGCCTGTGCTTGATGTGCTGCCTGTGCTTGCTGCCTGTGCTTGCTGTGCTGCCTGTCCTTGCTGTGCAGCCTGTGCTTGCTGCCTGTGCTTGCTGTGCTGCCTGTGCTTGCTGCCTGTGCTGCCTGTGCTTGCTGTGCTGCCTGTGCTGCCTGTGCTTGCTGCCTGTGCTTGCTGCCTGTGCTTGATGTGCTGCCTGTGCTTGCTGCCTGTGCTTGCTGTGCTTGCTATGCTGCCTGTGCAAGCTGCCTGTGCAAGCTGCCTGTGCTTGCTGTGCTGCCTGTGCTTGCCGCCTGTGCTTGCTGTGCTGCATGTGCTTGCTGCCTGTGCTTACTGTGTTGCCTGTGCTTGCTGTGCTGCCTGTGCTTGGTGTGCTGCCTGTGCTTGCTGCCTGTGCTTGCTGTGCTGCCTGTGCTTGCTGCCTGTGTTTGCTGTGCTTGCTGTGCTGCCTGTGCTTGCTGTGCTGCCTGTGCTTGCTGCCTGTGCTTACTGTGTTGCCTGTGCTTGCTGTGCTGGCTGTGCTTGGTGTGCTGCCTGTGGTTGCTGCCTGTGCTTGCAGTGCTTTCTGTGCTGCCTGTGCTTGATGTGCTGTCTGTGCTTGCTGCCTGTGCTTGCTGTGCTGCCTGTGCTTGCTGTGCAGCCTGTGCTTGCTGCCTGTGCTTTCTGTGCTGCCTGTGCTTGCTGCATGTGCTTGCTGTGCTGCCTGCGCTTGCTATGCTGCCTGTACAAGCTGCCTGTGCTTGCTGTGCTGCCTGTGCTTGCTGCCTGTGCTTGCTGTGCTGCCTGTGCATGCTGTGCTGCCTGTGCTTGCTGCCTGTGCTTGCTGTGCTGCCTGTGCTTGTTGTGCTGCCTGTGCTTGCTGCCTGTGATTGCTGCCTGTGCTTGCTGCCTGTGCTTGCTGTGCTGCCTGTGATTGCTGCCTGTGCTTGCTGTGCTGCCTGTGCTTGCTGTGCTGCCTGTGCTTGCTGCCTGTGCTTGCTGTGCTGCCTGTGCTTGTTGCCTGTGCTTGCTGTGCTGCCTGTGCTCGCTGCCTGTGCTTGCTGTGCTGCCTGTTAGCGATGCATTTGATTTCGCCCATGACACGCGGTAATTCGACGGTGGCACACGACAGTGCGTTGCTGTGTCACCTGTTTTTGGAGGCGCCGGGAGTCGCGGATCATATGTTTACCTCGGCGGCCGGTGCATTGACCTGCGTCTCAGTAAGAGTAAGCATTGTAAACAAATGCGAGAGTGAATCTCGCCGAAGATCGGAGCAGGCTTTGCCTGTTGGAAAGAGGACGGAGCTTGACCCCTCTGCAATTCCCCCAGAATCGCTAAAACGAACACATCTCGTCGAGCTATTTTGCGGGTTTCTAAGATGCCTGTGCTAGCTGCCTGTGCTTGCTGTGCTGCCTGTGCTTGCTGCCTGTGCTTGCTGTGCTGCTTGTGCTTGCTGCCTGTGCTTGCTGTGCTGCCTGTGCTTGCTGCCTGTGCTTGCTGTGCTGCCTGTGCTTGGTGTGCTGCGTGTGCTTGCTGCCTGTGCTTGCTGTGCTGCCTGTGCTTGCTGCCTGTGCTTGCTGTGCTGCCTGTGCTTGCTGCCTGTGCTTGCTGTGCTGCCTGTTAGCGATGCATTTGATTTCGCCCATAACACGAGGTAATTCGACAGTGGCACACGACAGTGCGTTGCTGTGTCACCTGTTTTTGGAGGCGCCGAGAGTCGCGGATCATATGTTTACCTCGGCGGCCGGTGCATTGACCTGCGTCTCAGTAAGAGTAAGCATTGTTAACAAATGCGAGAGTGAATCTCGCCGAAGATCGGAGCAGCGTTTGCCTGTTGGAAAGAGGACGGAGCTTGACCCCTCTGCACTTCCCCCAGAATCGCTAAAACGAACACATCTCGTCGAGCTATTTTGCGGGTTTCCAACATGCCTGTGCTTGCTGTGCTGCCTGTGCTGCCTGTGCTTGCTGCCTGTGCTTACTGCCTGTGCTTGCTGTGCTGCCTGTGCATGCTGTGCTGCCTGTGCTTGCTGCCTGTGCTTGCTGCCTGTGCTTGCTGCCTGTGCTTGCTGCCTGTGCTTGCTGTGCTGCCTGTGCTTGCTCCCTGTGCTTGCTGTGCTGCCTGTGCTTGCTGTGCTGCCTGTTAGCGATGCATTTGATTTCGCCCATAACACGAGGTAATTCGACAGTGGCACACGACAGTGCGTTGCTGTGTCACCTGTTTTTGGAGGCGCCGAGAGTCGCGGATCATATGTTTACCTCGGCGGCCGGTGCATTGACCTGCGTCTCAGTAAGAGTAAGCATTGTTAACAAATGCGAGAGTGAATCTCGCCGAAGATCGGAGCAGCGTTTGCCTGTTGGAAAGAGGACGGAGCTTGACCCCTCTGCACTTCCCCCAGAATCGCTAAAACGAACACATCTCGTCGAGCTATTTTGCGGGTTTCCAACATGCCTGTGCTTGCTGTGCTGCCTGTGCTTGCTGTGCTGCCTGTGCTTGCTGTGCTGCCTGTGCTTGCTGCCTGTGCTTACTGCCTGTGCTTGCTGTGCTGCCTGTGCATGCTGTGCTGCCTGTGCTTGCTGCCTGTGCTTGCTGTGCTGCTTGTGCTTGCTGCCTGTGCTTGCTGCCTGTGCTTGCTGTGCTGCCTGTGCTTGCTCCCTGTGCTTGCTGTGCTGCCTGTGCTTGCTGTGCTGCCTGTTAGCGATGCATTTGATTTCGCCCATAACACGCGGTAATTCGACAGTGGCACACGACAGTGCATTGCTGTGTCACCTGTTTTTGGAGGCGCCGAGAGTCGCGGATCATATGTTTACCTCGGCGGCCGGTGCATTGACCTGCGTCTCAGTAAGAGTAAGCATTGTAAACAAATGCGAGAGTGAATCTCGCCGAAGATCGGAGCAGGCTTTGCCTGTTGGAAAGAGGACGGAGCATGACCCCTCTGCACTTCCCCCAGAATCGCTACAACGAACACATCTCGTCGAGCTATTTTGCGGGTTTCTAACTTGCCTGCGCTTGCTGTGCTGCCTGCGCTTGCTGTGCTGCCTGTACTTGCTGTGCTGCCTGTGCTTGCTGCCTGTGCTTGCTGTGCTGCCTGTGCTTGCTGCCTGTGCTTGCTGTCTGTGCTTGCTGTGCTGCCTGTGCTTGCTGCCTGTGCTTGCTGTCTGTGCTTGCTGCCTGTGCTTGCTGTGCTGCCTGTGCTGTGCTGCCTGTGCTTGCTGCCTGTGCTTGCTGTGCTGCCTCTGCTTGCTGCCTGTGCTTGCTGTGCTGCCTGTGCTTGCTGCCTGTGCTTGCTGTGCTGCCTGTGCTTGCTGCCTGTGCTTGCTGCCTGTGCTTGCTGTGCTGCCTATGCTTGCTGCCTGTGCTTGCTGCCTGTGCTTGCTGTGCTGCCTGTGCTTGCTGCCTGTGTTTGCTGTGCTGCCTGTGCTTGCTGCCTGTGCTGCCTGTGCTTGCTGTGCTGCCTGTGCTGCCTGTGCTTGCTGCCTGTGCTTGCTGTGCTGCCTGTGCTTGCTGCCTGTGCTTGCTGTGCTGCCTGTGCTTGTTGTGCTGAGTGTGCTTGCTGTGCTGCCTGTGCTTGCTGCCTGTGCTTACTGTGTTGCCTGTGCTTGCTGTGCTGCCTGTGCTTGCTTTGCTGCCTGGGCTTGCTGCCTGTGCTTGCTGTACTTGCTGTGCTGCCTGTGCTTGATGTGCTGCCTGTGCTTGCTGCCTGTGCTTGCTGTGCTGCCTGTCCTTGCTGTGCAGCCTGTGCTTGCTGCCTGTGCTTGCTGCCTGTGCTGCCTGTGCTTGCTGTGCTGCCTGTGCTGCCTGTGCTTGATGTGCTGCCTGTGCAAGCTGCCTGTGCAAGCTGCCTGTGCTTGCTGTGCTGCCTGTGCTTGCTGCCTGTGCTTGCTGTCTGTGCTTACTGTGTTGCCTGTGCTTGCTGTGCTGCCTGTCCTTGCTGCGCAGCCTGTGCTTGCTGCCTGTGCTTGCTGTGCTGCCTGTGCTTGCTGCCTGTGCTTGCTGTGCTGCCTGTGCTTGCTGTGCTGCCTGTGCTTGCTGCCTGTGCTTGCTGCCTCTGCTTGATGTGCTGCCTGTGCTTGCTGTGCTGCCTGTGCTTGCTGCCTGTGCTGCCTGTGCTTGCTTTGCTTGCTGCCTGTGCTTGATGTGCTGCCTGTGCTTGCTGCCTGTGCTTGCTGTGCTTGCTATGCTGCCTGTGCAAGCTGCCTGTACTTGCTGTGCTGCCTGTGCTTGCTGCCTGTGCTTGCTGTGCTGCCTGTGCTTGCTGCCTGTGCTTACTGTGCTGCCTGTGCTTGCTGCCTGTGCTTGCTGTGCTGCCTGTGCTTGCTGTGCTGAGTGTGCTTGCTGTGCTGCCTGTGCTTGCTGCCTGTGCTTACTGTGTTGCCTGTGCTTGCTGTGCTGCCTGTGCTTGCTTTGCTGCCTGTGCTTGCTGTGCTGCCTGTGCTTGCTGCCTGTGCTGCCTGTGCTTGCTGTGCTGCCTGTGCTGCCTGTGCTTGCTGCCTGTGCTTGCTGCCTGTGCTTGCTGTGCTTGCTATGCTGCCTGTGCAAGCTGCCTGTGCAAGCTGCCTGTGCTTGCTGTGCTGCCTGTGCTTGCCGCCTGTGCTTGCTGTGCTGCCTGTGCTTGCTGCCTGTGCTTACTGTGTTGCCTGTGCTTGCTGTGCTGCCTGTGCTTGGTGTGCTGCCTGTGCTTGCTGCCTGTGCTTGCTGTGCTGCCTGTGCTTGCTGCCTGTGTTTGCTGTGCTGCCTGTGCTTGCTGTGCAGCCTGTGCTTGCTGCCTGTGCTTGCTGTGCTGCCTGTGCTTGCTGCATGTGCTTGCTGTGCTGCCTGTGCTTGCTATGCTGCCTGTACAAGCTGCCTGTGCTTGCTGCCTGTGCTTGCTGTGCTGCCTGTGCATGCTGTGCTGCCTGTGCTTGCTGCCTGTGCTTGCTGTGCTTCCTGTGCTGCCTGTGCTTGTTGTGCTGCCTGTGCTTGCTGCCTGTGATTGCTGCCTGTGCTTGCTGCCTGTGCTTGCTGTGCTGCCTGTGATTGCTGCCTGTGCTTGCTGTGCTGCCTGTGCTTGCTGCCTGTGCTTGCTGTGCTGCCTGTGCTTGCTGCCTGTGCTTGCTGTGCTGCCTGTGCTCGCTGCCTGTGCTTGCTGTGCTGCCTGTTAGCGATGCATTTGATTTCGCCCATGACACGCGGTAATTCGACAGTGGCACACGACAGTGCGTTGCTGTGTCACCTGTTTTTGGAGGCGCCGAGAGTCGCGGATCATATGTTTACCTCGGCGGCCGGTGCATTGACCTGCGTCTCAGTAAGAGTAAGCATTGTAAACAAATGCGAGAGTGAATCTCGCCGAAGATCGGAGCAGGCTTTGCCTGTTGGAAAGAGGACGGAGCTTGACCCCTCTGCAATTCCCCCAGAATCGCTAAAACGAACACATCTCGTCGAGCTATTTTGCGGGTTTCTAAGATGCCTGTGCTAGCTGCCTGTGCTTGCTGTGCTGCCTGTGCTTGCTGCCTGTGCTTGCTGTGCTGCTTGTGCTTGCTGCCTGTGCTTGCTGTGCTGCCTGTGCTTGCTGCCTGTGCTTGCTGTGCTGCCTGTGCTTGGTGTGCTGCGTGTGCTTGCTGCCTGTGCTTGCTGTGCTGCCTGTGCTTGCTGCCTGTGCTTGCTGTGCTGCCTGTGCTTGCTGCCTGTGCTTGCCGTGCTGCCTGTTAGCGATGCATTTGATTTCGCCCATAACACGAGGTAATTCGACAGTGGCACACGACAGTGCGTTGCTGTGTCACCTGTTTTTGGAGGCGCCGAGAGTCGCGGATCATATGTTTACCTCGGCGGCCGGTGCATTGACCTGCGTCTCAGTAAGAGTAAGCATTGTTAACAAATGCGAGAGTGAATCTCGCCGAAGATCGGAGCAGCGTTTGCCTGTTGGAAAGAGGACGGAGCTTGACCCCTCTGCACTTCCCCCAGAATCGCTAAAACGAACACATCTCGTCGAGCTATTTTGCGGGTTTCCAACATGACTGTGCTTGCTGTGCTGCCTGTGCTGCCTGTGCTTGCTGCCTGTGCTTACTGCCTGTGCTTGCTGTGCTGCCTGTGCTTGCTGCCTGTGCTTGCTGTGCTGCCTGTGCTTACTGCCTGTGCTTGCTGTGCTGCCTGTGCATGCTGTGCTGCCTGTGCTTGCTGCCTGTGCTTGCTGTGCTGCCTGTGCTTGCTGCCTGTGCTTGCTGCCTGTGCTTGCTGCCTGTGCTTGCTGTGCTGCCTGTGCTTGCTGTGCTGCCTGTGCTTGCTCCCTGTGCTTGCTGTGCTGCCTGTTAGCGATGCATTTGATTTCGCCCATAACACGCGGTAATTCGACAGTGGCACACGACAGTGCATTGCTGTGTCACCTGTTTTTGGAGGCGCCGAGAGTCGCGGATCATATGTTTACCTCGGCGGCCGGTGCATTGACCTGCGTCTCAGTAAGAGTAAGCATTGTAAACAAATGCGAGAGTGAATCTCGCCGAAGATCGGAGCAGGCTTTGCCTGTTGGAAAGAGGACGGAGCTTGACCCCTCTGCACTTCCCCCAGAATCGCTACAACGAACACATCTCGTCGAGCTATTTTGCGGGTTTCTAACTTGCCTGCGCTTGCTGTGCTGCCTGCGCTTGCTGTGCTGCCTGTACTTGCTGTGCTGCCTGTGCTTGCTGCCTGTGCTTGCTGTGCTGCCTGTGCTTGCTGCCTGTGCTTGCTGTCTGTGCTTGCTGTGCTGCCTGTGCTTGCTGCCTGTGCTTGCTGTCTGTGCTTGCTGCCTGTGCTTGCTGTGCTGCCTGTGCTTGCTGTGCTGCCTGTGCTGTGCTGCCTGTGCTTGCTGTCTGTCCTTGCTGTGCAGCCTGTGCTTGCTGCCTGTGCTTGCCGTGCTGCCTGTGCTTGCTGCCTGTGCTGCCTGTGCTTGCTGTGCTGCCTGTGCTGCCTATGCTTGCTGCCTGTGCTTGCTGTGCTGCCTGTGCTTGCTGCCTGTGCTTGCTGTGCTGCCTGTGCTTGCTGCCTGTGCTTGCTGTGCTTGCTGTGCTGCCTGTGCTTGCTGTGCTGCCTGTGCTTGCTGCCTGTGCTTACTGTGTTGCCTGTGCTTGCTGTGCTGCCTGTGCTTGGTGTGCTGCCTGTGCTTGCTGCCTGTGCTTGCAGTGCTTGCTGTGCTGCCTGTGCTTGATGTGCTGCCTGTGCTTGCTGCCTGTGCTTACTGTGTTGCCTGTGCTTGATGTGCTGCCTGTGCTTGCTGCCTGTGCTTGCTGTGCTGCCTGTCCTTGCTGTGCAGCCTGTGCTTGCTGCCTGTGCTTGCCGTGCTGCCTGTGCTTGCTGCCTGTGCTGCCTGTGCTTGATGTGCTGCCTGTCCTTGCTGTGCAGCCTGTGCTTGCTGCTTGTGCTTGCTGTGCTGCCTGTGCTTGCTGCCTGTGCTGCCTGTGCTTGCTGTGCTGCCTGTGCTGCCTGTGCTTGCTGCCTGTGCTTGCTGTGCTGCCTGTGCTTGCTGCCTGTGCTTGCTGTGCTTGCTATGCTGCCTGTGCAAGCTGCCTGTACTTGCTGTGCTGCCTGTGCTTGCTGCCTGTGCTTGCTGTGCTGCCTGTGCTTGCTGCCTGTGCTTAATGTGTTGCCTGTGCTTGCTGTGCTGCCTGTGCTTGCTGCCTGTGCTTGCTGCCTGTGCTTGCTGTGCTGCCTGTGCTTGGTGTGCTGCCTGTGTTTGCTGCCTGTGCTTGCTGCCTGTGCTTGCTGTGCTTGCTGTGCTGCCTGTGCTTGCTGCCTGTGCTTGCTGTGCTGCCTGTGCTTGCTGCCTGTGCTTGCTGTGCTGCCTGCGCTTGCTGTGCTGCCTGTGCTTGCTGTGCTGCCTGTGTTTGCTGTGCTGCCTGTGCTTGCTGTGCTGCCTGTGCTTGCTGTGCTGCCTGTGCTTGGTGTGCTGCCTGTGCTGCCTGTGCTTGCTGTGCTGCCTGTTAGCGATGCATTTGATTTCGCCCATAACACGCGGTAATTCGACAGTGGCACACGACAGTGCGTTGCTGTGTCACCTGTTTTTGGAGGCGCCGAGAGTCGCGGATCATAAGTTTACCTCGGCGGCCGGTGCATTGACCTGCGACTCAGTAAGAGTAAGCATTGTAATCAAATGCGAGTTTGAATCTCGACGAAGATCGGAGCAGGCTTTGCCTGTTGTCAAGAGGACGGAGCTTGACCCCTCTGCACTTCCCCCAGAATCGCTAAAACGAACACATATCGTCGAGCTATTTTGCGGGTTTCTAACATGCCTGTGCTTGCTGCCTGTGCTTGCAGTGCTGCCTGTGCTTGCTGCGCTGCCTGTGCTTGCTGCCTGTGCTTGCGGTGCTGCCTGTGCTTGCTGCCTGTGCTTGCTGTGCTGCCCGTGCTTGCTGCCTGTGCTTGCTGTGCTGCCTGTGCTTGCTGTGTTGCCTGTGCTTGCTGCCTGTGCTTGCTGCCTGTGCTTGCTGTGCTGCCTGTGCTTGCTGCCTGTGCTTGCTGTGCTGCCTGTTAGCGATGCATTTGATTTCGCCCATAACACGCGGTAATTCGACAGTGGCACACGACAGTGCGTTGCTGTGTCACCTGTTTTTGGAGGCGCCGAGAGTCGCGGATCATATGTTTACCTCGGCGGCCGGTGCATTGACCTGCGTCTCATTAAGAGTCAGCATTGTAATCAAATGCGAGTATGAATCTCGACGAAGATCGGAGCAGGCTTTGACTGTTGTCAAGAGGACGGAGCTTGACCCCTCTGCACTTCCCCAAGAATCGCTAAAACGAACACATATCGTCGAGCTATTTTGCGGGTTTCTAACATGCCTGTGCTTGCTGCCTGTGCTTGCAGTGCTGCCTGTGCTTGCTGCGCTGCCTGTGCTTGCTGCCTGTGCTTGCGGTGCTGCCTGTGCTTGCTGCCTGTGCTTACTGTGCTGCCTGTGCTTGCTGTGCTGCCTGTGCTTGCTGCCTGTGCTTGCTGTGCTGCCTGTGCTTGCTGCCTGTGCTTGCTGCCTGTGCTTGCTGCCTGTGCTTGCTGTGCTGCCTGTGCTTGCTGCCTGTGCTTGCTGCCTGTGCTTGCTGCCTGTGCTTGCTGTGCTGCCTGTGCTTGCTGTGCTGCCCGTGCTTGCTGCCTGTGCTTGCTGTGCTGCCTGTGCTTGCTGCCTGTGCTTGCTGTGCTGCCTGTGCTTGCTGCCTGTGCTTGCTGCCTGTGCTTGCGGTGCTGCCTGTGCTTGATGCCTGTGCTGCCTGTGTTGCTGTGCTTGCTGCCGGTGCTTGCTGTGCTGCCTGTGCTTGCTGTGCTGCCTGTGCTTGCTGCCTGTGCTTGCTGCCGGTGCTTGCTGTGCTGCCTGTGCTTGGTGTGCTGCGTGTGCTTGCTGCCTGTGCTTGCTGTGCTGCCTGTGCTTGCTGCCTGTGCTTGCTGTGCTGCCTGTGTTTGCTGCCTGTGCTTGCTGTGCTGCCTGTTCTTGCTGCCTGTGCTGCCTGTGCTTGCTGTGCTGCCTGTTAGCGATGCATTCGATTTCGCCCATAACACGCGGTAATTCGACAGTGGCACACGACAGTGCGTTGCTGTGTCACCTGTTTTTGGAGGCGCCGAGAATCGCGGGTCATATGTTTACCTCGGCGGCCGGTGCATTGACCTGCGTCTCAGTAAGAGTAAGCATTGTAAACAAATGCGAGAGTGAATCTCGCCGAAGATCGGAGCAGGCTTTGCCTGTTGGAAAGAGGACGGAGCTTGACCCCTCTGCACTTCCCCCAGAATCGCTAAAACGAACACATCTCGTCGAGCTATTTTGCGGGTTTCTAAGATGCCTGTGCTAGCTGCCTGTGCTTGCTGTGCTGCCTGTGCTTGCTGCCTGTGCTTGCTGCCTGTGCTGCCTGTGCTTGCTGCCTGTGCTTGCTGTGCTGCCTGTGCTTGCTGCCTGTGCTTGCTGCCTGTGCTTGCTGTGCTGCCTGTCCTTGCTGCCTGTGCTTGCTGTGCTGCCTGTGCTTGCTGCCTGTGCTTGCTGTGCTGCCTGTGCTTGCTGCCTGTGCCTGCTGTGCTTGCTGTGCTGCCTGTGCTTGCTGTGCTGCCTGTGCTTGCTGTGCTGCCTGTGCTTACTGTGTTGCCTGTGCTTGCTGTGCTGCCTGTGCTTGGTGTGCTGCCTGTGCTTGCTGCCTGTGCTTGCAGTGCTTGCTGTGCTGCCTGTGCTTGATGTGCTGCCTGTGCTTGCTGCCTGTGCTTACTGTGTTGCCTGTGCTGCCTGTGCTTGCTGTGCTGCGTGTGCTTGCTGCCTGTGCTGCCAGTGCTTGCTGCCTGTGCTTGCTGTGCTGCCTGTGCTTGCTGTGCTGCCTGTGCTTGCTGCCTGTGCTTGCTGCCTGTGCTTGCTGTGCTTGCTATGCTCCCTGTGCAAGCTGCCTGTGCTTGCTGTGCTGCCTGGGCTTGCTGCCTGTGCTTGCTGCCTGTGCTTGCTGTGCTGCCTGTGCTTGCTGTGCTGCCTGTGCTTGCTGTGCTGCCTGTTAGCGATGCATTCGATTTCGCCCATAACACGCGGTAATTCGACAGTGGCACACGACAGTGCGTTGCTGTGTCACCTGTTTTTGGAGGCGCCGAGAATCGCGGGTCATATGTTTACCTCGGCGGCCGGTGCATTGACCTGCGTCTCAGTAAGAGTAAGCATTGTAAACAAATGCGAGAGTGAATCTCGCTGAAGATCGGAGCAGGCTTTGCCTGTTGGAAAGAGGACGGAGCTTGACCCCTCTGCACTTCCCCCAGAATCGCTAAAACGAACACATCTCGTCGAGCTATTTTGCGGGTTTCTAAGATGCCTGTGCTAGCTGCCTGTGCTTGCTGTGCTGCCTGTGCTTGCTGCCTGTGCTTGCTGCCTGTGCTGCCTGTGCTTGCTGCCTGTGCTTGCTGTGCTGCCTGTGCTTGCTGCCTGTGCTTGCTGTGCTGCCTGTCCTTGCTGCCTGTGCTTGCTGTGCTGCCTGTGCTTGCTGTGCTGCCTGTGCTTACTGTGTTGCCTGTGCTTGCTGTGCTGCCTGTGCTTGGTGTGCTGCCTGTGCTTGCTGCCTGTGCTTGCAGTGCTTGCTGTGCTGCCTGTGCTTGATGTGCTGCCTGTGCTTGCTGCCTGTGCTTACTGTGTTGCCTGTGCTGCCTGTGCTTGCTGTGCTGCGTGTGCTTGCTGCCTGTGCTGCCTGTGCTTGCTGCCTGTGCTTGCTGTGCTGCCTGTGCTTGCTGCCTGTGCTGCCTGTGCTTGCTGTGCTGCCTGTGCTGCCTGTGCTGCCTGTGCTTGCTGCCTGCGCTTGCTGCCTCTGCTTGATGTGCTGCCTGTGCTTGCTGTGCTGCCTGTGCTTGCTGCCTGTGCTGCCTGTGCTTGCTGTGCTGCCTGTGCTGCCTGTGCTGCCTGTGCTTGCTGCCTGCGCTTGCTGCCTCTGCTTGATGTGCTGCCTGTGCTTGCTGTGCTGCCTGTGCTTGCTGCCTGTGCTGCCTGTGCTTGCTGTGCTTCCTGCCTGTGCTTGCTGCCTGTGCTTGCTGCCTGTGCTTGCTGTGCTTGCTATGCTGCCTGTGCTGCCTGTGCTTGCTGCCTGTGCTTGCTGTGCTGCCTGTGCTTGGTGTGCTGCCTGTGCTTGCTGCCTGTACTTGCTGTGCTGCCTGTGCTTGCTGCCTGTGCTTGCTGTGCTGCCTGTCCTTGCTGTGCTGAGTGTGCTTGCTGCCTGTGCTTGCTGTGCTGCCTGGGCTTGCTGCCTGTACTTGCTGTGCTGCCTGTGCTTGCTGCCTGTGCTTGCTGTGCTGCCTGTGCTTGATGTGCTGCCTGTCCTTGCTGTGCAGCCTGTGCTTGCTGCTTGTGCTTGCTGTGCTGCCTGTGCTTGCTGCCTGTGCTTGCTGTGCTGCCTGTGCTGCCTGTGCTTGCTGCCTGTGCTTGCTGTGCTGCCTGTGCTTGCTGCCTGTGCTGCCTGTGCTTGCTGTGCTGCCTGTGCTGCCTGTGCTGCCTGTGCTTGCTGCCTGCGCTTGCTGCCTCTGCTTGATGTGCTGCCTGTGCTTGCTGTGCTGCCTGTGCTTGCTGCCTGTGCTGCCTGTGCTTGCTGTGCTTGCTGCCTGTGCTTGCTGCCTGTGCTTGATGTGCTGCCTGTGCTTGCTGCCTGTGCTTGCTGTGCTTGCTATGCTGCCTGTGCAAGCTGCCTGTGCTTGCTGCCTGTGCTTGCTGTGCTGCCTGTGCTTGCTGCCTGTGCTTGCTGTGCTGCCTGTGCTTGCTGCCTGTGCTTGCTGTGCTGCCTGTGCTTGCTGTGGTGAGTGTGCTTGCTGTGCTGCCTGTGCTTGCTGCCTGTTCTTACTGTGTTGCCTGTGCTTGCTGTACTTGCTGTGCTGCCTGTGCTTGATGTGCTGCCTGTGCTTGCTGCCTGTGCTTGCTGTGCTGCCTGTCCTTGCTGTGCAGCCTGTGCTTGCTGCCTGTGCTTGCTGCCTGTGCTGCCTGTGCTTGCTGTGCTGCCTGTGCTGCCTGTGCTTGCTGCCTGTGCTTGCTGCCTGTGCTTGCTGCCTGTGCTTGATGTGCTGCCTGTGCTTGCTGCCTGTGCTTGCTGTGCTTGCTATGCTGCCTGCGCAAGCTGCCTGTGCTTGCTGCCTGTGCTTGCTGTGCTGCCTGTGCTTGCTGCCTGTGCTTGCTGTGCTGCCTGTGCTTGCTGCCTGTGCTTGCTGTGCTGCCTGTGCTTGCTGCCTGTGCTTACTGTGTTGCCTGTGCTTGCTGTGCTGGCTGTGCTTGGTGTGCTGCCTGTGCTTGCTGCCTGTGCTTGCAGTGCTTGCTGTGCTGCCTGTGCTTGATGTGCTGCCTGTGCTTGCTGCCTGTAATTGCTGTGCTACCTGTGCTTGCTGTGCAGCCTGTGCTTGCTGCCTGTTCTTGCTGTGCTGCCTGTGCTTGCTGCATGTGCTTGCTGTGCTGCCTGTGCTTGCTATGCTGCCTGTACAAGCTGCCTGTGCTTGCTGTGCTGCCTGTGCTTGCTGTGCTGCCTGTGCTTGCTGTGCTGCCTGTGCTTGCTGTGCTTGCTGTGCTGCCTGTGCTTGTTGTGCTGCCTGTGCTTGCTGCCTGTGATTGCTGCCTGTGCTTGCTGCCTGTGCTTGCTGTGCTGCCTGTGATTGCTGCCTGTGCTTGCTGTGCTGCCTGTGCTGCCTGTGCTTGCTGCCTGTGCTTGCTGTGCTGCCTGTGCTTGCTGCCTGTGCTTGCTGTGCTGCCTGTGCTTGCTGCCTGTGCTTGCTGTGCTGCCTGTGCTTGCTGCCTGTGCTTACTGTGTTGCCTGTGCTTGCTGTGCTGGCTGTGCTTGGTGTGCTGCCTGTGCTTGCTGCCTGTGCTTGCTGTGCTGCCTGTGCTTGCTGCCTGTGCTTGCTTTGCTGCCTGTGCTTGCTGCCTGTGCTTGCTGCCTGTGCTTGCTGCCTGTGCTTGCTGTGCTGCCTGTCCTTGCTGTGCTGAGTGTGCTTGCTGCCTGTTCTTGCTGTGCTGCCTGGGCTTGCTGCCTGTACTTGCTGTGCTGCCTGTGCTTGCTGCCTGTGCTTGCTGTGCTGCCTGTGCTTGATGTGCTGCCTGTCCTTGCTGTGCAGCCTGTGCTTGCTGCTTGTGCTTGCTGTGCTGCCTGTGCTTGCTGCCTGTGCTTGCTGTGCTGCCTGTGCTGCCTGTGCTTGCTGCCTGTGCTTGCTGTGCTGCCTGTGCTTGCTGCCTGTGCTGCCTGTGCTTGCTGTGCTGCCTGTGCTGCCTGTGCTGCCTGTGCTTGCTGCCTGCGCTTGCTGCCTCTGCTTGATGTGCTGCCTGTGCTTGCTGTGCTGCCTGTGCTTGCTGCCTGTGCTGCCTGTGCTTGCTGTGCTTGCTGCCTGTGCTTGCTGCCTGTGCTTGATGTGCTGCCTGTGCTTGCTGCCTGTGCTTGCTGTGCTTGCTATGCTGCCTGTGCAAGCTGCCTGTGCTTGCTGCCTGTGCTTGCTGTGCTGCCTGTGCTTGCTGCCTGTGCTTGCTGTGCTGCCTGTGCTTGCTGCCTGTGCTTGCTGTGCTGCCTGTGCTTGCTGTGGTGAGTGTGCTTGCTGTGCTGCCTGTGCTTGCTGCCTGTTCTTACTGTGTTGCCTGTGCTTGCTGTACTTGCTGTGCTGCCTGTGCTTGATGTGCTGCCTGTGCTTGCTGCCTGTGCTTGCTGTGCTGCCTGTCCTTGCTGTGCAGCCTGTGCTTGCTGCCTGTGCTTGCTGCCTGTGCTGCCTGTGCTTGCTGTGCTGCCTGTGCTGCCTGTGCTTGCTGCCTGTGCTTGCTGCCTGTGCTTGCTGCCTGTGCTTGATGTGCTGCCTGTGCTTGCTGCCTGTGCTTGCTGTGCTGCCTGTGCTTGCTGCCTGTGCTTGCTGTGCTGCCTGTGCTTGCTGCCTGTGCTTGCTGTGCTGCCTGTGCTTGCTGCCTGTGCTTACTGTGTTGCCTGTGCTTGCTGTGCTGGCTGTACTTGGTGTGCTGCCTGTGCTTGCTGCCTGTGCTTGCTGCCTGTGCTGCCTGTGCTTGCTGTGCTGCCTGTGCTGCCTGTGCTTGCTGCCTGTGCTTGCTGCCTGTGCTTGCTGCCTGTGCTTGATGTGCTGCCTGTGCTTGCTGCCTGTGCTTGCTGTGCTGCCTGTGCTTGCTGCCTGTGCTTGCTGTGCTGCCTGTGCTTGCTGCCTGTGCTTGCTGTGCTGCCTGTGCTTGCTGCCTGTGCTTACTGTGTTGCCTGTGCTTGCTGTGCTGGCTGTACTTGGTGTGCTGCCTGTGCTTGCTGCCTGTGCTTGCAGTGCTTGCTGTGCTGCCTGTGCTTGATGTGCTGCCTGTGCTTGCTGCCTGTAATTGCTGTGCTACCTGTGCTTGCTGTGCAGCCTGTGCTTGCTGCCTGTTCTTGCTGTGCTGCCTGTGCTTGCTGCATGTGCTTGCTGTGCTGCCTGTGCTTGCTATGCTGCCTGTACAAGCTGCCTGTGCTTGCTGTGCTGCCTGTGCTTGCTGTGCTGCCTGTGCTTGCTGTGCTGCCTGTGCTTGTTGTGCTGCCTGTGCTTGCTGCCTGTGATTGCTGCCTGTGCTTGCTGCCTGTGCTTGCTGTGCTGCCTGTGATTGCTGCCTGTGCTTGCTGTGCTGCCTGTGCTTGCTGTGCTGCCTGTGCTTGCTGCCTGTGCTTGCTGTGCTGCCTGTGCTTGCTGCCTGTGCTTGCTGTGCTGCCTGTGCTTGCTGCCTGTGCTTGCTGTGCTGCCTGTGCTTGCTGCCTGTGCTTACTGTGTTGCCTGTGCTTGCTGTGCTGGCTGTGCTTGTTGTGCTGCCTGTGCTTGCTGCCTGTGCTTGCTGTGCTGCCTGTGCTTGCTGCCTGTGCTTGCTTTGCTGCCTGTGCTTGCTGCCTGTGCTTGCTGCCTGTGCTTGCTGCCTGTGCTTGCTGTGCTGCCTGTGCTTGCTGCCTGTTCTTGCTGTGCTGCCTGTGCTTGCTGTGCTGCCTGTGCTTGCTATGCTGCCTGTACAAGCTGCCTGTGCTTGCTGTGCTGCCTGTGCTTGCTGCCTGTGCTTGCTGTGCTGCCTGTGCTTGCTGTGCTGCCTGTGCTTGCTGCCTGTGCTTGCTGTGCTTGCTGTGCTGCCTGTGCTTGTTGTGCTGCCTGTGCTTGCTGCCTGTGCTTGCTGCCTGTGCTTGCTGTGCTTGCTATGCTGCCTGTGCAAGCTGCCTGTGCTTGCTGTGCTGCCTGTGCTTGCTGTGCTGCCTGTGCTAGCTGCCTGTGCTTGCTGTACTTGCTGTGCTGCCTGTGCTTGATGTGCTGCCTGTGCTTGCTGTGCAGCCTGTGCTTGCTGCCTGTGCTTGCTGTGCTGCCTGCGCTTGCTGCCTGTGCTTGCTGTGCCGCCTGTGCTTGTTGTGCTGCCTGTGCTTGCTGTGCTGCCTGTGCTTGCTGCCTGTGCTTGCTGTGCTCGCTATGCTGCCTGTGCAAGCTGCCTGTGGTTGCTGTCTGTGCTTGCTGTGCTGCCTGTGCTTGCTGTGCTGCCTGTGCTTGCTGCCTGTGCTTGATGTGCTGCCTGTGCTGCCTGTGCTTGCTGCCTGTGCTTGCTGCCTGTGCTTGATGTGCTGCCTGTGCTTGCTGCCTGTGCTTGCTGTGCTTGCTATGCTGCCTGTGCAAGCTGCCTGTGCAAGCTGCCTGTGCTTGCTGTGCTGCCTGTGCTTGCTGTGCTGCCTGTGCTTGCTGCCTGTGCTTACTGTGTTGCCTGTGCTTGCTGTGCTGCCTGTGCTTGGTGTGCTGCCTGTGCTTGCTGCCTGTGCTTGCTGTGCTGCCTGTGCTTGCTGCCTGTGCTTGCTGTGCTTACTGTGCTGCCTGTGCTTGCTGCCTGTGCTTACTGTGTTGCCTGTGCTTGCTGTGCTGGCTGTGCTTGGTGTGCTGGCTGTGCTTGGTGTGCTGCCTGTGCTTGCTGCCTGTGCTTGCAGTGCTTTCTGTGCTGCCTGTGCTTAATGTGCTGTCTGTGCTTGCTGCCTGTGCTTGCTGTGCTGCCTGTGCTTGCTGTGCAGCCTGTGCTTGCTGCCTGTTCTTGCTGTGCTGCCTGTGCTTGCTGCATGTGCTTGCTGTGCTGCCTGTGCTTGCTATGCTGCCTGTACAAGCTGCCTGTGCTTGCTGTGCTGCCTGTGCTTGCTGCCTGTGCTTGCTGTGCTGCCTGTGCTTGCTGCCTGTGCTTGCTGTGCTGCCTGTGCTTGTTGTGCTGCCTGTGCTTGCTGCCTGTGATTGCTGCCTGTGCTTGCTGCCTGTGCTTGCTGTGCTGCCTGTGATTGCTGCCTGTGCTTGCTGTGCTGCCTGTGCTTGCTGTGCTGCCTGTGCTTGCTGCCTGTGCTTGCTGTGCTGCCTGTGCTTGCTGCCTGTGCTTGTTGTGCTGCCTGTGCTTGCTGTGCTGCCTGTTAGCGATGCATTTGATTTCGCCCATAACACGCGGTAATTCGACAGTGGCACACGACAGTGCGTTGCTGTGTCACCTGTTTTTGGAGGCGCCGAGAGTCGCGGATCATATGTTTACCTCGGCGGCCGGTGCATTGACCTGCGTCTCAGTAAGAGTAAGCATTGTTAACAAATGCGAGAGTGGATCTCGCCGAAGATCGGAGCAGGGTTTGCCTGTTGGAAAGAGGACGGAGCTTGACCCCTCTGCACTTCCCCCAGAATCGATAAAACGAACACATCTCGTCGAGCTATTTTGCGGGTTTCTAACATGCCTGTGCTTGCTGTGCTGCCTGTGCTTGCTGCCTGTGCTTGCTGTGCTGCCTGTGCTTGCTGCCTGTGCTTGCTGTGCTGCCTGTGCTTGCTGCCTGTGCTTGCTTTGCTGCCTGTGCTTGCTGCCTGTGCTTGCTGCCTGTGCTTGCTGCCTGTGCTTGCTGTGCTGCCTGTGCTTGCTATGCTGCCTGTGCAAGCTGCCTGTGCTTGCTGTGCTGCCTGTGCTTGCTGTGCTGCCTGTGCTTGCTGCCTGTGCTTGCTGTGCTGCCTGTGCTTGCTGCCTGTGCTTGCTGTGCTGCCTGTGCTTACTGCCTGTGCATGCTGTGCTGCCTGTGCTTGCTGCCTGTGCTTGCTGTGCTGCCTGTGCTTGCTGCCTGTGCTTGCTGCCTGTGCTTGCTGCCTGTGCTTGCTGCCTGTGCTTGCTGTGCTGCCTGTGCTTGCTGTGCTGCCTGTGCTTGCTGTGCTGCCTGTGCTTGCTGCCTGTGCTTGCTGTGCTGCCTGTGCTTGCTGCCTGTGCTTGCTGCCTGTGCTTGCTGTGCTGCCTGTGCTTGCTGCCTGTGCTTGCTGTGCTGCCTGTGCTTGCTGCCTGTGCTTGCTGTGCTGCCTGTGCTTGCTGCCTGTGCTTGCTGTGCTGCCTGTGCTTGCTGCCTGTGCTTGCTGCCTGTGCTTGCTGCCTGTGCTTGCTGTGCTGCCTGTGCTTGCTGCCTGTGCTTGCTGCCTGTGCTTGCTGTGCTGCCTGTGCTTGCTGCCTGTGTTTGCTGCCTGTGCTTGCTATGCTGCCTGTGCAAGCTGCCTGTGCTTGCTGTGCTGTCTGTGCTTGCTGTGCTGCCTGTACTTGGTGTGCTGCCTGTGCTTGATGCCTGTGCTTGCTGTGCTGCCTGTGCTTGCTGTGCTGCCTGTGCTTACTGTGTTGCCTGTGCTTACTGCCTGTGCTTGCTGTGCTGCCTGTGCTTGCAGCCTGTGCTTGCTGTACTGCCTGTGCTTGCTGTGCTGCCTGTGCTTGCTGCCTGTGTTTGCTGTGCTGCCTGTGCTTGCTGTGCTGCCTGTGCTTACTGTGTTGCCTGTGCTTACTGCCTGTGCTTGCTGTGCTGCCTGTGCTTGCAGCCTGTGCTTGCTGTGCTGCCTGTGCTTGCTGCCTGTGCTTGCTGTACTGCCTGTGCTTGCTGTGCTGCCTGTGCTTGCTGCCTGTGTTTGCTGTGCTGCCTGTGCTTGCTGTGCTGCCTGTGTTTGCTGTGCTGCCTGTGCTTGCTGCCTGTGCTTGCTGTGCTGCCTGTGCTTGCTGCCTGTGCTTGCTGTGCTGCCTGTGCTTGCTGCCTGTGCTTGCTGTGCTGCCTGTGCTCGCTGCCTGTGCTTGCTGTGCTGCCTGTTAGCGATGCATTTGATTTCGCCCATGACACGCGGTAATTCGACAGTGGCACACGACAGTGCGTTGCTGTGTCACCTGTTTTTGGAGGCGCCGAGAGTCGCGGATCATAAGTTTACCTCGGCGGCCGGTGCATTGACCTGCGACTCAGTAAGAGTAAGCATTGTAAACAAATGCGAGAGTGAATCTCGCCGAAGATCGGAGCAGGCCTTGCCTGTTGGAAAGAGGACGGAGTTTGACCCCTCTGCACTTCCCCAAGAATCGCTAAAAAGCGAACACATCTCGTCGAGCTATTTTGCGGGTTTCTAACATGCCTGTGCTTGCTGTGCTGCCTGTGCTTGCTGTGCTGCCTGTGCTTGCTGCCTGTACTTGCTGTGCTGCCTGTGCTTGCTGCCTGTGCTTGCTGCCTGTGCTTGCTGCCTGTGCTTGCTGTGCTGCCTGTGCTGTGCTGGCTGCGCTTGCTGTGCTGCCTGTGTTTGCTGTGCTGCCTGTGCTTGCTGCCTGTGCTTGCTGTGCTGCCTGTGCTTGCTGTGCTGCCTGTTAGCGATGCATTTGATTTCGCCCATAACACGCGGTAATTCGACAGTGGCACACGACAGTGCGTTGCTGTGTCACCTGTTTTTGGAGGCGCCGAGAGTCGCGGATCATATGTTTACCTCGGCGGCCGGTGCATTGACCTAAGTCTCAGTAAGAGTAAGCATTGTAAACAAATGCGAGTTTGAATCTCGACGAAGATCGGAGCAGTCTTTGCCTGTTGTCAAGAGGACGGAGCTTGACCCCTCTGCACTTCCCCCAGAATCGCTAAAACGAACACATATCGTCGAGCTATTTTGCGGGTTTCTAACATGCCTGTGCTTGCTGCCTGTGCTTGCTGTGCTGCCTGTGCTTGCTGCGCTGCCTGTGCTTGCTGCCTGTGCTTGCGGTGCTGCCTGTGCTTACTGCCTGTGCTTGCTGTGCTGCCTGTGCTTGGTGTGCTGCCTGTGCTTGCTGCCTGTGCGTGCTGTGCTTGCTGTGCTGCCTGTGCTTGCTGCCTGTGCTTGGTGTGCTGCCTGTGCTTGCTGCCTGTGCTTGCTGTGCTGCCTGTGCTTGCTGCCTGTGGTTGCTGTGCTGCCTGTGCTTGCTATGCTGCCTGTGCTTGCTGTGCTGCCTGTTAGCGATGCATTCGATTTAACCCATAACACGCGGTAATTCGACAGTGGCACAAGACAGTGCGTTGCTGTGTCACCTGTTTTTGGAGGCGCCGAGAGTCGCGGATCATATGTTTACCTCGGCGGCCGGTGCATTGACCTGCGTCTCAGTAAGAGTAAGCATTGTAAACAAATGCGAGAGTGAATCTCGCCGAAGATCGGAGCAGGCTTTGCCTGTTGGAAAGAGGACGGAGCTTGACCCATCTGCACTTCCCCCAGAATCGCTAAAACGAACACATATCGTCGAACTATTTTGCGGGTTTCTAACATGCCTGTGCTTGCTGTGCTGCCTGTGCTTGCTGCGCTGCCTGTGCTTGCTGCCTGTGCTTGCTGTGCTGCCTGTGCTTGCTGCCTGTTCTTGCTGTGCTGCCCGTGCTTTCTGCCTGTGCTTGCTTCCTGTGCTTGCTGCCTGTGCTTGCTGTGCTGCCTGTGCTTGCTGTGCTGCCTGAGCTGCCTGTGCTTGCTGTGCTGTCTGTGCCTGCTGTGCTGCCTGTGCTTGCTGCCTGTGCTTGCTGCGCTGCCTGTGCTTGCTGCCTGTGCTTGCGGTGCTGCCTGTGCTTGCTGCCTGTGCTTGCTGTGCTGCCTCTGCTTGGTGTGCTGCCTGTGCTTGCTGCCTGTGCTTGCTGCCTGTGCTTGCTGTGCTGCCCGTGCTTTCTGCCTGTGCTTGCTGCCTGTGCTTGCTGCCTGTGCTTGCTGCCTGTGCTTGCTGTGCTGCCTGAGCTGCCTATGCTTGCTGTGCTGTCTGTGCCTGCTGTGCTGCCTGTGCTTGCTGCCTGTGCTTGCTGTGCTGCCTGTGCTTGCTGTGCTGCCTGTGCTTGCTGCCTGTGCTTGCTGTGCTGCCTGTGCTTGCTGCCTGTGTTTGCTGTGCTGCCTGTGCTTGCTGTGCTGCCTGTGTTTGCTGCCTGTGCTGGCTGCCTGTGTTTGCTGTGCTGCCTGTGTTTGCTGCCTGTGCTTGCTGCCTGTGTTTGCTCTGCTGCCTGTGCTTGCTGCCTGTGCTTGCTGTGCTGCCTGTGCTTGCTGCCTGTGCTTGCTGTGCTGCCTGTGCTTGGTGTGCTGCCTGTGCTGCCTGTGCTTGCTGCCTGTGCTTGCTGTGCTGCCTGTGCTTGGTGTGCTGCCTGTGCTGCCTGTGCTTGCTGCCTGTGCTTGCTGTGCTGCCTGTGCTTGCTGCCTGTGTTTGCTGTGCTGCCTGTGTTTGCTGCCTGTGCTTGCTGCCTGTGTTTGCTGTGCTGCCTCTGCTTGCTGCCTGTGCTTGCTGTGCTGCCTGTGATTGCTGCCTGTGCTTGCTGTGCTGCCTGTGCTTGCTGCCTGTGCTTGCTGTGCTGCCTGTGCTGGCTGTGCTGCCTGTGCTTGCTGTGCTTGCTATGCTGCCTGTGCGTGCTGTGCTGCCTGTGCTGCCTGTGCTTGCTGCCTGTGCTTGCTGTGCTGCCTGTGCTTGCTGCCTGTGCTTGCTGCCTGTGCTTGCTGTGCTTGCTGTGCTGCCTGTGCTAGGTGTGCTGCCTGTGCTTGCTGCCTGTGCTTGCTGTGCTGCCTGTGCAGTGCTGCCTGTGCTTACTGTGCTGCCTGTGTTTGCTGTGCTGTCTGTGCTTGCTGTGCTGTCTGTGCTTGCTGCCTGTGCTTGCTGTGCTGCCTGTGCTTGCTGCCTGTGCTGTGCTGCCTGTGCTTGCTGTGCTGCCTGTGTTTGCTGTGCTGCCTGTGCTTGCTGCCTGTGCTTGCTGTGCTCCCTGTGCTTGCTGCCTGTGCTTGCTGTGCTGCCTGTTAGCGATGCATTTGATTTCGCCCATAACACGCGGTAATTCGACAGTGGCACACGACAGTGCGTTGCTGTGTCACCTGTTTTTGGAGGCGCCGAGAGTTGCGGATCATATGTTTACCTCGGCGGCCGGTGCATTGACCTGCGTCTCAGTAAGTGTAAGCATTGTAAACAAATGCGAGAGTGAATCTCGCCGAAGATCGGAGCAGGCTTTGCCTGTTGGAAAGAGGACGGAGCTTGACCCCTCTGCACTTCCCCCAGAATCGCTAAAACGAACACATCTCGTCGAGCTATTTTGCGGGTTTCTAACATGCCTGTGCTCGCTGTGCTGCCTGTGCTTGCTGCCTGTGCTTGCTGTGCTGCCTGTGCTTGCTGTGCTGCCTGTGCTTGCTGCCTGTGCTTGCTGTGCTGCCTGTGCTTGCTGCCTGTGCTTGCTTTGCTGCCTGTGCTTGCTGCCTGTGCTTGCTGTGCTGCCTGTGCTTGCTGCCTGTGCTTGCTGCCTGTGCTTGCTGTGCTGCCTGTGCTTGCTGTACTTGCTATGCTGCCTGTGCAAGCTGCCTGTGCTTGCTGTGCTGCCTGTGCTTGCTGTGCTGCCTGTGCTTGCTGCCTGTGCTTGCTGTGCTGCCTGTGCTTGCTGCCTGTGCTTGCTGTGCTACCTGTGCTTGCTGCCTGTGCTTGCTGCCAGTGCTTGCTGCCTGTGCTTGCTGTGCTGCCTGTGCTTGCTGCCTGTGCTTGCTGCCTGTGCTTGCTGTGCTGCCTGTGCTTGCTGCCTGTGCTTGCTGTGCTGCCTGTGTTTGCTGTGCTGCCTGTGCTTGCTGCCTGTGCTTGCTTGCTGCCTGTGCTTGCTGTGCTGCCTGTGCTTGCTGCCTGTGCTTGCTGTGCTGCCAGTGCTTGCTGCCTGTGCTTGCTGTGCTGCCTGTGCTTGCGGCCTGTGCTTGCTGCCTGTGCTTGCTGTTCTGCCTGTGCTTGCTGCCTGTGCTTGTTGTGCTGCCTGTGCTTGCTGTGCTGCCTGTGCTTGCTGCCTGTGCTTGCTGTGCTGCCTGTGCTTGCTGCCTGTGCTTGCTGTGCTGCCTGTGCTTGCTGCCTGTGCTTGCTGTGCTGTCTGTGCTGCCTGAGCTGCCTGTGCTTGCTGCCTGTGCTTGCTGTGCTGCCTGTGCTTGCTGCCTGTACTTGCTGTGCTGCCTGTGCTGTGCTGCCTGTGCTTGCTGTGCTGCCTGTGTTTGCTGTGCTGCCTGTGCTTGCTGCCTGTGCTTGCTGTGCTACCTGTGCTTGCTGCCTGTGCTTGCTGCCAGTGCTTGCTGCCTGTGCTTGCTGTGCTGCCTGTGCTTGCTGCCTGTGCTTGCTGCCTGTGCTTGCTGTGCTGCCTGTGCTTGCTGCCTGTGCTTGCTGTGCTGCCTGTGTTTGCTGTGCTGCCTGTGCTTGCTGCCTGTGCTTGCTTGCTGCCTGTGCTTGCTGTGCTGCCTGTGCTTGCTGCCTGTGCTTGCTGTGCTGCCAGTGCTTGCTGCCTGTGCTTGCTGTGCTGCCTGTGCTTGCGGCCTGTGCTTGCTGCCTGTGCTTGCTGTTCTGCCTGTGCTTGCTGCCTGTGCTTGTTGTGCTGCCTGTGCTTGCTGTGCTGCCTGTGCTTGCTGCCTGTGCTTGCTGTGCTGCCTGTGCTTGCTGCCTGTGCTTGCTGTGCTGCCTGTGCTTGCTGCCTGTGCTTGCTGTGCTGTCTGTGCTTGCTGTGCTGCCTGTGCTTGCTGCCTGTGCTTGCTATGCTGCCTGTACTTCCTGTGCTGCCTGTTAGCGATGCATTTGATTTCGCCCATAACACGCGGTAATTCGACAGTGGCACACGACAGTGCGTTGCTGCGTCACCGGTTTTTGGAGGCGCCGAGAGTCGCGGATCATATGTTTACCTCGGCGGCCTGTGCATTGACCTGCGTCTCAGTAAGAGTAAGCATTGTAATCAAATGCGAGTTTGAATCTCGACGAAGATCGGAGCAGGCTTTGCCTGTTGTCAAGAGGACGGAGCTTGACCCCTCTGCACTTCCCCCAGAATCGCTAAAACGAACACATCACGTCGAGCTATTTTGCGGGTTTCTAACATGCCTGTGCTCGCTGTGCTGCCTGTGCTTGCTGTGCTGCCTGTGCTTGCTGTGCTGCCTGTGCTTGCTGCCTGTGCTGCCTGTGCTTGCTGCCTGTGCTTGCTGTGCTGCCTGTGCTTGCTGCCTGTGCTTGCTGCCTGTGCTTGCTGCCTGTGCTTGCTGTGCTGCCTGTGCTTGCTGCCTGTGCTTGCTGCGCCGCCTGTGCTTGCTGCCTGTGCTTGCTGTGCTTACTGTGCTGCCTGTGCTTGGTGTGCTGCCTGTGCTTGCTGCCTGTGCTTGCTGCCTGTGCTTGCTGTGCTTGCTGTGCTGCCTGTGCTTGCTGCCTGTGCTCGCTGTGCTGCCTGTGCTTGCTGCCTGTGCTTGCTGTGCTGCCGGTGTTTGCTGTGCTGCCTGTGCTTGCTGCCTGTGCTTGCTGTGCTGCCTGTGCTTGCTGCCTGTGCTTGCTGTGCTGCCTGTGCTTTCTGTGCTGCCCGTGCTTGCTGCCTGTGCTTGCTGTGCTGCCTGTGCTTGCTGCCTGTGCTTGCTGTGCTGCCTGTGCTTGCTGCCTGTGCTTGCTGTGCTTACTGTGCTGCCTGTGCTTGGTGTGCTGCCTGTGCTTGCTGCCTGTGCTCGCTGTGCTGCCTGTGCTTGCTGCCTGTGCTTGCTGTGCTGCCGGTGTTTGCTGTGCTGCCTGTGCTTGCTGCCTGTGCTTGCTGTGCTGCCTGTGCTTGCTGCCTGTGCTTGCTGTGCTGCCTGTGCTTTCTGTGCTGCCCGTGCTTGCTGCCTGTGCTTGCTGTGCTGCCTGTGCTTGCTGCCTGTGCTTGCTGTGCTGCCTGTGCTTGCTGCCTGTGCTTGCTGTGCTTACTGTGCTGCCTGTGCTTGGTGTGCTGCCTGTGCTTGCTGCCTGTGCTTGCTGCCTGTGCTTGCTGTGCTGCCTGTGCTTGCTGCCTGTGCTCGCTGTGCTGCCTGTGCTTGCTGCCTGTGCTGCCTGTGTTTGCTGTGCTGCCTGTGCTTGCTGCCTGTGCTTGCTGTGCTGCCTGTGCTTGCTGCCTGTGCTTGCTGTGCTGCCTGTGTTTGCTGTGCTGCCTGTGCTTGCTGCCTGTGCTTGCTGCCTGTGCTTGCTGTGCTGCCTGTGTTTGCTGTGCTGCCTGTGCTTGCTGCCTGTGCTTGCTGTGCTGCCTGTGCTTGCTGTGCTGCCTGTGCTGGCTGTGCTGCCTGTGCTTGCTGCCTGTGCTGCCTGTGCTTGGTGTGCTGCCTGTGCTGCCTGTGCTTGGTGTGCTGCCTGTGCTTGCTGTACTGCCTGTGCTTGCTGCCTGTGCTTGCTGCCTGTGCTTGCTGTGCTGCCTGTGCTTGCTGTGCTGCCTGTGCTTGCTGCCTGTGCTTGCTGTGCTGTCTGTGCTTGCTGCCTGTGCTTGCTGCCTGTGCTTGCTGTGATGCCTGTGCTTGCTGTGCTGCCTGAGCTGCCTGTGCTTGCTGTGCTGTCTGTGCCTGCTGTGCTGCCTGTGCTTGCTGCCTGTGCTTGCTGTACTGCCTGTGATTGCTGCCTGTGCTTGCTTTGCTGCCTGTGCTTGCTGCCTGTGCTTGCTGCCTGTGTTTGCTGTGCTGCCTGTGCTTGCTGTGCTGCCTGTGTTTGCTGCCTGTGCTTGCTGCCTGTGTTTGCTGCGCTGCCTCTGCTTGCTGCCTGTGCTTGCTGTGCTGCCTGTGATTGCTGCCTGTGCTTGCTGTGCTGCCTGTGCTTGCTGCCTGTGCTTGCTGTGCTGCCTGTGCTTGCTGCCTGTGTTTGCTGTGCTGCCTGTGCTTGCTGTGCTGCCTGTGTTTGCTGCCTGTGCTGGCTGGCTGTGTTTGCTGTGCTGCCTGTGCTTGCTGCCTGTGCTTGCTGTGCTGCCTGTGCTTGCTGCCTGTGCTTGCTGCCTGTGCTTGCTGTGCTGCCTGTGCTTGCTGTGCTGCCTGTGCTGCCTGTGCTTTCTGCCTGTGCTGCCTGTTCTTGCTGTGCTGCCTGTGTTTGCTGCCTGTGCTTGCTGCCTGTGTTTGCTGTGCTGCCTGTGCTTGCTGCCTGTGCTTGCTGTGCTGCCTGTGCTTCCTGTGCTGCCTGTTAGCGATGCATTTGATTTCGCCCATAACACGCGGTAATTCGACAGTGGCACACGACAGTGCGTTGCTGTGTCACCGGTTTTTGGAGGCGCCGAGAGTCGCGGATCATATGTTTACCTCGGCGGCCTGTGCATTGACCTGCGTCTCAGTAAGAGTAAGCATTGTAATCAAATGCGAGTTTGAATCTCGACGAAGATCGGAGCAGGCTTTGCCTGTTGTCAAGAGGACGGAGCTTGACCCCTCTGCACTTCCCCCAGAATCGCTAAAACGAACACATATCGTCGAGCTATTTTGCGGGTTTCTAACATGCCTGTGCTTGCTGCCTGTGCTTGCTGTGCTGCCCGTGCTTGCTGCCTGTGCTTGCTGTGCTGCCCGTGCTTGCTGCCTGTGCTTGCTGTGCTGCCTGTGCTTGCTGCCTGTGCTTGCTGTGCTGCCTGTGCTTGCTGCCTGTGCTTGCTGCCTGTGCTTGCTGCGCTGCCTGTGCTTGCTGCCTGTGCTTGCGGTGCTGCCTGTGCTTGCTGCCTGTGCTTGCTGTGCTGCCTGTGCTTGCTGCCTGTGCTTGCTGTGCTGCCTGTTAGCGATGCATTTGATTTCGCCCATAACACGCGGTAATTCGACAGTGGCACACGACAGTGCGTTGCTGTGTCACCTGTTTTTGGAGGCGCCGAGAATCGCGGATCATAAGTTTACCTCGGCGGCCGATGCATTGACCTGCGTCTCAGTAAGAGTAAGCATTGTAAACAAATGCGAGAGTGAATCTCGCCGAAGATCGGAGCAGGCTTTGCCTGTTGGAAAGAGGACGGAGTTTGACCCCTCTGCACTTCCCCAAGAATCGCTAAAAAGCGAACACATCTCGTCGAGCTATTTTGCGGGTTTCTAACATGCCTGTGCTTGCTGTGCTGCCTGTGCTTGCTGCCTGTACTTGCTGTGCGGCCTGTGCTTGCTGTGCTGCCTGTGCTTGCTGCCTGTGCTTGCTGTGCTGCCTGTGCTTGCTGCCTGTGCTTGCTTTGCTGCCTGTGCTTGCTGCCTGTGCTTGCTGTGCTGCCTGTGCTTGCTGCCTGTGCTTGCTGTGCTGCCTGTGCTGCCTGAGCTGCCTGTGCTTGCTGTGCTTGCTGCCTGTGCTTGCTGTGCTGCCTGTGCTTGGTGTGCTGCGTGTGCTTGCTGCCTGTGCTTGCTGTGCTGCCTGTACTTGCTGCCTGTGCTTGCTGCCTGTGCTTGCTGTGCTGCCTGTGCTTGCTGCCTGTGCTTGCTGCCTGTGCTTGCTGTGCTGCCTGTGTTTGCTGTGCTGCCTGTGCTGCCTGTGCTTGCTGTGCTGCCTGTGCTTGGTGTGCTGCCTGTGCTGCCTGTGCTTGGTGTGCTGCCTGTGCTTGCTGTACTGCCTGTGCTTGCTGCCTGTGCTTGCTGCCTGTGCTTGCTGTGCTGCCTGTGCTTGCTGCCTGTGCTTGCTGTGCTGCCTGTGCTTGCTGCCTGTGCTTGCTGTGCTGCCTGTGCTTGGTGTGCTACCTGTGCTTGCTGCCTGTGCTTGCTGCCTGTGCTTGCTGTGCTGCCTGTGCTTGCTGCCTGTGCTTGCTGTGCTGCCTGTGCTTGCTGCCTGTGCTTGCTGTGCTGCCTG
Organism: Priocnemis perturbator; assembly: GCA_963942575.1. Taxonomy (NCBI): domain Eukaryota; kingdom Metazoa; phylum Arthropoda; class Insecta; order Hymenoptera; family Pompilidae; genus Priocnemis; species Priocnemis perturbator. The sequence continues at coordinate 379,026 of CAWWDK010000168.1, forward strand.
TGCTTGCTGCCTGTGCTTGCTGTGCTGCCTGTGCTTGCTGCCTGTGCTTGCTGTGCTGCCTCTGCTTGGTGTGCTGCCTGTGCTTGCTGCCTGTGCTTGCTGTGCTGCCTGTGCTTGCTGCCTGTGTTTGCTGTGCTGCCCGTGCTTTCTGCCTGTGCTTGCTGTGCTGCCTGTGCTTGCTGCCTGTGCTTGCTGCCTGTGCTTGCTGTGCTGCCTGTGCTTGCTGTGCTGCCTGTGCTTGCTGTGCTGCCTGAGCTGCCTGTGCTTGCTGTGCTGCCTGTGCTTGCTGTGCTTACTGTGCTGCCTGTGCTTGGTGTGCTGCCTCTGCTTGCTGCCTGTGCTTGCTGCCTGTGCTTGCTGTGCTGCCTGTGCTTGCTGCCTGTGCTTGCTGTGCTGCCTGTGCTTGATGCCTGTGCTTGCTGCCTGTGCTTGCTGCCTGTGCGTGCTGTGCTTACTGTGCTGCCTGTGCTTGGTGTGCTGCCTGTGCTTGCTGCCTGTGCTTGCTGTGCTGCCTGTGCTGGCTGTGCTGCCTGTGCTTGCTGCCTGTGCTTGCTGTGCTGCCTGTGCTTGCTGCCTGTGCTTGCTGTGCTGCCTGTGCTTGCTGCCTGTGCTTGCTGTGCTGCCTGTGTTTGCTGTGCTGCCTGTGCTTGCTGCCTGTGCTTGCTGTGCTGCCTGTGCTGGCTGTGCTGCCTGTGCTTGCTGCCTGTGCTTGCTGTGCTGCCTGTGCTTGCTGCCTGTGCTTGCTGTGCTGCCTGTGCTTGCTGCCTGTGCTTGCTGTGCTTGCTGCCTGTGCTTGCTGTGCTGCCTGTGCTGGGTGTGCTGCCTGTGCTTTCTCCCTGTGCTTGCTGTGCTGCCTGTGCTTGCTGCCTGTGCTTGCTGTGCTGCCTGTGCTTGCTGCCTGTGCTTGCTGTGCTGCCTGTGCTTGCTGCCTGTGCTTGCTATGCTGCCTGTGCTTGCTGCCTGTGCTTACTGTGCTGCCTGTGTTTGCTGTGCTGCCTGTGCTTTCTCCCTGTGCTTGCTGTGCTGTCTGTGCTTGCTGTCTGTGCTTGCTGTGCTGCCTGTGCTTGCTGCCTGTGCTTGCTGTGCTGCCTGTGCTTGCTGCTGTGCTGTGCTGCCTGTGCTTGCTGTGCTGCCTGTGTTTGCTGTGCTGCCTGTGCTTGCTGTGCTGCCTGTGCTTGCTGCCTGTGCTTGCTGTGCTGCCTGTACTTGCTGTGCTGCCTGTGCTTGCTGCCTGTGCTTGCTGTGCTGCCTGTGCTTGCTGCCTGTGCTTGCTGCCTGTGCTTGCTGTGCTGCCTGTGCTTGCTGCCTGTGCTTGCTGTGCTGCCTGTGCTTGCTGCCTGTGCTTGCTGTGCTGCCTGTGCTTGCAGTGCTGCCTGTGCTTGCTGTGCTGTCTGTGCTTGCTGCCTGTGCTTGCTGTGCTGCCTGTGTTTGCTGTGCTGCCTGTGCTTGCTGTGCTGCCTGTGCTTGCTGCCTGTGCTTGCTGTGCTGCCTGTGCTTGCTGCCTGTGCTTGCTGTGCTACCTGTGCTTGCTGCCTGTGCTTGCTGTACTTGCTGTGCTGCCTGTGCTTGCTGTGCTGCCTGTGCTTGCTGCCTGTGCTTGCTGTGCTGCCTGTGCTTGCTGTGCTGCCTGTTAGCGATGCATTTGATTTCGCCCATAACACGCGGTAATTCGACATTGGCACACGACAGTGCGTTGCTGTGTCACCTGTTTTTGGAGGCGCCGAGAGTCGCGGATCATATGTTTACCTCGGCGGCCGGTGCATTGACCTGCGTCTAAGTAAGAGTAAGCATTGTAAACAAATGCGAGAGTGAATCTCGCCGAACATCGGAGCAGGCTTTGCCTGTTGGAAAGAGGATGGAGCTTGACCCCTCTGCACTTCCCCCAGAATCGCTAAAACGAACACATCTCGTCGAGCTATTTTGCGGGTTTCTAACATGCCTGTGCTTGCTGCCTGTGCTTGCTGTGCTGCCTGTGCTTGCTGCCTGTTCTTGCTGTGCTGCCTGTGCTTGCTGCCTGTGCTTGCTGTGCTGCCTGTGCTTGCTGCCTGTGCTTGCTGTGCTGCCTGTGCTTGCTTCCTGTGCTTGCTGTGCTGCCTGTGCTACCTGTGCTTGCTGTCTGTGCTTGCTGTACTTGCTGTGCTGCCTGTGCTTGCTGTGCTGCCTGTGCTTGCTGCCTGTGCTTGCTGTGCTGCCTGTTAGCGATGCATTTGATTTCGCCCATAACACGCGGTAATTCGACAGTGGCACACGACAGTGCGTTGCTGTGTCACCTGTTTTTGGAGGCGCCGAGAGTCGCGGATCATATGTTTACCTCGGCGGCCGGTGCATTGACCTGCGTCTCAGTAGGAGTAAGCATTGTAAACAAATGCCAGTTTGAATCTCGACGAAGATCGGAGCAGGCTTTGCCTGTTGTCAAGAGGACGGAGCTTGACCCGTCTGCACTTCCCCCAGAATCGCTAAAACGAACACATATCGTCGAGCTATTTTGCGGGTTTCTTACATGCCTGTGCTTGCTGCCTGTGCTTGCTGTGCTGCCTGTGCTTGCTGCGCTGCCTGTGCTTGCTGCCTGTGCTTGCTGTGCTGCCTGTGCTTGCTGCCTGTGCTTGCTGTGCTGCCTGTGCTTGCTGTGCTGCCTGTGCTTGCTGCCTGTGCTTGCTGTGCTGCCTGTGCTTGCTGTGCTGCCTGAGCTGCCTGTGCTTGCTGTGCTTGCTGCCTGTGCCTGCTGTGCTGCCTGTGCCTGCTGTGCTGCCTGTGCTTGGTGTGCTGCGTGTGCTTGCTGCCTGTGCTTGCTGTGCTGCCTGTGCTTGCTGCCTATGCTTGCTGCCTGTGCTTGCTGCCTGTGCTTGCTGCCTGTGCTTGCTGTGCTGCCTGTGCTTGCTGTGCTGCCTGTGTTTGCTGCCAGTGCTTGCTGCCTGTGCTTGCTGTGCTGCCTGTGCTTGCTGTGCTGCCTGTGCTTGCTGTGCTGCCTGTGCTTGCTGCCTGTGCTTGCTGCCTGTGCTTGCTATGTTGCCTGTACTTGCTGTGCTGCCTGTTAGCGATGCATTTGATTTCGCCCATAACACGCGGTAATTCGACAGTGGCACATGACAGTGCGTTGCTGTGTCACCTGTTTTTGGAGGCGCCGAGAGTCACGGATCATATATTTACCTCGGCGGCCGGTGCATTGACCTGCGTCTCAGTAAGAGTAAGCGTTGTAAACAAATGCGAGAGTGAATCTCGCCGAAGATCGGAGCAGGCTTTGCCTGTTGGAAAGAGGACGGAGCTTGACCCCTCTGCACTTCCCCCAGAAACGCTAAAACGAACACATCTCGTCGAACTATTTTGCGGGTTTCTAACATGCCTGTGCTAGCTGCCTGTGCTTGCTGCCTGTGCTTGCTGCCTGTGCTTGCTGCCTGTGCTTGCTGCCTGTGCTTGCTGTCTGTGCTTACTGTGCTGCCTGTGCCTGCTGTGCTGCCTGTGCTTGCTGCCTGTGCTTGCCTTGCTGCCTGTGCTTGCTGTGCTGCCTGTTAGCGATGCATTTGATTTCGCCCATAACACGCGGTAATTCGACAGTGGCATACGACAGTGCGTTGCTGTGTCACCTGTTTTTGGAGGCGCCGAGAGTCGCGGATCATACGTTTACCTCGGCGGCCGGTGCATTGACCTGCGTCTCAGTAAGAGTAAGCATTGTAAACAAATGCGAGAGTGAATCTCGCCGAAGATCGGAGCAGGCTTTGCCTGTTGGAAAGAGGACGGAGCTTGACCCCTCTGCAATCCCCCAGAATCGCTAAAACGAACACATCTCGTCGAGCTATTTTGCGGGTTTCTAACATGCCTGTGCTAGCTGCCTGTGCTTGCTGTGCTGCCTGTGCTTGCTGCCTGTGCTTGCTGCCTGTGCTTGCTGTGCTGCCTGTGCTTGCTGCCTGTGCTTGCTGTGCTGCCTGTGCTTGCTGCCTGTGCTTGCTGTGCTGCCTGTGTTTGCTGTGCTGCCTGTGCTTGCTGCCTGTGCTTGCTGTGCTGCCTGTGCTGGCTGTGCTGCCTGTGCTTGCTGCCTGTGCTTGCTGTGCTGCCTGTGCTTGCTGCCTGTGCTTGCTGTGCTGCCTGTGCTTGCTGCCTGTGCTTGCTGTGCTTGCTGCCTGTGCTTGCTGTGCTGCCTGTGCTAGGTGTGCTGCCTGTGCTTTCTCCCTGTGCTTGCTGTGCTGCCTGTGCTTGCTGCCTGTGCTTGCTGTGCTGCCTGTGCTTGCTGCCTGTGCTTGCTGTGCTGCCTGTGCTTGCTGCCTGTGCTTGCTATGCTGCCTGTGCTTGCTGCCTGTGCTTACTGTGCTGCCTGTGTTTGCTGTGCTGCCTGTGCTTTCTCCCTGTGCTTGCTGTGCTGTCTGTGCTTGCTGCCTGTGCTTGCTGTGCTGCCTGTGCTTGCTGCCTGTGCTTGCTGTGCTGCCTGTGCTTGCTGCTGTGCTGTGCTGCCTGTGCTTGCTGTGCTGCCTGTGTTTGCTGTGCTGCCTGTGCTTGCTGCCTGTGCTTGCTGTGCTGCCTGTGCTTGCTGCCTGTTCTTGCTGTGCTGCCTGTGCTTGCTGCCTGTGCTTGCTGTGCTGCCTGTGCTTGCTGCCTGTGCTTGCTGTGCTGCCTGTGCTTGCTTCCTGTGCTTGCTGTGCTGCCTGTGCTACCTGTGCTTGCTGTCTGTGCTTGCTGTACTTGCTGTGCTGCCTGTGCTTGCTGTGCTGCCTGTGCTTGCTGCCTGTGCTTGCTGTGCTGCCTGTTAGCGATGCATTTGATTTCGCCCATAACACGCGGTAATTCGACAGTGGCACACGACAGTGCGTTGCTGTGTCACCTGTTTTTGGAGGCGCCGAGAGTCGCGGATCATATGTTTACCTCGGCGGCCGGTGCATTGACCTGCGTCTCAGTAGGAGTAAGCATTGTAAACAAATGCCAGTTTGAATCTCGACGAAGATCGGAGCAGGCTTTGCCTGTTGTCAAGAGGACGGAGCTTGACCCGTCTGCACTTCCCCCAGAATCGCTAAAACGAACACATATCGTCGAGCTATTTTGCGGGTTTCTTACATGCCTGTGCTTGCTGCCTGTGCTTGCTGTGCTGCCTGTGCTTGCTGCGCTGCCTGTGCTTGCTGCCTGTGCTTGCTGTGCTGCCTGTGCTTGCTGCCTGTGCTTGCTGTGCTGCCTGTGCTTGCTGTGCTGCCTGTGCTTGCTGCCTGTGCTTGCTGTGCTGCCTGTGCTTGCTGTGCTGCCTGAGCTGCCTGTGCTTGCTGTGCTTGCTGCCTGTGCCTGCTGTGCTGCCTGTGCCTGCTGTGCTGCCTGTGCTTGGTGTGCTGCGTGTGCTTGCTGCCTGTGCTTGCTGTGCTGCCTGTGCTTGCTGCCTATGCTTGCTGCCTGTGCTTGCTGCCTGTGCTTGCTGCCTGTGCTTGCTGTGCTGCCTGTGTTTGCTGCCAGTGCTTGCTGCCTGTGCTTGCTGTGCTGCCTGTGCTTGCTGTGCTGCCTGTGCTTGCTGCCTGTGCTTGCTGTGCTGCCTGTGCTTGCTGCCTGTGCTTGCTGCCTGTGCTTGCTATGTTGCCTGTACTTGCTGTGCTGCCTGTTAGCGATGCATTTGATTTCGCCCATAACACGCGGTAATTCGACAGTGGCACATGACAGTGCGTTGCTGTGTCACCTGTTTTTGGAGGCGCCGAGAGTCACGGATCATATGTTTACCTCGGCGGCCGGTGCATTGACCTGCGTCTCAGTAAGAGTAAGCGTTGTAAACAAATGCGAGAGTGAATCTCGCCGAAGATCGGAGCAGGCTTTGCCTGTTGGAAAGAGGACGGAGCTTGACCCCTCTGCACTTCCCCCAGAAACGCTAAAACGAACACATCTCGTCGAACTATTTTGCGGGTTTCTAACTTGCCTGTGCTAGCTGCCTGTGCTTGCTGCCTGTGCTTGCTGCCTGTGCTTGCTGCCTGTGCTTGCTGCCTGTGCTTGCTGTCTGTGCTTACTGTGCTGCCTGTGCCTGCTGTGCTGCCTGTGCTTGCTGCCTGTGCTTGCCTTGCTGCCTGTGCTTGCTGTGCTGCCTGTTAGCGATGCATTTGATTTCGCCCATAACACGCGGTAATTCGACAGTGGCATACGACAGTGCGTTGCTGTGTCACCTGTTTTTGGAGGCGCCGAGAGTCGCGGATCATATGTTTACCTCGGCGGCCGGTGCATTGACCTGCGTCTCAGTAAGAGTAAGCATTGTAAACAAATGCGAGAGTGAATCTCGCCGAAGATCGGAGCAGGCTTTGCCTGTTGGAAAGAGGACGGAGCTTGACCCCTCTGCAATCCCCCAGAATCGCTAAAACGAACACATCTCGTCGAGCTATTTTGCGGGTTTCTAACATGCCTGTGCTAGCTGCCTGTGCTTGCTGTGCTGCCTGTGCTTGCTGCCTGTGCTTGCTGCCTGTGCTTGCTGTGCTGCCTGTGCTTGCTGCCTGTGCTTGCTGTGCTGCCTGTGCTTGCTGCCTGTGCTTGCTGTGCTGCCTGTGTTTGCTGTGCTGCCTGTGCTTGCTGCCTGTGCTTGCTGTGCTGCCTGTGCTGGCTGTGCTGCCTGTGCTTGCTGCCTGTGCTTGCTGTGCTGCCTGTGCTTGCTGCCTGTGCTTGCTGTGCTGCCTGTGCTTGCTGCCTGTGCTTGCTGTGCTTGCTGCCTGTGCTTGCTGTGCTGCCTGTGCTAGGTGTGCTGCCTGTGCTTTCTCCCTGTGCTTGCTGTGCTGCCTGTGCTTGCTGCCTGTGCTTGCTGTGCTGCCTGTGCTTGCTGCCTGTGCTTGCTGTGCTGCCTGTGCTTGCTGCCTGTGCTTGCTATGCTGCCTGTGCTTGCTGCCTGTGCTTACTGTGCTGCCTGTGTTTGCTGTGCTGCCTGTGCTTTCTCCCTGTGCTTGCTGTGCTGTCTGTGCTTGCTGCCTGTGCTTGCTGTGCTGCCTGTGCTTGCTGCCTGTGCTTGCTGTGCTGCCTGTGCTTGCTGCTGTGCTGTGCTGCCTGTGCTTGCTGTGCTGCCTGTGTTTGCTGTGCTGCCTGTGCTTGCTGCCTGTGCTTGCTGTGCTGCCTGTGCTTGCTGCCTGTGCTTGCTGTGCTGCCTGTACTTGCTGTGCTGCCTGTGCTTGCTGCCTGTGCTTGCTGTGCTGCCTGTGCTTGCTGCCTGTGCTTGCTGCCTGTGCTTGCTGTGCTGCCTGTGCTTGCTGCCTGTGCTTGCTGTGCTGCCTGTGCTTGCAGTGCTGCCTGTGCTTGCTGTGCTGTCTGTGCTTGCTGCCTGTGCTTGCTGTGCTGCCTGTGTTTGCTGTGCTGCCTGTGCTTGCTGTGCTGCCTGTGCTTGCTGCCTGTGCTTGCTGTGCTGCCTGTGCTTGCTGCCTGTGCTTGCTGTGCTACCTGTGCTTGCTGCCTGTGCTTGCTGTACTTGCTGTGCTGCCTGTGCTTGCTGTGCTGCCTGTGCTTGCTGCCTGTGCTTGCTGTGCTGCCTGTGCTTGCTGTGCTGCCTATTAGCGATGCATTTGATTTCGCCCATAACACGCGGTAATTCGACAGTGGCATACGACAGTGCGTTGCTGTGTCACCTGTTTTTGGAGGCGCCGAGAGTCGCGGATCATACGTTTACCTCGGCGGCCGGTGCATTGACCTGCGTCTCAGTAAGAGTAAGCATTGTAAACAAATGCGAGAGTGAATCTCGCCGAAGATCGGAGCAGGCTTTGCCTGTTGGAAAGATGACGGAGCTTGACCCCTCTGCAATCCCCCAGAATCGCTAAAACGAACACATCTCGTCGAGCTATTTTGCGGGTTTCTAACATGCCTGTGCTAGCTGCCTGTGCTTGCTGTGCTGCCTGTGCTTGCTGCCTGTGCTTGCTGCCTGTGCTTGCTGTGCTGCCTGTGCTTGCTGCCTGTGCTTGCTGTGCTGCCTGTGTTTGCTGTGCTGCCTGTGCTTGCTGCCTGTGCTTGCTGTGCTGCCTGTGCTGGCTGTGCTGCCTGTGCTTGCTGCCTGTGCTTGCTGTGCTGCCTGTGCTTGCTGCCTGTGCTTGCTGTGCTGCCTGTGCTTGCTGCCTGTGCTTGCTGTGCTTGCTGCCTGTGCTTGCTGTGCTGCCTGTGCTAGGTGTGCTGCCTGTGCTTTCTCCCTGTGCTTGCTGTGCTGCCTGTGCTTGCTGCCTGTGCTTGCTGTGCTGCCTGTGCTTGCTGCCTGTGCTTGCTGTGCTGCCTGTGCTTGCTGCCTGTGCTTGCTATGCTGCCTGTGCTTGCTGCCTGTGCTTACTGTGCTGCCTGTGTTTGCTGTGCTGCCTGTGCTTTCTCCCTGTGCTTGCTGTGCTGTCTGTGCTTGCTGCCTGTGCTTGCTGTGCTGCCTGTGCTTGCTGCCTGTGCTTGCTGTGCTGCCTGTGCTTGCTGCTGTGCTGTGCTGCCTGTGCTTGCTGTGCTGCCTGTGTTTGCTGTGCTGCCTGTGCTTGCTGCCTGTGCTTGCTGTGCTGCCTGTGCTTGCTGCCTGTTCTTGCTGTGCTGCCTGTGCTTGCTGCCTGTGCTTGCTGTGCTGCCTGTGCTTGCTGCCTGTGCTTGCTGTGCTGCCTGTGCTTGCTTCCTGTGCTTGCTGTGCTGCCTGTGCTTGCTGTGCTGCCTGAGCTGCCTGTGCTTGCTGTGCTTGCTGCCTGTGCCTGCTGTGCTGCCTGTGCCTGCTGTGCTGCCTGTGCTTGGTGTGCTGCGTGTGCTTGCTGCCTGTGCTTGCTGTGCTGCCTGTGCTTGCTGCCTATGCTTGCTGCCTGTGCTTGCTGCCTGTGCTTGCTGCCTGTGCTTGCTGTGCTGCCTGTGTTTGCTGCCAGTGCTTGCTGCCTGTGCTTGCTGTGCTGCCTGTGCTTGCTGTGCTGCCTGTGCTTGCTGCCTGTGCTTGCTGTGCTGCCTGTGCTTGCTGCCTGTGCTTGCTGCCTGTGCTTGCTATGTTGCCTGTACTTGCTGTGCTGCCTGTTAGCGATGCATTTGATTTCGCCCATAACACGCGGTAATTCGACAGTGGCACATGACAGTGCGTTGCTGTGTCACCTGTTTTTGGAGGCGCCGAGAGTCACGGATCATATGTTTACCTCGGCGGCCGGTGCATTGACCTGCGTCTCAGTAAGAGTAAGCGTTGTAAACAAATGCGAGAGTGAATCTCGCCGAAGATCGGAGCAGGCTTTGCCTGTTGGAAAGAGGACGGAGCTTGACCCCTCTGCACTTCCCCCAGAAACGCTAAAACGAACACATCTCGTCGAACTATTTTGCGGGTTTCTAACATGCCTGTGCTAGCTGCCTGTGCTTGCTGCCTGTGCTTGCTGCCTGTGCTTGCTGCCTGTGCTTGCTGCCTGTGCTTGCTGTCTGTGCTTACTGTGCTGCCTGTGCCTGCTGTGCTGCCTGTGCTTGCTGCCTGTGCTTGCCTTGCTGCCTGTGCTTGCTGTGCTGCCTGTTAGCGATGCATTTGATTTCGCCCATAACACGCGGTAATTCGACAGTGGCATACGACAGTGCGTTGCTGTGTCACCTGTTTTTGGAGGCGCCGAGAGTCGCGGATCATATGTTTACCTCGGCGGCCGGTGCATTGACCTGCGTCTCAGTAAGAGAAAGCATTGTAAACAAATGCGAGAGTGAATCTCGCCGAAGATCGGAGCAGGCTTTGCCTGTTGGAAAGAGGACGGAGCTTGACCCCTCTGCAATCCCCCAGAATCGCTAAAACGAACACATCTCGTCGAGCTATTTTGCGGGTTTCTAACATGCCTGTGCTAGCTGCCTGTGCTTGCTGTGCTGCCTGTGCTTGCTGCCTGTGCTTGCTGCCTGTGCTTGCTGTGCTGCCTGTGCTTGCTGCCTGTGCTTGCTGTGCTGCCTGTGCTTGCTGCCTGTGCTTGCTGTGCTGCCTGTGTTTGCTGTGCTGCCTGTGCTTGCTGCCTGTGCTTGCTGTGCTGCCTGTGCTGGCTGTGCTGCCTGTGCTTGCTGCCTGTGCTTGCTGTGCTGCCTGTGCTTGCTGCCTGTGCTTGCTGTGCTGCCTGTGCTTGCTGCCTGTGCTTGCTGTGCTTGCTGCCTGTGCTTGCTGTGCTGCCTGTGCTAGGTGTGCTGCCTGTGCTTTCTCCCTGTGCTTGCTGTGCTGCCTGTGCTTGCTGCCTGTGCTTGCTGTGCTGCCTGTGCTTGCTGCCTGTGCTTGCTGTGCTGCCTGTGCTTGCTGCCTGTGCTTGCTATGCTGCCTGTGCTTGCTGCCTGTGCTTACTGTGCTGCCTGTGTTTGCTGTGCTGCCTGTGCTTTCTCCCTGTGCTTGCTGTGCTGTCTGTGCTTGCTGCCTGTGCTTGCTGTGCTGCCTGTGCTTGCTGCCTGTGCTTGCTGTGCTGCCTGTGCTTGCTGCTGTGCTGTGCTGCCTGTGCTTGCTGTGCTGCCTGTGTTTGCTGTGCTGCCTGTGCTTGCTGCCTGTGCTTGCTGTGCTGCCTGTGCTTGCTGCCTGTGCTTGCTGTGCTGCCTGTACTTGCTGTGCTGCCTGTGCTTGCTGCCTGTGCTTGCTGTGCTGCCTGTGCTTGCTGCCTGTGCTTGCTGCCTGTGCTTGCTGTGCTGCCTGTGCTTGCTGCCTGTGCTTGCTGTGCTGCCTGTGCTTGCAGTGCTGCCTGTGCTTGCTGTGCTGTCTGTGCTTGCTGCCTGTGCTTGCTGTGCTGCCTGTGTTTGCTGTGCTGCCTGTGCTTGCTGTGCTGCCTGTGCTTGCTGCCTGTGCTTGCTGTGCTGCCTGTGCTTGCTGCCTGTGCTTGCTGTGCTACCTGTGCTTGCTGCCTGTGCTTGCTGTACTTGCTGTGCTGCCTGTGCTTGCTGTGCTGCCTGTGCTTGCTGCCTGTGCTTGCTGTGCTGCCTGTGCTTGCTGTGCTGCCTATTAGCGATGCATTTGATTTCGCCCATAACACGCGGTAATTCGACAGTGGCATACGACAGTGCGTTGCTGTGTCACCTGTTTTTGGAGGCGCCGAGAGTCGCGGATCATATGTTTACCTCGGCGGCCGGTGCATTGACCTGCGTCTCAGTAAGAGTAAGCATTGTAAACAAATGCGAGAGTGAATCTCGCCGAAGATCGGAGCAGGCTTTGCCTGTTGTCAAGAGGACGGAGCTTGACCCCTCTGCACTTCCCCCAGAATCGCTAAAACGAACACATATCGTCGAGCTATTTTGCGGGTTTCTAACATGCCTGTGCTTGCTGCCTGTGCTTGCTGTGCTGCCTGTCCTTGCTGTGCTGCCTGTGCTTGCTGCTTGTGCTTGCTGCCTGTGCTTGCTGTGCTGCCTGTGCTTGCTGCCTGTGCTTGCTGTGCTGCCTGTGCTTGCTGCCTGTGCTTGCTGTGCTGCCTGTTAGCGATGCATTTGATTTCGCCCATAACACGCGGTAATTCGACAGTGGCACACGACAGTGCGTTGCTGTGTCACCTGTTTTTGGAGGCGCCGAGAGTCGCGGATCATATGTTTACCTCGGCGGCCGGTGCATTGACCTGCGTCTCAGTAAGAGTAAGCATTGTAATCAAATGCGAGTTTGAATCTCGCCGAAGATCGGAGCAGGCTTTGCTTGTTGGAAAGAGGACGGAGCTTGACCCCTCTGCACTTCCCCCAGAATCGCTAAAACGAACACATCTCGTCGAGCTATTTTGCGGGTTTCTAACATGCCTGTGCTTGCTGCCTGTGCTTGCTGTGCTGCCTGTGCTGCCTGTGCTTGCTGCCTGTGCTTACTGTGTTGCCTGTGCTTGCTGTGCTGCCTGGGCTTGCTGCCTGTGCTTGCTGTACTTGCTGTGCTGCCTGTGCTTGGTGTGCTGCCTGTGCTTGCTGCCTGTGCTTGCTGTGCTTGCTGTGCTGCCTGTGCTTGCTGCCTGTAATTGCTGTGCTGCCTGTGCTTGCTGCCTGTGCTTGCTGTGCTGCCTGTGCTGTGCTGCCTGCGCTTGCTGTGCTGCCTGTGTTTGCTGTGCTGCCTGTGCTTGCTGCCTGTGCTTGCTGTGCTGCCTGTGCTTACTGTGCTGCCTGTTAGCGATGCATTTGATTTCGCCCATAACACGCGGTAATTCGACAGTGGCACACGACAATGGGTTGCTGTGTCACCGGTTTTTGGAGGCGCCGAGAGTCGCGGATCATATGTTTACCTCGGCGGCCAGTGCATTGACCTGCGTCTCAGTAAGAGTAAGCATTGTAATCAAATGCGAGTTTGAATCTCGACGAAGATCGGAGCAGGCTTTGCCTGTTGTCAAGAGGACGGAGCTTGACCCCTCTGCACTTCCCCCAGAATCGCTAAAACGAACACATATCGTCGAGCTATTTTGCGGGTTTCTAACATGCCTGTGCTTGCTGCCTGTGCTTGCAGTGCTGCCTGTGCTTGCTGCGCTGCCTGTGCTTGCTGCCTGTGCTTGCGGTGCTGCCTGTGCTTGCTGCCTGTGCTGCCTGTGCTTGCTGTGCTGCCCGTGCTTGCTGCCTGTGCTTGCTGTGCTGCCTTTGCTTGCTGCCTGTGCTTGCTGTGCTGCCTGTTCTTGCTGCCTGTGCTTGCTGCCTGTGCTTGCTGTGTTGCCTGTGCTAGCTGCCTGTGCTTGCTGCCTGTGCTTGCTGTGCTTGCTGTGCTGCCTGTGCTTGCTGCCTGTGCTTGCTGCCTGTGCTTGCTGCCTGTGCTTGCTGCCTGTGCTTGCTGCCTGTGCTTGCGGTGCTGCCTGGGCTTGCTGCCTGTGCTTGCTGTGCTGCCTGTGCTTGCTGCCTGTGCTTGCTGTGCTGCCTGTGCTTGCTGTGATGCCTGAGCTGCCTGTGCTTGCTGTGCTGCCTGTGCTTGCTGCCTGTGCTTGCTGCCTGTGCTTGCTGCCTGTGCTGTGCTGCCTGCGCTTGCTGTGCTGCCTGTGTTTGCTGTGCTGCCTGTGCTTGCTGCCTGTGCTTGCTGCGCTGCCTGTGCTTGCTGCCTGTGCTTGCGGTGCTGCCTGTGCTTGCGGTGCTGCCTGTGCTTGCTGCCTGTGCTTGCTGTGCTTGGTGTGCTGCCTGTGCTTGCTGCCTGTGCTGCCTGTGCTTGCTGTGCTGCCCGTGCTTGCTGCCTGTGCTTGCGGTGCTGCCCGTGCTTGCTGCCTGTGCTTGCTGTGCTGCCTGTGCTTGCTGCCTGTGCTTGCTGTGCTGCCTGTGCTTTCTGTGATGCCTGAGCTGCCTGTGCTTGCTGTGCTTGCTGCCTGTGCTTGCTGTGCTGCCTGTGCTTGCTGCCTGTGCTTGCTGTGCTGCCTGTGCTTGCTATGCTGCCTGAGCTGCCTGTGCTTGCTGTGCTTGCTGCCTGTGCTTGCTGCCTGTGCTTGCTGTGCTGCCTTTGCTTGCTGCCTGTGCTTGCTGTGCTGCCTGTTCTTGCTGCCTGTGCTTGCTGCCTGTGCTTGCTGCCTGTGCTTGCTGTGCTGCCTGTGCTTGCTGTGCTGCCTATGTTTGCTGCCTGTGCTTGCTGTGCTGCCTGTGCTTGCTGCCTGTGCTTGCTGCCTGTGCTTGCTGCCTGTGCTTGCTGTGCTGCCTGTGCTTGCTGCCTGTGCTTGCTGCCTGTGCTTTCTGTGCTGCCTGTGCTTGTTGCCTGTGCTTGCTGTGCTGCCTGTGCTTGCTGCCTGTGCTTGCTGTACTTGCTGTGCTGCCTGTGCTTGCTGTGTTGCCTGTGCTTGCTGCCTGTGCTGCCTGTGCTTGCTGTGCTGCCTGTGCTGCCTGTGCTTGCTGCCTGTGCTGCCTGTGCTTGCTGCCTGTGCTTGCTGCCTGTGCTTGCTGCCTGTGCTTTCTGTGCTGCCTGTGCTTGCTGTGCTGCCTGTGCTTGCTGCCTGTGCTTGCTGTGCTGCCTGTGCTTGCTGCCTGTGCTTGCTGTGCTGCCTGTGCTTGCTGTGCTGCCTGTGCTTACTGCCTGTGCTTGCTGTGCTGCCTGTGCTTGCTGCCTGTGCTTGCTGTGCTGCCTGTGTTTGCTGTGCTGCCTGTGCTTGCTGCCTGTGCTTGCTGCCTGTGCTTGCTGTGCTGCCTGTGCTTGCTGTGCTGCCTGTGCTTGCTGCCTGTGCTGTGCTGCCTGTGCTTGCTGTGCTACCTGTGTTTGCTGTGCTGCCTGTGCTTGCTGCCTGTGCTTGCTGTGCTGCCTGTACTTGCTGTGCTGCCTGTGCTTGCTGCCTGTGCTTGCTGTGCTGCCTGTGTTTGCTGTGCTGCCTGTGCTTGCTCTGCTGCCTGTGCTTGCTGCCTGTGCTTGCTGCCTGTGCTTGCTGCCTGTGCTTGCTGTGCTGCCTGTGCTTGCTGCTTGTGCTTGCTGTGCTGCCTGTGCTTGCTGACTGTGCTTGCTGTGCTGCCTGTGCTTGCTGCCAGTGCTTGCTGTGCTGCCTGTGTTTGCTGTGCTGCCTGTGCTTGCTGCCTGTGCTTGCTGCCTGTGCTTGCTGTGCTGCCTGTGCTTGCTGTGCTGCTTGTGTTTGCTGTGCTGCCTGTGCTTGCTGTGCTGGCTGTGCTTGCTGCGTGTGCTTGCTGTGCTGCCTGTGCTTGCTGCCTGTGCTTGCTATGCTGCCTGTGTTTGCTGTGCTGCCTGTGCTCGCTGCCTGTGCTTGCTGTGCTGCCTGTGCTTGCTGCCGGTGCTTGCTGCCTGTGCTTGCTGTGCTGGCTGTTAGCGATGCATTTGATTTCGCCCATAACACGCGGTAATTCTACAGTGGCACACTACAGTGCGTTGCTGTGTCACCTGTTTTTGGAGGCGCCGAGAGTCGCGGATCATATGTTTACCTCGGCGGCCGTTGCATTGACCTGCGTCTCAGTAAGAGGAAGCATTGTAAACAAATGCGAGTGTGAATCTGGCCGAAGATCGGAGCAGGCTTTGCCTGTTGGAAAGAGGACGGAGCTTGACCCCTCTGCACTTCCCCCAGAATCGCTAAAACGAACACATCTCGTCGAGCTATTTTGCGGGTTTCTAACATCAGAAGTGGGATATAGTGAATTTTACGCGCCTTAACTGCAAAGTTAATTCTTGATTCATTTTCGTTGATTTTATTCTGCTGTGGATTGTGTCGTGTTGTGTTTCTTTGTGTGCTTTTGTTGGTTTCCTCGTTTTATTTTTTTTCCCTTTCGTTTTGTTCGGCACGTGATCGGGACACTAAAAAATGGAGAACTCGCGTGCTCCCCCGTCCTTGGAGGACATCATCCGCCAAGTGGTAGCCGAAATTGCAAGAGGCGTAATGCCGGCTACCCCGAAGATTATTAATGCAACGACACCTCCTCTTTTGGATATGGTGCCGCAATTCCGTGGTACCGAACTGAATGACGACGCTAATGCTTGGTGCAACGAAGTGGAACATATCACTCGTGATTCGACCCCGCAACAGCGGTTGAGTCCCGCCACCCATGCGCTTGCGGGTTCTGCTAAAGCATGGTACCAAGAATGGAAAGGGAGACCCCGAACGTGGGACAAATTCAAGGAGGACTTGTGCGCCATTTTCGGTCCGCAGAAGAAACTCCACGAATGCTTGCTACGGGCGCTGACCTATAACAGCGACGACGCGACCACGTACGTGGAATATGCAAGGAAAAAAGCGGGCTATCTCGAGTAGGCGCGTGTAGCATTTCGACCCGATGAATTGGTGGAGCTGACAATAAGCACAATCACAGATCAGAACGTGCGACAGGCCATGCTGTCCGCGAATTACGCGACGCCATCGGTGCTGATCACGGGCACGACCAATTTCGTAAAAGAAACGAAACCAAGGGAAAGATTTGCACGCGATGGCGGAGAACGCGCTCCGAACCGACAAGACGGCAGATGCTACCAATGCAATGAGCTGGGACATTAACGGGTGAATTGCCCGAAAAGGAGAAAATTATTACCGCAACGGGAAACTCCCAGCGTAACTAACTGCAATTTTTGCAAAAAGAGGGGCCATACCGAATCGCAATGTTGGGCGAAGCAGCGAACTGCCCAAAACCATCAAGGTTCGAAGAAATCCGATGCCAACGTGTGCTACTCAGTAGAACACAAACTGACACCAATACTATTGAGACAGATGATCGTACGACGCTGTTTGATCGACAATGGCGCAACATGTTCCCTCGTGAGAGAAAGTGTTGCCGACCGGGCAAACTGCAAAGTAAACGCGTACACGACGACAATACAAGGACTGTGTGAGTCTAGCACGACGACCGTCGGATGCACATCAGCATTAATTCAGACGGAGGATGTGTCCACTGAGTTGGATTTGTTTGTTGTCCCGGATATTGCAATACCGTACGAGGTCATCATCGGGAAGAATGTCCTGGTGCATGCCGATCTACGCATTGTGACGGAACCTGATGGGACGACGAGGCTTCAACGGTGCGGACTTGTCACGGCAGAAAGGAACGAGGCTACAACGAAGGCACCGTGCTTCACACTCGACGTTGCGAACGATTCTCTTAGAGATCTTTTAAGAAAATTCGAGCGAATGTTGACCACTGGCAATCACGTGCGGTCCGTAAGTACGGCGGAACTCAAAATAATTACTCAGGAGAACAAGGTAATAAATCACCACCCTTACCGTCTGTCACTTTCGGAACGGGAGAAATTAAGGGGGATCATAGATGACCTCATAAGTAACGGCATAATACGCGAAAGCAACTCGCCGTTTGCAAGCCCCGTTATCTTAGTGAGAAAGAAAAATGGAGAGGACCGTCTGTGCGTGGATTTCGGGGCGTTAAATAGAATTACGGTTCAAGACAGATACCCTTTACCACTAATCGACGATCAATTGGATCGTTTGGGAAAGGGTAGGGTATTTACTACGATAGACATGGCCGCGGAATTTCACCAAATACCCATTGCCGCCGATTCAATTTGTAAAACTGCCTTTGTTACCCCCGACGGGCATTATGAGTATATCCGTATGCCCTTCGGCCTTTGTAATGCGCCCGCTGTCTTTCAGAGAGCCATACACGCGGCTCTATGGACGATATTTTGATCCCATCGCAAACGGTCGAGGAAGGGCTACAGAGTTTAGAGCGCGTGTTGGAGGTATTGGACAAGGCAGGATTCACGTTAAACATCGCAAAATGTAAATTTTTTGAAACTTCGATCAATTACCTGGGTCGAGAGATATCATCCGAAGGCATAAAGCCAGGCAAAGAAAAAGTTAAAGCCCTAGTAGAATCACCAGTTCCGAACAATGTGAAGCAGATAAGACAATTTATTGGCCTAGCGAGTTATTTCCGGAAGTTTGTACCTGAATTCGCGGTGCGAACGGCGTGCTTGACCAAATTAACAAAACATAATGAGCCGTGGGTATGGGGTAAAGAACAGGAAGAAGCGCGATCGTACATCATAGACAAACTGAGTACACACCCTTTGCTCGTAATATTGGACCCAACGCGAGATACGGAGCTCCACACCGACGCTAGTTCCTTTGGATATGGTGCAATACTCTTCCAAAGAGTGGAAAAGGAACTACGCGTGGTCGCATATTTTAGTCGTCGTACCAGCCCAGAGGAATCGCGCTATCATTCGTATGAACTAGAGACACTCGCGATTGTGAACGCACTGAAATACTTCCGCGTATATCTGCTTGGTATGCAGTTTAAAATTGTCACCGACTGTAATGCCATTAAGGCTACGCAAAACAAAAAAGATTTATTACCACGCGTAGCTCGTTGGTGGATATTTCTACAAGACTTTTCCTTTGATCTTGAATATAGGAAAGGCAAATACGTAGAGCACGTGGATTATTTAAGTAGAAATCCGTGTAAAAACTATCGCGTAAACGTAATTTGTGAGGGCTCCTGGCTAGAAATCGCGCAGAAAAATGATGAAGAAACGCAAAACATGATCGAGCGGGTAAAGTCGAACGAAACTGTTATTACGGATTTCGAGCTAAGAGACGGTATACTGTGTCGAAAAACACTCCGGGACACAGGTCGAGTGATCTACCGAAGTTTTGTCCCGAAGGGAAGCCGCCTTGGTTTTTTGCGTCTGTACCATGACGAAAACTGTCATGCAGGCTTTGAAAAAATATACGACCGCATCGCGAAAAAATACTGGTTCCCAAAAATGCTAAGATTTGTCCGTAAGTACATCGATCACTGCATTACTTGCGTAGTATGCAAACGACAGACCGGACCGAAACAAGGGAAATTGCACCCAATTGAAAAGAAGCCTTTCCCCTTCGACACGATACACTGTGACTGTGTCGGTCCATTTGAAAAAACGAAAGATGGATATGAACACCGCCGTATAGTTAGCAGACAACTATCACCGATTTCGCTTATTTTGGTCCCAATCGTTTACGATAGTTTACGCAAGTTTACGCAATCGATTTCAGAGTTTACGAAATCGTAGTTTGCCCGTAATTAACAATTTCGAGAATGGGGTAATGTAGATCTTGCAAGCGCCTCCAGTGGCCGAAAGGAGAAGCTGACCAGATGCAAACTCTGGCGAAATAATTTTGACTTATCTCGTGTGTAATGGTCTCAATCGTTTACAAATAGTTTTCGCAAGCTGCTGTATCGATTTCGGAGTTTACGAAATCGTATTTTGGCCGTAATGAACAATTTCGAGAATCGGGTAATGTAGATCTTGCAAACGCCTCTAGTGGCCGAAAGGAGAAGCTGACCAGATGCAAACTCTGGCGAAATAATTTTGACGTATCTCGTGTGCAACGGTCTCAATCGTTTACGAATAGTTTTCGCAAGCTGCTGTATCGATTTCGGAGTCTACGAAATCGTAATTTGCCCGTAATTAATAATTTCAGAATCGGCTATCGTGCAGTGTTGATTTGCTCGCAAGCGCCGCCGTTGGCCGAAGGGAGAAGCTGACCAGATGTATACCCTGACCAAGTAGTTTTGACTTTTGACGTATCTCACGTCATCCATCGACAAGTGGTAGAAGAAAAATATTGTATCGTGGAATTGAGGGATGGGTTGCAAGTCATTCCAACCTGTTGGTTAGATGCCAACAAAAGTGTAAGCAAATGGCCAGGCCACGTCAAGTTGCTGAAATAATTAGAGAAATTAATAATTTCTGAGGCTTTACTCCAAACCTTGTCAGAGGAGTGTGCAGTTATCAGCGTTGCTTTGGGTCGACAGGTATGTATAGTGGATATTATTAATAATGTGTGTATGTGTTTATATATAATATAGATATCTATATTTTTTATACCTAGAAGACCTGTCGATGTCATGATAATAAACAATTATATACTTTGTGGATGATTGGGCATGGGCCCAAGAAAAATTAAATGAGGCACAGGACACATCAGATGTTTTCTATTCTGATGAGCTCTTGGAATATGAGTTAGCTGCGGCCTTAAAAAACCGAAGGAGGGCTAAGGTTAAAAGGGTCATATCTTCGGAAGAAGAGAGTATGGAGTCCATATCTAAAAACACAAGAAAAAATCAACATATGACGACACATTCACAGACGAGCGGAGGGGTACATTAACCAATCTACTAATTACACCTGTAATGCTTGAACCCTTATTCGATTCATCAACACCTGGGGGTTTGACGTTCATTGCAAATGATGAGAATGAACCCCCTACCGCTGTTTACATAGCCATGGAGGTAAGCTTCATATTATTGGAGTGTATTCATAATAATCATGATTATTGCAAATGTCTCTCATCTTTTTCCAATATCCCTTAGCTACTGAAACTATTGCAGCTCAAGGCAGTGCCTGTGGAAACTGTGAGCATCATCCTTACACCTCAGAAATTGGTAAATAAAACAAAAAACCATTCATATCAATGTTTCTACCTTCTGTTTTACATATTTTAGGATATCGAAAATGTGTTTACAAAATGCTGTCTACGATATCTTTACAAATAAAGGATCTGTAGACAAAAGTCGATTTTTTGTTGGAGTCCAAAAATTAAAATGCCGAAGTTGATGAGGACGAAACATCTGAAAATGAATTGCAGCGGGTTCCCATAGTGCAAAGTATGGATGATTTGACCTCATTTGAGCCCAAACTTCAACAGCCGGAATTAAAAAAAAAATTGGTAATTATTTTCTAATCACATGTTCCTCTAAAGTACCATTATTGCTCTACAACGAAAAAAGTAATATCTTTCGTGGTACAAAATATAATAAAAACCATCTATAACATTTCCTCCCAACAGCTGAGGTTTCCTGAACATGTTGTTGTCAGCATCAAAAGCATTGAAGTCACGCCACTGCTCATTTGTGTATAATGCCTATTCAGATGAATGTTTGTACTATTACAGTTTCTATGGGCGTGGGCGTGGGCGTGGGCATGGGCATGGGTAAAGGTAAAGGATATATAAGGATAGGTTTGGTGCATGTCCGCGAGAGAATCATTATTTCATGTTTTTACGTTAATTCCACAATACTCTTTCTCGCCTATGAAGGAATCAATACATGGGGTTTTTTGTGTTGAATTCACATCTCTCTCCCTATAACTATCAATTTTATTGGTTCATATTGATCTGCAATACTCTTTTGCTTTCACAATATTTCTATTATAACTTATATTAATTAGTTGCTGTTTTGATCTGCCTTTTATGTACACATGATAACATCATGAAATTTTTCAGATTCGTCGACTTAAATATTGTTGGCCCAGGTAAGCTGACTATGTGCGTAGCAGCTGTAATATCCCGAGTACTTGCAGACGGAATCGCAGTAAATTTCATTTGGCAGGGTCGCTTGCAGAAGCAAAGCTTTCAAAAATTGCGGACTGCGAACTTATTCCAAAGTATTTTCCTACAGATATACATTATTAATAATCTTTTAATAATCACTAATATTCTTTTATAATTTTATAGTAGCCTGTATGGCCGTTGGCAATAATAAGTTGAAAAAGGCGGAAGTAAATGACGTCATTGGCAAGTGGTTCACTCAAGCAAAAACGAGAATTGAGCAAAAAATGAAATCTTAATAAATAGAATTGAGACTAGGTTAAGATTTTGTTATATTTACTATTATATTTAGTGTAGTTTTTATAATTACTGTTATATTTAATGTAAATATTTTATATGTACTTTTATATTTAGTGTAATTTAATATTTCATTAATAAAAATAATATATTGTAAAACAAATTTTCTTGAATTATTCATAATGTAAAACAGAATCGTATGTAGGATATAATATTGAATGAATATTCTTAGGACCTTGATGCAATATTCTGTGTCATCTTCCTGCAATATTCCCGCAAATTTCGAGGGGGCTGACATAGGAATATTGCAGCAATATGCCTACAATACTCCGACAATGTGACCTGCAAGGGTCAGCATTGCAAAGTAATATTTGTGCTACATGCCAACAAAATTCCTTGCTGTCGTGAAATTTACAATTTCAGAATCGGCTATCATGCAGCTTCTCCCTTCGGCCAACGGCGGCGCTTGGGAGCCAATCGACGCTGCACGATAGCCGATTCTGAAATTGTTAATTACGGCCAAAAACGATTTCGTAAACTCCGAAATCGATACAGCAGCTTCCGAAAACTATTCGTAAACGATTGAGACCATTACACACGAGATACGTCAAAATTATTTCGCCAGGTTCCGCATCTGGTCAGCTTCTGCTTTCGGCCACTGGCGGCGCTTGCAAGACCTACATTACCCGATTCTCGAAATTGTCAATTACGGCCAAAATACGATTTCGTAAACTCCGAAATCGATACAGCAGCTTGCGAAAACTATTCGTAAACGATTGAGACCATTACACACGAGATACGTCAAAATTATTTCGCCAGGTTCCGCATCTGGTCAGCTTCTGCTTTCGGCCACTGGCGGCGCTTGCAAGACCTACATTACCCGATTCTCGAAATTGTTAATTACGGCCAAAATACGATTTCGTAAACTCCGAAATCGATACAGCAGCTTGCGAAAACTATTCGTAAACGATTGAAACCGTTAGACCGGGCTGTTCCACCTCTGGGTAAAGTGTCACGTAGCGAAGTTACCAGATAAAACTAGACAAAAGTAAATCTTGCGTTGTTCCACCTTTCGGTAAAATTTATCCTCCTGGTAAATGAAGCTACCTGACGGATAAATTACACGGTGCCGAATCCACCGTGTTAGCCACTACCTAACAGATAAATATATGGTGGGGGTAGAAAGTGCACGCAGTGGGAGGTAGAAGTCTTATATCTCTCGTTCGTATAGTAAGTAGTTTGCTTTGGTTGGGTTAGGACGTTTTCGCAAACTACATATTAAAAATATTTCAGTTTTCAAAAGTAGAAGTAAATCTTCAAGATAACCGGGTGTTATATGGAGACGACGATGAGGATGAATGCATAGAAGAAATTATAGTGGTTATTCGGAAACCGTATACTGTTCGTCCGCGTCCAAACTTTGTTAACCAATATACCGACTCCGAGTTTGCAAGGCAGTTATACCTACATATCAAATATTTTACAAATCAATTAATTACAAATAATTAATTGACAATTTCATGTAAGACTATGTGACGATTTACTTAGAAGATTTGTAACATTTATTTGTGTAACAGTAAGCAATCTATGCATACACAAGCATATTTTTACAATATTGACATAATTATGAAATAGCAACGGTCTGGGTTAGGATTAGGTTAACAATAGGAAATAAAATAATTTTAAATAATTTCTTTATTGAACAAAAATATTTTATTAGGCAGGATTATAACGAATACCATCAATAAGACGGCCCCCCCCCCCCCCGCCCCAGACAGCAAGGAATATTGCGGGAATATTGCCTGAAAATTACAACCTTGCGCAATATTGTTAACGTTGCACCAATATTGCAGTAATATTGCAATGTCAGGGTAAAATACGCAATATTGCAATAATGTTGCGGTGACATATGTACATTGTAACTTATTAAATGACATTTTTCAGTCTCGTCGACATGTAAATGTCACGGGACCGTGCAAGTTGTCCACATGTATATCCGTAATCACGGTCCGACTGATTGCAGGCGAAGTCGCTGTCGATTTTAGCTGGAAGGGACGCCTGCAGAAGCAATGCTTTCATAAATTAAGGAGGGCAAATTTGCTCCAAGTACGTTTCTTACATATATACCCGGAACCCGACAAATATTGCTGAAATATTATATAAATACATTATTAATAATCTTTTCCCTAATAATCATTCATTATTTTATAGAAGTCTCTATGGTCGCGTCGGCCAAAATAAATGGAGGGAAGCTGATATCGAGGACGGAATTGCGAAGTGGTTGACGCAAGCGAAAACAAGAATACACCGCTCAAAGTGAAAATAGAAATAAAATGTAATTTAAGGATAGGTTAGGGTTTTATTATTATTTCTTGTTGTATGTTTTAATTCATAGTATAATAAAAATAGTATTTGTATTCTAAAATATATAAAATTTCCCTCAATTATTTCCATAAAGTGAAACCATAATCATATGCAGCATGCAATGTTGAAGGAATATTATAGGGACCTTGACTCAATATTGCAGGTAAGATTCCTGCAATATTTCACGCAAGATTTCTGTAATATTCCGCAACGTTGCAAAGAAGCGGATATAGGAATATTCCTGCAATTTTCCTGCAATACTCCGGCAATCTCACTGCAAGGTTTAGGCAATGCGAAATAATATTCATGCAATATTCCTGCAATATTTTTTGCTGTCCGGGCCATTACGTTTATCGTACACTGGTTTAAGTTTTTGTTTTCAAATCATGCGGGTTAACGCAGAATAGTGTATATGTGCCATCTGGTGACTAGACAAGTCGTCAAAAGGTCTGGATAACTACCAAGAGGATAAAATATGATGGAACAACCCATGTTTAAGGCCGGGTTGTTCCACCTCTCGGTAAACTGTCAGGTAGCGAAGTTCCAAATAAAAACTAGACAAAAGTTATCTTGCGTTGTTCCACCTTTGGGTAAAATTTATCCTCCTGGTAAATGAAGCTACCGACAGGATAAACTATCCGGTCGCGAATGAACCGTGTAAGCCGCTAACTAACAGATAAATATGTGGTGGGGGTAGAAAGTGCACGCTGTGTGAGGGGTGGGAGGTGGGAGGTAGAAGTCATATCTCATTCGTATATGGAGTATATAGTTTGCTTTCGTTGAGTCAGATCGTTTTCGCAAAGTACGCTAATAAAATATTTAGAGTTTAAAAAATGGAAATGAATCTCCAAGATGACCGAGTGTTGTATGGCGACGACGATGAGGAGGAATGCATACAAGAAATTGTATTGGTTATTCGGAAACTGTATCATATACCGTTCGTCGGCGTCCAAATTTTGTTGAATTATATAATGACTCCGAGTTCGCAAGGCGTTTTCGGTTCCGCAAACAAACTACCTTGAACATTATGGCACTTGTGGAAAATAATATAAGGAGCAGGACGGACAGGTAAATATTGAATGTATCTTTCTTTTATAAGGTTATTTTATAAAATGCATGCCGAAATTAACAATTGTGTACTGTATTAGCTGACAATTTACATTTTAAAGCCTATTAAAAGATTGTGCAAATATCCGATATTACGATAAAAATCGGATTATGAGATTTGCTAATTAAGGTCACGATATCTATATATGCAAAGATAATCGTGATTAATATATGTATATATTTTTCTTTCAGAAATCATGCTGTGTCGCCATTGCTGAAATTGCTCTTGACATTGCGTTTTTATGCCTCCGGAACGTTCCAGATGGCAATTGGTGATTTTGGCAGCATCCACAATTCGACAGTGTGCCGCATAATCAACCAAGTTACCGAAGCATTAGCTGCATTGCGGCCCTAATTCATTATAATTGAGCTACCGGTCACAAATGACGACTTAATGCTAATACAAACACAATTTTGTGAGAGCTCTCGCTTTCCTCGAGTGGCTGGTGCTATAGATTGCACTCACATTAAAATACAATCACCAGGTATTGATTATATTTACGAATTATAAGTGTATGTACATTATTGTCATATTGCTTTTATTGATAGGCGGAGACGAAGCTAAAACAGAAAAGGAATATTTACCATAAATGTTCAGGCTGTTTGTGATAGCAAATTTAAAAGTCAAATAAACAAAAATAAACAACGAAATAATTTAACTCGGAATAACACAATAAATAAAGTATAGTTTAAGAAGAAATGTAAGAAAAACTTTATTTTTTAAGCGAGAAAGCACGTCGGTAGTCGTTGGAGTCGCAAAGAAGAAGATGGAGAAGGAAGAAGCGTAACAACTATCGTCTTAGCAACTAATTCCCTTATTTTATTATTTCTTTTATTATAATAAATCAATGGGCAATCAATCAATCATATAAGAAGGTCTCCTTTTACATTTATCGTACACTGGTTCAAGTTTTCGTTTTCAAATCATGCGCGTTAACGCAGAATAGTGTATATGTGCCATCTGGTGGCTGGGTAAATCGTCATAAGTATGGATAACTTTACCGAGAGGATAAAATATGATGGAACAACCCATGTATAAAAGTAGCCGGTAAGTGCTGGGTAGGGCTTATCCTCTAGGTAGCTACCGGACAGATATCCTGATATTTACCGAGAGGTGAAACAACCGGCCTATGTCTATTTGGAAAAAAAAACAAAAAATGAGCAAGTATTATATTTTTACATCCAGCATGAACAATTCCCAAAGGAAAGCAATTTCGATATGTATTAACAATTAACCTTCACTACCCCTAAAACAAAAAATCATGTGTAATTTGAATGCTTTTGATAATATTTTTTACTTTATTCACCGACGAGATATTCTTAAAGACTGCCAGCGCCTGTGTTAAACAGCGGCCTGCAAATGGGGGCTGGATGGGGTCTGAGGGGGCGCTGAGGTCTCTTGGCGGCGTCGGTTGGCATCGGTAATTGGAGCTAGTACCGTAGGTAATAGACAAACATAGAACGTTGACATTACCCATTGTGTAACTGTTAAAACGTAATGAGATTTTATTTTATAATTTTATTTCACCCTCACCTTTGTAATCGACACTTCACAGATGCATACATAATTAAAGAGTAACTAGCACGTGATTTAAAAATAACATAAATTTCTTTCGCTACTTTGCAATATCTGTTTAATATATCAAAACAGTTCGTTGCGCCTCGGATCAACTTTTCATGCGGCCTCGGGCTGCCCTCATGTGCATTCGAGTTCAAATTGGTACGCGGCTCCATGTTTTGCAACAAACCGAAAAACTTGTTAAAATAGACCAATGAAAGCGTAAGAATCGATTAGTGTATTGCGGAAAATATCGAGTGCCCGGGGAAACGGTGCAATATTTATGGATTCGGTCACGTTTGACTTCGTTTATCTTGGCTTGTCTCGAAAACGGTCAATAGAACACAACCGTGCAAGGTATCGCTGTGAAGCTCTCGACAAGATCTGTTCGAATATACGAAGAACATTTTGCGTTGTTTTAAGCTAAACATTTTAAACATTCTTTACCAAATTCGTTGTGTTGCACTCACAGTTGCCGAGATAGACTGACAATAAGTTAAACACGGCAGCACACCCGCATGAAATAAACGCTTAGAAACCATACTTGACTAGCTCAACTTTACTCTCCAATCTGCAAGTCTTAGTCCTACACTCCTACTCAACTGACAACTCAATCGAACTTGAGCCTACCCGATTTTTTTATGTAATTGCTAATTAGTCGTTTTTATAAGAATATAAAATAAAGTTTACATCCGCAGCGCAGGACGCTATATATTAAAACGGTCGGAGAATTTCTGCTGTCAGTGCGTGACTTCCACAACTATTTTATTTATCGTTTCAGAAGAAATATACCTGTTGTATGATGCAGTAAAATTAGACACTAGAATTTATGGCAGATTAGTCATTTTTACTAAAAATTGGAAAGGATTCGGAAAAATAGGTGTGCGCAATGATGTTATTCAGAAAAGTTGCTAGATTCTTTTTTATAGTCTAAATTTTAAATTGACGATCTGAATGTGTGGGTATCGGGTAAAGCTTGTAATCGGAAATCAAATTCGCTTTTTTATTTTTACGCACGTGTGTCCTACAATCATATACATTTGTACAATGTACATACATCCGTGGCTAACTGCCTCGTGAGTCGTGCGTCGTCACCTCTCTCCCCCCTTCACTCATCGCGACGCTTATGTTTTTCGCCGGACGCGCGCCGAGGCTCGGGCCCGGGCCGGCGATACACGGCAAGGGACAGGTGTGGCGTGTGTGTCACTTCCCACAGAATGTTTTTCAACGTACAAAAAATATTAATTTTTTCTTTTCTAAAAACTGAGGATTACGGAGATAAACGGATTTTAGATTTGTTTTCAGCGCCTCAAAGTCTGAAAATTAACCAACAGATGCTCTTATGTAATAAAATACATGTTCGGCCTCAGCATTACGTCATCAGGGGCACGTAGGCAAGCCGGGGCAAACCGATTCAATGGTTTCACATTGCCCTCATCGATTGATCGGTTCGCCGCCGTACGAAAAAAAATGTAGTGTGTCGGAGACTTATTCTAATGTTGGAGAATCGGTGTAGCTTGCTCGGGCCGATCCGCGACTGTCTGTCTGAACGGGTGAACGAGAAATCATTGGTGGTTCGAGATTCATTCTAGACTTGGAGAATCGGTGTAGCTTGCTCTTTTTCAAAAGCAAATCAGACTGAGGAAAAACATCTCTAACTTTGTGATATTTAAAAAGTATAAAAACGATTATAATTCATTAAAATATTGCCACTCTTCCGATGCCGACATTTGCTCACAGCCCGATCCGAGAGTCTCGGATCGGCCCGAGCAAGCAACACCGATTCTCCAATACTAGAATGAATCTCCAACACACCAATGATTCCTCGTTCACATAGTGTGGCCAGAAGTGGCTCTTTTACACCATCGGTGCCCGCGGGAGTGGGGATACGCGCAAGTGTGCGTGCCCTGTCTGTGAGAGCTGCGCACACCGTTTCTCGCCGAATCGCGCTCGGCGTGGAGAGAAGGACGGAACTATGCTGCGTCTCCCTTCCACCAACGTCGTATGTGACGTCAGATATCGTGACGACACATAAGGACAGAACTATGCTCCGTCCCCTTTCAACCAATATCGCGCGTTGCGTCTTTGTTCGACATGCAGTCGTGTCAGGCAAATTCTTCCTGACGTACGCTGTCGTGTGTTCAAATCGCGTGTTACGTACGATCCCTCAGAACGTCTAGTGCCAGAAGCTTTATGAAATATATATTTTGCCCATATCTATTATAAATCAATGCGACACATCTATTCCGCTGACAAAATATTAAAAACTATCCGTAGTAAGTACTAAAATATTTGTAAATGAATGTCGTTTGTCGCCGTGTGATAAATTATTAAGAAGAAAATTATTCTGTGAACAAAAATTGAACCATGACTGGGCGCTAACCTACGAAAAAAACCAACGTGTTGACGAGCGACGATGAGTACGACGAATCAATCCCAAACCCAAACTGTCCTCGATTGACTTTCCTCTGGATCGCGCTCTGCTCAGGGCGGTGGTGCCCGATTTGCCTTCCGGCTGAAAGACCGCAATGGTACGTGCGATGCCTTATGCGAAATCTGGCACCACTGTCACGGGCCCTTGTGCGGAACATAGTTCCGTCCTTCTCTCCACGCCGAGCGCGATTCGGCGAGAAACGGTGCGCGCAGCTCTCACAGATAGGGCACGCACACTTGCACGTATCCCCAATCCCGCGGGCACCGATGGTGTAAAAGAGCCACTTCTGGACAGTCGCGGATCGGGCCAAGCAAGCTACACCGATTCTCCCATACTAGAATGAATCTCCAACACACCAATGACTTCTCGTTCACCCGCTCGGACAGACAGTCGCGGTTCTCCTTGTCCGTCACGACATTGGGTCGAGTCGGGAGGACGACGCGACGGGACAATTCGCAACGAAGCTCCTTGACACATCTTTGGCAACGAATCGAGTAGCCACTGTGACTGTTAGGGGCCATAGGCCAAATATGATTTTGTAAAGTTTGAAAGGGTATTTTATATTATTATTTAATTGCGGTAGAGATTTACTCGTACACTCCGGTGGTTTAGATAACACGGTTAGCACCAAATTGGCGACAAGTAGAGTATCCTTGTATAGTCTGAATTAAATATTCATAGACAGCTCGTACATCGGGTTCACTCATCGTTAACAGCAGCATCGTTTTGAGAGTGGCCATAGTCCATGCGTGCACCTACACATGCATACTCACTCACAAGACGATGCTTCATTTGTTTGACAACCGACGAAAACGCACACAAACGAGCAACAGTGGCACGGTGAGAGCAGTTACGATGTGGTCAAGAGCTGGTGTTTCAAACATGTTTCGCTTTTTCGTCCAACAACTATATTAAATTTGGAAGACTAAACACTAGAAGTATCAAGGGGGTGAAAATCTCTTCTCTGGCACTTTGTAATAGAGTCATTATATATTAATGAAACACAAAATGTTCTTTAAAATAATATCTTAGATCTTAGAAAAGAACGGTATATGTCTATATGAAATGAACTTTCATGACAGTTCTGGGGTAAGCGCGGATGGGTCAATCTCCGTCCTTTTCCCGACAGGTAACTCTTGCTCCGATTTTCGGCCAGATCCATTCTCGCATTTGTTTTTATGTCCACTCTTTCTATACGGGTCAATGCCCCGAGGTGAGCATATGCTCATCAGCCGTCAGCCCCTTGATACCTCTCAAACAAGTCGCATAGCAATGCGTCAACGCATGGCACTCTTCAATTAGCCCGTGTCATTGGTCAAAATTCGCAGCTGCGCTAATAAATAAAACGTCTTGAAAAGATTTGATCACTATATATAAATAAAAGCCAAACGAGGGAAGTTGATTCTCTCGGTGATTCTAGTGCTGATTTTGTAAAACTCATTGTAGCTGTCTTCGGCGTGGTTGCGTTGCGTGCGTTTTCGTCGATCGCTAAACAAACGAAAGCATGACCTTGAGAGTGGATATGCATGTGTAGATGCACGCATGGACTATGCCTACTCTCGCAGCGATACCGTTGTTGCTATGCGACGTATTTGTCGATGTAGCTGAGTGCAACTACTGACAAATTGTTTCGGACTACAGAAGATCGACCAAAACCGCGACCATTGTAACGGCAGCCTTACTTATTTTCAATCTCACCTATAGCGATCATGACCTATACGGCAGATTTTTCCGGGCACCTGTTCTCCAATTGTCAGTTTCATGTATCTCACACAGCTTCGAATGGTGGAACAAATGAGCAAATTGCATTGAAACTATACGTGAACTTCACTTGAACATACAATAATATATATCCAAAATTCAGACCAACAAGACATGGTCAGGTTTGTATATCAAAATTTCCGCGTCCAATGTTGTACATATATTTTTACGGTTAACGTTGAATAGTTAAACATTTATTAAAATTTTAGTGAACTTTTTATCTTTCATTTTATGTTTCGTACACCCTTTTCTGCCGTTAATATTAATTTTGCTTCTATTATTTTTAAACTTAAAATTCCACTTGAAATCGTCTGTAAAGAGAGCTTCACTTGCCCACACACAGGTGACATCTCATGATAATAGTTCAGTACGGTGGTGATTCGACATCAGTTTCTTACTCTGGCCGCAATATATTTTAGAGGGCGCCCGAGAACAGCGAATTTTGCTGGAGACACAAAGTCCCATAAGGCTGGCAGTCTTTAGGAATATCTCGTCGGTGCTTTATTTTGTGATCATTGTGACGGCCAGCCGTTACCGACACCATTCTCGACCCGCCTTTAACCATAAGCCGGCTAGTATCTTGAGGGCACTCCCAGAGGTCGCCTAAGTGGACGAGCGACGGAACTTCTCCCTCACTCGTTCACACTCACCTAGTTTAAGCCATGATAACATAGAATCGAATCATAAGTAGATATATCTTTGCGTCTATACCCATCGAGCGTTAGGGCATTAGTTCTAAGTAAAAGCGCACGCGGCGCTCCAAGTGGACTGCGCTCCACCACCAACGCGCCTGCGTCGAGCGCCGAGCCCCACTCTAAGGGCCGTACCCCTTCCTTAGCGGCGGGCCCTAGTAATTAGATTTAAGGCCGGGTCGAACCGAAAATCAGTGCATTATGCAATATACTTAATATCACAGTGCTATTATACTTGACAAGCAGTTCATTACTTTTCTTGAGTGCATTCTACTTACAATCGTCTACTTAATTCCTTCTTGAAGATTAATTAAGTCGTCTTGAAGACAAGCAGTTACATCAAATTGAAGAACAGTGTACTAAAATCCTTTGTTCGAAATCTGTAGTGAAAGCTCAGTTCATTTCAATCCAATCAAATCCCAAATTCATAAATCTAAATCACAAACTCAAAAGTTCAAATCATTTTATCAAAGAATAAGTGCTGAAGCAACAACTGAAGACTCGACAAAAACGAACTCACGGTAAGCAAACTGACTTGCCGGTTCGACACTCGCATAACACTGTACTAATTATTAAGGTAGAATCTAGTTCCTTAAATTGTTCAATCGTATAGTCAATATTGTAAGAATCATATAGTCAAACTCTATATATAGACCTTTGTTATACAAATTACTTCTATCATTCTATCCTTGCGTTCTTAAAGTAAATTAAGCCTTCCATAACGCTCTACGTCTAAGCATTCCCTTACCACATATATCCAGGCAGTCAACGAGAGGACGTTAGCTCGACAACATAAATGCCTACAACTTCACACTTATCCTTACCACACATATCCAGGCAGTCAACGCGAGGACGATAGCTCGTCGACATAAAAGCCTACAATCTCACATATACCTTTACCTTACGTTTCCATTATTCCGTCAACGAGAGGACGATAGCTCGACGACAAATATTCCTTCAACTCCATACTTACCTTTATTCCGTCAACGAGAGGGCGATAGCTCGACGACAAATATTTCCTTAACCCCATACTTACCCACACCTCATACTGTCCATTTACCCGCCAACAAGAGGACGATCCGCTTGACGGCATATACATCCACCATAAGACCAAAAGTCACCACTATCCTGAATGCCTAAACAAAAGAGAGCCGGCCGGAAGAACCAACTACGTAAATTGATCAGGAACTTCTACGCTATTCCTTCAGAAACTAACAGGCCTCCGCCACCAACCCCAAAACCGCGTATAGTCGAGTGTCGTGCCGTTAGACCCAATATACGGGTAGTACAGCCTTCAGCGAGTAACGTAAGGGAAAATCAACCGTCTGTAAGCAGTGTAAAGAAGGTACAGCCGTCCGCTAAAACCACGTTGATTATAAAATCATCCGCGAGCTCGGTAAAAACAGATAAATCCTCGAAGTGGGAACTCATTCCGCTCAATTTAGAAGCGCCGATATATTCCGCGACCGTGCCGAGATTCGATCCGCGTTTCGAAACGTACATTCGAAAGAGGCGCGAACGCCTCTATCCGGAACTCATAGTGCTCGACCAATAAAACCGCACCGCCAGGATCCCCAAGTCGCTGAGATCGCCCTCCGTGGCCTCTCGACTAAAGGAGGAATTTAAAAGTCGCTTCCCGACTGCAATCGTTTCGTGGAAATCCCTTAAATCCGCGAAATCGCCGATCGGGACGTGACAATCATATACATTAATTTCTGTGACATACTGACATCACCTACTGAAATATCTAAATAGAAGACAGCAACTTTTTCGAACCGGTCATATCTAATCAAATCTCTGTGGAACTTACGTCAAACGGCGCAAATCGACTGTATGTCCCAAAGGTCCAGTGGTAAGAGTCAGACAGAATACCAAAATATCTTTCTTCTCTCTCTAACAGCGAGGCGCGGCTGTTCCTGCACCCGCGCACATTCCAGGTATTCTATAGTTCAATGTAGCCAATTGAATGGTGGAGTCGCAAGCGGTCTTGCAGGGAACTACAAAGGTTACTAGGAATATATATACGTTGGTTTCCAAATCATTGGACTCGCGACGTGCACATTATACACAATAACGCACGTTTAAAATAAATTATTTATATGAAATTGAAGTAATAGTGTAACATAAAATAGTGTGTATATATATACAAGTAATAGTATATATAATACGGTAATTTTTATTATATTTACGTGCCATTATACACAATAACGCAGGTTTAAAATGAATTATTTATATGAAATTAAAGTAATAGTGTAACATAACATAGTGTGTATATATATATATATAAGTAATAGTATATGTAATACAATATTTTTATTATATTTGAAGGGTTACATAAAGTAAATTCATAATAACACTGTAATCAATTTATTAATCCTATTATAATTCACCTAAATATACATCAAATATCAGTGACATATGTGAAGTACATTTTGGTTTACAAACAATGGTATTTATTCGCGTCGTCAAATCAATAAAACGTATCCTATCCATATAAACTGACAGACATTCAAAAGCTGCCTAACGTGATCTCGCCTGTATGTATGGCGAAGTAGTATTCACCTCTGAATTCCTCTTCCTCACGATATCCAGGCCACATGTCGGAATAGCATATGTGTATTTCCCCCGGATATTCGTTATGTCGGTATTGATTGTCCTTACGATTTTCCGAAGATGTCATCATGCTAAGTGGGTTCACACAAAATTGTTTTAATGATGTGAAGAACTGATGAAATTTATATTGACAGTCAATAGCTAAAAATATAAATGTACACGTACCTCAGATCAATTGTCTCATAATGTACATGACTTGTTACGTCCTACGTCCTCCACCCGCTTTTTCAACGACTATATTCTCGCAACGAGCTCATCGCACCGCGTATCTATTTAATTAGATGTAAGTCGTATATAAAAGAAACAAGAGCCGGCGCACCGCGCCACCGAAATTCCTTCACGTAACGCTGACGCCCATCCGGGACGTATTCCGTGCCACGCGAAGGAATGACATAACGACGACAATAGCGATGTAAGTAGAGACATAAGAATGCTGACGCCGAATCAGCTCACGGGCTAACCCCAACGATCGACTAACGATCCGCGGCAACACAGTTCCGAGAACGCTAACTTCCAAACGGAAGCTAGGGTGCCTGTTCCACGAAGGACCTGGCGACCCTCAGCCAAATCCACTACTTAAATGGGCCGCACAGTCAGTCACAGTCGTTCAGTCAGTCAGTCACAATACTCCGCTCCATAGTTAACGTCACGCTCAAGTTGGGCACTAAGTCACGTCAGTTTACTTTCGGCAACTCGTTAATCTAAGTTATCAAGCTCTTCAGTCAACCAAGTTCGGCCACGATCCATGTAAATTCGGCAACTGTAAACTAGCTAAGTGTACTTCGAGATAAAACATCCAGTCCACTTCCACCATCTGAACATTATTTAATCCACACGAGCGTGTCCTTCCTGCACGTCAACACTAAACACCACCACCTCTACCTCTAACCCAGGGCCCCAGCGAGCTACCTACAAGCGTGGACGCCCTCCCCGGCATCCACCGTGGTAGAACTCCCGGTGATCGTCGAGCCACCTACAAGCGTGGACGCCCTCCCCGGCATCCACCGTGGTGGACTCACGCACCGCACCGGACACGAGCCCTCTCATAGGAGCGACTAGCAGCGAGGTAGCCCAGAAGCCCTCTCTGGCTTCCTGCACCCCGCGCTTACTGCCCCAGTCGACCGCTCTCCCGGTTATGGGGAAACCTTCGGGATCCGCAATCCACAACCACACACATACTCCCACACATCCTGAGCCGTAGCCATTCGGACACCTTCTCCTTACTTTCCTCGATTCGTCAGTGAGCCGCTCCACTGACGGATCAACCACCCTCTTTTCGGTGCGATCACTCCTTCCGTCTGTCCTCGATCCCCGGTATACCCGGTGAACGCAGGGTGCCGAAAAACGAGGACGTAACAACCTACATTACCCGATTCTCGAAATTGTTAATTACGGCCAAAATACGATTTCGTAAACTCCGAAATCGATACAGCAGCTTGCGAAAACTACTCGTAAACTATTGAGACCGTTGCACACGAGATACGTAAAAGTTATTTCGCCAGGTTCTGCATCTGGTCAGCTTCTGCTTTTGGCCACTGGAGGCGCTTGCAAGATCTACATTACCCCATTCTCGAAATTGTTAATTACGGGCAAACTACGATTTCGTAAACTCTGAAATCGATTGCGTAAACTTGCGTAAACTATTCGTAAACGATTGAGACCAAAATAAGCGAAATCGGTGATAGTCGTCTGCTAACTATACACCCACCTAAAAATGGTTAATTACGGGCAAACTACGATTTCGTAAACTCTGAAATCGATTGCGTAAACTTGCGTAAACTATTCGTAAACAATTGAGACCAAAATAAGCGAAATCGGTGATAGTTGTCTGCTAACTATACGGCGGTCCCTCGGCCGTGTGACAAAAATATGCATTGTTTGTCCAGTCTATTCTATACCTCGTCTGTGCTAATACTGATGGACACCGCGAAAACGGTATTCTCGCCTTTCGATTATTTCGAATTAGCACAGAGCAAAACGTTAAATAAATATAAGATTGTAAAAAGAAACCATCCGGACTATTCGACGGACACCAGAGACTCTTGTTTAATAGAAATCTTAACACGCCGAGATACACGAAAATGCCGAACGCATTACATGCAGCTAGCGAACACACTGTGGATTCAATTAGATACTAATTCCGACTGGATAGGAGCCGCTCCAAACCAGGAAACCTTGTATATCTTATGTTGCGACAATAAGCCACGTAGTATAGAATTATTAGGTAGCTTCATACTGCACTTAGATAAAGACTGTACCGGTACAACTAATAAGGTCTTCCTCAAACCAGCTACACACGTAACCAGAACTTTAGAGTTAAATGTTCTTTTGACGAGCAAGGAAGAGGATTTTAACGTGACTTTCGGGAAACTCAGATCCCAAGACTTACCTTTTGAACTCATTCACGAAGTTAGTATCAATCCTGACAATTTGAAAAATTTGGGTAGAACCTTAGAGGAAATAGACGACCAGATTGAGACCTTAGCATCTGAGGAACGGGTTATCACGTGGAAGGAACGATTTTACAAATATCTGGAATATGCAGGATACGTAGCAATTGCTGGTTTGACAATCGTTTTCCTAGGTAAAATACGACTATTTAAGCTAATTATAAGAACCATCCGATCGTGCTGTGTATCGTGTACATATAACAATTGTAGCTTTGGCAACAAAGCACCCACGCAGCACATTGCACCAGCTGCAACGCAAGCAACATTTTCAATCAACGAACCTGACGAGGTACGCTTCATCGCTCAACGACCTAGAACGAGACCGACGAATGCTGCTTATGGATTTTAGTTTTGATCAGTACCCCAACTAAAATCTTAAACTACCCGGGGAGGTGTAAGCGGGCCCAGGTACCGAGCCCTTCGCCGCTTTCCCTTTTTGACCACCCATATCGTACCGAGGGATACTTTACGACGTCCGGGTAACCAGAAACTGACAGATAGCGAAGTACTTGCAGCTGAGGCGACATCTGAGTGTACACAGATGTCCAGATAGCCTAAATTCCTAGAGACGCCCTTACCAAGAAGAGAGACTTCGTGGAGGACGTTTTCGCCCTTCTCTGGGCTACCGACGCAACCCCCTCTTCTCACAAACCGTAGATATATCAAGCCTGTTCTACGCTGCGAGTTTAGTCTTAGTCTACATTTTAACACTGAATCTCTGCCAGTAACTATATTCATTCTTAATAAAGTATTCATTATTATATTTTATTTTATGTCGTCTCATTGATTCGCGCTATCACGACAACAGGACAGACAGATTTCTAGAGAGAAACTAGTAGTTCGCCGCCTAGAAACTAATCGAGATTCGCCGCAGGTGCGAATGTGTGCTAAAGAACAGCGCCATGATTCGGCTTCGTTTTTGATTGACACGGGCGCTGATATCAACGTAATCAAACTAAAAATATTGCGAGAAGATATATCTGTCGCGTTACACGAATCTATAGTCGTTACGGGTATTACCACGGAACAAATAGAAACATTGGGCACCACGATCGTGCACCTACTCGGACAACCGGTTAAATTCCACGTGGTACAATCCTCGTTTCCCATCAGGAGCGACGGAATTTTGGGAAAACAATACCTGAGGCAGGAACAGGCAGAGATATCATTCGCACACAATACTTTAGTCACACAAAGTGATCCTATACGCCCGATGCGGTTCATAGGAGAGGCCGAACGACATAACGAAAAATTACCTTTGCCCATTACGCGCGTTCACAACCTACGAGCTAGAACGCGTCAAGCAATCAGAATAGATGTAAAGGAAGGGAGAGAACTGACCGAGGGTTATTTGCCGAAATTAAACACGACGGACGGAGTATTCATCGGGGAAGCCGCTGTCTCAGTTTGTCGAGGCGCGTGCCATGTACTTGCGATTAATACCTTGGAAAATGACGTAGAAATAACGATACCACCGCAAAATATAGTACCGTTTGAATACCACAAT
This sequence comes from Priocnemis perturbator, assembly GCA_963942575.1. Classification (NCBI taxonomy): domain Eukaryota; kingdom Metazoa; phylum Arthropoda; class Insecta; order Hymenoptera; family Pompilidae; genus Priocnemis; species Priocnemis perturbator. Next base: position 416,322 of record CAWWDK010000168.1, read on the forward strand.
TTCCCTGAAGAGCAGGAATACTTCAATTCCGAGTCAGAAACAGCACACGCGCCGATAGTTAACGACCGAGTAGGTGAAATAGTCTCCCGTTTGCGTTTAAACCACCTTAACGACGAGGAAAGAAATCACGTAATAGATTTAGTAGAAGAATATCCAGAGAGGTTTCATCTACCGGGCGATAAGCTGCAGTCGACACCCTGTATTAGGCATACAATCCCTACCACAGACGATTTACCTATTAACACGCGGCAGTATAGATTTCCACCTGTTCATCAAGCCGAAATCGCGAGACAAGTCTCTAATAAATTAGAGTGCAACATTATCGCACCCTCAAATTCGCCATATAATTCACCGTTATGGATAGTTCCGAAAAAGCCGGATTCTCAAGGAAACAAGCGTTGGCGAATGGTCATTGACTTCCGTAAATTAAATGAAAAAACGATTGGAGACGCGTACCCCTTGCCCAATATTACAGATATTATGGATCACCTAGGCGAGGCGCGGTATTTTTCGATCTTTGACCTCGCGAGCGGCTTTCAACAAATAGAAATGGACCCTAAAGACCGAGCTAAAACTGCCTTGACTACACCAAATGGCCATTACGAGTACATTCGCATGCCCGAAGGGCTTAAAAACGCTCCAGCTACGTTCCAGCGACCAAGTATTACGCGGGTTGCACGGCGTAGAAGTTTTTGTATATCTAGACGACATCGTAGTTTACGCTAAGTCCTTGAAGGAGCACGGAAGGAAGGTGCAGAGACTATTCAATAGAATACGCGATGCGAAGCTAACTCCGCAACCTGACAAGTGCGACTTCTTAAGAACCGAGGTAGCGTATCTAGGACATATAATCGGTCGAGACGGAGTCCGTCCAGACCCTGGGAAAATTAGCGCGGTAAAGAAATTCCCGTACCCGCAGAGTCAACGGAATGTCCGAGAATTCCTTGGGCTGGTGGGCTATTACCGACGTTTTATAGAAAACTTCGCCGCGATCGCGAAACCATTAACGGAATTATTGAAAAAGAACGAAAAATTCGACTGGAAACAGGAACATACAACTAGCTTTAAAACCTTACGGAGAGCGTTGTGCCGAAGCCCTATTCTACAGTACCCTAATTTTAACGAACATTTTACTTTGACAACGGACGCCTCGGACGTCGCGATAGGCGCGTTATTAAGCCAGAATGCGAACGGCCACGATTTGCCAGTAGCATACCCATCGCGTAATCTAACTAAGCCGGAGCGAAATTATTCCACCACGGAAAAGGAATGCCTAGCTGTGTTATATGCAGTCCTGCATTTTAGACCCTATATATACGGGAGAAAGTTTACGCTACTTAGCGATCACGAGCCGTTGAGATGGATAGACTCAGTTAAAGATCCGGGACAACGCTTGGTGCGTTGGCGACTTAAATTACGGGACTACGAATATGAATTTCTACAAAAAACCGGGCCGACTCAACACTAACGCGGATGCATTATCGCGGAAACCGGTAAAGACTGACACCGTCACGTCGGAATCCGACAACGAGGAACGCAACCGGGTTTCGTCAAAAGTATTGCCAGTAAACCGGGAAGCCTCCGAAGCCGGACCGAGCGCGCCCCGAAAAAACCCACGAGCACCGGAGCCATTAGATACAAGCGCGGTAGCGACGAGAACGCGCAGGCGAATACCGTACCTGCCAGAACCCGACATACCGATGACAGTAGGAGATAATAGCGAATCGTCATCCGACTCCTCAGACACGCCAATATTCGTAGAGAGCAGATGCGTGATGCTCAGTGTAAAGCCACGACCACCGCGCAAGTCGAAATCGCCGCCTAAAACACGATCCCATGACGCGGAGTCGCGTGATAGTGAGCGCGGTACTGCAGGGCCGTCGGACAGCGAAAATGTCGCTACGGAACTTCCTACCCGACCGCACTGCACTAGCGATGACGAGCAATCTGAGGACCTACTCACTCGGGACGTATTATCGAGATCTTTCGAAGAACTTGGCGACTCAATTACTAGAGGTGAACAACAAACGAGCACGGAAAATACGCGAGAACCGACGGAAAACGTAATTACCGAAACTGACCCGAACACATCCGACGACATACGAGACGGAGAACAGACGGGAATAACAGCTGATCTGGAGACAGACGGGGCGGTCAGCGAAAATGTCGCTACGGGAGGCCCTACCCGTCCCGCCTGTCCGAAGGTGACGCGGCGCGCCCACCAGGAGGCCCTTTAACGTTGGTCTCTGAAACAGAGGCGTCTGGGGGGGGGGGGCAGCGCATTACTCGCCGGACCTGCGGATTGCTCGCATTTACCTACACCTTCACCAACGTCGAGACCGGTCGCGCTATCGACACCGATGCCCCTAACTGTACCCGCGAGACCATGCGTAATATTACCGGAACATCTACATAATGATAGACCCCCTTCGATACCGACAGTCGAAATCCCTGTCACCGAAGACGTGCCGATGGGCACCTATATCCCTTTTTCACCGGAACTCCAGCCTCATGTGCAAGAATTTCAGCCGAAACCTGTACGTTATTCCCGCGATAATTTGACAGCACGACGCGGAAACATGGCGCATTTCTTATCAGCTGATTGCAAATTGAGCGACCCGATATCGCGGCAGTAGTAAGAGTAAGCCGCTTCTGGACCCGAGGCGAGAGTAAGCCGATTCTGGACCAGTAATTCTGGACCAGTAGCCGATTCTGGACCAGAATCAGTAGCCCCGATTCTGGACCAGTAGCCGATTCTGGACCAGTGTAGTCGAGTCTGCTGGACCGCAGTCATTCGGTCTTGCGTCTTTGCGTGTATTTTTTATTTTTTTATCGAAGTTTGCGGTTAGTGTCTTAATCACAGGTTGAAGTTTGCGGTTTGTCTTATCGGAGAGGTGAAGTTTGCGGTTTGTCTTTTAATGAGGGGAAGTTTGCGGTTTGTCTTAATCAGGTGGAAGTTTGCGCGGTCGGCGGTTAAAATCGGAAGAACGTTGGAAGGTGAAGAAGGCAAGCCGTTCGATTCCACAGCGGTAGCGGTCAAGGTTAAAAGTCGGCGGTTGGGCGATTTCGAGTCGGTCGCTGCTGATATCGGGGGGCCTTGCCTTATTTTTTCTGTTAGGTCGAAAGTTTGTGGTTAACACGGAAGTTAGAGAGTAGGAGGAGAAGGGGTTGGACAGGAACAATACGAAACGAACGATAAGCGATTACACGATACTCGAGCGAGCGTGTGGGCAACGATATCGAGAGCGGAGGACGATAAGCGCCATCGACACGCGGCGTTGTACTACGAAATGTAGACAGAGGTAGTAGTAGGCGTTGTACTACGAAATGCCGTGCGGGGGATTGGAAGTAGACCGGTAGGAGAAGGTTGCAGAGGAATGATACGATAAGCGATTACGCGGTACTCTAGCGTGTGTGGGCAACAACGATATCGAGAGCGGAGGACGATTGTACTATGGAGGAGGAGGTTGGGTGGGAGCAAGGTGTACGGGCAGTGAGGAGGGGGTCCGGCGTCATCTTGGAGCAGCGGACGCGTTGCAGGTCGGGGGTGGGAGGGAGGGGGGAGGGTCCCGGGGAAAGGGCGCTAGGCGCTAGCTAATATTTGCACGTTAAACGTAGCACATCGGTTAATATTCTTCGTAGCATCAGCAGACTAGGAAGCAGAGAAGTGTTCGCGACTTTTTCTGAAAGCGAATTACTGAAAGTGTTGTAACGATGGCGGCTGACGGACATATTCGACAATTGTACAGATTTTTTTATGACAAACTGGTTGCTCAAATTGATCCTGAAAGTGGAATATTAGACGAATTAGGAGAGGAAGGGTTATTGAACGAGTCTGATATTTTCGATATTTTAACTTTGAAGGAACGAACAGCACAGGTGCGTTGTTTGATTACGAAGCTAGAAAGGTACGTAATACAAACAAATTTATAAATCAATGTAGAATGATAGTACAATTGAAAGTATTTAAATTTGAATTTTGACCTTTGCAGATTGCCGCTATTGTATTTCATTCTATTCACAGAAATACTAAAATCTTATAACCCCTGGCTTGCCGTATGCATGATACAATGGATAGAAAATCAAAGTGAGCTGCGCGTACATGTGAAACAATTTTATGAAGTATTTCGCGAACAATTACGCGATGTTGATGTACGTAATGCCGTTATACAAAAGTTAAGACGAGACAAGGTGTTGCGCGCTGGTGCAATACAGTACATTTTGGATACGGAAAATAAAGAGGTGCGGGTATCTCGTCTGATCCATAAGATGTCACGGTAAGTTGTAGAAAACTGGTAAAACGAGTGTAATCGTGAATGTTATACATTTTTTAAATTTTTAGACTAGGACTGACAGACTTGCTGTGTTTTAAAGAATCGTTAAAGCATCATTACCCTTGGATAGCTTGACGGATGGAAGACTATTTGAATACGGCATTTTTCAGCAAAAACTGAATCACAATTTTAACCCATGCTCGCTTATTTTCAATGCTAAGCTATTTTTGTTAAGAACAGTGAGATGTAATGAATTTCTCAGATACGCACTGTATATAATAAATTGTAAACGGGTGCAGATTATTGATAAATAATTCATGTATTCAAATATTGCAAGCATTTTTTATTTTTTAATCGAACAGTGTCCCCAAGCAAGTGTTTGTATACAATCATCGGTGATATATCTTTTATCATCGTACGGATGCAATGCAACTTTTCCTTCGGAAATTGTGTGAATTTGATGCAGCTTCGACGCAATACGGTTTTGTCTAGCCATTTTAATTTCATCATTAAATAGGCAATTTATATAATCATCAAATATAATTTCTCGCTTAATAAAATCTTTTTTGATCTCTTTAGCCTTCTTCGTGTCGCGCTCGCCAATAACTTTTATAGCATACATTTTCGATCTTAATCCTACAAATTCACACATAATTTTTCCTCCATTTTCATCTTTCATTAGGCCTAGAACTTTTTTATTTGCTAAAGGTATATTGTATACGTTGTCAATTGGATAATTACTAGTATCGAAATAAGCTATATCTCGCCCCATAATGCTATATATGTCATCACATTGTAATTTATAAATTAAACTGTCCGTATCAGTATATAATACCTTACACATATCTTGAAATTGAACCTTCATATAGTCGTAATGAAATTTATAGAGATATATTTTTGAAATATCTAGAATGGACATGCCGATATAAATGGGTTTATCTATTTTAACTTTCATCTTTTTCATTTCCACACCGACAAAATTTTCATTGAATATTACTCTTCTATGAAAATTAGGTCTTCCTATCAATGGCTTAATACCGGCACGTCCTTCCCACGATGTTAATAATCTTACATCAACTCGATTACGCACATTTTCCATTGTTTTTCCAAATACTGCGTTATTCATTAACTTAAATAAATCTTTTTCAAAGTCCGATTCAGATTGAGCTCGAAATTTTGCATTTAATTGTATATATGTACACATCCATGGAGATTGATTGAACTGTAAGATACGATGAATGTTCTTTAATTTAAGTCCATGTTGCAGGCATTGCTGTAGGGTTCGATAATGAATAACATAGTTGGTTTTACAATTTAAAGTTGCTAACAATTTTTCATATTTAGCGTTTGGCGGTACTTCGCGAGTGGGACAGAACGGCAAATCTGAATGCGAATCATTTATTTCATAGGGATAGTCTAAATCTACCTCTTATATGTATCCAATCTCAGAATCGGCTTTAGCTTAATTAATGTTAAATTGACTTATCATATCATTATCCATCCATTCAAATTTACCGTACGGCAACGAATCGCACATGGCAAAACCGTATAAATTGTTAACATCGTTGTAGTATAGGTATAGTATGGGCGTCGACTCGAACGAGCGATCGAGAATCGATGTCGTCGGCGCGTGACGACAGGCGGCGCGAGAGGCACGAGCAGGACACTGCGTGTGAGGCCTCGAGCGAGAGAACACGTGGCGGAATAAAACGGCGGAGAGGTTAAGTGCCAGGCGAGTATTACTATACCTGACCCAAGCGTAGTCCTATAAGGAGAACGGATACAACATTTGGCGACGAGGATTAAGGAAGTGAAAGGAAGATGGCTCGCCTAGAGAACGGTTTGCAGACGTTTAATCCAAGTGAGGAGGAGGGAAACGTACACACGAAATGGACGCGATGGCTCAGGGCTTTCGAGCTGTGCATGGTAGCGGGGAACATTACGGGAGCCGACAGGAAGAAGGCAATGCTTTTACATCACGGAGGTTTGGAACTACAGGATATTTTCTACACTCTGCCCGACGCAGACAACGTTGCGACGGGAGAGGACACATACAAAAAAGCGGTGGATGCCTTGACGGCGCATTTCAAGCCAAAGCGAAACATGGCGTACGAAAGACACGTGTTTCGACAGATTAAGCAGGGGGATAGTGAGACAATAGGCCAGTACGTAACAAGGCTGAGGCAGCAAGCAAAAAACTGTGAGTTTCATGCGGTCGACGAAGAAATTTGTGGACAGATCATAGAGAAAGGGGCATCAAACGAATTGAGACGTCGGTTGCTGGAAAAGGGGGAAATGAAGCTGAACGACGTCATGGAAACTGCGCGAACAATCGAGGCAATGGAGATGCAGACGAAGGAATTTGAAGGGCAAATGGTTGCGGCCGCGCGCAGCGTAAACAAAGGAAGAGCCCGGGAGGAGACCTGGGCGGACACACCGAGGAGAAGAGAGGTACAATGTTTCAGATGCGGATACATGGGACATACGTACAAAGATGAGAGGTGTCCAGCAAGGCAGAGGATGTGCAAGGCATGTGGGAGAAGAGGCCATTTCGCAACGATGTGTAAATCGCGGGTAGCAGCAAACAACGACACCGAGAGAGGGGGAGTACCGCAGAGCAGACTGAGAGTCAGAGAGCTGGACGAGGAACTCGAGGAACCGGAGGAAGGAAGATCAGTATTTACATTTGGATTGCAGTCCGGGTACAGAATCAACGCGGTGCAGGAGGGTACGTGTGTGGACATTAAAATAGGGGGGGTCATGTTGAATATGTTAATAGATTCAGGTGCTCAGTGCAATGTGATCGATGAAGAGACGTGGGAACAGTGTAAGGTTAGAAGGATCAAGTGCGAAACGCAAAGATACGTTGATAAGGACATATACCCATATGGACATGATACGGCACTGACATTGTTGGGACAGTTTAAGTGCGCCGTGGAAGCGGGAAATGGGGAGGCGCGAGCGAAATTTTTAGTGTTAAAAGGGAAAGGGAGACCGATCTTGGGGTTCGAAACAGCGACGGCATTGGGAATTTTTAAAATAGGGTTAGGATTAAGCGGTGTACAGTCCGAACAAAGAGGTAATAATAAGAGAGATGTATTCTCGGGTATAGGAAAGTTGACAAATTTTAAGTTAATGTTACCCATTGATAGATCGCACCCGCCAATTGCGCAGCCGGTACGGAGACTGCCGTTTAAACTGCGAGACCAAATCAACGACCAAATAAAAGACTTGTTACGCCAGGACATCATCGAAAGGGTCGAGGGCCCAACCGCATGGGTTTCGCCAGTGGTTCCGGTAAGGAAGAAGAGTGGAGAGGTTAGGATATGTGTTGACATGCGGAGGGCGAACGAAGCGATCGCGCGGGAGAGGTACCCGTTACCGGTAATTGAGGAAATTTTGGACACGACACAAGGATGCGAGTGGTTCAGTACACTTGACATTAAGTCGGCATACCATCAGATTGAGCTGGATGAGAGATGCAGGGATATCACGACATTTGTAACCGAAGCGGGGCTGTTCAGATATAAATGATTGATGTTTGGAGTAAATTGTGCGCCGGAAATGTTTCAGAGGATCATGCGGTCAATATTGGTAGGGTGCGAAGGAGTAATTAACTTCATAGATGACATTGCGGAAGAACAAAAGTGGAACATGATAAAAGATTGGAAAAGGTACTCGAGATTTTGAGAGAGAGGGGGCTAACACTCAATAAGGAAAAGTGTGTGTTCGGGAAAAAGGAGATTGTGTTTTTTGGTTTTCGAATATCAGGGAGGGGGTATCAACCACTCGAATCCAAAGTAGAAGCGGTAAAGAAATTTCGTACGCCTAGAACAGCCGAGGAAGTACGCAGCTTCTTAGGACTTGTAAATTTTTGTGCAGCGTTTATTTTAAACTTAGCAACTATAAGCGAACCTTTGCGGCGGCTAACAAAGAAAGGTACTAGTTTTATATGGGGCTCGAAACAAGAGAGCGCGTTTAATTTGTTAAAGGAGAAGCTAGCGAATGCACAGACGCTCGGTATATTTAATGTCCAGGCGAGGACAAGAGTAATAGCGGACGCTAGCCCGGTGGGCCTCGGGTGCGTGTTAATACAGATGGACAAGGAACAGCGGTGGCGAGTAATATGCTATGCGAGCAGAAGCCTATCAAATTGTGAAAAGCGATACTCACAAACAGGGAAAGAAGCTTTGGCGTTTGTATTTGCGTGCGAGCGATTTTATAATTGGGTATACGGCAGTGAGTTTGAATTAGTGACAGACCATAAAGCGTTGGAATTCATATTTACACCGAGATCAAAACCAAATGCGAGAATTGAAAGATGGGTTTTACGCATGCAGTCGTTTAAATATAAGGTGGTTTACGAAAGAGGGAGTTTGAATATAGCGGATGCCTTGTCACGGCTAAGTGTCAGAGCGGTAAAAGTCGAAAATGAAAGAGACGGGTATATTGCGTGGTTAGTAGAACAAGCAACACCATGTGCGTTGACAACGGAGGAAATAGACATTGAATCGGAAAAGGATGAAACGCTAAGTGAGGTTAGGAAAGCAATAAAAGCGAATAATTGGACAAGAATGGGAAAGTCACGGTTTGCCATATTAAAAGATGAGTTATGTCTCGAGGGTAACGTAGTATTAAGAGGTACACGGATAGTGATCCCGGAATCATTAAAGAAAAGGACACTAGCCTTAGCGCATGAGGGTCATCCGGGGATCGTAGCAATGAAGCATCGACTAAGAAGCAAAGTATGGTGGGAGGGAATCGATAGGGATGCTGAGAAAACCGTAAAAGCGTGTAGAGGCTGTCAGCTAGTGCAGAAAACAGTGGAACCACCACCATTGAAACCGAATCCGTTGCCGAAAGGGCCATGGGAGGTCATTGCAATGGACCTGATGGGGCCGCTTCCTACGGGCGAAAGCATATTCGTCGTAGTAGACTATTATAGTAAATTCTTTGAGACGGTTATGTTAACAAATACGAGCGCAAATACTATAAGGGGACATTTAGCGGAGATGTTTGCAAGATATGGGTTTCCAAATGTAATCATATGCGATAACGGACGTCAGTTTACGGAAGAGAAGCTGAAGGGGTGGCTGAAAGAGAGGAACGTGAAGATATCGCACACCGCACCGTACTGGCCTCAAGCAAATGGGGAAGTAGAGAGACAAAATAGAAGCATTCTTAAAAGGTTGCGAATAGCACAAGCAGAGGGAAAGAATTTGCGAGAAGAGCTACTCACGTTTTTACTTATGTACCGATCGACACCACATACGATGACGGGTGTTTCACCGGCGGAGTTGATGTTTGGCCGGAAAATGAAAACGAAATTGCCGGAGGTGGGAAAGAGTACATTTGTAGAAGAGGAGGTACGAGAAAGAGACGCGTGGAAGAAGGAGAAAGGAAGGGAATATTATGACAAAAGGAACCACGCCAAAGAGAGTGATATTAAACAGGGAGATAAAGTACTAGTAAAAGAGCCAAAGAAGAATAAACTAAGTACAAATTTTGGTGCGGGGGAGTTTACGGTTTCGGGGAGAAATGGAAATACGGTAACAGTGCGATCCAAAGAGGGAAAAATATATAAGAGAAACTTAACGGAGGTAAGGAAGGTCGTGGAGTTTGACGAGGAAGTGGAGGTAGCGGAGGCAGGACAGAGTGAGGAGCCAGAGATAGAAAATCGAGCTGTGAAGACAGAGAAAGGGAATGACGGGGAAGGACCGGTACGGATAAGAAAGGTTCCGGAACGGTATGGAGAATATAGAGTCCATAGGGTAACGACTGTTGGGGGGCTTGGGCGGACAATAGATTAGATGTATGTACTATTCATGTGTATGTTAGATAGGTATATGAGTAGATATAGATGTATATGGGATGTAAGCTAGTATAAGGATATGTATGTATTACGATTAGGTAAACGAAAAAAAAAAAACGAGGAAGGAAGGAGATGTAGTATAGGTATAGTATGGGCGTCGACTCGAACGAGCGATCGAGAATCGATGTCGTCGGCGCGTGACGACAGGCGGCGCGAGAGGCACGAGCAGGACACTGCGTGTGAGGCCTCGAGCGAGAGAACACGTGGCGGAATAAAACGGCGGAGAGGTTAAGTGCCAGGCGAGTATTACTATACCTGACCCAAGCGTAGTCCTATAAGGAGAACGGATACAACAATCGTAATACATTAAATACGAAGATTCTTTATTAGAATCATACGTCGCTCCCATGTAAGGATTATTAGCTTTTGCATCCCGATGCGAACATTGACTGAATCCTCCGCGTATACCGCTTTCAATAAATAACACCATATCAATATCTGTTAATAATTCTAATGTTATGTTTGTAATTTTTAGCATAACGTCCCACGCATATGATGGTAGGGTACAGTAATAGGCAGGGTCGAGACCATAATATTCGATACATTTGCTTCGAAAATTTTCAAAAATATCTGCTAATAGTAGAACATCTGTTTTCAAATATAAATCGCTATATTCGCCTAGTGATGAGATATTAAATTTATTCCATACGTTTTGTGCATGTTTATACTCGCTCCTTTCAATATTGTGCCCGTACAATGTGCTGTGAAATTCGTCGTAATTAGGTAGACTATTATCATTTAGTCTTTCATAGCTGTCAACATATTCATAAGGAAAAACACCTTTGCGCGTCAGTAAATTAAACAAATTTTCATCGATCGACGGAAAGTTTTTGCGTAAAATTCTCATATCATTTATATCTAGTGTTGATACTAATTGTTCTAAATTGCTATTAAGAAATTTAAATGAATCGATAAATCTTACTTCAAGAGAAAATATATTATTTTTCATCCGACATGCGAATGAAACATATTTTTCCATTGTAGAGGCTATTACATGAAATTGAGAGCTAAAACATTTCATTGAAACAATTTCTTCTATGAGAAAATGTGAATCGTAATTACTTAAGTTATGAAATATTATGGGTAGCATATACGTAGCTTTATAATTTAGGTTACATGCTCCATGTGCTGCCCCTATGTAGTAACCTGACCAGTGACAATGATCATGTACTTTATTACCGCCTCTAATATCAGCTTCTTTAAATTCACTTTTACAGATAAAACAATGTGTAGCAGTATTAAATTCTAGTAATTGTTCAGAAGTTAAAGGAGCCATTATGGTATGATTATTTTTTATAAAAGCAAAAATTGATGAAATGATACCTTCCAAATCTGATATAAAATAAGATACCACTTTATCCTTCGCACGGGGTGAAACGTATTTGCACATCGATTCGTCAAAATTACAGTGTATGTAATAGCCAATACTGTGTGGAACATGAGTTTGATATGCATAAGTATTATGATTTTCTAAATTATGTGTTTCGTTACTAATTAGAGCGCATTCAAAATCAGCATATATTATAAATGGAAGCGGGATTCCTCTTCTATAATTTTTAAACTTAATCCATTTCTGATCTTCATTGACCAATTCAATTTTGCACGCATTTTGATCCACACATCTTTCATAATGATCTTGAAGTTTCCTTGTTGTATGGAAAAAATTTAGACATCTGTAAATTATAAGAATCATATTATTAAACTATTAAATTATTACAACTGTAAATAGAAACGTGATGAATTACCTGTCGCAAATGTGTGATTTATGTTGATGTTGATGAATTTGCGACGATATCAGCCTTGATAAATTTTTGATCCATACATAATGGCACATATTATCTTTTTCTTGCTCATTTTGATATATTAGTAAGTTTATATGTTTATTTTCAGATATTTTATCACTTAATCGTAATGGTAATACTTCATATTTTTCATGTTCAGATTTATCTTTATTCGTTAATTGGTATAAATTTATGGACAAATTATTATTTTTTTCAAATGTAGGTATATGTTTAGTTGTAACGGGAAATGTAATTCCCGTTAAATTTAGTACATTTTCATAATGCGGATATGATTGTTTACGGTTACTATGATGCGATGCTGGGTATAATGCTGACGTTACTCCCCAAGCAAAGCAATCATTTTCATTATCGGCCAAATCAATAGAAACAGTTGCTTTTCTATTTCGTATAGCTAATGGAAGTCTACAGTTTCCTTTACCAGCGCTCAATAAATCACATTTATTGATATTTATAATCAAACTGATAATTTTGCTCAATGCCCATCCACTGTCACGTTCTTGAAATTCCTCTAGCGATGTAAGAATCTGCCCACACACATTGTTTGTATACCAATTATCAAGCTTTATGGTGGAATCATTGTCATTTAGTAGTACCTCATTTTTTGTTGCAAAGGTTTTAATTTCCTTCTTACTTTCGTCGGTCAAACTGTCTTTTAACGTAAATTCACCATTGAAGATTGTGTTTACTTTAACACATTTGTGCTGTTTAACATACGATAGTACTTTTTCTATCACTATATCTTTAGCATCGTTTAAAAATATAGAAGGATCAATATGATGTAAATTTATAATAATTCCAGTGATTATACGACTTTGGAAGGCATGTCCGCTTTCAATTTCTTTCCATTTCAGTGTAACATTCTTATCCTTCTGTTTTTCTTCATTTAATCCAGATCCAGAATGTAGATTGAAATTAAAACTTAATTGTTCACACGTACAAGTTAGTTTAGCTATTTGCGCAAGTAAATGTTGTTTCCTACCGACACTTATTTTTTCTTTTTTATTAATTAAATATGAATGCAAATATTTTAAATGCTGTTCACAATCTTTTATCCATTGGGTTTTATCTGCTTCTGATTCAATTAAATACGCTCGGTTTAATAAATTTTCTTCTTTTTGCATTAGTTGTTTTTTATTCACTGCACTTTCTTTTTTTCTTCGTAATCGTTCGTTTACGAAATACTTTAAATTCCTCAGCCGCTTTAATTGTTCCATCAGTTTCACTTTATATTCTTTTTTCATATTTTCATTATTTAGGAGTATTTTCGTTTTTTTTACATATGTAGTATATTGCTTTTTCCACTCTTTAAAATCCTCTTCTTTCTTCAAAAACGGCATTTGATTTAATACATTTTTTTCTATTTTCGCCGATAATCTATTAATAGATTTCATTTTACACCTCTTTAATCACACTACCGTTTTGTAGCCTCCGCTTACGGTCGCGGTTTAGAATACAACGGACGCACAATTTCCTGCATATATTTGTCCTGCTACGACTATCCCCTCTCTCTAATTTACCACCGCACCGCTTTTATCATAGATATGAAATCATATGATATCTTATCTCTGCTTGTGTGTTAAATTCGTTTATATCACGTTTATTTGCGTTATAAGATAATCTTGAATTTACATTTTTATTGTATTCACCATAAAATTGAACTAATTTTTCTACCATATCTCTCAAATTGGCTATAATGTTACTATCAGTAATACATTGAATACTGAAAATGGAGAGATCGAACGGCCCTGATCTTACAACATTGAAATTAAATTCGTCATATTCATAAAAATTACCGTTTTGTAATATATAAAGTTTACCATTTATATATTTAAATACTGAAAATGGATTTTGTGGAGATATGGATAGGCCAATTCCCTTAAATAAATCGTTAATTAAAATATACTTTCTAGGCTGATATCTACACTCGTCAATTTCAATTACATATACTCCTTTATAAAAAATATATGTTCTACCGGTATTTGTTAAAACAGCAGATTGCACTCCATTATACTGAAAGTCTTTGCCAAATAGTTTTTGATATGTCATGGGATAACCAGTTTTTAATTGGAAAGTATCAGGATTGAATATATAAATATTATTATCAGAAAATAATGCAACTTCTCCATTTACTCTTTTATATATTGCATTAATTCCTGAAAAATTAAATGGCAAAAATTTTAACCACGATCTTATTAACTGTGGCTCCTCATACTTTCGATATTTAACGTTTAAATTAAATGGCCATACCCAAATTTTATAGAATATATACAATCGTGCTTTAAAAATGAAAAATTTTAAATCATCTGCTGGAGCTGAACATAAATCGACTAATTTTGGTGGAACTAATGTTGGTGCATCTGGTGACGTATCAGGAGAAGCATTACCATTTGCATCTGCGCCGAATTCGTCCTCAGACTCATTCTCAGCATTAACATTATATAAATTTCGTATAGCTAATATATCATCTTCCTCAAGTTTAATATAATCTGTATGATTTTCATAATGATAAAACGGCGACATTATTGAATTCATATTTGACGAATGTAGTATACCTAGACTGTGACCAATTTCGTGTGTTAATGTTTCGTATAAACTGAATGACTCATCGTTTATCGGCCCCTCGCCTATCATCCATTTCCACGATTTAGATATATGAATTTCTCTGACATTATTACTTTCATTCGGCATATCTGCATGTGCTAATGTTTGATTAGAGAATGGCGGTGAACAAACTTGTTGCGGTGAATTAACACTGTAATGCATTGTATTTTCAAATGATATAATTATATCCGCTTCAGTTTTACTTTGTACTTGAGTAAAGGTTAACCGAGATGGCTTTTGCCACAAAGAAAATGCTTTTTTTGCAATGTTAATTTGATCTGTTGTTCCGACATGGAAATACCAACGCAATGTTTTTTTGTTCCATTTATAAGAATGAAGTGTGTAATCGCTGACATGATCACTTACTCCGCAACGCTTTGCCTCCATCAACTTTTTCGTTTCAGCATTTAGAGTCCCATCGACTTTAAGATTCCAATATTGTTGAAAAATTCGTATTGCATCTGCCAATTTATCATTATCAATAGTTTGTGATTTTGAATCGTTAGTGTTCATATAGCCGTAATATTGAAGATAATTAATTGTTGAACGTTTATTCATCGGATGCGTAGAAGGCACTCGCAAATTGGTCTTGATAGATAAGAGAGAAGGAAAAAGTTGAAGAAGTATCGCAGTGTGAATTATAAATATAATTAATTTCGCCATGATTAGAATTGAGGTGCTCACGTGTCACGGTAGGACTGATGTGAAAGAAAAATATGTACTAGTTTATAATGAACTCATTTTTTATTAATTTTATATAGATGGCTAAATACATTAGAAATTTTAAACATTATTTTCATTATTTATATATTGTGTAAATTTCAAATTCATAATATCTTGAAGCAAATCATCCATTTTTTTAACCCGTGCTTTAAAATATGCGGAGTCGATATGCCAGACCCCTTTACGCGCACATCGGTATTCTTCAGGATACGTATCGTCGATTATATATAAGTAGTAGAAGTTGTTGAATGAAACAGTTTGTTTTATCTGTAATGAAATTATTATTTTATATAGTTTTATTACTAAAATCATTTATAATTATATACATACTTGATGTATGTCTACAAACCTGTTTTTGATTATGATGCTGCTTTTTTTTATTCTTTTCATCTTTTGACATCTCGTTTCCATTTTTGCGCTTACGTTTTGACGAATCTTTTTCGCTCTCATTTTTCATATTTTCCTTCTCACTCTCTACATGTTCTTCTTCTTTTACATCAATATCATCATCATTATCATCAGTAGAGAATTTCATTTCATTATATTTTCCACCAAGGTATATTAGATGAACTGGTTTACCGCTTGTAAGGCAGTTCTCTATAACTTGGTAATGCTTGCTTTTTTCTAATAAAATATTACTTATACGTAATGGCAGAAAAATAGAGAATGTATCATTTAAATCAAACATAACTCTATCTCCAAAGCGGGTCTTCATTTTTCTCATTCCACTTATTAAATATGATTTATTAATTTCCAAGCCTGCTACCGGGTTCACTGGCAACTTGCTTATAATACCGACACTATTCAGCAAACTGAACGTATTTTCGCACATGTTCACTGCAAATATCTATTGAACTGTTAATGCACTTGCGCTATTCAACGACTAAACTGCGCGTATCGCGAAGTAGCGCTATTTATGCACCCCATACTCTTCCACCCAAACTTCCAGCATACGTCACTTTTCTTCATTCCCCTACTCCCTTCAACAATTATGCCCACGTTCAATTTCTGATTTTCCACACATTTAATACCTACAGCGCAAATAGGAGCTTCAGTACGAGACGAATCTTTTTGAAAGAAACTTCGGTCGACTAAAGTTTGTGCAACATTTGCATTAAAGTGAAATTGAAAAGTTACAGTTTTGTAAGTGAAGTGAAAATTTTAAAATATAATTATGGTATGTAGTTCGAATGTAAGTAAAACAAATTTTTATTTTCAATACTCTAATTTGCTTAAATTAATATTATTTTCAGGCTACAGCCGATTATGAAAAAATAACGCATTTCATCGATATGGATGGATTTACAATTAATCGACATACGTTTTTATGCAAAGAAATTGCGATAATATCTATAAATGAAAATATATTACGTGAATACCTATTTTTGAATAAAAACTTTAGCGATTTAAGTGTTGAAGATCAGCGAAGCGCGCGTTATGTATACAACAACGTTCACGGAATTTTATTCAAAGATTACGGATATGAAAATTTTGAACAAGAGGACTTGCCCTATATAGTCCAAGATTTTATCTCAAAATATGACAGTCCAATTGTTGCATATAAAGGTGGAACTTATGAAAAGAAATTATTGAACGAACTTGGAATCCGAAATATAAATTTAGAGGAACTGGCATGTCCTAAATTTGATGTTCTAGTTTCTAATAAACTGTATAATAAAGTGAACATCAACACTATAATGTGTAAAATGCATGTAAAAGAGAGAAATTGGAATAATAAAATTCCGCATTGTCCTTTACTTGAAGTACAAGTTTTTAGAAATTGGTACTGTCATAACGTAACTAATAAATCTTCTTAAATAATAATGTACATTGATATGCACTGATTGTGAATATAATGAATTTTTATATTTTATTATCAATTTGTAATTAAGTACACTGTTACGTCGCGAATCGAGGTAGGATAGAAATACGCGATATGGTTACGGACTTCGCGAATTGTCTCGTTCCGCGAAATAACAATTGCACGCACCTGACCTTGATCAAGACACGTACGTAATGTCTGCTTTTAGTCAACCGCGATCTCGCAGCTTTACTGGGACCAGACACGATAAAGAAGCTGGGTTAAAGGTGCTGATTCGGATTGAGGGATGAATCGGAGAATATTTATAATGAATTAACGGTACTCACTTGCAGTTGGTCGAAGATATTTTATAAGAATTAGTTAGGCTATGATGTTGACAGGTTTACAGGTTCACTGATTCTAGGCTATCGTATTAAATGAACGATGATTCGGAAAAGTTTAAATGTTATATAATGATCTCGGAATAATTATAAATAAATGTAAATCTAGAGACGAGTCGTACTGTAGTGTATTTGAACTGAACGGTCTTAAGGACAAAATCGAAGTGCACGTTTTTCAAAAGTGCACACGGACGACCGCCGATGCGTTCGAACTATCCCCTCTCTAAGCATCTCTCGTCCTTGTCTTCAACCCAAAGACTCGGACAAAGGGGTGATTGAAGAAGTTCGGTGACTAAGTCTTTCCGTGTGTGGACCCTTGAGCTCTCCCTATCTTCATTTTGCTTATTCTCTAAAATTTACGACAAAACTGCCCTTCGGTTTCTTCTACGCAATAAACTAACTCTCAACTACGTCTACAATGATCTATGACTAAGTCTTTCCGTGTGTGGACCCTTGAGCTCTCCCTATCTTCATTTTGCTTATTCTCTAAAATTTACGACAAAACTGCCCTTCGGTTTCTTCTATGCAATAAACTAACTCTCAACTACGTCTACAATGATCTATAGGACCGATACGTCACGAGAAAGAGCCGGCCTAGGTTTCCTTTAATATAATGTATACCACGTAGATGTTTTGTATTACTTGTAATTCTTATTTCTTGAACGTTAACGTCCGGGGACGTAACAACACAATTAAAAATAAATTTATTTTAAATTTATATCAATCCATGAATTATGTGATTTATCTAATCCCAACCATTTAACATATACTTTATTTTGCTTTCTACGAATAACTTTTTCAACTAAATAAATATCGCTATGCTTAGCTTTTAATAATTCATATTCATAGAAACCGCCTTTAATGTCATTTCCTCGTAAATCTTGAATTAAATATGTGACAGGATAAGTATGTTGCACAGAAGTAACTTTAGAAATTTCAGTCGTCCAATTAGGCGTATATCCTTTCTCAAACAAATGCTTGTATTTACTAATACGTACAAAATCTCCAACTCGATATTTGCCCGGTTTAAGGATCTTTATATTACTATAAACTGATGAAAGAAGCGTGCTAGCATTTTTATTTGTCACATCTGCAGGTCTCATTTTGATTGTTCTATGTTTACGCATATTGTAATCGTATACAAGTTTATTTAACATATGCGTCCATTTATAGCTTCCGTTTAACGAGAATAATTTCCACATATTATTTTTTAACGTTCTATTCCAACGCTCTACTATCGGTGCCTTCATAACACTATATGTAGAATAATGATTTATTTCATGTTTATCCATTAAATTCTTAAAATCTTTATTAAAAAATTATTTCCTACCATCCGTTTGCAAAGTTTTAGGTTTACGCTCCTCGAAGATATTTGAGAAAGCCTTTTCCACATCTTTACATTGTTTCGTTTTCAACGGATGAGCCCAGCCATATTTAGAAAATGTGTCGATAACTGTGAGAATATATTGAAATCCCGAATTAAATCGCGTATATGCTTTCATATCTACTAAATCAGCTTGCCATAAATCATCATATCCTTTAATTATAACACGTCTTCTTACAAAATTCTTTCTCACAGGTGTATGCAATTCTTTTACTAACTGCTCTTGTTCTTTAATTAATTTCATGATTTTAGGTTTCTACTACATTATCATGTGCTTGTGTACTATTTATAATTTCTATAATTGCAATTTGAGTGTTTCTTAAATTCTCCTTATTATCATTCATATCCTTCCGCAGCTCGTCAATTGAAGTTTTTAGCGTATTTTGTGTCACAAATTCTTTACGAATATTAGCTATGTCGTTTTCTTTATCGTGTAAATTTTGTTTTACCCCATTTATCTGCTCATCAAGAAGAGATTGTAGATTCACTATATCTTTTTCCAATGCCGTGGTCAAATTCTCTACTGCATCCTTTGTCGTAGCCGATTCCGTAAGATTGCTTATAAAATATTCATGATGACTAATACTATTTTTTGCTGAAGTAATATTATAATTAATTTCTTCAATATTTTTAGAAATTGTATTCAATTTTTCATTAAGGTTTTTTTCATCAGACTCTATTTTTTGCTGTTGCGCGAGGAAATCTTCTATAACATTTTGCAGCAATTTATTATTTTCTTTTCCATTTACTTCTAACTTTATAATTTTTTCTGTTAGCGTAGAAGTCACTTCATCAAGTTTATTGAAATTTGCGCCATAAAGATTTAATACGGCATTTATTCTCTTTAATTTATCGTAATTAGCTTCGCTTTGCGATGCACACTTTTCAATTTTTTCGTTGAGACTGCCTCGAAGCGCCCTATCGTTACTTAATATACGTTTATCTACATAGTATTTGTTCGCAGCGTCTGTAGAGTTTCCAGGATTTGCTAATCGTATAATTTTTCTATTTTTTGCATCATAGCCGCCCTCATTAACGTTGAAATGAAGAAAAATACCTTTCCTTTTCATATTAGAATTTTGTAACCGATCATTAGCATCTTCTATGCCCTTACCACCAAACTTGTTAATGAACATTATAAGACTAAATATAATTTAGGCATACACAAATATTATATAATAATATTGGCTTCGCGAAGTTCCTCCACTATTGACATAATTTCATTATCATGTCCTGTATGTCCAACTTTTTTTGATGATATTAAAAGCCGTAAACGGTCAATAAGCTCATTAGGATTGTCCGAGTGAACATAATTCACTGGTTCATTCGTAACTAACATATTATTCGGTATATATTTTTTCATTGCAAATTTATTTCCTGCTCCAACTTTAAATTGATTAGATTTTGTTTTAGCTCTTTCCGCGGCTGTAGCTATAGCTAAATGTGGTGCTAGTAATGGAGCAATTATTTTTTTATATTTAAATCCTTTACTGCCCATAATCTGTTGTGATGATTGGTAATCTCTACGGAAGGCATTTGTTTTTAATAAAATAGTTTTATACTTAATTAAATCTGTATTATTATATAATTTTGAATTGGGAATTTTCTTGAAAATTAATTCGAAAATTCCAGGGGTTCCGCCGTATCTAGTTTTCTTAATAATAATATTATCATTTTCATCCACCTCAAATATGCTGTCACCTAACATTAAATTGTCATCTTTAAAATATATGCCGTAAACATGATCAATTTCTTTGTCAAAATCTGTACTGAAAAATAAGCTAATACATTTTCGTGATAATGGGCCTAAGTTCTTCTGCATTAAATTTCTAACATCTTCAGGCGGATTTTGTAATATTTCACTAATAGAGGATTCCGCATGAGATTTTTCTAACGGTGAAGGTTCTTCAACATTTGGTCTTTCTATCGATAATGGTATAGGAGATATAGGAGTTGACGCTTCAGCAAATGTCCTTCTCCTACCTATTTGTGGCGTTGCCTTAAATTTTATATTATCATTTTTAGTTTTAGTACTCCTAATAACGGCACTAGACGGAGAATAACTATAATGCGTTTCACTCAATGACGGATTAACCATTTCCTTTATTTTTTTCTTACTCAAGTCTTCAACTCCTCCACTACCTTCATCTTCAAAAACATCACCTTCATTATCTTCAATATCTTCAATATCACTTTCAATATCTTTTTCAATTTCAAATTTTTTCTTTTCATTTTCATTATTGATATTTGTAATTATATTTTTCTCTAGTAATTTTTGTAGAGGTTTAGTTATCGGTTTATATGTTTCTTTTAAATATTCTTCAGACTCTATTTTACCAAGTTTCAAATCTTTATATTTTTTTCGAATTATATCACTTGTTTTCACGATATGTTTTAAAATTTGCCGGCGTTTCTTATTTTCTCGCGTACCACCCATCTCACTTCTCACTCCTTCCGTGGATGTATAATGACTGAATATTAGCAGTATACTGATTTATATAATAGCAAACTGGTCAAATTCTTTTCGATACCTTCCATTTTGAATATTACTATCCTTATCAATTACTAAAAATCCATACTTTTTCTCCCAGCAATTTCTACATAATGCTAGAAAATCTTCATAGCTCATATCCGTATTAATATGTTCATTATAAATATGGCGTAAATTTGTATTATCTTGCTGAAAAATTACTAATAAATTCGTATTATCTCTTATAAGATGCTTAGGTATTTTTGCATAAGTTTGACATAAATAAAAACTATCGATATTAGAATGTCTGCCCATTGAAAAATACTCCCTTATAGTTTGCTGTTTATCACAGGCTACATCATCGAATATAAAGATAGAATTAGGCAAAGCTTCAGAAATCGGAATAATCTCGCTATTATTTGAAAATGTATAATAGCCGATGTCTGGTACTGCTGATATAATTCTTTCGAGATAACGATATTTTACTTGTTGTAGTGATTTCGAATACACATAAATATTTTCAAAGCGCACTCCATTAGGGCTTTCAATTAAATTAACTATTATATTGGTTTTTCCACAATTAGATGGTCACGCATATTATACAGCGAATAGTATTGGGGAGTATCTTACTATGACGTCGATAATTATCATTACGATTTTCTTCAAGTAACATTTTTTCACACACAAAATTATTACAAATTGACAACGGCTGCTTAACGAAACGCATGATAATATTACCCGTAGAGACTAAAAGAATAACTACGAATATTCGCTTACAGCAAAAGCATATAAATAGGCGAGTAATCATTTATTAGCTTTATTATCTCAGAAGATGGTGAAGTGTAAGTGTAATGATAGCGTATGCAAATAGAAAAGAAAGAGTGAATAGCAGTCATACTAAGGGGAGTGGTATATTAAACTCTGCAATCAATGCACTTCCTTTCGAATTACATATTCCGGGGTATCAGATTTGCGGACCTGGTACGCATTTAAACAAAAGATTATCATTAGGACAAAAAGGTATAAACCAATTAGATTCAGCTTGTCGCGAACACGACATCGCCTATTCTAATAGTAAAGATATCGAGGAGCGACATAAGGCAGATAAATCTTTAGCAGCGGCTGCTAAACAAATTGCTACAGCGCAAGATACTAAACTTGGCCATCGTATTGCCGCTACTGTTACTTGGGTTCTTATGAATGCAAAAAGAAAAATGGGTATGGGCATGAATAAAAAGAAAAATAGAAAAAGAAAGATACGTATTGCTAAACGAGGCGGATTAATACCGCTATTGCCACTTCTCGGTGTCTTGGGTTCGCTAGCGGGAGGTGCTGCTAATATTGCATCCGCAATAAATAGGTCTAAAGCTCAGCAAAAGCAGTCAGAAGAATTGAAAAGACACAATGCAACTTTAGAGGGTCGCGGACTCTATTTATCTCCGTATAAACGTATAAGCGGTCGCGGTATTAGAAAAAGAAGAAAGCCCGGAAAAAAAAAAATAATAATTCGAATACATTAGTCGCAACTGGAGTAACCACTAATATACAATTAGAAAAAGCATGCAAAAGTATTTCATATTTTAGAGGGGTTTTTATGCGAAATAAACTACCTATAACGATAAGAAGAAATGAATGTGGAATAGAAAATTTGGATAATAATGAAGGAAAAGGAACACACTGGGTGGCATATATTAAAAAAGGAAACAATGTTAAATATTTTGATTCGTTCGGTAATTTAAGGCCACCGTTAGAACTAATAAATTATTTTAATAAAAAAAACCTAGCAGCAGTTTCTTATAATTACAGCAGTTATCAATCATACGACATGACTAATTGTGGTCAGTTATGCTTTGAATTTCTTAAACGTAACATCTAAAAATGTCGTTTACTGTAACTTTAAGTGGCACGTCTTCAGACTTGATAGCCGAAATATTTCACGCTATTCCTAATATCGATGAATCAAATAATAAATGTTATTACGACGGTAATAAGGAAATCGTTTGTTACGTCCTCGTTTTCGGCACCCTGCGTTCACCGGGTATACCAGGGATCGAGGACAGACGGAAAAGGGGTATCGCACCGTAAGAGGGGGCTTATCCGTCAGCGGAGCGGCGTGCCGACGTGTCGCGTGGTATAAGAGAAATGCGTCCGAATGGTTACGGCTCTATTTGTTAGTATTGGTCAGTGGAGCGGCGCACTGACGTATCGCGTGATATAAGAAGAATGGGTCCGAATGGTTACGGCTCTATTGTTTATAGCTTCGGCGCGGGTTCAACCGGCCTACTGGTTACCTTAATGTTTATAAGTACGCGGGGGGAAGGAATTGGAAACACGTCAACGTTTGAGAGTCTTTAGTCGGGCTTTATTGTGGAGTCGCCGTTACACTTAGTTTAGTATCTCGATATCCGAGTCCTCGTAGAGTTCCGTCACCGTAACCGTGGACGGGACTCCCTCAATTAGGTCTCGCAGATATGCGGCGGATGGGTACAGGTAGTGCCTGCCAAGTTCGTCGTCGAATATGTAGGGGTCGGCGAAGGATTCCGTAGGGGCAGGTTCAGGGGGAGGATTTGGTTCGGGGGAGTGAATAGGGGAATTGTGGGGATCGGGGGAGGAAACACGGGCCGCGCTGGGGCCGTAAGAGGGAGAGGGATTGGTCAGGGGAACTGAGACCTCGATTTCAGGCGGGGTGGCCAGATACTCCCGGAGTCTGGCTTGCTCCCTTCGGGCCTGGATTCGTCGTCCGGCACGGGGGCTCTTCCGGCGAGAGTTCCGGCGAAACTTCCGGCGGGGACCTACGCGGCGGTCGTTTCTTTAGTGGTGGTTCGTAAGCGGCGAAACTACGGAGGTTTCGGCTGGTTCCAATTCACTTACCCAGAGGTTTTCCCATAACCGAGAGGGCGGTCGACCGGGGCAGTAAGCGCGGGGCGCGGGAAGCCAGAAGCTACCCGATTACCTCGCTGCTAGTCGCCCCTATCAGAGCGCTCACGTCTGGTGCGGTGCGGGAGCTGCCGCAAGGGAGCCCGAGGGCATCAACTCTCGCTGGTGGCTCGCAGATCGCGGGGATCTCTGAGAAGGACTGGGAGTGTAGCCGAAGCTGCCGAGTAAAGAGTGTACTGATAGCTGACTGAGTTATCGCGGAGATTTGGTGAAGTCGCGCTGGTTGTTTGGTTAGGAGGTCTCAGAGGAAGGTCGGATGTTTCTAAGGAGGTAGTTGTGGGGGTAGATGATTAATAGTTGCGACGATTACCTTGATCGAAGTGGAGTTGTATTTCTGTAGATACACTTGCTTGAGGTTCACAACCGTGTTGCTAAACTAACGCTTAACTGTAGTGAGCCTAATAGTTTAGATGAATGTCTTTGACGAAAGTGAATTGATGTGAACTAATGCCCGACTCGAGCGTGACGTTGACTGTAGAACGGAGGATTGTAATTGAATTATCGCTCGCTTTTGTGGCTCTATTTAAGCGGCGGATTTTGCTGAGGGTCGCCAGGTCCTTCGCGGAACTGGCACCCTAGCTTCCGTTTTGGGAGTTTGCGTTCTCGGAATTATGTATTCCCGCGGATCGCTAGTCGATCGTTGGGGTTAGCCTATGCTGACTCGGTGTCAGCATTCTTACGTTTCTACTTACGTTACTATTGTGGCGGTCGTTATGTAATTCCTTCGCGTGGCGCGGATTACGTCCCGGATGGGAGTCAGCGTTACGTGAAGGAATTTCGGTGGTACGGTGCCGCGGCTCGCGTTTCAGTTTCTGTACGACTTACATCTAGTTAATTAGATACGCGGTGCGATGAGCTCGTTGCGAGAATATAATCGTAAAAAAAGCGGGTGGAGGACGCAGGACGTAACACGTTATACCAAAAGGTTCCTACGAACTATCAAGTATTAATACCTATATTCAAGACAATATTCGTAAAGAGGTAAGCGAGGATCCAGATAATATCTTCATATTACGTGCAAATAATAGTACGTTAAAAAGTGAAATCAAATGTAAGTATTCTATTTACTTCGGTAAACCAAACAGTATTGGAAGTATATTAGGATTTTCAAACAAGAGAATACTTGAACCTGAAAAATGGTATGAATCGGATATTACAGTAAAAATTATTAAAGTGAATATAATTCGTATTGACTGTAGTATTACTGCCGGTGCATATAGTAACGGGAAAATTGTGCACACAATTCATGAATTTTTCCCAAACGTTGAGCCAGGATATAAAATATCGGAAACGCCGTCAAACGTCATTTATCTTCCAATCATCGTAAGAGTTATAGACCGTATAAATTTACGAGTAGTAGATCAAAGCGGAGATTTAGTTGATTTCGGAGACGAAGAAGTGACAATAACATTACATAATAGAAAAAATGATAATTTATAACAATAATGATAGGAGGGCTAATAGCGTGGAAAAAGTATGTAAATTAAGAGCACCGATTAAGAAATGTGTCAGTAGAGCGATACACTTCCACCGAAACCCATCTCATTCGCGAAAGACTCTTACATCGGCGTCAACGTCGAAAATAAAGAGGTTAAGTTCGACAAATAAGAAATTTTTAGAATCGCTAGGCTTTACGGTAATATCTAAATAATATGAGCGACCCGCTTAATATTCATGATTCTCCTGTTATTGATAATCGAATTAGTGGCTACGAGTTTCATGCTTATAATCCCTACGTTAATTCTTCTCTATGTTTTAACGATGAAATAAGAATTCCGATACAGCAGCAAGATTTAATTGTATTACCATGTGAAAGTTACTTATTAATTGAGGGACGGTGTAGCATAAAATATAATAACGATGCAAATAAAACTAGCCGCTTAGAAAACAATGCAATTGCTTTCCTATTTACTGAAATACGATATGAGCTTAATGGAATTGAGATAGACCGTTGTAAAAATGTGGGCATTACTACTACATTAAAGAATTATATTTCACTCGGAGATTCTAAAAGTAGAGAACTAGCTAAAGCCGGTTGGAATTATGGAAATTGGAAACCGCTAAACGAATCTGTCAATTCGTTTAGTTTTTGCGTACCGTTGAATATAATTTTAGGATTCTTTGAAAATTATAAACGCGTAATTACATATGGAAGGCATGAATTAATTTTAATTAGAGCAAAAGATGATAAAAATGCAATAGTATCCGAACATGAATTTGTCGTGGAACCAAAAATTGAATTAACAAAAATGCAATGGATGATGAAACACATTACGTTAGACGAAAGTACTAAATTACAATTTTTACGCCTTCTACAACATGATAGACCAATTTCAATGAGCTTTCGTTCTTGGGAGTTACACGAATATCCCTTATTACCCGAAACACAAAATCATACGTGGGCTGTTAAAGCCTCAACTCAGCTAGAAAAGCCTCGCTACATCATATTTGCGTTTCAAACTAATAGAAAAAATGATTTCAAGAAAGCCTGTACGAAATTCGATCATTGCTTTCTACGGGATATTAAGCTTCACTTAAACTCCGACTTTTATCCCTATGATAGGCTCAATTTAAATTTTGGTAACAATCAAGCTACAATCTTATATGATATGTACGCTAGATTTAAAAAATCATATTATAACTTATCAGATTTATCTGAATGTGCAACATTACTGAGCATGGACTCTTTCATTGATACAATAGGTCCAATAGTAGTAATTGATTGTTCGCACCAAAACGAAACGGTCAAAACAGGTACGGTAGATGTAAAAATTGAATTTGAATGTGCTAATAATATCCCCCCCAATACATGTGCTTATTGTCTTATTTTACATGATCGCATAGTAGAATATAACCCATTATCTAGTATTGTGCGTAAGCTAAAATAAATGTGACTCCTCTACTACGATAGAATTACCCCCTCTTATTGTACATTAATATCTAACACCGAATGCATATAAACTACACCCGCTATCATAAACAGTACCTTATAGCACGCTCAGACGTGAACAAAGGACGATCGGTGGTCTCAACGTCATAGTGAAATTAAACATGGAGAATTGTAATTTCAAATATCTCCTATCAATTAGTGAAAACTGTGAGATTGAGTGTCCAAATCATTGGAAATTTATAAATAATGATACAAAGATTAAAGATATTTTAAAATTTATTATTGAAAGAGATTTACATAAGTTTCTAATGATAAAAGTAAATACAACTTTTTATATATTCAATAAATTATTTAAAATAATGATACCGGTGATGGAGGAGAACGATACGATAGCGTCAAAATGGTAAGTAAATAATAAATACTCTTATTCTTCTTTTCATATTTACAACTTTCCACGTATACTCAGTTTTATTCTTTTTCAGTGTTTCAAAATTCGAGTTCATGATGGAGATAAACGACAAATTTATAAAATCACCGTCTACATGGCTTTATATGGAAATATTAGAGATTATTGAAGATATTCTATCGTTTATAGACGACTACGGATTTGAGGAAATGTTAGCTATTAAGTTAAATAATGATATTTATATGTATGACAAAGAACACAGGGAAATCTTGCAATTACATTTGAAGTAAGTACATAGCTTCACAGACTTTATTCGCTTTAGCAAAAATATTTAATTTAAGTCTTTGCAGCGCACCGATGTTGCATCAGGACTCTGAGGATTGTTCGGCAATATCATATTGCGCGAGTTTTAGTTCTGACGGTAACGAGGAAAGCGATACAGAGAACAACAGTGAAAAAGGAGCTACTTATGCCTCTTCCTCGCCATCGCCCGTAGAATCCATACCGGATTTGGTATCGGAACAAGACTGGTAGGAATCCATATCAGATTTGCAATCGGAACAAGAAACGCAGGATTATATTTAACATTTCTCATATTAATTCATTGTATCGTAAGAACATATTTAAATTGTATTTTTAACTTTATTTTAAAAACAATAGATATAAATAAATAATACTGGCATTGATATTTACATTATTACGATCATTTACTACCGTATTCCATCGCGCGGGCACCCGACTTTATCGTTTCGCAGCTCAAATGTTCGTAGACAGTATCGACATTGTATAATGTAAATTCACCTAAAGATAATAACAACGAACTGCACTTCTCTGCTTCCTAGTCTGCTGATGCTACGAAGAGTATTAACCGATGTGCTACGTTTAACGTGCGAATATTAGCTAGCGCCTAGCGCCCTTTTCCCGGGACCCTCTCCCCTCCCTCCCACCCCCGACCTGCAACGCGTCCGCTGCTCCATGATGACGCCGGACCCCCTCCTCACTGCCCGTACACCTTGCTCCCACCCAACCTCCTCCTCCGTAGTACAAGCGTTCCGCTCTCGATATCGTTGTTGCCCACACACGCTCGAGTACCGCGTAATCGCTTATCGTATCATTCCTCTGCAACCTTCTCCTACCGGTCTACTTCCAACCCCCCGCACGGCATTTCGTAGTA
Organism: Priocnemis perturbator; assembly: GCA_963942575.1. Lineage (NCBI taxonomy): Eukaryota > Metazoa > Arthropoda > Insecta > Hymenoptera > Pompilidae > Priocnemis > Priocnemis perturbator. The sequence goes on from CAWWDK010000168.1 coordinate 445,057, forward strand.
CAACGCCTACTACTACCTCTGTCTACATTTCGTAGTACAACGCCGCGTGTCGATGGCGCTTATCGTCCTCCGCTCTCGATATCGTTGCCCACACGCTCGCTCGAGTATCGTGTAATCGCTTATCGTTCGTTTCGTATTGTTCCTGTCCAACCCCTTCTCCTCCTACTCTCTAACTTCCGTGTAAACCACAAACTTTCGACCTAACAGAAAAAATAAGGCAAGGCCCCCCGATATCAGCAGCGACCGACTCGATACCGCCCAACCGCCGACTTTTAACCTTGACCGCTACCGCTGTGGAATCGAACGGCTCGCCTTCTTCACCTTCCAACGTTCTTCCGATTTTAACCGCCGACCGCGCAAACTTCCACCTGATTAAGACAAACCGCAAACTTCCCCTCATTAAAAGACAAACCGCAAACTTCACCTCTCCGATAAGACAAACCGCAAACTTCAACCTGTGATTAAGACACTAACCGCAAACTTCGATAAAAAAATAAAAAATACACGAAAACACGCAAGACCGAATGACTGCGGTCCAGCAGAATCGACTACACTGGTCCAGAATCGACTACTGGTCCAGAATCGGGGCTACTGATTCTGGTCCAGAATCGGCTACTGGTCCAGAATTACTGGTCCAGAATCGGCTTACTCTCGCCTCGGGTCCAGAAGCGGCTTACTCTTACTACTCGCGGCTACTCGTAGAATTGCGTATGATTTCGGTAGAAGACATGAAACTTGCAAGGCCAAAGAAAGGAAACATACTGGTAACACAATACGGACAGCACCGAATTTTTAGTATTGTGCTGACCGACCGTTTTTTTAATACACCTAGTACTACGGACAGTGTGACTGGACTGCAGAGCCTTCGTAAAACATTATCAAACTACGGGGCAAGCGCTTGCGGTATATCGCTGGAGGGAAATATGACAGACAGTTTGACTCGCGAAACGTTCATACAGGAAATGAGTGAGGTATTTGAATATACTGGTATCACCATAACCCTTTTCACGGAAAAGGTATCAATTCCCCCGGAATCGATGCGGGCGGAGATTATTAAAGAACTGCATGCAGGTGTTGTGGGAGGGCATAAAGGCGTTACGAAAACCTATCGAAGAATAAGAGAGAGATTTTATTGGCCGGGAATGAAAAACGAGATCCAGAACTTCATTAGAACTTGTGCGGAATGCCAGGAAAAGAAATTAATACGAGCAAGAACGCGTGAACCAATGGTAATTACCGACACACCGATAGAGCCTTTTGCGAAAGTATCTCTTGACACAGTAGGACCGCTCCCCACGACTCCCGACGGGAATAGACACATATTCACGATGCAGGACAATCTAACAAAATTCTGCCTCGCGGTGCCCGTACCCGATATTAAGGCCGAGACTATTGCTCACGTCCTCGTGACTAGCCTTATATTGCAGTACGGAGCTCCGCGAGTAATATTAACAGATAAAGGTACCAGTTTTATAAATAAAGTTATCCGCGAAATTGGGCGATTATTCGATATCGACCACGTAACGACTTCCGGTTACCACCCGCAGACTAATGGAGCCTTGGAGCGTAGTCATATAGTACTAACCGAATACATAAAACATTATTTAGGCGAATACGACGATTGGGATCGGTTGGTACCGTTCGCAATGTTCTCGTATAATACGTCGATGCACGAAGCGACTAACATTACGTCCTACGAACTAGTATTCGGTAGACTAGCAAGATACCCGAACTCTTTTTGCATCGACGACAGGACAGATAGGTACGGATCGTATCTACGGGAATTAATACCTCGCCTGTCTGAGATGCAAGTGGTAGCGGGAATAAACTTAATTGCTGCAAAACAAAAATCTAAGGAGCGATACGATAGACACGCGCGACCACTAAATGCGAGGGAGGGCGACATGGTGCGGGTGCTTATCGAACCGAAGAAGGGAAAGCTTAGTAGTAGATATCGAGGGCCCTACAGAGTTGTCAAAATCCAAGAGGGAAATACCGTGCTGCTGGAGAACGAGAATGGCGAGCGTATTGTTAAACACGCCGACAAAGTGCAACCCCTGTACCAGTAATATACGTGCGTAGATGGTAAGACCAAAGGCACGTCGCACTCTAGACACGTCGCGCACACTTACAGCTAGCTGCGCAGCCATCCTCCTGTTGCGGCAATAAGAAAAACGGCATACATCGGGCCAGGCACTGAATTGATAATAATTGTATTTCTAATAACACCATAGTTTAGTTGAAATGGCGAGCACACCAAGGAACCTTGAGTGTAGGCGTCTGTTCGTGACGCGGCTGGCGCGAGGGACAAAGAAGAAGGACCTGATGCGGATCTTCGCACCATCCGGGGCAGAACACGCAGTCGTGCGCAAATCCCCACATGGGAATTGCGGTTACGTGACCTTCGCCACCGTAAACCAGGTGAAGGCGGTGGTGGAAGACGCGGCGCAACATCCGATCGTCCTGCACAAGCGGCCGATTGCCTTACAAATGGCGGACGCATGGCACGATAGAGCTCAACCTCCGGTTTCGTCAACATCGGCGATGCACCCGTTCGACGGTCTGGGATGGTGGCCAACACCGCTGCTTCCGGCGGACGTGGTGGCGGAAATCGCCAAATACGTCAGTTACATCGACCTGGCAAGGATGGAGCAGGTCAACAAAGCGTGGAGGGCTGGGGTGCTCCTACATCTCCAAACCACCACTACCCTGACGCTAACGAGCTGGCGCTGGCCGGAATACCGAGACTTGAAGGTGGTTACCCATGACGCATATTATTGGTTGCTGCGGAGGTGCGCCCCCGCACTTCGTGCCGTCAACCTTAGCGACTCGGAAGTGGCAGCGAACTTGCGTCCGTCTCTCCTAACACTGACCGCGACGTATGCCCCGCTTTTGGAAGAGTTAGATCTCTCCGGGTTTAGTGTCCTGCCGTCTGGACTGCGTGCGATCGCGAACGGAGCCCCTACGTTAAGGTATTTAAGCGTAGGGGAGTGTGGGCGTCCGGTGGACCCCGAACTAAAATGGGTATTTGCCGCCCACAAATTAACGAGGTTGTCCGCGTCCGATACACCCATGACGGGCGCTGCATTCGCCACACTGAGTTGTTGCCTGGAGAAGCTCGCGTTAACCAGAACTCGAACGAAGCCCAACTACCTCGCGACGTTTCTCTCAAAACCGGTCAGACTGACGGAGCTTACCATCGACCAACCAGTCTTCTTCGGGGACAAAGTTTCACGGCACTGGGGCACAACCGCGCGATGGGAGAGACAATGGTCAAGATGTGCCTGCGATACTGCGATCAGAGGGACGAGGCACTCGACGAGGAGCTGGCGGAGGCGGAAGAGCACGGCGAGGTGGCGAATTTCATGGAGTTGGGATATGGCTCGGTAACGGGAGCAATGTGGCTTCCACCGCGTTTCACAGGAGTGAAACATTTCACCCGTCATTGCAACAGCTGGGTGGAGGTGTCCTTTATCGATGCGGTCGGCGCCCACATGAAGTCGCTATTTCGCATTTCCTTGATATCACGGGGTGTACGAACATCCGGGGACAATTCTCATTAGAGGCCCTTGGGGACTTGCCGATGTTGCGACATCTGAACATGATCCTCATGTATCCTTCCGTCGGTGCTCAATTCCTCTCGCGCATGCGCGCACTCGAAGAGTTGGAGTGCAGGGACAACGCCGGTGTGACTGACGAGGACATATGCGGCCTGGTGAGAAACTCCAGTACCATCAGGGAGGTGGACGTAGAGGCGTGCATAGGCGTGCGTAGGCCGCTGATCGATTGTGTCCTACAAGTATTACGGGGAGATCCGCATGGACACAGTTTCGATTTGAAAGTGGGAGGGACCAGTGCGATACGTCATCGGCGCGATAGACAGATGCTACACGTTAGAATCCGCTACCACCGGACGTCAGGGAACCCCTACGCTTAAATTAGTTCCTAACACATCATCGGGGACGATAATGATTCCAAGGGGGGAGGGTGTTACGTCCCAGCGTAACTTTTAACTTATTTGCCTAGTATTTTCCTTGTTCTTGCTACTCCGAACTCCGGTTGCGCCTATACTTGTATATTACGGCGTATGCCTATCGCAGCCGGCGTACCGTTAGAGTATTAGAGTTAAAATCATGTCATTTTCCTTTTACTCCGGGCTTCGTATGCGCCTATACTTGTATATTACGGCGTATGCCTAGCGCATGCGTGGTACCGTCGAGCGGTAACTTCAAGTAGAATATTCCTCGCCTTGGAATCACCGTCGTCCCCACCCAATATACCGACTCATGACAATATATATTGTTACGGACGTGAAGGCGCGAAGAACACGGCGAAGACACAAACCCTATATTGATTATGTGTCATGTTATAATGTTATATTAGTTCTATCGATTTTATGACGTTCGAATGTTATTGTTATTGGTAACCAAACCAGAGAGTCTGCATCTGGTCTTGATACCAGACGGACGTGATATATTAAAATCGTTGTCGTTGATAATCCTGGTACGTCGAAATGTCTCGCCCGCGTCCACGTAACAATATATATATATGTAGCATAAGGAACGAATGCGTGTACGCGGTATGCAAGTGTAAGTGTAACTTAAGGTTAGCGACGAGTTTCCGCTTAAGAATATTGTTTATCCTTTTCTCTCTCTTTTCATTTACTAATTGCGCCACTGTTAGGCATCGCTGCGGAGCAAGACTATTTTTCGTTATCATTAATTCCACCGAAGCGTGTACTTGACAGTTACTAAGTTCCTGCGCGCCGAGATCGACTTGCACTCATAATAAAATCTGTTAGTTAGAGAAAGAGACTAACGAACAAAACCAGCGTCTCACTGTACATAGCCAGCCGAATGTTTGTATATATCGTCAACCGCTATGTGGCCGATTCTGTGAGAGGAGCCTAAAAACTTCCTCTGAGCCGGCCTAGGAACCACCTCGAGACGCGATCATCGTCGCAGTTGGCTGTATAGTCGCGAGGTGCGTAGTCCTCTGTCCGAGGATATCTTAGTTTATTCTTTGTGAGCTAATCTGTGCAAATTCTTACAGTTTAATCAGAGACTCATTGATCCTCGTTAAATCGTAGTGTTAAAATCTAGCTATTAATAAGAGCAAGGACTCATATTTCTTTTGTTTTTCTTTTTGGTTTTGCATTCTAATCTAGAGTGCGAATAGTGCGATCCGCGTTATTTCCGGCATGTGGTCGGCGAATTGCGCCGAGCCCGTTAGCATATAAGTTTCATTTATAAAGAACATTATATTATTATCCTAAGTAACACTTCCGCACAAGTCTTCTCTCGGTGAGGAATTGGTATTGTATTTAGACTGATTTAAACATCTAGACCGGTCTGAGGGGTCTCTTCGCGAGTAACATCTACAGCTCCGATAACACGAGAGCTTAGGCCATCTCAAGCCTAATCGTATATTAATACCTTTTTACGATTCGAAGGTACTCATCGTAATAGCGCATACGAATTTCCACCGACATACAACCGAACTCAGAGCGAGAGCGAGAGAGAAAGAGTAACACAGCGAGCGACATACCATCGAGCGAGCGTGAGAGAGAGAGAGAGAGAGAGGTCAAAGATTGTCTGAGCGTTTCCAGCAGCACGGTAAGAATATTCCAATTAACCAGCTAGATCATGATTTCTGGCCCGACTCTTGCCCCCAGTACATGTATTACGGGAAACCTAGGGCAATAGTTGTAGAGGCGATCTCGTGCAGTGTGCTCTGAGCGCTGGGCGATCGAAAACTGTTTTATTCTACGAGAATACTCTGTATCAATTATATGACGAATATCACGCGTAAAACGAGCTACTTCGTTCAAACCACGATTATACCACGCGTTGCATACAGGCGAATTGTACTACCGAACATTGTGTAATAGTTAGGCTTTCTGTTTCTTATTATACCAATACTCCGATTCAAGACCGAACATTGGACCCATTGTTAGAAACGTGGAATTGATGTTAGCAGTGGGATACTCCTTCTTTCTGTGTATATATGTATAATATTCTATATTTCTGTTTCTTTATACCCACTTCTAACCGTGGAATTGGTGTCAGAAGTCTGCTTTCAAATCAAATCACCTTTGTATCTGCACCTGAACAGTCATCACAGAATAAACACTTTGCTTTTTCACACTATACCCGATTTATCCTTTTATTTTCTTTGCATGCGCTATAACTAACATTATCTGTACTGGAATACAACACGTAACAACTCAGCAACCTGTACGGGTTGATAAGAGAGAGAATCCTATAAGTCCTGCAGATCGAGTAGATTGATTTCGTCTTCGCGTCATTATTCTATTCGGTCATCGATATAAACATATAATCATCTTTTCGGTTTATATCCTTTAGTTTTAAGTATTCACGCGTTGCTCCCGGGCGGAACGGTCGACCGCTCGAACACACACAGTTCCATCCTTGACAATCTTTAGATCGACTTATCGCGACGCCCGGACGTAACAGCTCCTAAAAGCCATATTCTACTGAATACGGGAACCCAGGTTGACTGCAACCCCTATATTCCATTAATGTATTATTTGGATGGCGTATGGTACAAAATAACGCCCTCAGCTACCTCGGCAGTGGCACCCAACGAATTACAGCCAGCGGTAATGCAATCATGGATCTATACGAATCCCGCCGAACTAGCAACATCAGGGATTTACTCCACGCAAGATCTCGAACAGCTAAGGAATCATATAATGTTTCCAGCCGAAAGACCTGCCGTACTAAATACCATAGCTAGAGGAATGTCTGGACAAAAGGTAAATATGCAAGGCATATCTCTGATATATATGTTTGATGAAAAAACCTTCGAGGAAATAGCTTCCTCCACCTGGTCCAGAATATGGCAATGGTTTACGTGTTTCGATACCTTCAGTGCAGGATTATTCGGAATATGGATCGCCATCAAAACAGTAAAATTTGCGATCGACACTGCACTACATGGTTACGCATTACATAACGTCTACGGGTGGGGCATACATCCGATAGGCGCTGTATGGGACTCAGTGACTAACGTCCTGATACGTCTTAGGAACCGCACACCGGATGGTGACGAGTCCAGACGCCAAAACACGGTCCCACAGACTGAGGAGGCGAACACCAGCCTCGTCCCACCGGAAAACGTAGACACCCCTACCACCACATCGGGATTCACGAGTGTTTACCCCAAGATATCACAGGAAACACGCTTCTCGATAAAATCGCAGAATATACACTGCAAATAACTACACAAAGCTAATACATAAATATATAGAACTATAGGTGCGAATACGCATTTGATTACAGATGAAATATACCAGCTCAAGGGACATTGCCAGAACAATGGCAAACCTCGAAAAGGCACAATGTCTCAAAGGGGGATGCTCAACAACAGTTCCGTTAATTTAGAATTCGCGCGCGACATGACGCGCCGTTGACGTCACCACGAACGCCTGGGCGGTCGGACGCTTCCGCCGATCCTCGGCTGCAACCGGGCCGACCGAGCAATTCGGTGGGCAGCCCGGGGGGAGGCGGAGGGGGTCCGAACAGGTGAGAGACGAGACTCACGACACAATGCCACCGTTCGCGTTGTATTGACTTCCGAGAAGGACGTAAACTTTAACGAGAAAGCAAGTGTGGAGAAAGCCGTGAGTGTCGTCCCGCTCATCTGCGTTCCGCTCCCCGTTACATTTCCCGCCCTAATGGGGTTACCTTTTGTCGTTTGCCTTATGTTTACTCTTTCGCTAAGAGCGCCTTTTCGTTTCTCATTTTAGTTTCTATCTTCTTTTTTTGCTGTCCGCGTGTTGTTAGATTTAATGTAGTTTCTAGTCCCGCGTAGTCTTTAAATTAGTTTACTCAGAAATCAGATCGCGTGCGTGTTTAATAGTAATACTTAATGCCTAGACCTATATTCTCTTTTCTTTGAAATACATTGTAAAGCGTGTCTACGGTCATTCCTTGTTTCGCCTCCCCTCACCCTTGTCTTTCCCAAGTCCTTCCCTCACTCCCACGGGTCTCATTCGAAACCGGCACTGCCTTCGTCGAAGGAAAGATCCGACCGACGATCGGAAGGATTTCCTAGCGACAACAACAAACCCGACGACACGAGACCCCCACAATTTATTTTGCCCGGCGTGTACAGGATACCTGCAAAACGAAAATGGAGAGTCGGCATATCTGCCGGCATTTACACACGCATTGGTAGGCACCTACGCCAAACCCTTGAAATGTAGGACATGCGGTACACCAATATTTGTCTCCCGCCAAGCATCGGAATGCTACAAATGCACAGCACTATACTTATGGTATGCCGACCGATATAAACAAGCAGGGATCGAAACGGAAATGTTATACGAAACCATCTTAGCACTAAACACCGATAAGATGTACGACAAGGAGTTTGGAGACCGGGCCCTGGCGTGAGAAAAGGGGGTAGGAAGTCTCCAGTGATGAAGACATCATTTAATCAGCAAGGTCAGAAATGTTTAGATTCAAGCAGAATGAAGGACTTGCAACTCCCACGCAAGCTTTTTCGCAGGGCTGAACCGAACTTATAAAAGACCGGACGTCCTTGTACTTGTCAGTCTAAAAAGTGAGATCAGAAGGTGACAAACAGTAAAAACCCATATTGAAAAGTGCAGTAATGGAAGGAGTTTCGGAAGAAGGACTGGCGCCGAACGCCCCGCATTTCCCGGTATGTTTCGTACCGTTGTATGTGCAACTCCCCGTAATCGGGCTTGTTCCACCCATGGAATCAAACATGAGAACGACGCAGCATACTAGAGACAGCCGACCACCCCCGCCACCCTACTACGGGCCACACTACATTTACCGCCCAAATGTGGAAGCACCAACCCTGCCACCGGTCCCGATACAATCGGAGGAACGACGACACGGAGCAGAAGAACCGGAATGGGACCAGGAATTCTTCAATACTTTCGATGAGGATCTTTTTAACAACCTCCTGGGCGACATGGACTTGCCGCCAAGAACATCCAATGCGGACATTGGACCACCCCAGGGGGGGGGGGGGGTGTTACGGTCGCCCCGATAAACCTCTACTAGAGCAACACCATGGGCATGTGGTGAGGCGTTCGCCCAGAACTCCGGCTCACTCCCCGGACCGACTCCAAGTCGGGACCCGCAGGGCTCAGCGACGTCGCCGAAGCCACCGACGTGGAAGCCGGCACGGCCCTAGAAACAACGGCAGGCGAAGCGGCGGACACGAGATACGGCGTTAGATGGAAAAACGGGCACACCACCCGTAACAAGGCAAGGAGGAAGTAAAGAAAGTCAAATGGGCACAGCCCACGAACCAATCAACCGACGCAACTGCGGAGTGAACGATAGGAGGGGGCCTGTTCGAAGCTCCAATCAAAGTGTTTCCTAATCTGAGTTATTGCTGCGACCGTGACGCTCCGTGTACCTCAGCTGTTTTTAAGTAACGTTTGTGTACCTATCGAGATCCCGTCATCGTTTACCCACATGCATCCGTGCAAATACCTATTGTACCGACAGCGATAGGAGCATGGGCTTGTTTGTCTTTAATTTCTCTATAAGGGAGCCTGCTACCGCCGTATAGTTAGCAGACAACTATCATAGATTTCGGCTATTTTCGGCTCAATCGTTTACGAATAGTTTACGCAAGTTTACGCAATCGATTTCAGAGTTTACGAAATCGTAGTTTGCCCGTAATTAACAATTTTTAGGTGGGTGTATAGTTAGCAGACGACTATCATAGTTTTCGGCTATTTTGGTCTCAATCGTTTACGAATAGTTTACGCAAGTTTACGCAATCGATTTCAGAGTTTACGAAATCGTAGTTTGCCCGTAATTAATAATTTTAATATCTAGTAATTATCGTCTGCTACCGCGCAGCGCCACCGTGGCCGGGGAGCGAAGCTGACCAGATGCAAACTCTGGCGAAATAATTTTGACGTCTCTCGTGTGTAATGGTCTCAATCGTTTACGAAAAGTTTTCGCAAGCTGCTGTATCGATTTCGGAGTTTACGAAATTGTATTTTGCTCGTTATTAACAATTTCAGGATCGGCTAACGTGCAGCTCGCAAGCGCCGCCGTTGGCGGAGGCGAGAATCGCTCTTCGGACATAGAGTAACGAAACAATTTTGACATATCTCATCTCTAACGGTCCCAATCGTTTACGAATAGTTTACGCAAGCCACTGTAACGATTTCAGAGTTTACGAAATTGTAGTTTGGTCGTAATTAAGAATTTCAGAATCGGCTATCGTGCAGCGTCGATTGGCTCCCAAGCGCCGGCGTTGGCCGAAGGGAGAAGCTGCATGATAGCCGATTCTGAAATTGTAAATTTCACGACAGCTAGGAATTTTGCTGGCATGCAGCACAAATATTACTTTGCAATGCTGAACCTTGCAGGTCACATTGTCGGAGTATTGTAGGAATATTGCTGCAATATTCCTATGTCAGCCCCCTCGAAATTTGCGGGAATATTGCAGGAAGATGACACAGAATATTGCATCAAGGTCCTAAGAATATTCATTCTATATTATATCCTACATATGATTCTGTTTTACATTATGAATAATTCAAGAAAATTTGTTTTACAATACATTATTATTATTAATGAAATATTACATTACACTAAATATAAAAGTACATATAAAATATTTACATTAAATATAACAGTAAATATAAAAACTACACTTTATATAATAGTAAATATAACAAAATCTTAACCTAGTCTCAATTCTATTTAAGATTTCATTTTTCGCTCAATTCTCGTTTTTGCTTGAGTGAACCACTTGCCAATGACGTCATTTACTTCCGCCTTTTTCAACTTATTATTGCCAACGGCCATACAGGCTACTATAAAATTATAAAAGAATATTAGTGATTATTAAAAGATTATTAATAATGTATATCTGTAGGAAAATACTTTGGAATAAGTTCGCAGTCCGCAATTTTGGAAAGCTTTGCTTCTGCAAGCGGCCCTGCCAACTGAAATTTACTGCGATTCCGTCTGCAAGTACTCGGGATATTACAGCTGCTACGCACATAGTCAGCTTACCTGGGCCAACAATATTTAAGTCGACGAATCTGAAAAATTTCATGATGTTATCATGTGTACATAAAAGGCAGATCAAAACAGCAACTAATTAATATAAGTTATAATAGAAATATTGTGAAAGCAAAAGAGTATTGCAGATCAATATGAACCAATAAAATTGATAGTTATAGCGAGAAAGAGATATGAATTCAACACAAAAAAACACGATATATTGATTCCTTCATAGGCGAGAAAGAGTATTGTGGAATTAACGCAAAAACATGAAATAATGATTCTCTCGCGGACATGCACCAAACCTATCCTTATATATCCTTTACCTTTACCCATGCCCATGCCCATGCCCACGCCCATAGAAACTGTAATAGTACAAACATTCATCTGAATAGGCATTATACGCAAATGAGCAGTGACGTGACTTCAATACTTTTGATGCTGACAACTATATGTTCAGGAAACCTCAGCTGTTGGGAGGAAATGTATTGGATGGTCATTATTATATTTTGTTCCACGAAAGATATTACTTTTTTCGTTGTAGAACAATAATGGTACTTTAGAAGCACATGTGATTAAAAAATAATTACCAATTTTTTCTAAAATTCAGTCTGTTCAAGTTTGGGCTCAAACGAGGCCAAATCATCCATACTTTGCACTATGGGAACCCGCTGCAATTCATTTTCGGATGTTTCGTCCTCATCAACTTCGGCATTTTAATTTTTGGACTCCAACAAAAAATCGACTTTTGTGTACAGATCCTTTATCTGTAAAGATATCGTAGACAGCATTTTGTAAACACATTTTCGAAATCCTAAAATATGTATAACAGAAGGTAGAAACATTGATATGAATGGTTTATTTGTTTTATTTACCAATTTCTAAGGTGTATGGATGATGCTCCCAGTCTCCACAGGAACTGCCTTGAGCTGCAATAGTTTCAGTAGCTAAGGGACATTAGAAAAAGATGAGAAACATTTGCAATAATCATGATTATTATGAATACACTCCGATAATATGAAGCTTACCTCCATGGCTATGTAAACAGTGGTAGGGGGTTCATTATCATCATATGCAATGAACCTCAAACCCCCAGGTGTTGATGAATCGAATAAGGGTTCAAGCATTACAGGTGTAATTAGTAGATTGGTTAATGTACTCTCCGCTCGTCTGTGAATGTGTCGTCATATGTTGATTTTTTCTTGGGTTTTTAGATATGGACTCCATACTCTCTTCTTCCGAGGATATGACCCTTTTAACCTTAGCCCTCCTTCGGTTTTTTAAGGCCCCAGCTAACTCATATTCCAAGAGCTCATCCGAAAAGAAAACATCAGATGTGTCCTGTGCCTCATTTAATTTTTCTTGGGCCCATACTCAATCATCTACAAAGTATATAATTGTTCATTATTATGACATCGACAGGTCTTCTAGGTATAAAAAAATATAGACATCTATATTATATATAAACACATACACACATTATTAATAATATCCACTATACATACCTGTCGACCCAAAGCAACGCTAATAACTGCACAATCCTCTCACGAGGTTTGAGATAAAGCCTCGGAAATTATTAATTTCTCTAATTTGTTCAGCGACTTGACGTGGCGTGGCCATTTGCTTACACTTTTGTTGGCATTTAACCAACAGGTTGGAATCACTTGCAACCCATTGCTCAATTCCACGATACAATATTTTTCTTATATTACTTGTCGATGGAAGACGTGAGATACGTCAAAAGTCAAAACTACTTGATCAGGGTATACATCTGGTCAGCTTCTCCCTTCGGCCAACGGAGGCGCTTGCGAGCAAATCAACACTGCACGATAGCCGATTCTGACATTATTAATTACGGGCAAATTACGATTTCGTAAACTCCGAAATCGATACAGTAGCTTGCGAAAACTATTCGTAAACGATTGAGACCGTTATACACGAAATACGTCAAAGTTATTTCGCCACTTTCTGCATCTCTTTTCGCCAACGGCGGCGCTTGCGAGCAAATCAATGCTGCACGATAGCCGATTCTGAAATCATTATTTACAGGCAAATTACGATTTCGTAAACTCCGAAATCGATACAGCTGCTTGCGAAAACTATTCGTAAACGATTGAGACCGTTAGAGATGAGATACATCAAAATTATTTCGTTACTCTATGTCCGAAGACCGATTCTCGCCTCGGCCAACGGCGGCACTTGCGAGCAAATCAACGCTGCACGATAGCCGTTTCTGAAATTGTTAATTACGGGCAAACTATGATTTCGTAAACTCTGAAATCGTTACAGTGGCTTGCGTAAACTATTCGTAAACGATTGGTGTATGCGCATGAGGCATTGAGGGAAAGGAAGGAAAGTGGACTGTATGGGGGAACTGGTTTTACTGGGGGCAGCGATCGAGGTGTAAAAGCAATGTAACGCACGCGTGATTTATATTAGACACTGAACACAGCACCGTCGTTTATTACTTAAAATTCCCTTATTTTACATGTAAAGTACTACGCGACGCGACTCTCTTCGTTAGAGATATTCGGGCACGGGAAGGAGGGCGGAGGTTCGACTAACCCACCGTCAGAACGAATGCCTCGGTAACAACGGATGGAATAAGACCGCGGTAACGTCCACAAGTATTATCCTAGGAAATAGGAAGGAAGTCGGACGGCCACATAAAAGGGCGCACGCGGGGATACGTCGCCGTAGCCGCCAGGGAAGGCAGGGTAATTACACGATTAATGGCGGAGCTCGGGCGAGCGGGAGCAGCCTATCGTTGACGACGAAAGGCGATCGGATTTCTTTAAGTTACTATCGTATACTTTTACTACAAGCACGCGTCGGTACAAAGATGCGATGAAAGCGCACAATTCTGGTATAGCTAAGGCGTAAAAACGCACGGAAAACTCAGCACGCGGGCACGTGGCAGAGCAAAGAAAAACGAGTGTGTGTAGCGCGTAGCGAGCAAACAGCAACTGCCGCTGCCGGATCCGCGTGAATTCGCCGTTTCTCACCTGCTCCAATGAGCAACGCGATTAATGAGTTGACCAATGCGTGCTAGACACGCGTGAGTCGAAGGTGCGCGAGACGGATTACGCATTCGCGTGAATTGCTCAAGACCTGTGAAGATGCGCGCGGATGGCACGTTCGTCGTGGCGCCAATCTCAAACACACCGCCCGCCTTCAACAATACTGTTGAATAACGCAGAAATGAAATGATAGTTACAATGAGAATAAGAATTGAACCTGGGGCGCAGTTCTAAGCCTGAGCGGGTATCGGATGAGGGGTGACATCGAAGTGGGAAGCACTCCGTGTCCTAAAAGGTGCCCTCGATGCCTACCGCTCTAAACTTTGGAAACGCTTGAGCCGCAGGTGAGCTTGACAAAACTTAGGTCTAACGTAAGCGAAAGTCGGGGCCAAGACGTTGGCGAACAAGACGCAGACTTATATCTAGAAACTTCGAGAATATTGGAGTAGAACGCTTGATCTGAAACATAATCCTGTGCGTAGGAGGACGTCGAACGACGTGGGACATCGAAGTGGGAAAACGCCATGGCCGCAATAGTTGTCCTCGATGCCCGACGTCTCCGCGTTTATAATAAACGATATTATGCCAAAGATATACTTAAGATAAACTTATGTCTAAACGGTTGCGCCTGCACTACATATTGACTTCAACCGGCAGTCTGCACAATTGTGTAATGGGACGCTTAAAGTCGGAGACGGAGGTACGTACGGAGACGACGCGTACCAATCCATCGGCACCTGGGAACACCTCGGTTATACGCCCTAACTCCCATTTCGCCGGGGGGAGATGGTGACTTTTTAACAGAACCAAGTCACCAGGCTTTAGATTCGGTTGACGATCTCGCCATTTACCGCGTTGCTGTACCGAATTCAGGTAATCTGCCGCCCACCGTTTCCAGAAAGCCTCGGCGGCTCGTGATACGAATTGCCATCGTCCTAGACGATTTTCGCTAATATCCAGTAACGAAGGTTGCGGCGGGATTTTAAGGTAAGTTCCCGTAAGTAGATGACCCGGAGTCAATACATCTAAGCTTTCAACGTCGTCGTGCAGCGGACCTATCGGACGGGAATTTAAGACGCATTCGATTTTACACAGGAGGGTAGTAAATTCTTCGAACGTCGGCGTAAAATTGCCGATTACTCGCTTCAGATGATGCTTACAACTCTTTACACCCGCCTCCCAGAGGCCGCCAAAATGCGGAGCTGAAGGGGGGATAAAGTGCCATCTGAGTCCGTCGCCGGCAAGTCGCGACCGCAGGTCGGGATTCCGAAGAACAGCGTTCAAGCGCCGCGATAGTTCCCTATCTGCACCGACGAAATTCGTCCCGTTATCCGAATACATGTCCGAGGGTATTCCTCTGCGTGCGGTAAAGCGGTAGAACGCGGCGATGAAGCCCTCAGAGGTGTAGTCGTCGGCCACCTCGAGGTGTACGGCCCGAGTGGATAGGCAAACAAAAATTGACAAGTACGCCTTATGCGTTTTTATACCGCGCCCTTTGGAGGAGCGGATATTGAATGGGCCCGCGAAATCTACGCCCGTATGAGAAAATGGCCTTGACGGGACGACCCTTGGTCTAGGGAGGTCCGCTAACATCTGCACCGAGCATTGCGCGCGGGCTCGGGTGCAGGTTACACAATTATGGATGCAACGTTTTACCACGGAACGTGCGTGAACAATCCAATAACGCTGTCGTAGCATATGTAGCGAAACTCGGAGTCCTCCATGAAGAGTGCAAATGTGTGCCTGACGC
This sequence comes from Priocnemis perturbator, assembly GCA_963942575.1. Taxonomy (NCBI): domain Eukaryota; kingdom Metazoa; phylum Arthropoda; class Insecta; order Hymenoptera; family Pompilidae; genus Priocnemis; species Priocnemis perturbator. The sequence goes on from CAWWDK010000168.1 coordinate 460,863, forward strand.
GCTAACAAGTCCGCGACGTGTCCCGCAGGAATTAAGATGGGATGCTTGGCATCGAATGGCAGGAGCGCGTTCGTAATTCGACCGCCCACACGAATGAGCCCGTGCTCGTCAAGAAAAGGAGACAGGGCTTTTAGTTTGCGGAGTGCGTCGGGGAGACGCGTTTTGCCGTCAGCGTGTAACGTTAGTCCAAATACACGAGTCTGTTCGAACCGACACACCATAAGTCGTGCCGACTCGATTTCGGTCGCAGAAAGACAGAGATCCGCATGCTTAATACTAGCCTTAATTCTATGTATAAAACGCAGTACATAAGAAAGAACTCGCAAAAGTCGCGGAAAGGAGGAGAACCTGCGCGGGAGGTCCCACCCACCATCAGTGTCAGTTGTAATCCCGACATGAATTTTTGTGCACCCCCCACGTATTTCCGTTTCATCTACGGAATCAATATTGGTCAGTTTCTGAGGCCAGGAAGACGGATGTCCCTGTAACCAAGCAGGGCCCCGCCACCAGAGCGGGTGCTCTAGAAGGGTGGTTGCTGAAATGCCACGTGAAGCACAATCAGCTGGATTATCCCCGGTCGGCACATGCCGCCAGGAGGCATGTGGTAACGCATTCTGAATTTTTGCTACACGATGCGCAACAAACACCTTCCAACGTGACGCTGGAGACTGAAGCCATGACAAGACTGTCGTAGAGTCCGTCCAGCAATATACGGGAATGGATTCTAGTTTCATAGCTCGTTGCACAAACGTAATCGATCGCACGAGCAGCTCTGCGCCGCAGAGTTCAAGTCGGGGCACGCTAAGTAACTTTAACGGTGCCACCCTGGATTTTGCGTACAACAGAGAGGTTTTGACCAGGCCGGAGCTCGTCTCCACTCGCAGGTATACTACCGACGAGTACGCGGAGTTAGAGGCATCCGCGTACCCGTGGAGCTCCAAGCGGGGAGACGAGTCCGTCTGGTATGTCCAACGCGGTATCACTACCTGATTTAACATCCGCAGTTGGGAACTAAAAAACGAAAGAGAGCTGGACAGGTCGGAAGGCAGTGACTCGTCCCAGCCCACCTTATGGAGCCAAAGCTTTTGCATAAGAATTTTGCCACTAATAGTAAATGGGGTTACCCACCCAAGGGGATCAAAAACGCGTACAATGAGAGAAAGAAAGGTGCGTTTGGTCAAAGGACCAAGTTCGGGACTTACGCGAAAAGAAAATACGTCTGGGGCAGGATCCCAGTATATTCCCAGGACCTTGATAGGTAATTCGTCCCCGAGAGGTTTGTCCGGCCTACCACTACGTTCTGCGCTCGGGATGTCGTCAAGCAAAGTGCTCGAGTTAGAGATCCATTTGTACGCCCGGAAACCGCCCGCCCTGAGGAGTTCAATTAATTGATCACGCGCCTGTCTTAGTTTTCCCAAGTCGTCGCCTCCAAACATAAGGTCGTCGACGTATATCTCACTGGCAAGGATGGGCGCTGCGAGTGGAAAATTTCCGCCTTCATCAGCAGCGAGCTGCTGAATTACCCGGTTCGCGAGGAACGGCGCGGGGGCAGTACCGTAGGTGACGGTGGTTAGGCGGTATTCTTGAACCTCCTCCTGCGGGTGAGGGCGCCAAAATATACGCTGGAAATCAGTGTCCGGCGGTTGGACCCCTATCTGCCTGAACATTTTCTCGAGGTCGGCGGCGTACACGTATTTGTACGCTCGCCAGCGCAGGATGAGCGCGAATAAATCGACTTGCAACTTAGGCCCGACGTATAAAAGATCATTTAACGACGTTCCGTTTGAAGATGCAGCCGAGGCATTAAACACGACACGAGCTTTAGTGGTGGAGCTGGACTCCTTTAATACAACATGGTGTGGGAAATAGACGGCGGAGGGCTGTCTACGTTGCTCGGCGGGAACCTTGCTCATATGGCCTAACTCTTCATATTCGCGCAAGAAATCATTATACACGCGAGCCAGGTCCGGCTGTTTGTTCAGACGTGCTTCACTCGCGAGCAAAATACGCATTGCCATACGCGAGGTATCACCTATCGGGAGAGGTTGTGATTCCCGGAAGGGGAGACGAACGGAATACCGTCCGTCAGGTAGTCGTATATGAGTCTGAAGAAAATGCGCCTCGCAGGCCTCATCTTCGGCGGACACCGGAGTAACCGAGGGCACTTCCTCCACCTCCCAGAACGCATGCAGTAAGTCGTGCAGGGGGTCCGGACCCGATGTAGCCAAATGGCAGGAGGCGGATTCCTTTACCAGAGAAGATAGCTGTCCGGACAGCACCCATCCGAACGCGGTATTCTGCGCGGAGGGGGAATTAGGGGGGCCAATGATTAAGCCCTCGCGGAGGAATTGACAATAATAGTCAGCACCAATTATCAAGTGTATCGCGGCATTGGAGAAAGGGGCACGATCAGCAAGTGGTAGCATGGAAAGATGCGACAAGTCAGCGTTGACCGGAACCGGCGGAGGTACATACGCGGTAAGTTTAGCCTAGACTAATACGGAAATAGTGGTGTCGGAGGGGTCCCCAGATCGGGCCCGTACGGTCACGGTCGCGGAATGGCGTGCCGCTCCGACGGAGGCGGCTCCGATACCGGTGACATTTACCGATACCGGCTTGACAAACGGTCGTAAAATCTGCATCAAGGACTCTGACATAAACGAAGACTGGGAGCCCTGATCTAATAACGCCCGGACTTCTACTGCGCGTCCCGAAGTGCCCATTAGCACTACAGAAGCGGTAGGGAGTACGGTTCGACATGACCCGGCCTGAGAAAGACTACTGGAAGTAGTGGGGGCGGCTTCTTCGACGAAGGAGTTCGCGGGAGCAAGAGCCGGGGGTTGAGGAATGGGTTTATCCCCGTCACCTGCAGGAGATCGGGGCGGTAAGTGCAACAGAGTATGGTGGTTCTGCTGACACAGTCGGCAACGGTACTTGCCAGTACACTGCTTGGCTGAGTGACCAGGGGCGAAGCAGTTTACGCAGCGGCGCTGCTTTTGTATCAACGTTAAGCGCTGTGTGACAGAAAGGCTTAAAAACGTAGGACACTGATAGGTGAGATGAGACCCCCCGCAGCAGACGCACGTTAGCCTGGCGGAGGGGCGCGACGCAGTGCTAAAACTAGGAGCATTATTACGCGCAGTGCAGACTTGGTGCGTTCGTGTAGATTCACTCTTGGGCTTACTACTACGTGAGACCGGCTCAGTTACAACGGAAGGGTCCGAGGTTTCCCAGGCGCCGATGCGCTTATTCAAGAACTCCGAAAGCGTCGTGAACGTTGGCATAACATTGGCATCCGGGAGCGACAATTCCCAATCTCGACGTGTGCCTTTATCTAGTTTAGATACTACCCAATACACAAACGCGTCTTCGCCTAATTCCGCAAGACGAGATTCACATGAGAAGGCAGCCCTTACCTCCCTGCTTACGTCCAACGAGGATTTGAGCTCGCGTACCGATCCGGAAGTTACCCTAGGAACGTCCATTATGCGTTGGAGTGTCGAGTAGAGAATAGCGCGCTTGCGTTCGTATCGCTCAGTAAGTAGCGTCCAAGCCTCTGTGTAGCGTGACTCCACGATTGGGGTATTCGTCAGAAGACGTGCAGCCTCCCCTTGTAGACTGGCCTTTAAGTAATACAGCCGTTGGAGGTTAGATAAATCTACGCGCGAAGCTACCAAAGACTTGAACACGTCCCTAAAACTAGGCCACGCCGAAAGATCCCCATTAAACTTGGGTAACGTAATAGCAGGAAGCGTCATCTGCATCGGTCGAGACGCGAGCGAGTAGGCTTCGTCACCTGGGTGATTGGGAGCTGGGCTCAATGGCGGCGCTATAGTCGCAAGATGCTCCCGTAGGGCGTCGCGTGTTTCGTCCATCGAATCGGTTATGCCGGCGAAGGTGTCCTCAAGAAAATACTTGTGCGTCTTCTTGAACGTGTCATCGGCGAGAGTAAGGATGTCCAAATGACGGGTTCGACACTCTTCCCAGGTTCGTTGGACGTCATCGAGTCGGCTCTCGATGGCGGTAAGCGTCCTCTTTGGTTTCGCAAGCTTGATAAAGCTTGAGAGTCGGTACTCTATCTGTTCCTGGCAAGCGAGTTGCGCGGAAATCAGTTCCTCGATCCTCGTCATGATATGCCAGAATAACTAAAGAAAGAAACAACCCGAGGAGAACAGATTCTATACGCTTACACGAAAGATTATGACGCAAAGTAAACAAAGGCTCTACAGACAGGGTTTGAGGTTAGCTCGCAGTTGAGCGCGATCTGTCGGCGCAGGCGTCGGGCGGCGTCGGCACGGTGAGGAGACAAGATGGCGTCAACTGAGCAAACGTGTGCGGGCGATGCTGGCTCCGCAGACGGCGAGGTAAGATGGCGGCGCTGGCTGACCACGTGCGGTGACTATCTTCTATTGGCGGTCGTAGCACACGAACCAAAACCACACGCACTCACTTTACTTATCTACACCTCGAAAATCCGGCTCGAAGGACCATTTGAATGCCCATGAGGCATTGAGGGAAAGGAAGGAAAGTGGACTGTATGGGGGAACTGGTTTTACTGGGGGCAGCGATCGAGGTGTAAAAGCAATGTAACGCACGCGTGATTTATATTAGACACTGAACACAGCACCGTCGTTTATTACTTAAAATTCACTTATTTTACATGTAAAGTACTACGCGACGCGACTCTCTTCGTTAGAGATATTCGGGCACGGGAAGGAGGGCGGAGGTTCGACTAACCCACCGTCAGAACGAATGCCTCGGTAACAACGGATGGAATAAGACCGCGGTAACGTCCACAAGTATTATCCTAGAAAATAGGAAGGAAGTCGGACGGCCACATAAAAGGGCGCACGCGGGGATACGTCGCCGTAGCCGCCAGGGAAGGCAGGGTAATTACACGATTAATGGCGGAGCTCGGGCGAGCGGGAGCAGCCTATCGTTGACGACGAAAGGCGATCGGATTTCTTTAAGTTACTATCGTATACTTTTACTACAAGCACGCGTCGGTACAAAGATGCGATGAAAGCGCACAATTCTGGTATAGCTAAGGCGTAAAAACGCACGGAAAACTCAGCACGCGGGCACGTGGCAGAGCAAAGAAAAACGAGTGTGTGTAGCGCGTAGCGAGCAAACAGCAACTGCCGCTGCCGGATCCGCGTGAATTCGCCGTTTCTCACCTGCTCCAATGAGCAACGCGATTAATGAGTTGACCAATGCGTGCTAGACACGCGTGAGTCGAAGGTGCGCGAGACGGATTACGCATTCGCGTGAATTGCTCAAGACCTGTGAAGATGCGCGCGGATGGCACGTTCGTCGTGGCGCCAATCTCAAACAATTGGGACCGTTACAGATGAGATACGTCAACATTGTTTCCATACTCCATGCTCGAAGAGCGATTCTCGCCTCGGCCAACGGCGGCGCTTGCGAGCTGCACGTTAGCCGTTTCTGAAATTGTTAATTTCGGGCAAACTATGATTTCGTAAACTCCGAAATCGATACAGCTGCTTGCGAAAACTATTCGTAAACGATTGGGACCGTTACAGATGAGATACGTCAACATTGTTTCGATACTCTATGCCCGAAGAGCGATTTTTGCCTCGGTCAACGGGGGCGCTTGCGAGGCAATCAACGCTGAACGATAGCCGATTCTGACATTATTAATTACGGGCAAATTACGATTTTGTAAACTCCGAAATCGATACAGCAGCTTGCGAAAACTATTCGTAAACGATTGAGACCGTTGCACACGAGATACGGAAAAAAATTTCCCCAGGTTCCGCATCTGGTCAGCTTCTGCTTTCGGCCACTGGCGGCGCTTACAAGACCTACATTACCCCATTCTCGAAATTGTTAATTACGGGCAAACTACGATTTCGTAAACTCTGAAATCGATTGCGTAAACTTGCGTAAACTATCGTAAATGATTGGGACCAAAATAAGCGAAATCGGTGATAGTTGTCTGCTAACTATACGGCGGTGTTCATATCCATCTTTCGTTTTTTCAAATGGACCGACACAGTCACAGTGTATCGTGTCGAAGGGGAAAGGCTTCTTTTCAATTGGGTGCAATTTCCCTTGTTCCGGTCCGGTCTGTCGTTTGCATACTACGCAAGTAATGCAGTGATCGATGTACTTACGGACAAATCTTAGCATTTTTGGGAACCAGTATTTTTTCGCGATGCGGTCGTATGTTTTTTCAAAGCCTACATGACAGTTTTCGTCATGGTACAGACGCAACAAACCAAGGCGGCTTCTCTTCGGGACAAAACTTCGGTAGATCACTCGGCCTGTGTCCCGGAGTGTTTTTCGACACAGTATACCGTCTCTTAGCTCGAAATCCGTAATAACAGTATCGTTCGACTTTACCCGCTCGATCATGTTTTGCGTTTCTTCATCATTTTTCTGCGCGATATCTAGCCAGGAGCCCTCACAAATTACGTTTACGCGATAGTTTTTACACGGATTTCTACTTAAATAATCCACGTGCTCTACGTATTTGCCTTTCCTATATTCAAGATCAAAGGAAAAGTCCTGTAGAAATATCCACCAACGAGCTACGCGTGGTAATAAATCTTTTTTGTTTTGCGTAGCCTTAATGGCATTACAGTCGGTGACAATTTTAAACTGCATACCAAGCAGATATACGCGGAAGTATTTCAGTGCGTTCACAATCGCGAGTGTCTCTAGTTCATACGAATGATAGCGCGATTCCTCTGGGCTGGTACGACGACTAAAATATGCGACCACGCGTAGTTCCTTTTCCACTCTTTGGAAGAGGATTGCACCATATCCAATGGAACTAGAGTCGGTGTGGAGCTCCGTATCTCGCGTTGGGTCGAATATTACGAGCAAAGGGTGTGTACTCAGTTTGTCTATGATGTACGATCGCGCTTCTTCCTGTTCTTTACCCCATACCCACGGCTCATTATGTTTTGTTAATTTGGTCAAGCACGCCGTTCGCACCGCGAATTCAGGTACAAACTTCCGGAAATAACTCGCTAGGCCAATAAATTGTCTTATCTGCTTCACATTGTACGGAACTGGTAATTCTACTAGGGTTTTAACTTTTTCTTTGCCTGGCTTTATGCCTTCGGATGATATCTCTCGACCCAGGTAATTGATCGAAGTTTCAAAAAATTTACATTTTGCGATGTTTAACGTGAATCCTGCCTTGTCCAATACCTCCAACACGCGCTCTAAACTCTGTAGCCCTTCCTCGACCGTTTGCGATGGGATCAAAATATCGTCCATATAGACTAATGCGATGCTATTTCTTAGGTTGCCTAGAGCTGCGTTAATGGCTCTCTGAAAGACAGCGGGCGCATTACAAAGGCCGAAGGGCATACGCATATACTAATAATGCCCGTCGGGGGTAACAAACGCAGTTTTACAAATTGAATCGGCGGCAATGGGTATTTGGTGAAATCCCGCGGCCATGTCTAGCGTAATAAATACCCTACCCTTTCCCAAACGATCCAATTGATCGTCGATTAGTGGTAAAGGGTATCTGTCTTGAACCGTAATTCTATTTAACGCCCCGAAATCCACGCACAGACGGTCCTCTCCATTTTTCTTTTTCACTAAGATAACGGGGCTTGCAAACGGCGAGTTGCTTTCGCGTATTATGCCGTTACTTATGAGGTCATCTATGATCCCCCTTAATTTCTCCCGTTCCGAAAGTGACAGACGGTAAGGGTGGTAATTTATTACCTTGTTCTCCTGAGTAATTATTTTGAGTTCCGCCGTACTTACGGACCGCGCGTGATTGCCAGTGGTCAACATTCGCTCGAATTATATTAAAAGATCTCTAAGAGAATCGTCCGCAACGTACAGTGTGAAGCACGGTGCCTTCGTTGTAGCCTCGTTCCTTTCTGCCGTGACAAGTCCGCACCGTTGAAGCCTCGTCGTCCCATCAGGTTCCGTCACAATGCGTAGATCGGCATGCACCAGGACATTCTTCCCGGTGATGACCTCGTACGGCATTGCAGTATCCGGGACAACAAACAAATCCAACTCAGTGGACACATCCTCCGTCTGAATTAATGCCGATGTGCATCCGACGGTCGTCGTGATAGACTCATACAGTCCTTGTATTGTCGTCGTGTACGCATTTACTTTGCAGTTTACCCGGTCGGCAACACTTTCTCTCACGAGGGAACATGTTGCGCCATTGTCGATCAAACAGCGTCGTACGATCATCTGTCTCAATAGTATTGGTGTCAGTTTGTGTTCTACTGAGTAGCACACGTTGGCTTCGGGTTTCTTCGAACCTTGATTGTTTTGGGCTGTTCGCTGCTTCGCCCAAAATTACGATTCGGTATGGCCCCTCTTTTTGCAAAAATTGCAGTTAGTTACGCTGGGAGTTTCCCGTTGCGGTAATAATTTTCTCCTTTTCGGGCAATTCACCCGTTTATGTCCCATCTCATTGCATTGGTAGCATCTGCCGTCTTGTCGGTTCGGAGCGCGTTCTCCGCCATCGCGTGCAAATCGTTCCCTTCGTTTCGTTTCTTTTACGAAATTGGTCGTGCCCGTGATCAGCGCCGATGGCGTCGCGTAATTCGCGGACAGCATGGCCTGTCGCACGTTCTGATCTGTGATTGTGCTTATTGTCAGCTCCACCAATTCTTCGGGTCGAAATGCTACACGCGCCTTCTCGAGACAGCCCACTTTTTTCCTTGCATATTCCACGTACGCGGTCGCGTCGTCGCTGTTATAGGTCAGCGCCCGTAGCAAGCATTCGTGGAGTTTCTTCTGCGGACCGAAAATGGCGCACAAGTCCTCCTTGAATTTTTCCCACGTTCGGGGTCTCCCTTTCCATTCTTGGTACCATACTTTAGCAGAACCCGCAAGCGTATGGGTGGCGGCACTCAACCGCTGTTGCGGGGTCGAATCACGGGTGATATGTTACACTTCGTTGCACCAAGCATTAGCGTCGTCATTCAGTTCGGTACCACGGAATTGCGGCACCATATCCAAAAGAGGAGGTGTCGTTGCATTAATAATCTTCGGTGTAGCCGGCATTACACCTCTTGCAATTTCGGCTACCACTTGGCGGATGATGTCCTCCAAGGACGGGGGAGCACGCGAGTTCTCCATTTTTTCGTGTCCCGATCACGTCCCGAACAAAACGAAAGGGAAAAAAAAATAAAACGAGGAAACCAAAAAAAGCACACAAAGAAACACAGCACGACACAATCCACAGCACAATAAAATCAACGAAAATGAATCAAGAATTAGCTTTGCAGCTAAGGCGCGTAAAATTCACTATATCCCACTTCTGATGTTAGAAACCCGCAAAATGGCTCGACGAGATGTGTTCGTTTTAGCGATTCTGGGGGAAGTGCAGAGGGGTCAAGCTCCGTCCTCTTTCCAACAGGCAAAGCCTGCTCCGATCTTCGGCCAGATTCACACTCGCATTTGTTTACAATGCTTACTCTTACAGAGACGCAGGTCAATGCACCGGCCACCGAGGTAAACACACGATCCGCGACTCTCGGCGCCTCCAAGAACAGGTGACACATCAACGCACAGGCAGCAAGCACAGGCAGCACAGCAAGCACAGGCAGCAAGCACAGGCAGCACAGCAAGCACAGGCAGCAAGCACAGGCAGCACACCAAACACAGGCAGCAAACACAGGCAGCACAGCAAGCACAGGCAGCAAGCACAGGCAGCACAGCAAGCACAGGCATGTTAGAAACCCGCAAAATAGCTCGACGAGATGTGTTCGTTTTAGCGATTCTGGAGGAAGTGCAGAGGGGTCAAGGTCCGTCCTCTTTCCAACAGGCAAAGCCTGCTCCGATCTTCGGCGAGATTCACTCTCGCATTTGTTTACAATGCTTACTCTTACTGAGACGCAAGTCAATGCACCGGCCGCCGAGGTAAACATATGATCCGCGACTCTCGGCGCCTCCAAAAACAGGTGACACAGCAACGCACTGTCGTGTGCCACTGTCGAATTACCGCGTGTTATGGGCGAAATCAAATGTATCGCTAACAGGCAGCACAGCAAGCACAGGCAGCACAGCAAGCACAGGCAGCAAGCTCAGGCAGCACAGCAGGCACAGGCAGCAAGCACAGGCAGCACAGCAAGCACAGGCAGCAAGCACACTCAGCACAGCAAGCACAGGCAGCACAGCAAGCACAGGCAGCAAGCACAGGCAGCACACCAAGCACAGGCAGCAAGCACAGGCAGCACAGCAAGCACAGGCAGCAAGCACAGGCATCGCAACAAGCACAGCAAGCACAGGCATCACAACAAGCACAGCAAGCACAGGCAGCAAGCACAGGCAGCACAGCAAGCACAGGCAGCACAGCAAGCACAGGCAGCACAGCATGCACAGCAAGCACAGGCAGCAAGCACAGGCAGCACACCAAGCACAGGCAGCACAGTAAGCACAGGCAGCAAGCACAGGCAGCACAGCAAGCACAGGCAGCACAGCAAGCACAGGCAGCAGAGCAAGCACAGGCAGCAAGCACAGGCAGCACAGCAAGCACAGGCAGCAAGCACAGGCAGCACAGCAAGCACAGGCAGCAAGCACAGGCAGCACAGCAAGCACAGGCAGCAAGCACAGGCAGCACAGGCAGCAAGCACAGGCAGCACAGCAAGCACAGGCAGCAAGCACAGGCAGCAAGCACAGGCAGCACAGGCAGCAAGCACAGGCGGCACAGCAAGCACAGGCAGCAAGCACAGGCAGCACAGGCAGCACAGCAAGCACAGGCAGCACAGGCAGCAAGCACAGGCAGCACAGCAATCACAGGCAACACAGCAATTACAGCAAGCACAGGCAGCACAGCACAGGCAGCACAGCAAGCACAGGCAGCACAGCACAGGCAGCACAGGCAGCACAGCAAGCACAGGCAGCAAGCACAGGCAGCACAGCGAGCATAGGCAGCAAGGACAGGCAGCACAGCAAGCACAGGCAGCAAGCACACTCAGCACAGCAAGCACAGGCAGCACAGCAAGCACAGGCAGCAAGCACAGGCAGCACAGCAAGCACAAACAGCAAGCACAGGCAGCACAGGCAGCACAGCAATCACAGGCAGCACAGCAAGTACAGCAAGCACAGGCAGCACAGCAAGCACAGGCAGCACAGCACAGGCAGCACAGCAAGCACAGGCAGCAAGCACAGGCAGCACAGCAAGCACAGGAAGCAAGCACAGGCAGCACAGCAAGCACAGGCAGCAAGCACAGGCAGCACAGCAAGCACAGGCAGCACAGCAAGCACAGGCATGTTAGGAACCCGCAAAATAGCTCGACGAGATGTGTTCGTTTTAGCGATTCTGGGGGAAGTGCAGAGGGGTCAAGCTCCGTCCTCTTTCCAACAGGCCAAGCCTGCTCCGACCTTCGGCGAGATTCACTCTCGCATTTGTTAACAATGCTTACTCTCACTGAGACGCAGGTCAATGCACCGGCCGCCGAGGTAAACATATGATCCGCGACTCTCGGCACCTCCAAAAACAGGTGACACAGCAACGCACTGTCTTGTGGCACTGTCGAATTACCGCGTGTTATGGGCGAAATCAAATGCATCGCTAACAGGCAGCACAGCAAGCACAGGCAGCATGCACAGGCAGCACAGCAAGCACAGGCAGCAAGCACACTCAGCACAGCAAGCACAGGCAGCACAGCAAGCACAGGCAGCATGCACAGGCAGCACAGCAAGCACAGGCAGCAAGCACACTCAGCACAGCAAGCACAGGCAGCACAGCAAGCACAGGCAGCACAGCAAGCACAGGCAACAAGCACCGACAGCACAGCAAGCACAGGCAGCAAGCACAGGCAGCACAGCAAGCACAGGCAGCAAGCACAGGCAGCTCAGGCAGCACAGCAAGCACAGGCAGCAAGCACAGGCAGCTCAGGCAGCACAGCAAGCACAGGCAGCAAGCACAGGCAGCACAGCAAGCACAGGCAGCACAGCAAGCAAAGGCAGCAAGCACAGGCAGCACAGCAAGCACACGCAACAAGCACAGGCAGCACAGCAAGCACACGCAACAAGCACAGGCAACAAGCACAGGCAGCACAGCAAGCACAGGCAGCACAGTAAGCACAGGCAGCTTGCACAGGCAGCATAGCAAGCACAGCAAGCACAGGCAGCAAGCACAGGCAGCACAGAAAGCACAGGCAGCACAGCAAGCACAGGCAGCACAACAAGCACAGGCGGCACAGCAAGCACAGGCAGCAAGCACGGGCAGCACAGCAAGCACAGGCAGCACAGCAAGCACGGGCAGCAAGCACAGGCAGCGCAGCAAGCACAGGCAGCACAGCAAGCACAGGCATGTTAGAAACCCGCAAAATAGCTCGACGATATGTGTTCGTTTTAGCGATTCTGGGGGAAGTGTAGAGGGGTCAAGCTCCGTCCTCTTTCCAACAGGCAAAGCCTGCTCCGATCTTCGGCGAGATTCACTCTCGCATTTGTTTACAATGCTTACTCTTACTGAGACGCAGGTCAATGCACCGGCCGCCGAGGTAAACATATGATCCGCGACTCTCGGCGCCTCCAAAAACAGGTGACACAGCAACCCACTGTCATGTGCCACTGTCGAATTACCGCGTGTTATGGGTGAAATCAAATGCATCGCTAACAGGCAGCACAGCAAGCACAGGCAACACAACAAGCACAGGCAGCACAACAAGCACAGGCGGCACAGCAAGCACAGCAAGCACAGGCAGCAAGCACAGGCAGCACAGCAAGCACAGGCAGCAAGCACAGGCAGCAAGCACAGGCAGCAAGCACAGGCAGCTCAGCAAGTACAGCAAGCACAGGCAGCACAGCACAGGCAGCACAGCAAGCACAGGCAGCACAGCAAGCACAGGCAGCAAGCACAGGCAGCACAGCAAGCACAGGCAGCAAGCACAGGCAGCAAGCACAGGCAGCACAGGCAGCACAGCAAGCACAGGCAGCAAGTACAGGCAGCAGAGCAAGCACAGGCAGCAAGCACAGGCAGCATAGCAAGCAGAGGCAGCACAGAAAGCACAGGCAGCACAGCAAGCACAGGCAGCAAGCACAGGCGGCACAGCAAGCACAGGCAGCACAGCAAGCACAGGCAGCAAGCACAGGCAACACAGCAAGCACAGGCAGCAAGCACAGGCATGTTAGAAACCCGCAAAATAGCTCGACGAGATGTGTTCGTTTTAGCGATTCTGGGGGAAGTGCAGAGGGGTCAAGCTCCGTCCTCTTTCCAACAGGCAAAGCCTGCTCCGATCTTCGGCGAGATTCACTCTCGCATTTGTTTACAATGCTTACTCTTACTGAGACGCAGGTCAATAAACCGGCCGCCGAGGTAAACATATGATCCGCGACTCTAGGCGCCTCCAAAAATAGGTGACATAGCAACGCACTGTCGTGTGCCACTGTCGAATTACCGCGTGTTATGGGCGAAATCAAATGCATCGCTAACAGGCAGCACAGCACAGGCAGCACAGCAAGCACAGGCAGCAAGCACAGGCAGCGCAGCAAGCACAGGCAGCACAGGCAGCAAGCACAGGCAGCAAGCACAGGCAGCAAGCACAGGCAGCACAGCAATTACAGGCAGCACAGCAAGCACAGGCAGCAAGCACAGGCAGCACAGCAAGCACAGGCAGCAAGCACAGGCAGCTCAGGCAGCACAGGCAGCAAGCACAGGCAGCACAGCAAGCACAGGCAGCAAGCACAGGCAGCACACCAAGGACAGGTGGCACAGCAAGCACAGACAGCAAGCACAGGCAGCACACCAAGCACAGGCAGCACAGCAAGCACAGGCAGCAAGCACAGGCAGCACAGCAAGCACAGGCAGCAAGCACAGGCAGCACAGCAAGCACAGGCAGCAAGCACAGGCAGCTCAGGCAGCACAGCTAGCACAGGCAGCAAGCACAGGCAGCACAGCAAGCAGAGGCATCACAGCAAGCACAGGCAGCAAGCACAGGCAGCACAGCAAGCAGAGGCAGCACAGCAAGCACAGGCAGCAAGCACAGGCAGCACAGCAAGCACAGGCAGCACAGGCAGCAAGCACAGGCAGCACAGCAAGCACAGGCAGCAAGCACAGGCAGCACAGCAAGCACAGGCAGCAAGCACAGGCAGCACAGCAAGAACAGGCAGCAAGCACAGGCAGCACAGCAAGCACAGGCAGCAAGCACAGGCAGCAAGCACAGGCAGCGCAGCAAGCACAGGCAGCACAGCAAGCACAGGCAGCACAGGCAGCAAGCACAGGCAGCAAGCACAGGCAGCGCAGCAAGCACAGGCAGCACAGCAAGCACAGGCAGCAAGCACAGGCAGCGCAGCAAGAACAGGCAGCACAGCAAGCACAGGCAGCAAGCACAGACATCACAGCAAGCACAGGCAGCAAGCACAGGCAGCACAGCAAGCACAGCAAGCACAGGCAGCACAGCACAGGCAGCACAGCAAGCACAGGCAGCGTAGCAAGCAGAGGCAGCACAGAAAGCACAGGCAGCACAGCAAGAACAGGCAACACAGCAAGCACAGGCAGCACAACAAGCACTGGCGGCACAGCAAGCACAGGCAGCATAGCAAGCAGAGGCAGCACAGCAAGCACAGGCAGCAAGCACAGGCAGCACAGCAAGCACTGGCAGCACAGCAAGCACAGGCAGCACAGCACAGGCAGCACAGCAAGCACATGCAGCAAGCACAGGCAGCTCAGGCAGCACAGGTAGCACAGCAAGCACAGGCAGCAAGCACAGGCAGCACAGCAAGCACAGGGAGCACACCAAGCACAGGCAGCACAGCAAGCACAGACAGCAAGCACAGGCAGCAAGCACAGGCAGCACACCAAGCACAGGCAGCACAGCAAGCACAGGCAGCAAGCACAGGCAGCACAGGCAGCACAGCAAGCACAGGCAGCAAGCACAGGCAGCACACCAAGCACAGGCAGCACAGCAAGCACAGGCAGCACAGCAAGCACAGGGAGCACACCAAGCACAGGCAGCACAGCAAGCACAGCAAGCACAGACAGCAAGCACAGGCAGCACAGGCAGCAAGCACAGGCAGCACAGGCAGCACAGGCAGCACAGCACAGGCAGCACAGCAAGCACAGGCAGCAAGCACAGGCAGCACAGCAAGCACACGCAACAAGCACAGGCAGCACAGCAAGCACACGCAACAAGCACAGGCAACAAGCACAGGCAGCACAGCAAGCACAGGCAGCACAGTAAGCACAGGCAGCTTGCACAGGCAGCATAGCAAGCACAGCAAGCACAGGCAGCAAGCACAGGCAGCACAGAAAGCACAGGCAGCACAGCAAGCACAGGCAGCACAACAAGCACAGGCGGCACAGCAAGCACAGGCAGCAAGCACGGGCAGCACAGCAAGCACAGGCAGCAAGCACAGGCAGCGCAGCAAGCACAGGCAGCACAGCAAGCACAGGCATGTTAGAAACCCGCAAAATAGCTCGACGATATGTGTTCGTTTTAGCGATTCTGGGGGAAGTGTAGAGGGGTCAAGCTCCGTCCTCTTTCCAACAGGCAAAGCCTGCTCCGATCTTCGGCGAGATTCACTCTCGCATTTGTTTACAATGCTTACTCTTACTGAGACGCAGGTCAATAAACCGGCCGCCGAGGTAAACATATGATCCGCGACTCTAGGCGCCTCCAAAAATAGGTGACATAGCAACGCACTGTCGTGTGCCACTGTCGAATTACCGCGTGTTATGGGCGAAATCAAATGCATCGCTAACAGGCAGCACAGCACAGGCAGCACAGCAAGCACAGGCAGCAAGCACAGGCAGCGCAGCAAGCACAGGCAGCACAGGCAGCAAGCACAGGCAGCAAGCACAGGCAGCAAGCACAGGCAGCACAGCAATTACAGGCAGCACAGCAAGCACAGGCAGCAAGCACAGGCAGCACAGCAAGCACAGGCAGCAAGCACAGGCAGCTCAGGCAGCACAGGCAGCAAGCACAGGCAGCACAGCAAGCACAGGCAGCAAGCACAGGCAGCACACCAAGGACAGGTGGCACAGCAAGCACAGACAGCAAGCACAGGCAGCACACCAAGCACAGGCAGCACAGCAAGCACAGGCAGCAAGCACAGGCAGCACAGCAAGCACAGGCAGCAAGCACAGGCAGCACAGCAAGCACAGGCAGCAAGCACAGGCAGCTCAGGCAGCACAGCAAGCACAGGCAGCAAGCACAGGCAGCACAGCAAGCAGAGGCATCACAGCAAGCACAGGCAGCAAGCACAGGCAGCACAGCAAGCAGAGGCAGCACAGCAAGCACAGGCAGCAAGCACAGGCAGCACAGCAAGCACAGGCAGCACAGCAAGCACAGGCAGCACAGCAAGCACAGGCAGCAAGCACAGGCAGCACAGCAAGCACAGGCAGCAAGCACAGGCAGCACAGCAAGAACAGGCAGCAAGCACAGGCAGCACAGCAAGCACAGGCAGCAAGCACAGGCAGCAAGCACAGGCAGCGCAGCAAGCACAGGCAGCACAGCAAGCACAGGCAGCACAGGCAGCAAGCACAGGCAGCAAGCACAGGCAGCGCAGCAAGCACAGGCAACACAGCAAGCACAGGCAGCAAGCACAGGCATGTTAGAAACCCGCAAAATAGCTCGACGAGATGTGTTCGTTTTAGCGATTCTGGGGGAAGTGCAGAGGGGTCAAGCTCCGTCCTCTTTCCAACAGGCAAAGCCTGCTCCGATCTTCGGCGAGATTCACTCTCGCATTTGTTTACAATGCTTACTCTTACTGAGACGCAGGTCAATAAACCGGCCGCCGAGGTAAACATATGATCCGCGACTCTAGGCGCCTCCAAAAATAGGTGACATAGCAACGCACTGTCGTGTGCCACTGTCGAATTACCGCGTGTTATGGGCGAAATCAAATGCATCGCTAACAGGCAGCACAGCACAGGCAGCACAGCAAGCACAGGCAGCAAGCACAGGCAGCGCAGCAAGCACAGGCAGCACAGGCAGCAAGCACAGGCAGCAAGCACAGGCAGCAAGCACAGGCAGCACAGCAATTACAGGCAGCACAGCAAGCACAGGCAGCAAGCACAGGCAGCACAGCAAGCACAGGCAGCAAGCACAGGCAGCTCAGGCAGCACAGGCAGCAAGCACAGGCAGCACAGCAAGCACAGGCAGCAAGCACAGGCAGCACACCAAGGACAGGTGGCACAGCAAGCACAGACAGCAAGCACAGGCAGCACACCAAGCACAGGCAGCACAGCAAGCACAGGCAGCAAGCACAGGCAGCACAGCAAGCACAGGCAGCAAGCACAGGCAGCACAGCAAGCACAGGCAGCAAGCACAGGCAGCTCAGGCAGCACAGCTAGCACAGGCAGCAAGCACAGGCAGCACAGCAAGCAGAGGCATCACAGCAAGCACAGGCAGCAAGCACAGGCAGCACAGCAAGCAGAGGCAGCACAGCAAGCACAGGCAGCAAGCACAGGCAGCACAGCAAGCACAGGCAGCACAGGCAGCAAGCACAGGCAGCACAGCAAGCACAGGCAGCAAGCACAGGCAGCACAGCAAGCACAGGCAGCAAGCACAGGCAGCACAGCAAGAACAGGCAGCAAGCACAGGCAGCACAGCAAGCACAGGCAGCAAGCACAGGCAGCAAGCACAGGCAGCGCAGCAAGCACAGGCAGCACAGCAAGCACAGGCAGCACAGGCAGCAAGCACAGGCAGCAAGCACAGGCAGCGCAGCAAGCACAGGCAGCACAGCAAGCACAGGCAGCAAGCACAGGCAGCGCAGCAAGAACAGGCAGCACAGCAAGCACAGGCAGCAAGCACAGACATCACAGCAAGCACAGGCAGCAAGCACAGGCAGCACAGCAAGCACAGCAAGCACAGGCAGCACAGCACAGGCAGCACAGCAAGCACAGGCAGCGTAGCAAGCAGAGGCAGCACAGAAAGCACAGGCAGCACAGCAAGAACAGGCAACACAGCAAGCACAGGCAGCACAACAAGCACTGGCGGCACAGCAAGCACAGGCAGCATAGCAAGCAGAGGCAGCACAGCAAGCACAGGCAGCAAGCACAGGCAGCACAGCAAGCACTGGCAGCACAGCAAGCACAGGCAGCACAGCACAGGCAGCACAGCAAGCACATGCAGCAAGCACAGGCAGCTCAGGCAGCACAGGTAGCACAGCAAGCACAGGCAGCAAGCACAGGCAGCACAGCAAGCACAGGGAGCACACCAAGCACAGGCAGCACAGCAAGCACAGACAGCAAGCACAGGCAGCAAGCACAGGCAGCACACCAAGCACAGGCAGCACAGCAAGCACAGGCAGCAAGCACAGGCAGCACAGGCAGCACAGCAAGCACAGGCAGCAAGCACAGGCAGCACACCAAGCACAGGCAGCACAGCAAGCGCAGGCAGCACAGCAAGCACAGGGAGCACACCAAGCACAGGCAGCACAGCAAGCACAGCAAGCACAGACAGCAAGCACAGGCAGCACAGGCAGCAAGCACAGGCAGCACAGGCAGCACAGGCAGCACAGCACAGGCAGCACAGCAAGCACAGGCAGCAAGCACAGGCAGCACAGCAAGCACACGCAACAAGCACAGGCAGCACAGCAAGCACACGCAACAAGCACAGGCAACAAGCACAGGCAGCACAGCAAGCACAGGCAGCACAGTAAGCACAGGCAGCTTGCACAGGCAGCATAGCAAGCACAGCAAGCACAGGCAGCAAGCACAGGCAGCACAGAAAGCACAGGCAGCACAGCAAGCACAGGCAGCACAACAAGCACAGGCGGCACAGCAAGCACAGGCAGCAAGCACGGGCAGCACAGCAAGCACAGGCAGCAAGCACAGGCAGCGCAGCAAGCACAGGCAGCACAGCAAGCACAGGCATGTTAGAAACCCGCAAAATAGCTCGACGATATGTGTTCGTTTTAGCGATTCTGGGGGAAGTGTAGAGGGGTCAAGCTCCGTCCTCTTTCCAACAGGCAAAGCCTGCTCCGATCTTCGGCGAGATTCACTCTCGCATTTGTTTACAATGCTTACTCTTACTGAGACGCAGGTCAATAAACCGGCCGCCGAGGTAAACATATGATCCGCGACTCTAGGCGCCTCCAAAAATAGGTGACATAGCAACGCACTGTCGTGTGCCACTGTCGAATTACCGCGTGTTATGGGCGAAATCAAATGCATCGCTAACAGGCAGCACAGCACAGGCAGCACAGCAAGCACAGGCAGCAAGCACAGGCAGCGCAGCAAGCACAGGCAGCACAGGCAGCAAGCACAGGCAGCAAGCACAGGCAGCAAGCACAGGCAGCACAGCAATTACAGGCAGCACAGCAAGCACAGGCAGCAAGCACAGGCAGCACAGCAAGCACAGGCAGCAAGCACAGGCAGCTCAGGCAGCACAGGCAGCAAGCACAGGCAGCACAGCAAGCACAGGCAGCAAGCACAGGCAGCACACCAAGGACAGGTGGCACAGCAAGCACAGACAGCAAGCACAGGCAGCACACCAAGCACAGGCAGCACAGCAAGCACAGGCAGCAAGCACAGGCAGCACAGCAAGCACAGGCAGCAAGCACAGGCAGCACAGCAAGCACAGGCAGCAAGCACAGGCAGCTCAGGCAGCACAGCAAGCACAGGCAGCAAGCACAGGCAGCACAGCAAGCAGAGGCATCACAGCAAGCACAGGCAGCAAGCACAGGCAGCACAGCAAGCAGAGGCAGCACAGCAAGCACAGGCAGCAAGCACAGGCAGCACAGCAAGCACAGGCAGCACAGCAAGCACAGGCAGCACAGCAAGCACAGGCAGCAAGCACAGGCAGCACAGCAAGCACAGGCAGCAAGCACAGGCAGCACAGCAAGAACAGGCAGCAAGCACAGGCAGCACAGCAAGCACAGGCAGCAAGCACAGGCAGCAAGCACAGGCAGCGCAGCAAGCACAGGCAGCACAGCAAGCACAGGCAGCACAGGCAGCAAGCACAGGCAGCAAGCACAGGCAGCGCAGCAAGCACAGGCAGCACAGCAAGCACAGGCAGCAAGCACAGGCAGCGCAGCAAGAACAGGCAGCAAGCACAGGCAGCAGAGCAAGCACAGGCAGCAAGCACAGGCAGCACAGCAAGCACAGGCAGCAAGCACAGGCAGCACAGCAAGCACAGGCAGCAAGCACAGGCAGCACAGCAAGCACAGGCAGCAAGCAGAGGCAGCAAGCACAGGCAGCAAGCACAGGCAGCACAGGCAGCACAGCAAGCACAGGCAGCACAGGCAGCAAGCACAGGCAGCACAGCAAGCACAGGCAGCAAGCACAGGCAGCACAGGCAGCAAGCACAGAAAGCTCAGGCAGCACAGGTAGCACAGCAAGCACAGGCAGCAAGCACAGGCAGCACAGCAAGCACAGGGAGCACACCAAGCACAGGCAGCACAGCAAGCACAGACAGCAAGCACAGGCAGCAAGCACAGGCAGCACACCAAGCACAGGCAGCACAGCAAGCACAGACAGCAAGCACAGGCAGCAAGCACAGGCAGCACAGGCAGCACAGCAAGCACAGGCAGCAAGCACAGGCAGCACACCAAGCACAGGCAGCACAGCAGGCACAGGCAGCAAGCACAGGCAGCACAGCAAGCATAGGCAGCGTAGCAAGCAGAGGCAGCACAGAAAGCACAGGCAGCGTAGCAAGCAGAGGCAGCACAGAAAGCACAGGCAGCACAGCAAGAACAGGCAACACAGCAAGCACAGGCAGCACAACAAGCACAGGCGGCACAGCAAGCACAGGCAGCATAGCAAGCAGAGGCAGCACAGCAAGCACAGGCAGCACAGCAAGCACTGGCAGCACAGCAAGCACAGGCAGCACAGTACAGGCAGCACAGCAAGCACATGCAGCAAGCACAGGCAGCTCAGGCAGCACAGGCAGCACAGCAAGCACAGGCAGCAAGCACAGGCAGCACAACAAGCACAGGCAGCACAGCAAGCACAGGGAGCACACCAAGCACAGGCAGCACAGGCAGCAAGCACAGACATCACAGCAAGCACAGGCAGCAAGCACAGGCAGCACAGCAAGCACAGGCAGCACAGCACAGGCAGCACAGCAAGCACAGGCAGCAAGCACAGGCAGCAGAGCAAGCACAGGCAGCAAGCACAGGCAGCACAGCAAGCACAGGCAGCAAGCACAGGCAGCACAGCAAGCACAGGCAGCAAGCACAGGCAGCACAGCAAGCACAGGCAGCAAGCAGAGGCAGCAAGCACAGGCAGCAAGCACGGGCAGCACAGGCAGCACAGCAAGCACAGGCAGCACAGGCAGCAAGCACAGGCAGCACAGCAAGCACAGGCAGCAAGCACAGGCAGCACAGGCAGCACAGCAAGTACAACAAGTACAACAAGCACAGGCAGCACAGCAAGCACAGGCAGCACAGCACAGGCAGCACAGGCAGCACAGCAAGTACAACAAGTACAACAAGCACAGGCAGCACAGCAAGCACAGCAAGCACAGGCAGCACAGGCAGCAAGCACAGGCAGCACAGCAAGCACAGGCAGCAAGCACAGGCAGCACAGCAAGCACAGGCAGCAAGCACAGGCAGCACAGCAAGCACAGGCAGCACAGCAAGCACTGGCAGCACAGCAAGCACAGGCAGCACAGCACAGGCAGCACAGCAAGCACATGCAGCAAGCACAGGCAGCTCAGGCAGCACAGGCAGCACAGCAAGCACAGGAAGCAAGCACAGGCAGCGCAGCAAGCACAGGCAGCACAGGCAGCAAGCACAGGCAGCAAGCACAGGCAGCAAGCACAGGCAGCACAGCAATTACAGGCAGCACAGCAAGCACAGGCAGCAAGCACAGGCAGCACAGCAAGCACAGGCAGCAAGCACAGGCAGCTCAGGCAGCACAGGCAGCAAGCACAGGCAGCACAGCAAGCACAGGCAGCAAGCACAGGCAGCACACCAAGGACAGGTGGCACAGCAAGCACAGACAGCAAGCACAGGCAGCACACCAAGCACAGGCAGCACAGCAAGCACAGGCAGCAAGCACAGGCAGCACAGCAAGCACAGGCAGCAAGCACAGGCAGCACAGCAAGCACAGGCAGCAAGCACAGGCAGCTCAGGCAGCACAGCAAGCACAGGCAGCAAGCACAGGCAGCACAGCAAGCAGAGGCATCACAGCAAGCACAGGCAGCAAGCACAGGCAGCACAGCAAGCAGAGGCAGCACAGCAAGCACAGGCAGCAAGCACAGGCAGCACAGCAAGCACAGGCAGCACAGGCAGCACAGCAAGCACTGGCAGCACAGCAAGCACAGGCAGCACAGTACAGGCAGCACAGCAAGCACATACAGCAAGCACAGGCAGCTCAGGCAGCACAGGCAGCACAGCAAGCACAGGCAGCAAGCACAGGCAGCACAACAAGCACAGGCAGCACAGCAAGCACAGGGAGCACACCAAGCACAGGCAGCACAGGCAGCAAGCACAGACATCACAGCAAGCACAGGCAGCAAGCACAGGCAGCACAGCAAGCACAGGCAGCACAGCACAGGCAGCACAGCAAGCACAGGCAGCAAGCACAGGCAGCAGAGCAAGCACAGGCAGCAAGCACAGGCAGCACAGCAAGCACAGGCAGCAAGCACAGGCAGCACAGCAAGCACAGGCAGCAAGCACAGGCAGCACAGCAAGCACAGGCAGCAAGCAGAGGCAGCAAGCACAGGCAGCAAGCACAGGCAGCACAGGCAGCACAGCAAGCACAGGCAGCACAGGCAGCAAGCACAGGCAGCACAGCAAGCACAGGCAGCAAGCACAGGCAGCACAGGCAGCACAGGCACCACAGCAAGCACAGGCAGCAAGCACAGGCAGCAAGCACAGGCAGCACAGGCAGCACAGCAAGCACAGGCAGCACAGGCAGCAAGCACAGGCAGCACAGCAAGCACAGGCAGCAAGCACAGGCAGCACAGCAAGCACAGGCAGCAAGCACAGGCAGCACAGCAAGCACAGGCAGCACAGCAAGCACTGGCAGCACAGCAAGCACAGGCAGCACAGCACAGGCAGCACAGCAAGCACATGCAGCAAGCACAGGCAGCTCAGGCAGCACAGGCAGCACAGCAAGCACAGGCAGCAAGCTCAGGCAGCACAACAAGCACAGGCAGCACAGCAAGCACAGGGAGCACACCAAGCACAGGCAGCACAGCAAGCACAGACAGCAAGCACAGGCAGCAAGCACAGGCAGCACAGGCAGCACAGCAAGCACAGGCAGCAAGCACAGGCAGCAAGCACAGGCAGCAAGCACAGGCAGCACAGCAATTACAGGCAGCACAGCAAGCACAGGCAGCAAGCACAGGCAGCACAGCAAGCACAGGCAGCAAGCACAGGCAGCTCAGGCAGCACAGGCAGCAAGCACAGGCAGCACAGCAAGCACAGGCAGCAAGCACAGGCAGCACACCAAGGACAGGTGGCACAGCAAGCACAGACAGCAAGCACAGGCAGCACACCAAGCACAGGCAGCACAGCAAGCACAGGCAGCAAGCACAGGCAGCACAGCAAGCACAGGCAGCAAGCACAGGCAGCACAGCAAGCACAGGCAGCAAGCACAGGCAGCTCAGGCAGCACAGCAAGCACAGGCAGCAAGCACAGGCAGCACAGCAAGCAGAGGCATCACAGCAAGCACAGGCAGCAAGCACAGGCAGCACAGCAAGCAGAGGCAGCACAGCAAGCACAGGCAGCAAGCACAGGCAGCACAGCAAGCACAGGCAGCACAGGCAGCACAGCAAGCACTGGCAGCACAGCAAGCACAGGCAGCACAGCAAGCACAGACAGCAAGCACAGGCAGCAAGCACAGGCAGCACAGGCAGCACAGCAAGCACAGGCAGCAAGCACAGGCAGCACACCAAGCACAGGCAGCACAGCAAGCACAGCAAGCACAGACAGCAAGCACAGGCAGCACAGGCAGCAAGCACAGGCAGCACAGGCAGCACAGGCAGCACAGCACAGGCAGCACAGCAAGCACAGGCAGCAAGCACAGGCAGCAAGCACAGGCAGCAAGCACAGGCAGCACAGGCAGCACAGCAAGCACAGGCAGCACAGGCAGCAAGCACAGGCAGCACAGCAAGCACAGGCAGCAAGCACAGGCAGCACAGCAAGCACAGGCAGCAAGCACAGGCAGCACAGCAAGCACAGGCAGATAGCACAGACAAAACAGCAAGCACAGGCAGCTTGCACAGGCAGCGTAGCAAGCACAGGCAGCACAGCAAGCACAGGCAGCACAGCAGGCACAGGCAGCAAGCACAGGCAGCACAGCAAGCATAGGCAGCGTAGCAAGCAGAGGCAGCACAGAAAGCACAGGCAGCGTAGCAAGCAGAGGCAGCACAGAAAGCACAGGCAGCACAGCAAGAACAGGCAACACAGCAAGCACAGGCAGCACAACAAGCACAGGCGGCACAGCAAGCACAGGCAGCATAGCAAGCAGAGGCAGCACAGCAAGCACAGGCAGCACAGCAAGCACTGGCAGCACAGCAAGCACAGGCAGCACAGTACAGGCAGCACAGCAAGCACATGCAGCAAGCACAGGCAGCTCAGGCAGCACAGGCAGCACAGCAAGCACAGGCAGCAAGCACAGGCAGCACAACAAGCACAGGCAGCACAGCAAGCACAGGGAGCACACCAAGCACAGGCAGCACAGGCAGCAAGCACAGGCAGCAAGCACAGGCAGCACAGCAAGCACAGCAAGCACAGGCAGCACAGCACAGGCAGCACAGCAAGCACAGGCAGCAAGCACAGGCAGCAGAGCAAGCACAGGCAGCAAGCACAGGCAGCACAGCAAGCACAGGCAGCACAGCAAGCACAGCAAGCACAGGCAGCAAGCACAGGCAGCACAGCAAGCACAGGCAGCAAGCACAGGCAGCACAGCAAGCACAGGCAGCAAGCACAGGCAGCACAGCAAGCACAGGCAGCAAGCAGAGGCAGCAAGCACAGGCAGCAAGCACAGGCAGCACAGGCAGCACAGCAAGCACAGGCAGCACAGGCAGCAAGCACAGGCAGCACAGCAAGCACAGGCAGCAAGCACAGGCAGCACAGGCAGCACAGCAAGTACAACAAGTACAACAAGCACAGGCAGCACAGCAAGCACAGGCAGCACAGGCAGCACAGCAAGCACAGGCAGCAAGCACAGGCAGCAAGCACAGGCAGCACAGGCAGCACAGCAAGCACAGGCAGCACAGGCAGCAAGCACAGGCAGCACAGCAAGCACAGGCAGCAAGCACAGGCAGCACAGCAAGCACAGGCAGCAAGCACAGGCAGCACAGCAAGCACAGGCAGCACAGCAAGCACTGGCAGCACAGCAAGCACAGGCAGCACAGCACAGGCAGCACAGCAAGCACATGCAGCAAGCACAGGCAGCTCAGGCAGCACAGGCAGCACAGCAAGCACAGGCAGCAAGCACAGGCAGCACAACAAGCACAGGCAGCACAGCAAGCACAGGGAGCACACCAAGCACAGGCAGCACAGCAAGCACAGACAGCAAGCACAGGCAGCAAGCACAGGCAGCACAGGCAGCACAGCAAGCACAGGCAGCAAGCACAGGCAGCACACCAAGCACAGGCAGCACAGCAAGCACAGGCAGCAAGCACAGGCAGCAAGCACAGGCAGCACAGCAAGCACAGGCAGCAAGCACAGGCAGCACACCAAGCACAGGCAGCACAGCAAGCACAGACAGCAAGCACAGGCAGCAAGCACAGGCAGCACAGGCAGCACAGCAAGCACAGGCAGCAAGCACAGGCAGCACACCAAGCACAGGCAGCACAGCAAGCACAGGCAGCACAGCAAGCACAGGGAGCACACCAAGCACAGGCAGCACAGCAAGCACAGACAGCAAGCACAGGCAGCACAGGCAGCACAGGCAGCACAGCACAGGCAGCACAGCAAGCACAGGCAGCAAGCACAGGCAGCAAGCACAGGCAGCAAGCACAGGCAGCACAGGCAGCACAGCAAGCACAGGCAGCACAGGCAGCAAGCACAGGCAGCACAGCAAGCACAGGCAGCAAGCACAGGCAGCACAGCAAGCACAGGCAGCAAGCACAGGCAGCACAGCAAGCACAGGCAGATAGCACAGACAAAACAGCAAGCACAGGCAGCTTGCACAGGCAGCGTAGCAAGCACAGGCAGCACAGCAAGCACAGGCAGCACAGCAGGCACAGGCAGCAAGCACAGGCAGCACAGCAAGCATAGGCAGCGTAGCAAGCAGAGGCAGCACAGAAAGCACAGGCAGCGTAGCAAGCAGAGGCAGCACAGAAAGCACAGGCAGCACAGCAAGAACAGGCAACACAGCAAGCACAGGCAGCACAACAAGCACAGGCGGCACAGCAAGCACAGGCAGCATAGCAAGCAGAGGCAGCACAGCAAGCACAGGCAGCACAGCAAGCACTGGCAGCACAGCAAGCACAGGCAGCACAGTACAGGCAGCACAGCAAGCACATGCAGCAAGCACAGGCAGCTCAGGCAGCACAGGCAGCACAGCAAGCACAGGCAGCAAGCACAGGCAGCACAACAAGCACAGGCAGCACAGCAAGCACAGGGAGCACACCAAGCACAGGCAGCACAGGCAGCAAGCACAGACATCACAGCAAGCACAGGCAGCAAGCACAGGCAGCACAGGCAGCAAGCACAGAAAGCTCAGGCAGCACAGGTAGCACAGCAAGCACAGGCAGCAAGCACAGGCAGCAAGCACAGGCAGCAAGCACAGGCAGCACAGCAAGCACAGGGAGCACACCAAGCACAGGCAGCACAGCAAGCACAGACAGCAAGCACAGGCAGCAAGCACAGGCAGCACACCAAGCACAGGCAGCACAGCAAGCACAGCAAGCACAGACAGCAAGCACAGGCAGCAAGCACAGGCAGCACAGGCAGCACAGCAAGCACAGGCAGCAAGCACAGGCAGCACACCAAGCACAGGCAGCACAGCAGGCACAGGCAGCAAGCACAGGCAGCACAGCAAGCATAGGCAGCGTAGCAAGCAGAGGCAGCACAGAAAGCACAGGCAGCGTAGCAAGCAGAGGCAGCACAGAAAGCACAGGCAGCACAGCAAGAACAGGCAACACAGCAAAGACAGGCAGCACAACAAGCACAGGCGGCACAGCAAGCACAGGCAGCATAGCAAGCAGAGGCAGCACAGCAAGCACAGGCAGCACAGCAAGCACTGGCAGCACAGCAAGCACAGGCAGCACAGTACAGGCAGCACAGCAAGCACATGCAGCAAGCACAGGCAGCTCAGGCAGCACAGGCAGCACAGCAAGCACAGGCAGCAAGCACAGGCAGCACAACAAGCACAGGCAGCACAGCAAGCACAGGGAGCACACCAAGCACAGGCAGCACAGGCAGCAAGCACAGACATCACAGCAAGCACAGGCAGCAAGCACAGGCAGCACAGCAAGCACAGGCAGCACAGCACAGGCAGCACAGCAAGCACAGGCAGCAAGCACAGGCAGCACAGCAAGCACAGGCAGCACAGGCAGCAAGCACAGGCAGCACAGCAAGCACAGGCAGCAAGCACAGGCAGCACAGGCAGCACAGCAAGTACAACAAGTACAACAAGCACAGGCAGCACAGCAAGCACAGGCAGCACAGCACAGGCAGCACAGCAAGCACAGGCAGCAAGCACAGGCAGCAAGCACAGGCAGCACAGGCAGCACAGCAAGCACAGGCAGCACAGGCAGCAAGCACAGGCAGCACAGCAAGCACAGGCAGCAAGCACAGGCAGCACAGCAAGCACAGGCAGCAAGCACAGGCAGCACAGCAAGCACAGGCAGCACAGCAAGCACTGGCAGCACAGCAAGCACAGGCAGCACAGCACAGGCAGCACAGCAAGCACATGCAGCAAGCACAGGCAGCTCAGGCAGCACAGGCAGCACAGCAAGCACAGGCAGCAAGCACAGGCAGCGCAGCAAGCACAGGCAGCACAGGCAGCAAGCACAGGCAGCAAGCACAGGCAGCAAGCACAGGCAGCACAGCAATTACAGGCAGCACAGCAAGCACAGGCAGCAAGCACAGGCAGCACAGCAAGCACAGGCAGCAAGCACAGGCAGCTCAGGCAGCACAGGCAGCAAGCACAGGCAGCACAGCAAGCACAGGCAGCAAGCACAGGCAGCACACCAAGGACAGGTGGCACAGCAAGCACAGACAGCAAGCACAGGCAGCACACCAAGCACAGGCAGCACAGCAAGCACAGGCAGCAAGCACAGGCAGCACAGCAAGCACAGGCAGCAAGCACAGGCAGCACAGCAAGCACAGGCAGCAAGCACAGGCAGCTCAGGCAGCACAGCAAGCACAGGCAGCAAGCACAGGCAGCACAGCAAGCAGAGGCATCACAGCAAGCACAGGCAGCAAGCACAGGCAGCACAGCAAGCAGAGGCAGCACAGCAAGCACAGGCAGCAAGCACAGGCAGCACAGCAAGCACAGGCAGCACAGGCAGCAAGCACAGGCAGCACAGCAAGCACAGGCAGCAAGCACAGGCAGCACAGCAAGCACAGGCAGCAAGCACAGGCAGCACAGCAAGAACAGGCAGCAAGCACAGGCAGCACAGCAAGCACAGGCAGCAAGCACAGGCAGCAAGCACAGGCAGCGCAGCAAGCACAGGCAGCACAGCAAGCACAGGCAGCACAGGCAGCAAGCACAGGCAGCAAGCACAGGCAGCGCAGCAAGCACAGGCAGCACAGCAAGCACAGGCAGCAAGCACAGGCAGCGCAGCAAGAACAGGCAGCACAGCAAGCACAGGCAGCAAGCACAGACATCACAGCAAGCACAGGCAGCAAGCACAGGCAGCACAGCAAGTACAGCAAGCACAGGCAGCACAGCACAGGCAGCACAGCAAGCACAGGCAGCGTAGCAAGCAGAGGCAGCACAGAAAGCACAGGCAGCACAGCAAGAACAGGCAACACAGCAAGCACAGGCAGCACAACAAGCACTGGCGGCACAGCAAGCACAGGCAGCATAGCAAGCAGAGGCAGCACAGCAAGCACAGGCAGCAAGCACAGGCAGCACAGCAAGCACTGGCAGCACAGCAAGCACAGGCAGCACAGCACAGGCAGCACAGCAAGCACATGCAGCAAGCACAGGCAGCTCAGGCAGCACAGGTAGCACAGCAAGCACAGGCAGCAAGCACAGGCAGCACAGCAAGCACAGGGAGCACACCAAGCACAGGCAGCACAGCAAGCACAGACAGCAAGC
The DNA here is from genome assembly GCA_963942575.1 of Priocnemis perturbator. Lineage (NCBI taxonomy): Eukaryota > Metazoa > Arthropoda > Insecta > Hymenoptera > Pompilidae > Priocnemis > Priocnemis perturbator. The sequence goes on from CAWWDK010000168.1 coordinate 489,946, forward strand.
ACAGGCAGCAAGCACAGGCAGCACACCAAGCACAGGCAGCACAGCAAGCACAGACAGCAAGCACAGGCAGCAAGCACAGGCAGCACAGGCAGCACAGCAAGCACAGGCAGCAAGCACAGGCAGCACACCAAGCACAGGCAGCACAGCAAGCACAGGCAGCACAGCAAGCACAGGGAGCACACCAAGCACAGGCAGCACAGCAAGCACAGCAAGCACAGACAGCAAGCACAGGCAGCACAGGCAGCAAGCACAGGCAGCACAGGCAGCACAGGCAGCACAGCACAGGCAGCACAGCAAGCACAGGCAGCAAGCACAGGCAGCAAGCACAGGCAGCAAGCACAGGCAGCACAGGCAGCACAGCAAGCACAGGCAGCACAGGCAGCAAGCACAGGCAGCACAGCAAGCACAGGCAGCAAGCACAGGCAGCACAGCAAGCACAGGCAGATAGCACAGACAAAACAGCAAGCACAGGCAGCTTGCACAGGCAGCGTAGTAAGCACAGGCAGCACAGCAGGCATAGGCAGCAAGCACAGGCAGCACAGCAAGCATAGGCAGCACAGCAAGCACAGGCAGCAAGCACAGGCAGCACAGCAAGCACAGGCAGCAAGCACAGGCAGCACAGCAAGCACAGGCAGCAAGCACAGGCAGCACAGCAAGCACAGGCAGCAAGCAGAGGCAGCAAGCACAGGCAGCAAGCACAGGCAGCACAGGCAGCACAGCAAGCACAGGCAGCACAGGCAGCAAGCACAGGCAGCACAGCAAGCACAGGCAGCAAGCACAGGCAGCACAGGCAGCAAGCACAGAAAGCTCAGGCAGCACAGGTAGCACAGCAAGCACAGGCAGCAAGCACAGGCAGCAAGCACAGGCAGCACAGCAAGCACAGGGAGCACACCAAGCACAGGCAGCACAGCAAGCACAGACAGCAAGCACAGGCAGCAAGCACAGGCAGCACACCAAGCACAGGCAGCACAGCAAGCACAGCAAGCACAGACAGCAAGCACAGGCAGCAAGCACAGGCAGCACAGGCAGCACAGCAAGCACAGGCAGCAAGCACAGGCAGCACACCAAGCACAGGCAGCACAGCAGGCACAGGCAGCAAGCACAGGCAGCACAGCAAGCATAGGCAGCGTAGCAAGCAGAGGCAGCACAGAAAGCACAGGCAGCGTAGCAAGCAGAGGCAGCACAGAAAGCACAGGCAGCACAGCAAGAACAGGCAACACAGCAAAGACAGGCAGCACAACAAGCACAGGCGGCACAGCAAGCACAGGCAGCATAGCAAGCAGAGGCAGCACAGCAAGCACAGGCAGCACAGCAAGCACTGGCAGCACAGCAAGCACAGGCAGCACAGTACAGGCAGCACAGCAAGCACATGCAGCAAGCACAGGCAGCTCAGGCAGCACAGGCAGCACAGCAAGCACAGGCAGCAAGCACAGGCAGCACAACAAGCACAGGCAGCACAGGGAGCACACCAAGCACAGGCAGCACAGGCAGCAAGCACAGACATCACAGCAAGCACAGGCAGCAAGCACAGGCAGCACAGCAAGCACAGGCAGCACAGCACAGGCAGCACAGCAAGCACAGGCAGCAAGCACAGGCAGCAGAGCAAGCACAGGCAGCAAGCACAGGCAGCACAGCAAGCACAGGCAGCAAGCACAGGCAGCACAGCAAGCACAGGCAGCAAGCAGAGGCAGCAAGCACAGGCAGCAAGCACAGGCAGCACAGGCAGCACAGCAAGCACAGGCAGCACAGGCAGCAAGCACAGGCAGCACAGCAAGCACAGGCAGCAAGCACAGGCAGCACAGGCAGCACAGCAAGTACAACAAGTACAACAAGCACAGGCAGCACAGCAAGCACAGGCAGCACAGCACAGGCAGCACAGCAAGCACAGGCAGCAAGCACAGGCAGCACAGCCAGCACAGCAAGCACAGGCAGCACAGGCAGCAAGCACAGGCAGCACAGCAAGCACAGGCAGCAAGCACAGGCAGCACAGCAAGCACAGGCAGCAAGCACAGGCAGCACAGCAAGCACAGGCAGCACAGCAAGCACTGGCAGCACAGCAAGCACAGGCAGCACAGCACAGGCAGCACAGCAAGCACATGCAGCAAGCACAGGCAGCTCAGGCAGCACAGGCAGCACAGCAAGCACAGGCAGCAAGCACAGGCAGCGCAGCAAGCACAGGCAGCACAGGCAGCAAGCACAGGCAGCAAGCACAGGCAGCAAGCACAGGCAGCACAGCAATTACAGGCAGCACAGCAAGCACAGGCAGCAAGCACAGGCAGCACAGCAAGCACAGGCAGCAAGCACAGGCAGCTCAGGCAGCACAGGCAGCAAGCACAGGCAGCACAGCAAGCACAGGCAGCAAGCACAGGCAGCACACCAAGGACAGGTGGCACAGCAAGCACAGACAGCAAGCACAGGCAGCACACCAAGCACAGGCAGCACAGCAAGCACAGGCAGCAAGCACAGGCAGCACACCAAGCACAGGCAGCACAGCAGGCACAGGCAGCAAGCACAGGCAGCACAGCAAGCATAGGCAGCGTAGCAAGCAGAGGCAGCACAGAAAGCACAGGCAGCGTAGCAAGCAGAGGCAGCACAGAAAGCACAGGCAGCACAGCAAGAACAGGCAACACAGCAAGCACAGGCAGCACAACAAGCACAGGCGGCACAGCAAGCACAGGCAGCATAGCAAGCAGAGGCAGCACAGCAAGCACAGGCAGCACAGCAAGCACTGGCAGCACAGCAAGCACAGGCAGCACAGTACAGGCAGCACAGCAAGCACATGCAGCAAGCACAGGCAGCTCAGGCAGCACAGGCAGCACAGCAAGCACAGGCAGCAAGCACAGGCAGCACAACAAGCACAGGCAGCACAGCAAGCACAGGCAGCACAGCACAGGCAGCACAGCAAGCACAGGCAGCAAGCACAGGCAGCAGAGCAAGCACAGGCAGCAAGCACAGGCAGCACAGCAAGCACAGGCAGCAAGCACAGGCAGCACAGCAAGCACAGGCAGCAAGCACAGGCAGCACAGCAAGCACAGGCAGCAAGCAGAGGCAGCAAGCACAGGCAGCAAGCACAGGCAGCACAGGCAGCACAGCAAGCACAGGCAGCACAGGCAGCAAGCACAGGCAGCACAGCAAGCACAGGCAGCAAGCACAGGCAGCACAGGCAGCACAGCAAGTACAACAAGTACAACAAGCACAGGCAGCACAGCAAGCACAGGCAGCACAGCACAGGCAGTACAGCAAGCACAGGCAGCAAGCACAGGCAGCACAGGCAGCACAGCAAGCACAGGCAGCACAGGCAGCAAGCACAGGCAGCACAGCAAGCACAGGCAGCAAGCACAGGCAGCACAGCAAGCACAGGCAGCAAGCACAGGCAGCACAGCAAGCACAGGCAGCACAGCAAGCACTGGCAGCACAGCAAGCACAGGCAGCACAGCACAGGCAGCACAGCAAGCACATGCAGCAAGCACAGGCAGCTCAGGCAGCACAGGCAGCACAGCAAGCACAGGCAGCAAGCACAGGCAGCGCAGCAAGCACAGGCAGCACAGGCAGCAAGCACAGGCAGCAAGCACAGGCAGCAAGCACAGGCAGCACAGCAATTACAGGCAGCACAGCAAGCACAGGCAGCAAGCACAGGCAGCACAGCAAGCACAGGCAGCAAGCACAGGCAGCTCAGGCAGCACAGGCAGCAAGCACAGGCAGCACAGCAAGCACAGGCAGCAAGCACAGGCAGCACACCAAGGACAGGTGGCACAGCAAGCACAGACAGCAAGCACAGGCAGCACACCAAGCACAGGCAGCACAGCAAGCACAGGCAGCAAGCACAGGCAGCACAGCAAGCACAGGCAGCAAGCACAGGCAGCACAGCAAGCACAGGCAGCAAGCACAGGCAGCTCAGGCAGCACAGCAAGCACAGGCAGCAAGCACAGGCAGCACAGCAAGCAGAGGCATCACAGCAAGCACAGGCAGCAAGCACAGGCAGCACAGCAAGCAGAGGCAGCACAGCAAGCACAGGCAGCAAGCACAGGCAGCACAGCAAGCACAGGCAGCAAGCACAGGCAGCACAGCAAGCACAGGCAGCACAGGCAGCAAGCACAGGCAGCACAGCAAGCACAGGCAGCAAGCACAGGCAGCACAGCAAGCACAGGCAGCAAGCACAGGCAGCACAGCAAGAACAGGCAGCAAGCACAGGCAGCACAGCAAGCACAGGCAGCAAGCACAGGCAGCAAGCACAGGCAGCGCAGCAAGCACAGGCAGCACAGCAAGCACAGGCAGCACAGGCAGCAAGCACAGGCAGCAAGCACAGGCAGCGCAGCAAGCACAGGCAGCACAGCAAGCACAGGCAGCAAGCACAGGCAGCGCAGCAAGAACAGGCAGCACAGCAAGCACAGGCAGCAAGCACAGACATCACAGCAAGCACAGGCAGCAAGCACAGGCAGCACAGCAAGCACAGCAAGCACAGGCAGCACAGCACAGGCAGCACAGCAAGCACAGGCAGCGTAGCTAGCAGAGGCAGCACAGAAAGCACAGGCAGCACAGCAAGAACAGGCAACACAGCAAGCACAGGCAGCACAACAAGCACTGGCGGCACAGCAAGCACAGGCAGCATAGCAAGCAGAGGCAGCACAGCAAGCACAGGCAGCAAGCACAGGCAGCACAGCAAGCACTGGCAGCACAGCAAGCACAGGCAGCACAGCACAGGCAGCACAGCAAGCACATGCAGCAAGCACAGGCAGCTCAGGCAGCACAGGTAGCACAGCAAGCACAGGCAGCAAGCACAGGCAGCACAGCAAGCACAGGGAGCACACCAAGCACAGGCAGCACAGCAAGCACAGACAGCAAGCACAGGCAGCAAGCACAGGCAGCACACCAAGCACAGGCAGCACAGCAAGCACAGACAGCAAGCACAGGCAGCAAGCACAGGCAGCACAGGCAGCACAGCAAGCACAGGCAGCAAGCACAGGCAGCACACCAAGCACAGGCAGCACAGCAAGCACAGGCAGCACAGCAAGCACAGGGAGCACACCAAGCACAGGCAGCACAGCAAGCACAGCAAGCACAGACAGCAAGCACAGGCAGCACAGGCAGCAAGCACAGGCAGCACAGGCAGCACAGGCAGCACAGCACAGGCAGCACAGCAAGCACAGGCAGCAAGCACAGGCAGCAAGCACAGGCAGCAAGCACAGGCAGCACAGGCAGCACAGCAAGCACAGGCAGCACAGGCAGCAAGCACAGGCAGCACAGCAAGCACAGGCAGCAAGCACAGGCAGCACAGCAAGCACAGGCAGATAGCACAGACAAAACAGCAAGCACAGGCAGCTTGCACAGGCAGCGTAGTAAGCACAGGCAGCACAGCAGGCACAGGCAGCAAGCACAGGCAGCACAGCAAGCATAGGCAGCGTAGCAAGCAGAGGCAGCACAGAAAGCACAGGCAGCGTAGCAAGCAGAGGCAGCACAGAAAGCACAGGCAGCACAGCAAGAACAGGCAACACAGCAAGAACAGGCAGCACAACAAGCACAGGCGGCACAGCAAGCACAGGCAGCATAGCAAGCAGAGGCAGCACAGCAAGCACAGGCAGCACAGCAAGCACTGGCAGCACAGCAAGCACAGGCAGCACAGTACAGGCAGCACAGCAAGCACATGCAGCAAGCACAGGCAGCTCAGGCAGCACAGGCAGCACAGCAAGCACAGGCAGCAAGCACAGGCAGCACAACAAGCACAGGCAGCACAGCAAGCACAGGGAGCACACCAAGCACAGGCAGCACAGGCAGCAAGCACAGACATCACAGCAAGCACAGGCAGCAAGCACAGGCAGCACACCAAGCACAGGCAGCACAGCAGGCACAGGCAGCAAGCACAGGCAGCACAGCAAGCATAGGCAGCGTAGCAAGCAGAGGCAGCACAGAAAGCACAGGCAGCGTAGCAAGCAGAGGCAGCACAGAAAGCACAGGCAGCACAGCAAGAACAGGCAACACAGCAAGCACAGGCAGCACAACAAGCACAGGCGGCACAGCAAGCACAGGCAGCATAGCAAGCAGAGGCAGCACAGCAAGCACAGGCAGCACAGCAAGCACTGGCAGCACAGCAAGCACAGGCAGCACAGTACAGGCAGCACAGCAAGCACATGCAGCAAGCACAGGCAGCTCAGGCAGCACAGGCAGCACAGCAAGCACAGGCAGCAAGCACAGGCAGCACAACAAGCACAGGCAGCACAGCAAGCACAGGGAGCACACCAAGCACAGGCAGCACAGGCAGCAAGCACAGACATCACAGCAAGCACAGGCAGCAAGCACAGGCAGCACAGCAAGCACAGGCAGCACAGCACAGGCAGCACAGCAAGCACAGGCAGCAAGCACAGGCAGCAGAGCAAGCACAGGCAGCAAGCACAGGCAGCACAGCAAGCACAGGCAGCAAGCACAGGCAGCACAGCAAGCACAGGCAGCAAGCACAGGCAGCACAGCAAGCACAGGCAGCAAGCAGAGGCAGCAAGCACAGGCAGCAAGCACAGGCAGCAAGCACAGGCAGCACAGGCAGCACAGCAAGCACAGGCAGCACAGGCAGCAAGCACAGGCAGCACAGCAAGCACAGGCAGCAAGCACAGGCAGCACAGGCAGCACAGCAAGTACAACAAGTACAACAAGCACAGGCAGCACAGCAAGCACAGGCAGCACAGGCAGCACAGCAAGCACAGGCAGCAAGCACAGGCAGCAAGCACAGGCAGCACAGCAAGCACAGGCAGCACAGGCAGCAAGCACAGGCAGCAAGCACAGGCAGCGCAACAAGCACAGGCAGCACAGCATGCACAGGCAGCAAGCACTGACAGCACAGCAAGCACAGGCAGCAAGCACAGGCAGCACAGCAAGCACAGGCAGCAAGCACAGGCAGCTCAGGCAGCACAGCAAGCACAGGCAGCAATCACAGACAGCACAGCAAGCAGAGGCAGCACAGCAAGCACAGGCAGCAAGCACACTCAGCACAGCAAGCACAGGCAGCAAGCACAGGCAGCGCAGCAAGAACAGGCAGCACAGCAAGCACAGGCAGCAAGCACAGAGAGCACAGCAAGCACAGCAAACACAGGCAGCCAGCACAGGCAGCGCAGCAAGCACAGGCAGCACAGCAAGCACAGGCAGCAAGCACAGGCAGCACAGCAAGCACAGGCAGCAAGCACAGGCAGCACAGCAAGCACAGGCAGCAAGCACAGACAGCACAGGCAGCACAGCAAGTACAGGCAGCACAGCAAGCACAGGCAGCAAGCACAGGCAGCACAGCAAGCAGAGGCAGCACAGCAAGCACAGGCAGCAATCAGAGGCAGCACAGCAAGCACAGGCAGCAAGCACAGGCAGCACAGTAAGCACAGGCAGCAAGCACAGGCAGCACAGCAAGCACAGGCAGCAAGCACAGGCAGCAAGCACAGGCAGCACAGCAAGCACAGGCAGCACAACAAGCACAGGCGGCACAGCAAGCACAGGCAGCACAGCAAGCAGAGGCAGCACAGCAACCACAGGCAGCAAGCACAGGCAGCACAGCAAGCACAGGCAGCAAGCACAGGCAGCACAGCAAGCACAGGCATGTTAGAAACCCGCAAAATAGCTGGACGAGATTTGTTCGTTTTAGCGATTCTGGGGGAAGTGCAGAGGGGTCAAGCTCCGTCCTCTTTCCAACAGGCAAAGCCTGCTCCGATCTTCGGCGAGATTCACTCTCGCATTTGTTAACAATGCTTACTCTTACTGAGACGCAGGTCAATGCACCGGCCGCCGAGGTAAACATATGATCCGCGATTCTCGGCGCCTCCAAAAACAGGTGACACAGCAACGCACTGTCGTGTGCCACTGTCGAATTACCGCGTGTTATGGGCGAAATCAAATGCATCGCTAACAGGCAGCACAGCAAGCACAGGTAGCACAGCAAGCACAGGCAGCACAGCAAGCACAGGCAGCACAGCAAGTACAGGCAGCAAGCACAGGCAGCAAGCACAGGCAGCACAGCAAGCACACGCAACAAGCACAGGCAACAAGCACAGGCAGCACAGCAAGCACAGGCAGCACAGTAAGCACAGGCAGCTTGCACAGGCAGCATAGCAAGCACAGCAAGCACAGGCAGCAAGCACAGGCAGCACAGAAAGCACAGGCAGCAAGCACAGGCAGCACAGCAAGCACAGGCAGCAAGCACAGGCAGCACAGCAAGCAGAGGCAGCACAGCAAGCACAGGCAGCACAGCAAGCAGAGGCAGCACAGCAAGCACAGGCAGCAATCAGAGGCAGCACAGCAAGCACAGGCAGCAAGCACAGGCAGCACAGTAAGCACAGGCAGCAAGCACAGGCAGCACACCAAGCACAGGCAGCACAGCAAGCACAGGCAGCAAGCACAGGCAGCTCAGGCAGCACAGCAAGCACAGGCAGCAAGCACAGGCAGCGCAGCAAGCACAGGCAGCTCAGGCAGCACAGGCAGCAAGCACAGGCAGCACAGGCAGCAAGCACAGGCAGCACAGGCAGCAAGCACAGGCAGCAAGCACAGGCAGCACAGCAAGCACAGGCAGCAAGCACAGGCAGCAAGCACTGGCAGCGCAGCAAGCACAGCAAGCACAGCAATCACAGCAATCACAGGCAGCACAGGCAGCAAGCACAGGCAGCACAGCAAGCACAGGCAGCAAGCACAGGCAGCTCAGGCAGCACAGCAAGCACAGGCAGCAAGCACAGGCAGCACAGCAAGCACAGGCAGCACAGGCAGCAAGCACATGCAGCACAGCAGGCACAGGCAGCACAGGAAGCACAGGCAGCACAGACAGCAAGCACAGGCAGCGCAGCAAGCACAGGCAGCACAGGAAGCACAGGCAGCACAGCAAGCACAGGCAGCAAGCACAGGCAGAACAGCAAGCACAGGCAGCAAGCACAGGCAGCACAGCAAGCACAGGCAGCAAGCACAGGCAGCACAGCAAGCACAGGCAGATAGCACAGACAGCACAGCAGGCACAGGCAGCTTGCACAGGCAGCATAGCAAGCACAGCAAGCACAGGCAGCAAGCACTGGCAGCACAGCAAGCAGAGGCAGCAAGCACAGACAGCACAACAAGCACAGGCAGCAAGCACAGGCAGCACAGGCAGCACAGCAAGCACAGGCAGCAAGCACAGGCAGCACAGCAAGCACAGGCAGCAAGCACAGGCAGCACAGCAAGCACAGGCAGCAAGCACAGGCAGCACAGGCAGCACAGCAAGCACAGGCAGCAAGCACAGGCAGTAAGCACAGGCAGCACAGCAAGCACAGGCAGCAAGCACAGGCAGCACAGCAAGCACAGGCGGCACAGGCAGCACAGCAAGCAGAGGCAGCACAGCAAGCACAGGCAGCACAGCAAGCACAGGCAGCACAGTAAGCACAGGCAGCAAGCACAGAGAGCACACCAAGCACAGGCAGCACAGCAAGCACAGGCAGCAAGCACAGGCAGCTCAGGCAGCACAGCAAGCACAGGCAGCAAGCACAGGCAGCAAGCACAGGCAGCGCAGCAAGCACAGGCAGCTCAGGCAGCACAGGCAGCAAGCACAGGCAGCACAGGCAGCAAGCACAGGCAGCACAGCAAGCACAGGCAGCAAGCACAGGCAGCAAGCACAGGCAGCGCAGCAAGCACAGCAAGCACAGGCAGCACAGCAATCACAGGCAGCACAGGCAGCAAGCACAGGCAGCACAGCAAGCACAGGCAGCAAGCACAGGCAGCTCAGGCAGCACAGCAAGCACAGGCAGCAAGCACAGGCAGCACAGCAAGCACAGGCAGCACAGGCAGCAAGCACATGCAGCACAGCAGGCACAGGCAGCACAGGAAGCACAGGCAGCACAGCAAGCACAGACAGCAAGCACAGGCAGCGCAGCAAGCACAGGCAGCACAGGAAGCACAGGCAGCACAGCAAGCACAGGCAGCAAGCACAGGCAGAACAGCAAGCACAGGCAGCAAGCACAGGCAGCACAGCAAGCACAGGCAGCAAGCACAGGCAGCAAGCACAGGCAGCACAGCAAGCACAGGCAGCACAACAAGCACAGGCGGCACAGCAAGCACAGGCAGCACAGCACAGGCAACAAGCACAGGCAGCACAGCAAGCACAGGCAGCAAGCACAGGCAGCACAGCAAGCAGAGGCAGCACAGCAACCACAGGCAGCACAGCAAGTACAGCAAGCACAGGCAGCACAGCACAGGCAGCACAGCAAGCACAGGCAGCAAGCACAGGCAGCACAGCAAGCACAGGCAGCACAACAAGCACAGGCGGCACAGCAAGCACAGGCAGCACAGCACAGGCAGCAAGCACAGGCAGCAAGCACAGGCAGCACAGCAAGCAGAGGCAGCACAGCAACCACAGGCAGCAAGCACAGGCAGCACAGCAAGCACAGGCAGCAAGCACAGGCAGCACAGCAAGCACAGGCATGTTAGAAACCCGCAAAATAGCTGGACGAGATTTGTTCGTTTTAGCGATTCTGGGGGAAGTGCAGAGGGGTCAAGCTCCGTCCTCTTTCCAACAGGCAAAGCCTGCTCCGATCTTCGGCGAGATTCACTCTCGCATTTGTTAACAATGCTTACTCTTACTGAGACGCAGGTCAATGCACCGGCCGCCGAGGTAAACATATGATCCGCGATTCTCGGCGCCTCCAAAAACAGGTGACACAGCAACGCACTGTCGTGTGCCACTGTCGAATTACCGCGTGTTATGGGCGAAATCAAATGCATCGCTAACAGGCAGCACAGCAAGCACAGGTAGCACAGCAAGCACAGGCAGCACAGCAAGCACAGGCAGCACAGCAAGTACAGGCAGCAAGCACAGGCAGCAAGCACAGGCAGCACAGCAAGCACACGCAACAAGCACAGGCAACAAGCACAGGCAGCACAGCAAGCACAGGCAGCACAGTAAGCACAGGCAGCTTGCACAGGCAGCATAGCAAGCACAGCAAGCACAGGCAGCACAGCAAGCAGAGGCAGCACAGCAAGCAGAGGCAGCACAGCAAGCACAGGCAGCAATCAGAGGCAGCACAGCAAGCACAGGCAGCAAGCACAGGCAGCACAATAAGCACAGGCAGCAAGCACAGGCAGCACACCAAGCACAGGCAGCACAGCAAGCACAGGCAGCAAGCACAGGCAGCTCAGGCAGCACAGCAAGCACAGGCAGCAAGCACAGGCAGCAAGCACAGGCAGCAAGCACAGGCAGCAAGCACAGGCAGCGCAGCAAGCACAGGCAGCTCAGGCAGCACAGGCAGCAAGCACAGGCAGCACAGGCAGCAAGCACAGGCAGCACAGCAAGCACAGGCAGCAAGCACAGGCAGCACAGCAAGCACAGGCAGCAAGCACAGGCAGCAAGCACAGGCAGCGCAGCAAGCACAGCAAGCACAGGCAGCACAGCAATCACAGGCAGCACAGGCAGCAAGCACAGGCAGCACAGCAAGCACAGGCAGCAAGCACAGGCAGCTCAGGCAGCACAGCAAGCACAGGCAGCAAGCACAGGCAGCAGAGCAAGCACAGGCAGCACAGGCAGCAAGCACATGCAGCACAGCAGGCACAGGCAGCACAGGAAGCACAGGCAGCACAGACAGCAAGCACAGGCAGCGCAGCAAGCACAGGCAGCACAGGAAGCACAGGCAGCACAGCAAGCACAGGCAGCAAGCACAGGCAGAACAGCAAGCACAGGCAGCAAGCACAGGCAGCACAGCAAGCACAGGCAGCAAGCACAGGCAGCACAGCAAGCACAGGCAGATAGCACAGACAGCACAGCAGGCACAGGCAGCTTGCACAGGCAGCATAGCAAGCACAGCAAGCACAGACAGCAAGCACAGGCAGCAAGCACAGGCAGCACAGCAAGCACAGGCAGCAAGCACAGACAGCACAACAAGCACAGGCAGCAAGCACAGGCAGCACAGGCAGCACAGCAAGCACAGGCAGCAAGCACAGGCAGCACAGCAAGCACAGGCAGCAAGCACAGGCAGCACAGGCAGCACAGCAAGCACAGGCAGCAAGCACAGGCAGCACAGCAAGCACAGGCAGCAAGCACAGGCAGCACAGGCAGCACAGCAAGCACAGGCAGCAAGCACAGGCAGTAAGCACAGGCAGCACAGCAAGCACAGGCAGCAAGCACAGGCAGCACAGCAAGCACAGGCGGCACAGGCAGCACAGCAAGCAGAGGCAGCACAGCAAGCACAGGCAGCACAGCAAGCACAGGCAGCACAGTAAGCACAGGCAGCAAGCACAGAGAGCACACCAAGCACAGGCAGCACAGCAAGCACAGGCAGCAAGCACAGGCAGCTCAGGCAGCACAGCAAGCACAGGCAGCAAGCACAGGCAGCAAGCACAGGCAGCAAGCACAGGCAGCGCAGCAAGCACAGGCAGCTCAGGCAGCACAGGCAGCAAGCACAGGCAGCACAGGCAGCAAGCACAGGCAGCACAGCAAGCACAGGCAGCAAGCACAGGCAGCAAGCACAGGCAGCGCAGCAAGCACAGCAAGCACAGGCAGCACAGCAATCACAGGCAGCACAGGCAGCAAGCACAGGCAGCACAGCAAGCACAGGCAGCAAGCACAGGCAGCTCAGGCAGCACAGCAAGCACAGGCAGCAAGCACAGGCAGCACAGCAAGCACAGGCAGCACAGGCAGCAAGCACATGCAGCACAGCAGGCACAGGCAGCACAGGAAGCACAGGCAGCACAGCAAGCACAGACAGCAAGCACAGGCAGCGCAGCAAGCACAGGCAGCACAGGAAGCACAGGCAGCACAGCAAGCACAGGCAGCAAGCACAGGCAGAACAGCAAGCACAGGCAGCAAGCACAGGCAGCACAGCAAGCACAGGCAGCAAGCACAGGCAGCAAGCACAGGCAGCACAGCAAGCACAGGCAGCACAACAAGCACAGGCGGCACAGCAAGCACAGGCAGCACAGCACAGGCAACAAGCACAGGCAGCACAGCAAGCACAGGCAGCAAGCACAGGCAGCACAGCAAGCAGAGGCAGCACAGCAACCACAGGCAGCACAGCAAGTACAGCAAGCACAGGCAGCACAGCACAGGCAGCACAGCAAGCACAGGCAGCAAGCACAGGCAGCACAGCAAGCACAGGCAGCACAACAAGCACAGGCGGCACAGCAAGCACAGGCAGCACAGCACAGGCAGCAAGCACAGGCAGCAAGCACAGGCAGCACAGCAAGCAGAGGCAGCACAGCAACCACAGGCAGCAAGCACAGGCAGCACAGCAAGCACAGGCAGCAAGCACAGGCAGCACAGCAAGCACAGGCATGTTAGAAACCCGCAAAATAGCTGGACGAGATGTGTTCGTTTTAGCGATTCTGGGGGAAGTGCAGAGGGGTCAAGCTCCGTCCTCTTTCCAACAGGCAAAGCCTGCTCCGATCTTCGGCGAGATTCACTCTCGCATTTGTTAACAATGCTTACTCTTACTGAGACGCAGGTCAATGCACCGGCCGCCGAGGTAAACATATGATCCGCGATTCTCGGCGCCTCCAAAAACAGGTGACACAGCAACGCACTGTCGTGTGCCACTGTCGAATTACCGCGTGTTATGGGCGAAATCAAATGCATCGCTAACAGGCAGCACAGCAAGCACAGGTAGCACAGCAAGCACAGGCAGCACAGCAAGCACAGGCAGCACAGCAAGTACAGGCAGCAAGCACAGGCAGCAAGCACAGGCAGCACAGCAAGCACACGCAACAAGCACAGGCAACAAGCACAGGCAGCACAGCAAGCACAGGCAGCACAGTAAGCACAGGCAGCTTGCACAGGCAGCATAGCAAGCACAGCAAGCACAGGCAGCACAGCAAGCAGAGGCAGCACAGCAAGCAGAGGCAGCACAGCAAGCACAGGCAGCAATCAGAGGCAGCACAGCAAGCACAGGCAGCAAGCACAGGCAGCACAATAAGCACAGGCAGCAAGCACAGGCAGCACACCAAGCACAGGCAGCACAGCAAGCACAGGCAGCAAGCACAGGCAGCTCAGGCAGCACAGCAAGCACAGGCAGCAAGCACAGGCAGCAAGCACAGGCAGCAAGCACAGGCAGCAAGCACAGGCAGCGCAGCAAGCACAGGCAGCTCAGGCAGCACAGGCAGCAAGCACAGGCAGCACAGGCAGCAAGCACAGGCAGCACAGCAAGCACAGGCAGCAAGCACAGGCAGCACAGCAAGCACAGGCAGCAAGCACAGGCAGCAAGCACAGGCAGCGCAGCAAGCACAGCAAGCACAGGCAGCACAGCAATCACAGGCAGCACAGGCAGCAAGCACAGGCAGCACAGCAAGCACAGGCAGCAAGCACAGGCAGCTCAGGCAGCACAGCAAGCACAGGCAGCAAGCACAGGCAGCAGAGCAAGCACAGGCAGCACAGGCAGCAAGCACATGCAGCACAGCAGGCACAGGCAGCACAGGAAGCACAGGCAGCACAGACAGCAAGCACAGGCAGCGCAGCAAGCACAGGCAGCACAGGAAGCACAGGCAGCACAGCAAGCACAGGCAGCAAGCACAGGCAGAACAGCAAGCACAGGCAGCAAGCACAGGCAGCACAGCAAGCACAGGCAGCAAGCACAGGCAGCACAGCAAGCACAGGCAGATAGCACAGACAGCACAGCAGGCACAGGCAGCTTGCACAGGCAGCATAGCAAGCACAGCAAGCACAGACAGCAAGCACAGGCAGCAAGCACAGGCAGCACAGCAAGCACAGGCAGCAAGCACAGACAGCACAACAAGCACAGGCAGCAAGCACAGGCAGCACAGGCAGCACAGCAAGCACAGGCAGCAAGCACAGGCAGCACAGCAAGCACAGGCAGCAAGCACAGGCAGCACAGGCAGCACAGCAAGCACAGGCAGCAAGCACAGGCAGCACAGCAAGCACAGGCAGCAAGCACAGGCAGCACAGGCAGCACAGCAAGCACAGGCAGCAAGCACAGGCAGTAAGCACAGGCAGCACAGCAAGCACAGGCAGCAAGCACAGGCAGCACAGCAAGCACAGGCGGCACAGGCAGCACAGCAAGCAGAGGCAGCACAGCAAGCACAGGCAGCAATCAGAGGCAGCACAGCAAGCACAGGCAGCAAGCACAGGCAGCACAGTAAGCACAGGCAGCAAGCACAGAGAGCACACCAAGCACAGGCAGCACAGCAAGCACAGGCAGCAAGCACAGGCAGCTCAGGCAGCACAGCAAGCACAGGCAGCGCAGCAAGCACAGGCAGCACAGGAAGCACAGGCAGCACAGCAAGCACAGGCAGCAAGCACAGGCAGAACAGCAAGCACAGGCAGCAAGCACAGGCAGCACAGCAAGCACAGGCAGCAAGCACAGGCAGCACAGCAAGCACAGGCAGATAGCACAGACAGCACAGCAGGCACAGGCAGCTTGCACAGGCAGCATAGCAAGCACAGCAAGCACAGACAGCAAGCACAGGCAGCAAGCACAGGCAGCACAGCAAGCACAGGCAGCAAGCACAGACAGCACAACAAGCACAGGCAGCAAGCACAGGCAGCACAGGCAGCACAGCAAGCACAGGCAGCAAGCACAGGCAGCACAGCAAGCACAGGCAGCAAGCACAGGCAGCACAGGCAGCACAGCAAGCACAGGCAGCAAGCACAGGCAGCACAGCAAGCACAGGCAGCAAGCACAGGCAGCACAGGCAGCACAGCAAGCACAGGCAGCAAGCACAGGCAGTAAGCACAGGCAGCACAGCAAGCACAGGCAGCAAGCACAGGCAGCACAGCAAGCACAGGCGGCACAGGCAGCACAGCAAGCAGGGGCAGCACAGCAAGCACAGGCAGCAATCAGAGGCAGCACAGCAAGCACAGGCAGCAAGCACAGGCAGCACAGTAAGCACAGGCAGCAAGCACAGAGAGCACACCAAGCACAGGCAGCACAGCAAGCACAGGCAGCAAGCACAGGCAGCTCAGGCAGCACAGCAAGCACAGGCAGCAAGCACAGGCAGCAAGCACAGGCAGCGCAGCAAGCACAGGCAGCTCAGGCAGCACAGGCAGCAAGCACAGGCAGCACAGGCAGCAAGCACAGGCAGCACAGCAAGCACAGGCAGCAAGCACAGGCAGCGCAGCAAGCACAGCAAGCACAGGCAGCACAGCAATCACAGGCAGCACAGGCAGCAAGCACAGGCAGCACAGCAAGCACAGGCAGCAAGCACAGGCAGCTCAGGCAGCACAGCAAGCACAGGCAGCAAGCACAGGCAGCACAGCAAGCACAGGCAGCACAGGCAGCAAGCACAGGCAGCACAACAAGCACAGGCGGCACAGCAAGCACAGGCAGCACAGCACAGGCAGCAAGCACAGGCAGCAAGCACAGGCAGCACAGCAAGCAGAGGCAGCACAGCAACCACAGGCAGCAAGCACAGGCAGCACAGCAAGCACAGGCAGCAAGCACAGGCAGCACAGCAAGCACAGGCATGTTAGAAACCCGCAAAATAGCTGGACGAGATGTGTTCGTTTTAGCGATTCTGGGGGAAGTGCAGAGGGGTCAAGCTCCGTCCTCTTTCCAACAGGCAAAGCCTGCTCCGATCTTCGGCGAGATTCACTCTCGCATTTGTTAACAATGCTTACTCTTACTGAGACGCAGGTCAATGCACCGGCCGCCGAGGTAAACATATGATCCGCGATTCTCGGCGCCTCCAAAAACAGGTGACACAGCAACGCACTGTCGTGTGCCACTGTCGAATTACCGCGTGTTATGGGCGAAATCAAATGCATCGCTAACAGGCAGCACAGCAAGCACAGGTAGCACAGCAAGCACAGGCAGCACAGCAAGCACAGGCAGCACAGCAAGTACAGGCAGCAAGCACAGGCAGCAAGCACAGGCAGCACAGCAAGCACACGCAACAAGCACAGGCAACAAGCACAGGCAGCACAGCAAGCACAGGCAGCACAGTAAGCACAGGCAGCTTGCACAGGCAGCATAGCAAGCACAGCAAGCACAGGCAGCACAGCAAGCAGAGGCAGCACAGCAAGCAGAGGCAGCACAGCAAGCACAGGCAGCAATCAGAGGCAGCACAGCAAGCACAGGCAGCAAGCACAGGCAGCACAATAAGCACAGGCAGCAAGCACAGGCAGCACACCAAGCACAGGCAGCACAGCAAGCACAGGCAGCAAGCACAGGCAGCTCAGGCAGCACAGCAAGCACAGGCAGCAAGCACAGGCAGCAAGCACAGGCAGCAAGCACAGGCAGCAAGCACAGGCAGCGCAGCAAGCACAGGCAGCTCAGGCAGCACAGGCAGCAAGCACAGGCAGCACAGGCAGCAAGCACAGGCAGCACAGCAAGCACAGGCAGCAAGCACAGGCAGCACAGCAAGCACAGGCAGCAAGCACAGGCAGCAAGCACAGGCAGCGCAGCAAGCACAGCAAGCACAGGCAGCACAGCAATCACAGGCAGCACAGGCAGCAAGCACAGGCAGCACAGCAAGCACAGGCAGCAAGCACAGGCAGCTCAGGCAGCACAGCAAGCACAGGCAGCAAGCACAGGCAGCAGAGCAAGCACAGGCAGCACAGGCAGCAAGCACATGCAGCACAGCAGGCACAGGCAGCACAGGAAGCACAGGCAGCACAGACAGCAAGCACAGGCAGCGCAGCAAGCACAGGCAGCACAGGAAGCACAGGCAGCACAGCAAGCACAGGCAGCAAGCACAGGCAGAACAGCAAGCACAGGCAGCAAGCACAGGCAGCACAGCAAGCACAGGCAGCAAGCACAGGCAGCACAGCAAGCACAGGCAGATAGCACAGACAGCACAGCAGGCACAGGCAGCTTGCACAGGCAGCATAGCAAGCACAGCAAGCACAGACAGCAAGCACAGGCAGCAAGCACAGGCAGCACAGCAAGCACAGGCAGCAAGCACAGACAGCACAACAAGCACAGGCAGCAAGCACAGGCAGCACAGGCAGCACAGCAAGCACAGGCAGCAAGCACAGGCAGCACAGCAAGCACAGGCAGCAAGCACAGGCAGCACAGGCAGCACAGCAAGCACAGGCAGCAAGCACAGGCAGCACAGCAAGCACAGGCAGCAAGCACAGGCAGCACAGGCAGCACAGCAAGCACAGGCAGCAAGCACAGGCAGTAAGCACAGGCAGCACAGCAAGCACAGGCAGCAAGCACAGGCAGCACAGCAAGCACAGGCGGCACAGGCAGCACAGCAAGCAGAGGCAGCACAGCAAGCACAGGCAGCAATCAGAGGCAGCACAGCAAGCACAGGCAGCAAGCACAGGCAGCACAGTAAGCACAGGCAGCAAGCACAGAGAGCACACCAAGCACAGGCAGCACAGCAAGCACAGGCAGCAAGCACAGGCAGCTCAGGCAGCACAGCAAGCACAGACAGCAAGCACAGGCAGCGCAGCAAGCACAGGCAGCACAGGAAGCACAGGCAGCACAGCAAGCACAGGCAGCAAGCACAGGCAGAACAGCAAGCACAGGCAGCAAGCACAGGCAGCACAGCAAGCACAGGCAGCAAGCACAGGCAGCACAGCAAGCACAGGCAGATAGCACAGACAGCACAGCAGGCACAGGCAGCTTGCACAGGCAGCATAGCAAGCACAGCAAGCACAGACAGCAAGCACAGGCAGCAAGCACAGGCAGCACAGCAAGCACAGGCAGCAAGCACAGACAGCACAACAAGCACAGGCAGCAAGCACAGGCAGCACAGGCAGCACAGCAAGCACAGGCAGCAAGCACAGGCAGCACAGCAAGCACAGGCAGCAAGCACAGGCAGCACAGGCAGCACAGCAAGCACAGGCAGCAAGCACAGGCAGCACAGCAAGCACAGGCAGCAAGCACAGGCAGCACAGGCAGCACAGCAAGCACAGGCAGCAAGCACAGGCAGTAAGCACAGGCAGCACAGCAAGCACAGGCAGCAAGCACAGGCAGCACAGCAAGCACAGGCGGCACAGGCAGCACAGCAAGCAGGGGCAGCACAGCAAGCACAGGCAGCAATCAGAGGCAGCACAGCAAGCACAGGCAGCAAGCACAGGCAGCACAGTAAGCACAGGCAGCAAGCACAGAGAGCACACCAAGCACAGGCAGCACAGCAAGCACAGGCAGCAAGCACAGGCAGCTCAGGCAGCACAGCAAGCACAGGCAGCAAGCACAGGCAGCAAGCACAGGCAGCGCAGCAAGCACAGGCAGCTCAGGCAGCACAGGCAGCAAGCACAGGCAGCACAGGCAGCAAGCACAGGCAGCACAGCAAGCACAGGCAGCAAGCACAGGCAGCGCAGCAAGCACAGCAAGCACAGGCAGCACAGCAATCACAGGCAGCACAGGCAGCAAGCACAGGCAGCACAGCAAGCACAGGCAGCAAGCACAGGCAGCTCAGGCAGCACAGCAAGCACAGGCAGCAAGCACAGGCAGCACAGCAAGCACAGGCAGCACAGGCAGCAAGCACATGCAGCACAGCAGGCACAGGCAGCACAGGAAGCACAGGCAGCACATCAAGCACAGACAGCAAGCACAGGCAGCGCAGCAAGCACAGGCAGCACAGGAAGCACAGGCAGCACAGCAAGCACAGGCAGCAAGCACAGGCAGAACAGCAAGCACAGGCAGCAAGCACAGGCAGCACAGCAAGCACAGGCAGCAAGCACAGGCAGCACAGCAAGCACAGGCAGATAGCACAGACAGCACAGCAGGCACAGGCAGCTTGCACAGGCAGCATAGCAAGCACAGCAAGCACAGACAGCAAGCACAGGCAGCAAGCACAGGCAGCACAGCAAGCACAGGCAGCAAGCACAGACAGCACAACAAGCACAGGCAGCAAGCACAGGCAGCACAGGCAGCACAGCAAGCACAGGCAGCAAGCAAGCACAGGCAGCAAGCACAGGCAGCACAGGCAGCACAGCAAGCACAGGCAGCAAGCACAGGCAGCACAGCAAGCACAGGCAGCAAGCACAGGCAGCACAGGCAGCACAGCAAGCACAGGCAGCACAGCAAGTACAGGCAGCAAGCACAGGCAGCACAGCAAGCTCACGCAACAAGCACAGGCAACAAGCACAGGCAGCACAGCAAGCACAGGCAGCAAGCACAGACAGCACAGGCAGCACTGCAAGTACAGGCAGCACAGCAAGCACAGGCAGCAAGCACAGGCAGCACAGCAAGCAGAGGCAGCACAGCAAGCACAGGCAGCAATCAGAGGCAGCACAGCAAGCACAGGCAGCAAGCACAGGCAGCACAGTAAGCACAGGCAGCAAGCACAGGCAGCACAGCAAGCACAGGCAGCAAGGACAGGCAGCAAGCACAGGCAGCACAGCAAGCACAGGCAGCAAGCACAGGCAGCACAGCAAGCACAGGCAGCACAACAAGCACAAGCGGCACAGCAAGCACAGGCAGCACAGCACAGGCAACAAGCACAGGCAGCAAGCACAGGCAGCTCAGGCAGCACAGCAAGCACAGGCAGCAAGCACAGGCAGCACAGCAAGCAGAGGCAGCACAGCAACCACAGGCAGCAAGCACAGGCAGCACAGCAAGCACAGGCATGTTAGAAACCCGCAAAATAGCTGGACGAGATGTGTTCGTTTTAGCGATTCTGGGGGAAGTGCAGAGGGGTCAAGCTCCGTCCTCTTTCCAACAGGCAAAGCCTGCTCCGATCTTCGGCGAGATTCACTCTCGCATTTGTTAACAATGCTTACTCTTACTGAGACGCAGGTCAATGCACCGGCCGCCGAGGTAAACATATGATCCGTGATTCTCGGCGCCTCCAAAAACAGGTGACACAGCAACGCACTCTCGTGTGCCACTGTCGAATTACCGCGTGTTATGGGCGAAATCAAATGCAACGCTAACAGGCAGCACTGCAACGCTAACAGGCAGCACAGCAAGCACAGGCAGCACAGCAAGTACAGGCAGCAAACACAGGCAGCAAGCACAGGCAGCGCAGCAAGCACAGGCAGCTCAGGCAGCACAGGCAGCAAGCACAGGCAGCACAGGCAGCAAGCACAGGCAGCACAGCAAGCACAGGCAGCAACCACAGGCAGCAAGCACAGGCAGCGCAGCAAGCACAGCAAGCACAGGCAGCACAGCAATCACAGGCAGCACAGGCAGCAAGCACAGGCAGCACAGCAAGCACAGGCAGCAAGCACAGGCAGCTCAGGCAGCACAGCGAGCACAGGCAGCAAGCACAGGCAGCACAGCAAGCACAGGCAGCACAGGCAGCAAGCACAGGCAGCACAGCAGGCACAGGCAGCACAGGAAGCACTGGCAGCACAGCAAGCACAGACAGCAAGCACAGGCAGCGCAGCAAGCACAGGCAGCACAGGAAGCACAGGCAGCAAGCACAGGCAGCACAGCAAGCACAGGCAGCAAGCACAGGCAGCACAGCAAGCACAGGCAGCAAGCACAGGCAGCACAGCAAGCACAGGCAGCAAGCACAGGCAGCACAGCAAGCACAGGCAGCACAGTAAGCACAGGCAGCTTGCACAGGCAGCATAGCAAGCACAGCAAGCACAGGCAGCAAGCACAGGCAGCACAGAAAGCACAGGCAGCAAGCACAGGCAGCACAGCAAGCACAGGCAGCAAGCACAGGCAGCACAGCAAGCAGAGGCAGCACAGCAAGCACAGGCAGCACAGCAAGCAGAGGCAGCACAGCAAGCACAGGCAGCAATCAGAGGCAGCACAGGCAGCAAGCACAGGCAGCACAGTAAGCACAGGCAGCAAGCACAGGCAGCACACCAAGCACAGGCAGCACAGCAAGCACAGCAAGCACAGGCAGCAAGCACAGGCAGCTCAGGCAGCACAGCAAGCACAGGCAGCAAGCACAGGCAGCAAGCACAGGCAGCAAGCACAGGCAGCGCAGCAAGCACAGGCAGCTCAGGCAGCACAGGCAGCAAGCACAGGCAGCACAGGCAGCAAGCACAGGCAGCACAGCAAGCACAGGCAGCACAGCAATCACAGGCAGCACAGGCAGCAAGCACAGGCAGCACAGCAAGCACAGGCAGCAAGCACAGGCAGCTCAGGCAGCACAGCGAGCACAGGCAGCAAGCACAGGCAGCACAGCAAGCACAGGCAGCACAGGCAGCAAGCACAGGCAGCACAGCAGGCACAGGCAGCACAGGAAGCACTGGCAGCACAGCAAGCACAGACAGCAAGCACAGGCAGCGCAGCAAGCACAGGCAGCACAGGAAGCACAGGCAGCAAGCACAGGCAGCACAGCAAGCACAGGCAGCAAGCACAGGCAGCACAGCAAGCACAGGCAGCAAGCACAGGCAGCACAGCAAGCACAGGCAGCAAGCACAGGCAGCAAGCACAGGCAGCGCAGCAAGCACAGCAAGCACAGGCAGCACAGCAAGCACAGGCAGCACAGGCAGCAAGCACAGGCAGCAAGCACAGGCAGCGCAGCAAGCACAGGCAGCACAACAAGCACAGGCAGCAAGCACACTCAGCACAGCAAGCACAGGCAGCAAGCACAGGCAGCGCAGCAAGAACAGGCAGCACAGCAAGCACAGGCAGCAAGCACAGACAGCACAGCAAGCACAGGCAGCAAGCACAGGCAGCACAGCAAGCACAGGCAGCAAGCACAGGCAGCTCAGGCAGCACAGAAAGCACAGGCAGCACAGCAAGCACAGGCAGCAAGCACAGGCAGCGCAGCAAGCACAGCAAGCACAGGCAGTACAGCACAGGCAGCACAGCAAGCACAGGCAGCAAGCACAGGCAGCACAGCAAGCACAGGCAGCAAGCACAGGCAGCACGGCAAGCACAGCAAGCACAGGCAGCAAGCACAGGCAGCAATCAGAGGCAGCACAGCAAGCAGAGGCAGCAAGCACAGGCAGCACAGTAAGCACAGGCAGCAAGCACAGGCAGCACAGCAAGCACAGGCAGCACAGCAAGCACAGGCAGCAAGCACAGGCAGCTCAGGCAGCACAGCAAGCACAGGCAGCAAGCACAGGCAGCACAGAAAGCACAGGCAGCACAGGCAGCAAGCACAGGCAGCAAGCACAGGCAGCAAGCACAGGCAGCGCAGCAAGCACAGGCAGCACAGCAAGCACAGGCAGCAAGCACAGACAGCACAGCAAGCACAGGCAGCAAGCACAGGCAGCACAGCAAGCACAGGCAGCAAGCACACTCAGCACAGCAAGCACAGGCAGCGCAGCAAGAACAGGCAGCACAGCAAGCACAGGCGGCACAGCAAGCACAGGCAGCACAGCAAGCACAGGCAGCAACACAGGCAGCACAGCAAGCACACGCAGCAAGCACAGGCAACAAGCACAGGCAGCACAGCAAGCACAGGCAGCACAACAAGCACAGGCGGCACAGCTAGCACAGGCGGCAAGCACAGGCAGCACAGCAAGCACAGGCGGCAAGCACAGGCAGCACAGCAAGCACAGGCAGCAAGCACAGGCAGCACAGCAAGCACAGGCAGCAAGCACAGGCGGCACAGCAAGCACAGGCAGCAAGCACAGGCAGCAAGCACAGGCAGCACAGCAAGCACAGGCAGCGCAACAAGCACAGGCGGCACAGCAAGCACAGGCAGCAAGCACAGGCAGCACAGCAAGCACAGGCAGCAAGCACAGGCAGAACAGCAAGCACAGGCAGCAAGCACAGGCAGCACAGCAAGCACAGGCAGCAAGCACAGGCAGCACAGCAAGCACAGGCAGCAAGCACAGGCAGCACAGCAAGCGCAGGCAGCAAGCGCAGGTAGCACAGCAGGCACAGGCAGCACAGAAAGCACAGGCAGCAAGCACAGGCAGCACAGCAAGCACAGGCAGCACAGCAAGTACAGGCAGCAAGCACAGGCAGCACAGCAAGCACAGGCAGCAAGGACAGGCAGCACACCAAGCACAGGCAGCAAGCACAGGCAGCAAGCACAGGCAGCTCAGGCAGCACAGCAAGCAGAGGCAGCACAGCAAGCACAGGCAGCAAGCACAGGCAGCACAGCAAGCACAGGCAGCAAGCACAGGCAGCACAGCAAGCACAGGCAGCAAGCACAGGCAGCACAGCAAGCACAGGCAGCAAGCACAGGCAGCAAGCACAGGCAACAAGCACAGGCAGCACAGGCAGCACAGCAAACACAGGCAGCAAGCACAGGTAGCACAGCAAGCACAGGCAGCACAGAAAGCACAGGCAGCAAGCACAGGCAGCACAGCAAGCACAGGCAGCAAGCACAGGCGGCACAGCAAGCACAGGCAGCAAGCACAGGCAGCAAGCACAGGCAGCACAGCAAGCACAGGCGGCACAGCAAGCACAGGCAGCAAGCACAGGCAGCACAGCAAGCACAGGCAGCAAGCACAGGCAGCAAGCACAGGCAGCACAGCAAGCACAGGCAGCAAGCACAGGCAGCACAGCAAGCACAGGCAGCAAGCACAGGCAGCACAGCAAGCACAGGCAGATAGCACAGACAGCACAGCAGGCACAGGCAGCTTGCACAGGCAGCATAGCAAGCACAGCAAGCACAGACAGCAAGCACAGGCAGCAAGCACAGGCAGCGCAGCAAGCACAGGCAGCACAGCAAGCACAGGCAGCAAGCACAGACAGCAAGCACGGGCAGCAAGCACAGGCAGCGCAGCAAGCACAGGCAGCACAGCAAGCACAGGCAGCAAGCACAGGCAGCACAGGCAGCACAGCAAGCACAGGCAGCAAGCACAGGCAGCAAGCACAGGCAGCACAGGCAGCACAGCAAGCACAGGCAGCAAGCACAGGCAGCACAGCAAGCACAGGCAGCAAGCACAGGCAGTAAGCACAGGCAGCACAGCAAGCACAGGCAGCAAGCACAGGCAGCACAGCAAGCACAGGCGGCACAGCAAGCACAGCAAGCACAGGCAGCACAGCAAGCACAGACAGCAGAGCAAGTACAGGCAGCAAGCACAGGCAGCACAGCAAGCACAGCAAGCACACGCAACAAGCACAGGCAACAAGCACAGGCAGCACAGCAAGCACAGGCAGCACAGTAAGCACAGGCAGCTTGCACAGGCAGCATAGCAAGCACAGCAAGCACAGGCAGCAAGCACAGGCAGCACAGAAAGCACAGGCAGCAAGCACAGGCAGCACAGGCAGCACAACAAGCACAGGCGACACAGCAAGCTCAGGCAGCAAGCGCAGGCAGCACAGCATGCACAGGCAGCAAGCACAGGCAGCACAGCAAGCGCAGGCAGCAAGCACAGGCAGCAAGCACAGGCAGCACAGCAAGCACGGGCAGCAAGCACAGGCAGCACAGCAAGCACAGGCATGTTTGAAACCCGCAAAATAGCTCGACGAGATGTGTTCGTTTTAGCGATTCTGGGGGAAGTGCAGAGGGGTCAAGCTCCGTCCTCTTTCCAACAGGCAAAGCCTGCTCCGATCTTCGGCGAGATTCACTCTCGCATTTGTTAACAATGCTTACTCTTACTGAGACGCAGGTCAATGCACCGGCCGCCGAGGTAAACATATGATCCGCGGCTCTCGGCGCCTCCAAAAACAGGTGACACAGCAACGCACTGTCGTGTGCCACTGTCGAATTACCGCGTGTTATGGGCGAAATCAAATGCATCGCTAACAGGCAGCACAGCAAGCACAGGCAGCAAGCACAGGCAGCACAGGCAGCACAGGCAGCAAGCACAGGCAGCACAGCAAGCACAGGCAGCAAGCACACTCAGCACAGCAAGCACAGACAGCAAGCACAGGCAGCAAGCACCGGCAGCACAGCAAGCACAGGCAGCAAGCACACTCAGCACAGCAAGCACAGGCAGCACAGGCAGCAAGCACAGGCAGCACAGCAAGCACAGGCAGCAAGCACAGGCAGCACAGGCAGCACAGGCAGCAAACACAGGCAGCACAGCGAGCACAGGCAGCAAGCACAGGCAGCACAGCAAGCACAGGCAGCAAGCACAGGCAGCAAGCACAGGCAGCACAGCACAGGCAGCAAGCACAGGCAGCAAGCACAGGCAGCAAGCACAGGCAGCACAGCAAGCACAGGCAGCAAGCACAGGCAGCACAGCAAGCACAGGCAGCAAGCACACTCAGCACAGCAAGCACAGGCAGCAAGCACAGGCAGCAAGCACCGGCAGCACAGCAAGCACAGGCAGCAAGCACACTCAGCACAGCAAGCACAGGCAGCACAGGCAGCAAGCACAGGCAGCACAGCAAGCACAGGCAGCAAGCACAGGCAGCACAGGCAGCACAGGCAGCAAGCACAGGCAGCACAGCGAGCACAGGCAGCAAGCACAGGCAGCACAGCAAGCACAGGCAGCAAGCACAGGCAGCAAGCACAGGCAGCAAGCACAGGCAGCACAGCACAGGCAGCACAGCACAGGCAGCAAGCACAGGCAGCAAGCACAGGCAGCACAGCAAGCACAGGCAGCAAGCACAGGCAGCACAGCAAGCACAGGCAGCATGCACAGGCAGCACAGGCAGCACAGCAAGCACAGGCAGCACAGGCAGCAAGCACAGGCAGCACAGCAAGCACAGGCAGCACGGCAAGTACAGCAAGCACAGGCAGCACAGCAAGCACAGGCAGCAAGCACAGGCAGCAAGCACAGGCAGCACAGCAAGCACAGTCGTGTGCCACTGTCGAATTACCGCGTGTTATGGGCGAAATCAAATGCATCGCTAACAGGCAGCACAGCAAGCACAGGCAGCAAGCACAGGCAGCACAGCAAGCACAGGCAGCAAGCACAGGCAGCACAGCAAGCACAGGCAGAAAGCACAGGCAGCACAGCAAGCACAGGCAGCACAGCAAGCACAGGCAGCATAGCAAGCACAGGCAGCAAGCACAGGCAGCACAGCAAGCACAGGCAGCATAGCAAGCACAGGCAGCAAGCACAGGCAGCACAGCACGCACAGGCAGCAAGCACAGGCAGCACACCAAGCACAGGCAGCACAGCAAGCTCAGGCAGCAAGCACAGGCAGCACAGCAAGCACAGGCAGCAAGCACAGGCAGTAAGCACAGGCAGCACAGCAAGCACAGGCAGCACAGCAAGCACAGGCAGCAAGCACAGGCAGTAAGCACAGGCAGCACAGCAAGCACAGGCAGCAAGCACAGGCAGCACAGCAAGCACAGGCGGCACAGCAAGCACAGCAAGCACAGGCAGCACAGCAAGCACAGACAGCAGAGCAAGTACAGGCAGCAAGCACAGGCAGCACAGCAAGCACAGCAAGCACACGCAACAAGCACAGGCAACAAGCACAGGCAGCACAGCAAGCACAGGCAGCACAGTAAGCACAGGCAGCTTGCACAGGCAGCATAGCAAGCACAGCAAGCACAGGCAGCAAGCACAGGCAGCACAGAAAGCACAGGCAGCAAGCACAGGCAGCACAGGCAGCACAACAAGCACAGGCGACACAGCAAGCTCAGGCAGCAAGCGCAGGCAGCACAGCATGCACAGGCAGCAAGCACAGGCAGCACAGCAAGCGCAGGCAGCAAGCACAGGCAGCAAGCACAGGCAGCACAGCAAGCACGGGCAGCAAGCACAGGCAGCACAGCAAGCACAGGCATGTTTGAAACCCGCAAAATAGCTCGACGAGATGTGTTCGTTTTAGCGATTCTGGGGGAAGTGCAGAGGGGTCAAGCTCCGTCCTCTTTCCAACAGGCAAAGCCTGCTCCGATCTTCGGCGAGATTCACTCTCGCATTTGTTAACAATGCTTACTCTTACTGAGACGCAGGTCAATGCACCGGCCGCCGAGGTAAACATATGATCCGCGGCTCTCGGCGCCTCCAAAAACAGGTGACACAGCAACGCACTGTCGTGTGCCACTGTCGAATTACCGCGTGTTATGGGCGAAATCAAATGCATCGCTAACAGGCAGCACAGCAAGCACAGGCAGCAAGCACAGGCAGCACAGGCAGCACAGGCAGCAAGCACAGGCAGCACAGCAAGCACAGGCAGCAAGCACACTCAGCACAGCAAGCACAGACAGCAAGCACAGGCAGCAAGCACCGGCAGCACAGCAAGCACAGGCAGCAAGCACACTCAGCACAGCAAGCACAGGCAGCACAGGCAGCAAGCACAGGCAGCACAGCAAGCACAGGCAGCAAGCACAGGCAGCACAGGCAGCACAGGCAGCAAGCACAGGCAGCACAGCGAGCACAGGCAGCAAGCACAGGCAGCACAGCAAGCACAGGCAGCAAGCACAGGCAGCAAGCACAGGCAGCAAGCACAGGCAGCACAGCACAGGCAGCAAGCACAGGCAGCAAGCACAGGCAGCAAGCACAGGCAGCACAGCAAGCACAGGCAGCAAGCACAGGCAGCACAGCAAGCACAGGCAGCAAGCACACTCAGCACAGCAAGCACAGGCAGCAAGCACAGGCAGCAAGCACCGGCAGCACAGCAAGCACAGGCAGCAAGCACACTCAGCACAGCAAGCACAGGCAGCACAGGCAGCAAGCACAGGCAGCACAGCAAGCACAGGCAGCAAGCACAGGCAGCACAGGCAGCACAGGCAGCAAGCACAGGCAGCACAGCGAGCACAGGCAGCAAGCACAGGCAGCACAGCAAGCACAGGCAGCAAGCACAGGCAGCAAGCACAGGCAGCAAGCACAGGCAGCACAGCACAGGCAGCACAGCACAGGCAGCAAGCACAGGCAGCAAGCACAGGCAGCACAGCAAGCACAGGCAGCAAGCACAGGCAGCACAGCAAGCACAGGCAGCATGCACAGGCAGCACAGGCAGCACAGCAAGCACAGGCAGCACAGGCAGCAAGCACAGGCAGCACAGCAAGCACAGGCAGCACGGCAAGTACAGCAAGCACAGGCAGCACAGCAAGCACAGGCAGCAAGCACAGGCAGCAAGCACAGGCAGCACAGCAAGCACAGTCGTGTGCCACTGTCGAATTACCGCGTGTTATGGGCGAAATCAAATGCATCGCTAACAGGCAGCACAGCAAGCACAGGCAGCAAGCACAGGCAGCACAGCAAGCACAGGCAGCAAGCACAGGCAGCAAGCACACTCAGCACAGCAAGCACAGGCAGCAAGCACAGGCAGCACAGCAAGCACAGGCAGAAAGCACAGGCAGCACAGCAAGCACAGGCAGCACAGCAAGCACAGGCAGCATAGCAAGCACAGGCAGCAAGCACAGGCAGCACAGCAAGCACAGGCAGCAACCACACTCAGCACAGCAAGCACAGGCAGCACAGCACGCACAGGCAGCAAGCACAGGCAGCACACCAAGCACAGGCAGCACAGCAAGCTCAGGCAGCAAGCACAGGCAGCACAGCAAGTACAGGCAGCAAGCACAGGCAGCAAGCAACAGGCAGCGCAGCAAGAACAGGCAGCACAGCAAGCACAGGCAGCAAGCACAGACAGCACAGCAAGCACAGGCAGCACAGCAAGCACAGGCAGCACAGGCAGCAAGCACAGGCAGCACACCAAGCACAGGCAGCACAGGCAGCACAGCAAATACAGGCAGCACAGGCAGCACAGCAAGCACAGGCAGCACAGCAAGCACAGGCAGCAAGCACAGGCAGCACAGCAAGCACAGGCAGCACAGCAAGCACAGGCAGCAAGCACAAGCAGCACAGCAAGCACAGGCAGCAATGACAGGCAGCACAGCAAGCACAGGCAGCAAGCACAGGCAGCAAGCACAATCAGCACAGCAAGCACAGGCAGCACAGCAAGCACAGGCAGCAAGCACAGGCAGCACAGCAAGCACAAACAGCAAGCACAGGCAGCAAGCACAGTCAGCACAGCAAGCTCAGGCAGCAAGCACAGGCAGCACAGCAAGTACAGGCAGCAAGCACAGGCAGCAAGCAACAGGCAGCGCAGCAAGAACAGGCAGCACAGCAAGCACAGGCAGCACACCAAGCACAGGCAGCACAGGCAGCACAGCAAGCACAGGCAGCACAGGCAGCACAGCAAGCACAGGCAGCACAGCAAGCACAGGCAGCAAGCACAGGCAGCACAGCAAGCACAGGCAGCAAGCACAGGCAGCAAGCACAGGCAGCACAGCAAGCACAGGCGGCATGCACAGGCAGCACGGCAAGTACAGCAAGCACAGGCAGCACAGCAAGCACAGGCAGCACGGCAAGTACAGCAAGCACAGGCAGCACAGCAAGCACAGGCAGCAAGCACAGGCAGCAAGCACAGGCAGCACAGCAAGCACAGGCAGCAAGCACAGGCAGCAGAGCAAGCACAGGCAGCAAGCACATGCAGCATAGCAAGCAGAGGCAGCACAGACAACACAGCAAGCACAGGCAGCAAGCACAGGCAGCACAGCAAGCACAGGCAGCAGGCACAGGCAGCACAGCAAGCACAGGCAGCAAGCACAGGCAGCACAGCAAGCACAGGCAGCAAGCACACGCAGCAAGCACAGGCAGCAAGCACAGGCAGCACAGGCAGCAAGCACAGGCAGCACAGCAAGCACAGGCAGCATGCACAGGCAGCACAGCAAGCACAAACAGCAAGCACAGGCAGCACTGCAAGCACAGGCAGCACAGGCAGCAAGCACAGCCAGCACAGCAAGCACAGGCAGCACGGCAAGTACAGCAAGCACAGGCAGCACAGCAAGCACAGGCAGCAAGCACAGGCAGCAAGCACAGGCAGCACAGCAAGCACAGGCAGCAAGCACAGGCAGCACAGCAAGCACAGGCAGCACAGCAAGCACAGGCAGCAAGCACAGGCAGCACAGCAAGCACAAACAGCAAGCACAGGCAGCACAGCAAGCACAGGCAGCACAGCAAGCACAGGCAGCAAGCACACTCAGCACAGCAAGCACAGGCAGCAAGCACAGGCAGCACAGCAAGCACAAACAGCAAGCACAGGCAGCAAGCACAGGCACCACAGCAAGCACAGGCAGCAAGCACAGGCAGCACAGCAAGCACAGGCAGCATAGCAAGCACAGGCAGCACAGCAAGCACAGGCAGCAAGCACACTCAGCACAGCAAGCACAGGCAGCACAGCACGCACAGGCAGCAAGCACAGGCAGCACACCAAGCACAGGCAGCACAGCAAACACAGGCAGCAAGCACAGGCAGCACAGGCAGCACAGGCAGCAAGCACAGGCAGCACAGCAAGCACAGGCAGCAAGCACAGGCAGCACAGGCAGCGCAGGCAGCAAGCACAGGCAGCACAGCAAGCACAGGCAGCACAGCAAGCACAGGCAGCAAGCACAGGCAGCAAGCACAGGCAGCACAGCAAGCACAAACAGCAAGCACAGGCAGCACAGCAAGCACAGGCAGCAAGCACAGGCAGCAAGCACAGGCAGCACAGCAAGCACAGGCAGCAAGCACAAGCAGCACAGCAAGCACAGGCAGCAAGGACAGGCAGCACAGCAAGCACAGGCAGCAAGCACAATCAGCACAGCAAGCACAGGCAGCACAGCAAGCACAGGCAGCAAGCACAGGCAGCACAGCAAGCACAAACAGCAAGCACAGGCAGCAAGCACAGACAGCACAGCAAGCTCAGGCAGCAAGCACAGGCAGCACAGCAAGTACAGGCAGCAAGCACAGGCAGCAAGCAACAGGCAGCGCAGCAAGAACAGGCAGCACAGCAAGCACAGGCAGCAAGCACAGACAGCACAGCAAGCACAGGCAGCACAGCAAGCACAGGCAGCACAGGCAGCAAGCACAGGCAGCACACCAAGCACAGGCAGCACAGGCAGCACAGCAAATACAGGCAGCACAGGCAGCACAGCAAGCACAGGCAGCACAGCAAGCACAGGCAGCAAGCACAGGCAGCACAGCAAGCACAGGCAGCACAGCAAGCACAGGCAGCAAGCACAAGCAGCACAGCAAGCACAGGCAGCAAGGACAGGCAGCACAGCAAGCACAGGCAGCAAGCACAGGCAGCAAGCACAATCAGCACAGCAAGCACAGGCAGCACAGCAAGCACAGGCAGCAAGCACAGGCAGCACAGCAAGCACAAACAGCAAGCACAGTCAGCACAGCACAGTCAGCACAGCAAGCTCAGGCAGCAAGCACAGGCAGCACAGCAAGTACAGGCAGCAAGCACAGGCAGCAAGCAACAGGCAGCGCAGCAAGAACAGGCAGCACAGCAAGCACAGGCAGCACACCAAGCACAGGCAGCACAGGCAGCACAGCAAGCACAGGCAGCACAGGCAGCACAGCAAGCACAGGCAGCACAGCAAGCACAGGCAGCAAGCACAGGCAGCACAGCAAGCACAGGCAGCAAGCACAGGCAGCAAGCACAGGCAGCACAGCAAGCACAGGCGGCATGCACAGGCAGCACGGCAAGTACAGCAAGCACAGGCAGCACAGCAAGCACAGGCAGCACGGCAAGTACAGCAAGCACAGGCAGCACAGCAAGCACAGGCAGCAAGCACAGGCAGCAAGCACAGGCAGCACAGCAAGCACAGGCAGCAAGCACAGGCAGCAGAGCAAGCACAGGCAGCAAGCACAGGCAGCATAGCAAGCAGAGGCAGCACAGACAACACAGCAAGCACAGGCAGCACAGGCAGCAAGCACAGGCAGCACAGCAAGCACAGGCAGCAGGCACAGGCAGCACAGCAAGCACAGGCAGCAAGCACAGGCAGCACAGCAAGCACAGGCAGCAAGCACACGCAGCAAGCACAGGCAGCAAGCACAGGCAGCACAGGCAGCAAGCACAGGCAGCACAGCAAGCACAGGCAGCATGCACAGGCAGCACAGCAAGCACAAACAGCAAGCACAGGCAGCACTGCAAGCACAGGCAGCACAGGCAGCAAGCACAGCCAGCACAGCAAGCACAGGCAGCACGGCAAGTACAGCAAGCACAGGCAGCACAGCAAGCACAGGCAGCAAGCACAGGAAGCAAGCACAGGCAGCACAGCAAGCACAGGCAGCAAGCACAGGCAGCACAGCAATCACAGGCAGCACAGCAAGCACAGGCAGCAAGCACAGGCAGCACAGCAAGCACAAACAGCAAGCACAGGCAGCACAGCAAGCACAGGCAGCACAGCAAGCACAGGCAGCAAGCACACTCAGCACAGCAAGCACAGGCAGCAAGCACAGGCAGCACAGCAAGCACAGGCAGCAAGCACACTCAGCACAGCAAGCACAGGCAGCACAGCACGCACAGGCAGCCAGCACAGGCAGCACACCAAGCACAGGCAGCACAGCAAACACAGGCAGCAAGCACAGGCAGCACAGGCAGCACAGGCAGCAAGCACAGGCAGCACAGCAAGCACAGGCAGCAAGCACAGGCAGCACAGGCAGCGCAGGCAGCAAGCACAGGCAGCACAGCAAGCACAGGCAGCACAGCAAGCACAGGCAGCAAGCACAGGCAGCAAGCACAGGCAGCACAGCAAGCACAAACAGCAAGCACAGGCAGCACAGCAAGCACAGGCAGCAAGCACAGGCAGCAAGCACAGGCAGCACAGCAAGCACAGGCAGCAAGCACAAGCAGCACAGCAAGCACAGGCAGCAAGGACAGGCAGCACAGCAAGCACAGGCAGCAAGCACAATCAGCACAGCAAGCACAGGCAGCACAGCAAGCACAGGCAGCAAGCACAGGCAGCACAGCAAGCACAAACAGCAAGCACAGGCAGCAAGCACAGACAGCACAGCAAGCTCAGGCAGCAAGCACAGGCAGCACAGCAAGTACAGGCAGCAAGCACAGGCAGCAAGCAACAGGCAGCGCAGCAAGAACAGGCAGCACAGCAAGCACAGGCAGCAAGCACAGACAGCACAGCAAGCACAGGCAGCACAGCAAGCACAGGCAGCACAGGCAGCAAGCACAGGCAGCACACCAAGCACAGGCAGCACAGGCAGCACAGCAAATACATGCAGCACAGGCAGCACAGCAAGCACAGGCAGCACAGCAAGCACAGGCAGCAAGCACAGGCAGCACAGCAAGCACAGGCAGCACAGCAAGCACAGGCAGCAAGCACAAGCAGCACAGCAAGCACAGGCAGCAAGGACAGGCAGCACAGCAAGCACAGGCAGCAAGCACAGGCAGCAAGCACAATCAGCACAGCAAGCACAGGCAGCACAGCAAGCACAGGCAGCAAGCACAGGCAGCACAGCAAGCACAAACAGCAAGCACAGGCAGCAAGCACAGTCAGCACAGCAAGCTCAGGCAGCAAGCACAGGCAGCACAGCAAGTACAGGCAGCAAGCACAGGCAGCAAGCAACAGGCAGCGCAGCAAGAACAGGCAGCACAGCAAGCACAGGCAGCACACCAAGCACAGGCAGCACAGGCAGCACAGCAAGCACAGGCAGCACAGGCAGCACAGCAAGCACAGGCAGCACAGCAAGCACAGGCAGCAAGCACAGGCAGCACAGCAAGCACAGGCAGCAAGCACAGGCAGCAAGCACAGGCAGCACAGCAAGCACAGGCGGCATGCACAGGCAGCACGGCAAGTACAGCAAGCACAGGCAGCACAGCAAGCACAGGCAGCACGGCAAGTACAGCAAGCACAGGCAGCACAGCAAGCACAGGCAGCAAGCACAGGCAGCAAGCACAGGCAGCACAGCAAGCACAGGCAGCAAGCACAGGCAGCAGAGCAAGCACAGGCAGCATAGCAAGCAGAGGCAGCACAGACAACACAGCAAGCACAGGCAGCACAGGCAGCAAGCACAGGCAGCACAGCAAGCACAGGCAGCAGGCACAGGCAGCACAGCAAGCACAGGCAGCAAGCACAGGCAGCACAGCAAGCACAGGCAGCAAGCACACGCAGCAAGCACAGGCAGCAAGCACAGGCAGCACAGGCAGCAAGCACAGGCAGCACAGCAAGCACAGGCAGCATGCACAGGCAGCACAGCAAGCACAAACAGCAAGCACAGGCAGCACAGCAAGCACAGGCAGCAAGCACAGGCAGCAGGCACAGGCAGCACAGCAAGCACAGGCAGCACGGCAAGTACAGCAAGCACAGGCAGCACAGCAAGCACAGGCAGCAAGCACAGGCAGCAAGCACAGGCAGCACAGCAAGCACAGGCAGCAAGCACAGGCAGCACAGCAAGCACAGGCAGCAAGCACAGGCAGCACAGCAAGCACAAACAGCAAGCACAGGCAACACAGCAAGCACAGGCAGCAAGCACAGGCAGCACAGCAAGCACACTCAGCACAGCAAGCACACTCAGCACAGCAAGCACAGGCAGCATAGCAAGCACAGGCAGCAAGCACAGGCAGCACAGCAAGCACAAACAGCAAGCACAGGCAGCACAGCAAGCACAGGCAGCAAGCACAGGCAGCACAGCAAGCACAGGCAGCATAGCAAGCACAGGCAGCACAGGCAGCAAGCACACTCAGCACAGCAAGCACAGGCAGCACAGCACGCACAGGCAGCAAGCACAGGCAGCACACCAAGCACAGGCAGCACAGCAAGCACAGGCAGCAAGCACAGGCAGCACAGGCAGCACAGGCAGCAAGCACAGGCAGCAAGCACAGGCAGCACAGCAAGCACAGGCAGCACAGGAAGCACAAACAGCAAGCACAGGCAGCACAGCAAGCACAGGCAGCAAGCACAGGCAGCACAGCAAGCACAGGCAGCAAGCACAGGCAGCAAGCACAGGCAGCACAGCAGAGGCAGCACAGGCAGCACAGCAAGCACAGGCAGCAAGCACAAGCAGCACAGCAAGCACAGGCAGCAAGGACAGGCAGCACAGCAAGCACAGGCAGCAAGCACAGGCAGCAAGCACAGGCAGCACAGCAAGCACAGGCAGCAAGCACAGGCAGCACAGCAAGCACAGGCAGCAAGCACAGGCAGCACAGCAATCACAAACAGCAAGCACAGGCAGCACAGGCAGCAAGCACACTCAGCACAGCAAGCACAGGCAGCAAGCACAGGCAGCACAGCAAGCACAGGCAGCAAGCACAGGCAGCACAGCAAGCACAGGGAGCAAGCACAGGCAGCACAGCAAGCACAGGCATCAAGCACAGGCAGCAAGCACAGGCAGCACAGCAAGCACAGGCAGCACAGCAAGCACAGGCAGCAAGCACAAGCAGCACAGCAAGCACAGGCAGCAAGGACAGGCAGCACAGCAAGCACAGGCAGCAAGCACAAGCAGCACAGCAAGCACAGGCAGCAAGGACAGGCAGCACAGGCAGCAAGCACAGGCAGCAAGCACAATCAGCACAGCAAGCACAGGCAGCACAGCAAGCACAGCCAGCAAGCACAGGCAGCACAGCAAGCACAAACAGCAAGCACAGGCAGCAAGCACAGGCAGCAAGCACAGGCAGCACAGCAAGCACAGGCAGCATAGCAAGCACAGGCAGCACAGCAAGCACAGGCAGCAAGCACACTCAGCACAGCAAGCACAGGCAGCACAGCACGCACAGGCAGCAAGCACAGGCAGCACACCAAGCACAGGCAGCACAGCATGCACAGGCAGCAAGCACAGGCAGCACAGGCAGCACAGCAAGCACAGGCAGCAAGCACAGGCAGCACAGCAAGCACAGGCAGCAAGCACAGGCAGCAAGCACAGGCAGCACAGCAGAGGCAGCACAGGCAGCACAGCAAGCACAGGCAGCAAGCACAGGCAGCACAGCAAGCACAAACAGCAAGCACAGGCAGCAAGCACAGGCAGCACAGCAAGCACAGGCAGCAGGCACAGGCAGCACAGCAAGCACAGGCAGCAAGCACAGGCAGCACAGCAAGCACAGGCAGCACAGCAAGCACAGGCAGCAAGCACAGGCAGCACAGCAAGCACAGGCAGCAAGCACAGGCAGCACAGCAAGCACAGGCAGCACAGCAAGCACAGGCAGCAAGCACAGGCAGCACAGCAAGCACAGGCAGCACACCAAGCACAGGCAGCACAGCAAGCACAGGCAGCAAGCACAGGCAGCACAGCACGCACAGGCAGCAAGCACAGGCAGCACAGCAAGCACAGGCAGCAAGCACAGGCAGCACAGCAAGCACAAACAGCAAGCACAGGCAGCACAGCAAGCACAGGCAGCAAGCACAGGCAGCACAGGCAGCAGGCACAGGCAGCACAGCAAGCACAGGCAGCACGGCAAGTACAGCAAGCACAGGCAGCACAGCAAGCACAGGCAGCAAGCACAGGCAGCACAGCAAGCACAGGCAGCACAGCAAGCACAGGCAGCAAGCACAGGCAGCACAGCAAGCACAGGCAGCAAGCACACTCAGCACAGCAAGCACAGGCAGCACAGCACGCACAGGCAGCAAGCACAGGCAGCACACCAAGCACAGGCAGCAAGCACAGGCAGCAAGCACAGGCAGCACAGGCAGCACAGGCAGCACAGGCAGCAAGCACAGGCAGCAAGCACAGGCAGCACAGGCAGCACAGGCAGCAAGCACAGGCAGCACAGCAAGCACAGGCAGCAAGAACAGGCAGCACAGCAAGCACAGGCAGCAAGCACAGGCAGCACAGCAAGCACAGGCAGCAAGCACAGGCAGCACAGCAAGCACAAACAGCAAGCACAGGCAGCACAGCAAGCACAGGCATCAAGCACAGGCAGCAAGCACAGGCAGCAAGCACAGGCAGCACAGCAAGCACAGGCAGCAAGCACAAGCAGCACAGCAAGCACAGGCAGCAAGGACAGGCAGCACAGGCAGCAAGCACAGGCAGCAAGCACAATCAGCACAGCAAGCACAGGCAGCACAGCAAGCACAGGCAGCAAGCACAGGCAGCACACCAAGCACAGGCAGCACAGCAAGCACAGGCAGCAAGCACAGGCAGCACAGGCAGCACAGGCAGCACAGCAAGCACAGGCAGCAAGCACAGGCAGCACAGCAAGCACAGGCAGCACACCAAGCACAGGCAGCACAGCAAGCACAGGCAGCAAGCACAGGCAGCACAGCACGCACAGGCAGCAAGCGCAGGCAGCACAGCAAGCACAGGCAGCAAGCACAGGCAGCACAGCAAGCACAAACAGCAAGCACAGGCAGCACAGCAAGCACAGGCAGCAAGCACAGGCAGCACAGCAAGCACAGGCAGCAGGCACAGGCAGCACAGCAAGCACAGGCAGCACGGCAAGCACAGGCAGCAAGCACAGGCAGCACAGCAAGCACAGGCAGCACAGCAAGCACAGGCAGCAAGCACAGGCAGCACAGCAAGCACAGGCAGCACAGCAAGCACAGGCAGCAAGCACACTCAGCACAGCAAGCACAGGCAGCACAGCACGCACAGGCAGCAAGCACAGGCAGCAAGCACAGGCAGCACAGGCAGCACAGCAAGCACAGGCAGCAAGCACAGGCAGCACAGCAAGCACAAACAGCAAGCACAGGCAGCACAGCAAGCACAGGCATCAAGCACAGGCAGCAAGCACAGGCAGCACAGCAAGCACAGGCAGCACAGCAAGCACAGGCAGCAAGCACAAGCAGCACAGCAAGCACAGGCAGCAAGGACAGGCAGCACAGGCAGCAAGCACAGGCAGCAAGCACAATCAGCACAGCAAGCACAGGCAGCAAGCACAGGCAGCACAGCAAGCACAGGCAGCACACCAAGCACAGGCAGCACAGCAAGCACAGGCAGCAAGCACAGGCAGCACAGCACGCACAGGCAGCAAGCACAGGCAGCACAGCAAGCACAGGCAGCAAGCACAGGCAGCACAGCAAGCACAAACAGCAAGCACAGGCAGCACAGCAAGCACAGGCAGCAAGCACAGGCAGCACAGCAAGCACAGGCAGCAGGCACAGGCAGCACAGCAAGCACAGGCAGCACGGCAAGTACAAACAGCAAGCACAGGCAGCACAGCAAGCACAGGCATCAAGCACAGGCAGCAAGCACAGGCAGCACAGCAAGCACAGGCAGCACAGCAAGCACAGGCAGCAAGCACAGGCAGCACAGCAAGCACAGGCAGCAAGCACAGGCAGCACAGCAAGCACAAACAGCAAGCACAGGCAGCACAGCAAGCACAGGCATCAAGCACAGGCAGCAAGCACAGGCAGCACAGCAAGCACAGGCAGCACAGCAAGCACAGGCAGCAAGCACAAGCAGCACAGCAAGCACAGGCAGCAAGGACAGGCAGCACAGGCAGCAAGCACAGGCAGCAAGCACAATCAGCACAGCAAGCACAGGCAGCACAGCAAGCACAGGCAGCAAGCACAGGCAGCACACCAAGCACAGGCAGCACAGCAAGCACAGGCAGCAAGCACAGGCAGCACAGGCAGCACAGGCAGCAAGCACAGGCAGCACAGCAAGCACAGGCAGCAAGCACAGGCAGCACAGCAAGCACAGGCAGCAAGCACAGGCAGCACAGCAAGCACAGGCAGCAAGCACAGGCAGCAAGCACAGGCAGCACAGGCAGCACAGCAGAGGCAGCACAGGCAGCACAGCAAGCACAGGCAGCGAGCACAGGCAGCAAGGACAGGCAGCACAGCAAGCACAGGCAGCAAGCACAGGCAGCACAGCAAGCACAGGCAGCAAGCACAGGCAGCAAGCACAGGCAGCACAGGCAGCACAGCAGAGGCAGCACAGGCAGCACAGCAAGCACAGGCAGCGAGCACAGGCAGCAAGGACAGGCAGCACAGCAAGCACAGGCAGCAAGCACAGGCAGCACAGCAAGCACAGGCAGCAAACACACTCAGCACAGCAAGCACAGGCAGCAAGCACAGGCAGCACAGCAAGCACAGGCAGCAAGCACAGGCAGCAAGCACAGGCAGCACAGCAAGCACAGGCAGCATAGCAAGCACAGGCAGCACAGCAAGCACAGGCAGCAAGCACACTCAGCACAGCAAGCACAGGCAGCACAGCACGCACAGGCAGCAAGCACAGGCAGCACACCAAGCACAGGCAGCACAGCAAGCACAGGCAGCAAGCACAGGCAGCACAGGCAGCACAGGCAGCAAGCACAGGCAGCACAGCAAGCACAGGCAGCAAGCACAGACAGCACAGCAAGCACAGCAAGCACAGGCAGCAAGCACAGGCAGCACAGCAAGTACAGGCAGCAAGGACAGGCAGCAAGCACAGGCAGCACAGCAAGCACAGGCAGCAAGGACAAGCACAGGCAGCAAGCACAGGCAGCAAGGACAAGCACAGGCAGCAAGCACAGGCAGCAAGCACAGGCAGCAAGCACAGGCAGCAAGCACAGGCAGCAAGCACAGACAGCACAGCAAGCACAGGCAGCAAACACAGGCAGCACAGCAAGCACAGGCATGTTTGAAACCCGCAAAATAGCTCGACGAGATGTGTTCGTTTTAGCGATACTGGGGGAAGTGCAGAGGGGTCAAGCTCCGTCCTCTTTCCAACAGGCAAAGCCTGCTCCGATCTTCTGCGAGATTCACTCTCGCATTTGTTAACAATGCTTACTCTTACTGAGACGCAGGTCAATGCACCGGCCGCCGAGGTAAACATATGATCCGCGACTCTCGGCGCCTCCAAAAACAGGTGACACAGCAACGCACTGTCGTGTGCCACTGTCGAATTACCGCGTGTTATGGGCGAAATCAAATGCATCGCTAACAGGCAGCACAGCAAGCACAGGCAGCAAGCACAGGCAGCACAGCAAGCACAGGCAGCAAGCGCACTCAGCACAGCAAGCACAGGTAGCACAGCAAGCACAGGCAGCACAGCATGCACAGCAAGCACAGGCAGCAAGCACAGGCAGCACACCAAGCACAGGCAGCAAGCACAGGCAGCACAGCAAGCACAGGCAGCACAACAAGCACAGGCGGCGCAGCAAGCACAGGCAGCAAGCACAGGCAGCACAGCAAGCACAGGCAGCAAGCACAGGCAGCACAGCAAGCACAGGCAGCACAGCAAGCACAGGCAGCAAGCACCGGCAGCACAGCAAGCACAGGCAGCACAGCAAGCACAGGCAGCAAGCACACTCAGCACAGCAAGCACAGGCAGCACAGGCAGCAAGCACAGGCAGCACAGCAAGCACAGGCAGCACAGGCAGCACAGCAAGCACAGGCAGCATGCACAGGCAGCACAGGCAGCACAGCAAGCACAGGCAGCACAGTCAGCAAGCACAGGCAGCACAGCAAGCACAGGCAGCACGGCAAGTACAGCAAGCACAGGCAGCACAGCAAGCACAGGCAGCAAGCACAGGCAGCACAGCAAGCACAGGCAGCAAGCACAGGCAGCACAGCAAGCACAGGCAGCACAACAAGCACAGGCGGCGCAGCAAGCACAGGCAGCAAGCACAGGCAGCACAGCAAGCACAGGCAGCACAGCAAGCACAGGCAGCAAGCACCGGCAGCACAGCAAGCACAGGCAGCAAGCAAACTCAGCACAGCAAGCACAGGCAGCACAGGCAGCAAGCACAGGCAGAACAGCAAGCACAGGCAGCAAGGACAAGCAGAGGCAGCAAGCACAGGCAGCAAGCTCAGGCAGCACAGCAAGCACAGGCAGCAAGCACAGGCAGCACAGGCAGCACAGCAAGCACAGGCAGCACAGGCAGCAAGCACAGGCAGCACAGCAAGCACAGGCAGCACGGCAAGTACAGCAAGCACAGGCAGCACAGCAAGCACAGGCAGCAAGCACAGGCAGCACAGCAAGCACAGGCAGCATGCACAGGCAGCACAGCAAGCACAGGCAGCACAGGCAGCACAGCAAGCACAGGCAGCACGGCAAGTACAGCAAGCACAGGCAGCACAGCAAGCACAGGCAGCAAGCACAGGCAGCACAGCAAGCACAAACAGCAAGCACAGGCAGCACAGCAAGCACACTCAGCAAGCACACTCAGCACAGCAAGCACAGGCAGCACAGCAAGCACAGGCAGCACAGCATGCACAGCAAGCACAGGCAGCAAGCACAGGCAGCACAGCAAGCACAGGCAGCAAGCACAGGCAGCACAGCAAGCACAGGCAGCAAGCACAGGCAGCACAGCAATCACAAACAGCAAGCACAGGCAGCACAGGCAGCAAGCACACTCAGCACAGCAAGCACAGGCAGCAAGCACAGGCAGCACAGCAAGCACAAACAGCAGGCACAGGCAGCAAGCACGGGCAGCACAGCAAGCACAGGCAGCACAGCAAGCACAGGCAGCATAGCAAGCACAGGCAGCACAGCAAGCACAGGCAGCAAGCACACTCAGCACAGCAAGCACAGGCAGCACAGCACGCACAGGCAGCAAGCACAGGCAGCACACCAAGCACAGGCAGCAAGCACAGGCAGCAAGCACAGGCAGCACAGGCAGCACAGGCAGCAAGCAAGCACAGGCAGCAGGCACAGGCAGCACAGCAAGCACAGGCAGCAAGCACAGGCAGCACAGCAAGCACAGGCAGCAAGCACACGCAGCAAGCACACGCAGCAAGCACAGGCAGCAAGCACAGGCAGCACAGGCAGCAAGCACAGGCAGCACAGCAAGCACAGGCAGCATGCACAGGCAGCACAGGCAGCACAGCAAGCACAGGCAGCACAGGCAGCAAGCACAGGCAGCACAGCAAGCACAGGCAGCACGGCAAGTAGAGCAAGCACAGGCAGCACAGCAAGCACAGGCAGCATGCACAGGCAGCACAGGCAGCACAGCAAGCACAGGCAGCACAGGCAGCAAGCACAGGCAGCACAGCAAGCACAGGCAGCACGGCAAGTAGAGCAAGCACAGGCAGCACAGCAAGCACAGGCAGCAGGCACAGGCAGCAAGCACAGGCAGCACAGCAAGCACAGGCAGCAAGCACAGGCAGCACAGCAAGCACAGGCAGCAAGCACAGGCAGCACAGCAAGCACAAACAGCAAGCACAGGCAGCACAGCAAGCACAGGCAGCAAGCACAGGCAGCACAGCAAGCACAGGCAGCAGGCACAGGCAGCACAGCAAGCACAGGCAGCACGGCAAGTACAGCAAGCACAGGCAGCACAGCAAGCACAGGCAGCAAGCACAGGCAGCAAGCACAGGCAGCAAGCACAGGCAGCACAGCAAGCACAGGCAGCAAGCAC
Source organism: Priocnemis perturbator (assembly GCA_963942575.1). Lineage (NCBI taxonomy): Eukaryota > Metazoa > Arthropoda > Insecta > Hymenoptera > Pompilidae > Priocnemis > Priocnemis perturbator. The sequence goes on from CAWWDK010000168.1 coordinate 532,539, forward strand.
AGGCAGCACAGCAAGCACAGGCAGCAAGCACAGGCAGCACAGCAAGCACAAACAGCAAGCACAGGCAGCACAGCAAGCACAGGCAGCACAGCACAGGCAGCACAGCAAGCACACTCAGCACAGCAAGCACAGGCAGCACAGCAAGCACAGGCAGCACAGCAAGCACAAACAGCAAGCACAGGCAGCACAGCAAGCACAGGCAGCATAGCAAGCACAGGCAGCACAGCAAGCACAGGCAGCAAGCACACTCAGCACAGCAAGCACAGGCAGCACAGCACGCACAGGCAGCACAGCACGCACAGGCAGCAAGCACAGGCAGCACACCAAGCACAGGCAGCACAGCAAGCACAGGCAGCAAGCACAGGCAGCACAGGCAGCACAGGCAGCAAGCACAGGCAGCACAGCAAGCACAGGCAGCACAGCAAGCACAGGCAGCAAGCACAGGCAGCACAGCAAGCACAGGCAGCAAGCACAGGCAGCAAGCACAGGCAGCACAGGCAGCACAGCAGAGGCAGCACAGGCAGCACAGCAAGCACAAGCAGCACAGCAAGCACAGGCAGCAAGGACAGGCAGCACAGCAAGCACAGGCAGCAAGCACAGGCAGCAAGCACAGGCAGCACAGCAAGCACAGGCAGCAAGCACAGGCAGCACAGCAAGCACAAACAGCAAGCACAGGCAGCAAGCACAGGCAGCACAGCAAGCACAGGCAGCAAGCACAGGCAGCACAGCAAGCACAGGCAGCAAGCACAGGCAGCACACCAAGCACAGGCAGCACAGCACGCACAGGCAGCAAGCACAGGCAGCACACCAAGCACAGGCAGCACAGCAAGCACAGGCAGCAAGCACAGGCAGCACAGGCAGCACAGCAAGCACAGGCAGCAAGCACAGGCAGCACAGCAAGCACAGGCAGCAAGCACAGGCAGCACAGCAAGCACAGGCAGCAAGCACAGGCAGCAAGCACAGGCAGCAAGCACAGGCAGCACAGGCAGCACAGCAGAGGCAGCACAGGCAGCACAGCAAGCACAGGCAGCAAGCACAGGCAGCACAGCAAGCACAGGCAGCAAGGACAGGCAGCACAGCAAGCACAGGCAGCACAGCAAGCACAGGCAGCACAGCAAGCACAGGCAGCAAGCACAGGCAGCACAGCAAGCACAGGCAGCAAGCACAGGCAGCACAGCAAGCACAGGCAGCAAGCACAGGCAGCACAGCAAGCACAGGCAGCATAGCAAGCACAGGCAGCACAGCAAGCACAGGCAGCAAGCACACTCAGCACAGCAAGCACAGGCAGCACAGCACGCACAGGCAGCAAGCACAGGCAGCACACCAAGCACAGGCAGCACAGCAAGCACAGGCAGCAAGCACAGGCAGCACAGGCAGCACAGGCAGCAAGCACAGGCAGCACAGCAAGCACAGGCAGCAAGCACAGACAGCACAGCAAGCACAGCAAGCACAGGCAGCAAGCACAGGCAGCACAGCAAGTACAGGCAGCAAGGACAGGCAGCAAGCACAGGCAGCAAGCACAGGCAGCAAGCACAGGCAGCAAGCACAGGCAGCAAGCACAGGCAGCAAGCACAGGCAGCAAGCACAGGCAGCACAGCAAGCACAGGCAGCAAGCACAGACAGCACAGCAAGCACAGGCAGCAAGCACAGGCAGCACAGCAAGCACAGGCAGCAAGCACAGGCAGCAAACACAGGCAGCACAGCAAGCACAGGCATGTTTGAAACCCGCAAAATAGCTCGACGAGATGTGTTCGTTTTAGCGATTCTGGGGGAAGTGCAGAGGGGTCAAGCTCCGTCCTCTTTCCAACAGGCAAAGCCTGCTCCGATCTTCTGCGAGATTCACTCTCGCATTTGTTAACAATGCTTACTCTTACTGAGACGCAGGTCAATGCACCGGCCGCCGAGGTAAACATATGATCCGCGACTCTCGGCGCCTCCAAAAACAGGTGACACAGCAACGCACTGTCGTGTGCCACTGTCGAATTACCGCGTGTTATGGGCGAAATCAAATGCATCGCTAACAGGCAGCACAGCAAGCACAGGCAGCAAGCACAGGCAGCACAGCAAGCACAGGCAGCAAGCACACTCAGCACAGCAAGCACAGGTAGCACAGCAAGCACAGGCAGCACAGCATGCACAGCAAGCACAGGCAGCAAGCACAGGCAGCACACCAAGCACAGGCAGCAAGCACAGGCAGCACAGCAAGCACAGGCAGCAAGCACACCCAGCACAGCAAGCACAGGCAGCACAGCAAGCACAGGCAGCAAGCACAGGCAGCACAGCAAGCACAGGCAGCACAACAAGCACAGGCGGCGCAGCAAGCACAGGCAGCAAGCACAGGCAGCACAGCAAGCACAGGCAGCAAGCACAGGCAGCACAGCAAGCACAGGCAGCAAGCACCGGCAGCACAGCAAGCACAGGCAGCACAGCAAGCACAGGCAGCAAGCACACTCAGCACAGCAAGCACAGGCAGCACAGGCAGCAAGCACAGGTAGCACAGCAAGCACAGGCAGCACAGGCAGCACAGCAAGCACAGGCAGCAAGCACACTCAGCACAGCAAGCACAGGCAGCACAGCACGCACAGGCAGCAAGCACAGGCAGCACACCAAGCACAGGCAGCACAGCAAGCACAGGCAGCAAGCACAGGCAGCACAGGCAGCACAGGCAGCAAGCACAGGCAGCACAGCAAGCACAGGCAGCAAGCACAGACAGCACAGCAAGCACAGCAAGCACAGGCAGCAAGCACAGGCAGCACAGCAAGTACAGGCAGCAAGGACAGGCAGCAAGCACAGGCAGCAAGCACAGGCAGCAAGCACAGGCAGCAAGCACAGGCAGCAAGCACAGGCAGCACAGCAAGCACAGGCAGCAAGCACAGACAGCACAGCAAGCACAGGCAGCAAGCACAGGCAGCACAGCAAGCACAGGCAGCAAGCACAGGCAGCAAACACAGGCAGCACAGCAAGCACAGGCATGTTTGAAACCCGCAAAATAGCTCGACGAGATGTGTTCGTTTTAGCGATTCTGGGGGAAGTGCAGAGGGGTCAAGCTCCGTCCTCTTTCCAACAGGCAAAGCCTGCTCCGATCTTCTGCGAGATTCACTCTCGCATTTGTTAACAATGCTTACTCTTACTGAGACGCAGGTCAATGCACCGGCCGCCGAGGTAAACATATGATCCGCGACTCTCGGCGCCTCCAAAAACAGGTGACACAGCAACGCACTGTCGTGTGCCACTGTCGAATTACCGCGTGTTATGGGCGAAATCAAATGCATCGCTAACAGGCAGCACAGCAAGCACAGGCAGCAAGCACAGGCAGCACAGCAAGCACAGGCAGCAAGCACACTCAGCACAGCAAGCACAGGTAGCACAGCAAGCACAGGCAGCACAGCATGCACAGCAAGCACAGGCAGCAAGCACAGGCAGCACACCAAGCACAGGCAGCAAGCACAGGCAGCACAGCAAGCACAGGCAGCAAGCACACCCAGCACAGCAAGCACAGGCAGCACAGCAAGCACAGGCAGCAAGCACAGGCAGCACAGCAAGCACAGGCAGCACAACAAGCACAGGCGGCGCAGCAAGCACAGGCAGCAAGCACAGGCAGCACAGCAAGCACAGGCAGCAAGCACACTCAGCACAGCAAGCACAGGCAGCACAGCACGCACAGGCAGCAAGCACAGGCAGCACACCAAGCACAGGCAGCACAGCAAGCACAGGCAGCAAGCACAGGCAGCACAGGCAGCACAGGCAGCAAGCACAGGCAGCACAGCAAGCACAGGCAGCAAGCACAGACAGCACAGCAAGCACAGCAAGCACAGGCAGCAAGCACAGGCAGCACAGCAAGTACAGGCAGCAAGGACAGGCAGCAAGCACAGGCAGCAAGCACAGGCAGCAAGCACAGGCAGCAAGCACAGGCAGCAAGCACAGGCAGCAAGCACAGGCAGCAAGCACAGGCAGCACAGCAAGCACAGGCAGCAAGCACAGACAGCACAGCAAGCACAGGCAGCAAGCACAGGCAGCACAGCAAGCACAGGCAGCAAGCACAGGCAGCAAACACAGGCAGCACAGCAAGCACAGGCATGTTTGAAACCCGCAAAATAGCTCGACGAGATGTGTTCGTTTTAGCGATTCTGGGGGAAGTGCAGAGGGGTCAAGCTCCGTCCTCTTTCCAACAGGCAAAGCCTGCTCCGATCTTCTGCGAGATTCACTCTCGCATTTGTTAACAATGCTTACTCTTACTGAGACGCAGGTCAATGCACCGGCCGCCGAGGTAAACATATGATCCGCGACTCTCGGCGCCTCCAAAAACAGGTGACACAGCAACGCACTGTCGTGTGCCACTGTCGAATTACCGCGTGTTATGGGCGAAATCAAATGCATCGCTAACAGGCAGCACAGCAAGCACAGGCAGCAAGCACAGGCAGCACAGCAAGCACAGGCAGCAAGCACACTCAGCACAGCAAGCACAGGTAGCACAGCAAGCACAGGCAGCACAGCATGCACAGCAAGCACAGGCAGCAAGCACAGGCAGCACACCAAGCACAGGCAGCAAGCACAGGCAGCACAGCAAGCACAGGCATGTTTGAAACCCGCAAAATAGCTCGACGAGATGTGTTCGTTTTAGCGATTCTGGGGGAAGTGCAGAGGGGTCAAGCTCCGTCCTCTTTCCAACAGGCAAAGCCTGCTCCGATCTTCTGCGAGATTCACTCTCGCATTTGTTAACAATGCTTACTCTTACTGAGACGCAGGTCAATGCACCGGCCGCCGAGGTAAACATATGATCCGCGACTCTCGGCGCCTCCAAAAACAGGTGACACAGCAACGCACTGTCGTGTGCCACTGTCGAATTACCGCGTGTTATGGGCGAAATCAAATGCATCGCTAACAGGCAGCACAGCAAGCACAGGCAGCAAGCACAGGCAGCACAGCAAGCACAGGCAGCAAGCACACCCAGCACAGCAAGCACAGGCAGCACAGCAAGCACAGGCAGCAAGCACAGGCAGCACAGCAAGCACAGGCAGCACAACAAGCACAGGCGGCGCAGCAAGCACAGGCAGCAAGCACAGGCAGCACAGCAAGCACAGGCAGCAAGCACAGGCAGCACAGCAAGCACAGGCAGCAAGCACCGGCAGCACAGCAAGCACAGGCAGCAAGCACAGGCAGCACAGCAAGCACAGGCAGCAAGCACACCCAGCACAGCAAGCACAGGCAGCACAGCATGCACAGCAAGCACAGGCAGCAAGCACAGGCAGCACACCAAGCACAGGCAGCAAGCACAGGCAGCACAGCAAGCACAGGCAGCAAGCACACCCAGCACAGCAAGCACAGGCAGCACAGCAAGCACAGGCAGCAAGCACAGGCAGCACAGCAAGCACAGGCAGCACAACAAGCACAGGCGGCGCAGCAAGCACAGGCAGCAAGCACAGGCAGCACAGCAAGCACAGGCAGCAAGCACAGGCAGCACAGCAAGCACAGGCAGCAAGCACCGGCAGCACAGCAAGCACAGGCAGCACAGGCAGCAAGCACACTCAGCACAGCAAGCACAGGCAGCACAGGCAGCAAGCACAGGTAGCACAGCAAGCACAGGCAGCACAGGCAGCACAGCAAGCACAGGCAGCATGCACAGGCAGCACAGGCAGCACAGCAAGCACAGGCAGCACAGGCAGCAAGCACAGGCAGCACAGCAAGCACAGGCAGCACGGCAAGTACAGCAAGCACAGGCAGCACAGCAAGCACAGGCAGCAAGCACAGGCAGCACAGCAAGCACAGGCAGCAAGCACAGGCAGCACAGCAAGCACAGGCAGCACAACAAGCACAGGCGGCGCAGCAAGCACAGGCAGCAAGCACAGGCAGCACAGCAAGCACAGGCAGCAAGCACCGGCAGCACAGCAAGCACAGGCAGCAAGCACACTCAGCACAGCAAGCACAGGCAGCACAGGCAGCAAGCACAGGCAGAACAGCAAGCACAGGCAGCAAGGACAAGCAGAGGCAGCAAGCACAGGCAGCAAGCTCAGGCAGCACAGCAAGCACAGGCAGCAAGCACAGGCAGCACAGGCAGCACAGCAAGCACAGGCAGCACAGGCAGCAAGCACAGGCAGCACAGCAAGCACAGGCAGCACGGCAAGTACAGCAAGCACAGGCAGCACAGCAAGCACAGGCAGCAAGCACAGGCAGCACAGCAAGCACAGGCAGCAAGCACAGGCAGCACAGCAAGCACAGGCAGCACAGGCAGCACAGCAAGCACAGGCAGCACGGCAAGTACAGCAAGCACAAGCAGCACAGCAAGCACAGGCAGCAAGCACAGGCAGCACAGCAAGCACAAACAGCAAGCACAGGCAGCACAGCAAGCACACTCAGCAAGCACACTCAGCACAGCAAGCACAGGCAGCACAGCAAGCACAGGCAGCACAGCATGCACAGCAAGCACAGGCAGCAAGCACAGGCAGCACACCAAGCACAGGCAGCAAGCACAGGCAGCAGAGCAAGCACAGGCAGCAAGCACACTCAGCACAGCAAGCACAGGCAGCACAGCAAGCACAGGCAGCAAGCACAGGCAACACAACAAGCACAGGCGGCACAGCAAGCACAGGCAGCAAGCACAGGCAGCACAGCAAGCACAGGCAGCAAGCACAGGCAGCACAGCAAGCACAGGCAGCACAGCAAGCACAGGCAGCAAGGACAAGCAGAGGCAGCAAGCACAGGCAGCAAGCTCAGGCAGCACAGCAAGCACAGGCAGCAAGCACAGGCAGCAAGCACACTCAGCACAGCAAGCACAGGCAGCAAGCACAGGCAGCACAGCAAGCACAGGCGGCACAGCAAGCACAGGCAGTAAGCACAGGCAGCACAGCAAGCACAGGCAGCACAGCAAGCACAGGCAGCAAGCACACTCAGCACAGCAAGCACACTCAGCACAGCAAGCACAGGCAGCACAGGCAGCAAGCACAGGCAGCACAGCAAGCACAGGCAGCACAGGCAGCACAGCAAGCACAGGCAGCATGCACAGGCAGCACAGGCAGCACAGCAAGCACAGGCAGCACAGGCAGCAAGCACAGGCAGCACAGCAAGCACAGGCAGCACGGCAAGTACAGCAAGCACAGGCAGCACAGCAAGCACAGGCAGCAAGCACAGGCAGCACAGCAAGCACAGGCAGCACAACAAGCACAGGCGGCGCAGCAAGCACAGGCAGCAAGCACAGGCAGCACAGCAAGCACAGGCAGCAAGCACAGGCAGCACAGCAAGCACAGGCAGCACAGCAAGCACAGGCAGCAAGCACCGGCAGCACAGCAAGCACAGGCAGCACAGCAAGCACAGGCAGCAAGCACACTCAGCACAGCAAGCACAGGCAGCACAGGCAGCAAGCACAGGCAGCAAGCACCGGCAGCACAGCAAGCACAGGCAGCACAGCAAGCACAGGCAGCAAGCACACTCAGCACAGCAAGCACAGGCAGCACAGGCAGCAAGCACAGGCAGCACAGCAAGCACAGGCAGCACAGGCAGCACAGCAAGCACAGGCAGCATGCACAGGCAGCACAGGCAGCACAGCAAGCACAGGCAGCACAGGCAGCAAGCACAGGCAGCACAGCAAGCACAGGCAGCACGGCAAGTACAGCAAGCACAGGCAGCACAGCAAGCACAGGCAGCAAGCACAGGCAGCACAGCAAGCACAGGCAGCAAGCACAGGCAGCACAGCAAGCACAGGCAGCACAACAAGCACAGGCGGCGCAGCAAGCACAGGCAGCAAGCACAGGCAGCACAGCAAGCACAGGCAGCAAGCACAGGCAGCACAGCAAGCACAGGCAGCAAGCACCGGCAGCACAGCAAGCACAGGCAGCAAGCACACTCAGCACAGCAAGCACAGGCAGCACAGGCAGCAAGCACAGGCAGAACAGCAAGCACAGGCAGCAAGGACAAGCAGCAAGCTCAGGCAGCACAGCAAGCACAGGCAGCAAGCACAGGCAGCACAGGCAGCACAGCAAGCACAGGCAGCACAGGCAGCAAGCACAGGCAGCACAGCAAGCACAGGCAGCACGGCAAGTACAGCAAGCACAGGCAGCACAGCAAGCACAGGCAGCAAGCACAGGCAGCACAGCAAGCACAGGCAGCATGCACAGGCAGCACAGCAAGCACAGGCAGCACAGGCAGCACAGCAAGCACAGGCAGCACGGCAAGTACAGCAAGCACAGGCAGCACAGCAAGCACAGGCAGCAAGCACAGGCAGCACAGCAAGCACAAACAGCAAGCACAGGCAGCACAGCAAGCACACTCAGCAAGCACACTCAGCACAGCAAGCACAGGCAGCACAGCAAGCACAGGCAGCACAGCATGCACAGCAAGCACAGGCAGCAAGCACAGGCAGCACAGCAAGCACAGGCAGCAAGCACAGGCAGCACAGCAAGCACAGGCAGCAAGCACAGGCAGCACAGCAATCACAAACAGCAAGCACAGGCAGCACAGGCAGCAAGCACACTCAGCACAGCAAGCACAGGCAGCAAGCACAGGCAGCACAGCAAGCACAAACAGCAGGCACAGGCAGCAAGCACGGGCAGCACAGCAAGCACAGGCAGCACAGCAAGCACAGGCAGCACAGCAAGCACAGGCAGCATAGCAAGCACAGGCAGCACAGCAAGCACAGGCAGCAAGCACACTCAGCACAGCAAGCACAGGCAGCACAGCACGCACAGGCAGCAAGCACAGGCAGCACACCAAGCACAGGCAGCACGGCAAGTACAGCAAGCACAGGCAGCACAGCAAGCACAGGCAGCAGGCACAGGCAGCAAGCACAGGCAGCACAGCAAGCACAGGCAGCAAGCACAGGCAGCACAGCAAGCACAGGCAGCAAGCACAGGCAGCACAGCAAGCACAAACAGCAAGCACAGGCAGCACAGCAAGCACAGGCAGCAAGCACAGGCAGCACAGCAAGCACAGGCAGCAGGCACAGGCAGCACAGCAAGCACAGGCAGCACGGCAAGTACAGCAAGCACAGGCAGCAAGCACAGGCAGCAAGCACAGGCAGCAAGCACAGGCAGCACAGCAAGCACAGGCAGCAAGCACAGGCAGCACAGCAAGCACAGGCAGCAAGCACAGGCAGCACAGCAAGCACAGGCAGCAAGCACAGGCAGCACAGCAAGCACAAACAGCAAGCACAGGCAGCACAGCACAGGCAGCACAGCAAGCACAAACAGCAAGCACAGGCAGCACAGCACAGGCAGCACAGCAAGCACACTCAGCACAGCAAGCACAGGCAGCACAGCAAGCACAGGCAGCAAGCACAGGCAGCACAGCAAGCACAAACAGCAAGCACAGGCAGCACAGCAAGCACAGGCAGCACAGCATGCACAGCAAGCACAGGCAGCAAGCACAGGCAGCACACCAAGCACAGGCAGCAAGCACAGGCAGCACAGCAAGCACAGGCAGCAAGCACACCCAGCACAGCAAGCACAGGCAGCACAGCAAGCACAGGCAGCAAGCACAGGCAGCACAGCAAGCACAGGCAGCACAACAAGCACAGGCGGCGCAGCAAGCACAGGCAGCAAGCACAGGCAGCACAGCAAGCACAGGCAGCAAGCACAGGCAGCACAGCAAGCACAGGCAGCAAGCACCGGCAGCACAGCAAGCACAGGCAGCACAGCAAGCACAGGCAGCAAGCACACTCAGCACAGCAAGCACAGGCAGCACAGGCAGCAAGCACAGGTAGCACAGGCAGCACAGCAAGCACAGGCAGCAAGCACACTCAGCACAGCAAGCACAGGCAGCACAGCAAGCACAGGCAGCAAGCACACTCAGCACAGCAAGCACAGGCAGCACAGCAAGCACAGGCAGCACACCAAGCACAGGCAGCACAGCAAGCACAGGCAGCAAGCACAGGCAGCACAGGCAGCACAGGCAGCAAGCACAGGCAGCACAGCAAGCACAGGCAGCAAGCACAGACAGCACAGCAAGCACAGCAAGCACAGGCAGCAAGCACAGGCAGCACAGCAAGCACAGGCAGCAAGCACAGGCAGCACAGCAAGCACAGGCAGCAAGCACCGGCAGCACAGCAAGCACAGGCAGCACAGCAAGCACAGGCAGCAAGCACACTCAGCACAGCAAGCACAGGCAGCACAGGCAGCAAGCACAGGTAGCACAGCAAGCACAGGCAGCACAGGCAGCACAGCAAGCACAGGCAGCATGCACAGGCAGCACAGGCAGCACAGCAAGCACAGGCAGCACAGGCAGCAAGCACAGGCAGCACAGCAAGCACAGGCAGCACGGCAAGTACAGCAAGCACAGGCAGCACAGCAAGCACAGGCAGCAAGCACAGGCAGCACAGCAAGCACAGGCAGCAAGCACAGGCAGCACAGCAAGCACAGGCAGCACAACAAGCACAGGCGGCGCAGCAAGCACAGGCAGCAAGCACAGGCAGCACAGCAAGCACAGGCAGCAAGCACAGGCAGCACAGCAAGCACAGGCAGCAAGCACCGGCAGCACAGCAAGCACAGGCAGCAAGCACACTCAGCACAGCAAGCACAGGCAGCACAGGCAGCAAGCACAGGCAGAACAGCAAGCACAGGCAGCAAGGACAAGCAGAGGCAGCAAGCACAGGCAGCAAGCTCAGGCAGCACAGCAAGCACAGGCAGCAAGCACAGGCAGCACAGGCAGCACAGCAAGCACAGGCAGCACAGGCAGCAAGCACAGGCAGCACAGCAAGCACAGGCAGCACGGCAAGTACAGCAAGCACAGGCAGCACAGCAAGCACAGGCAGCAAGCACAGGCAGCACAGCAAGCACAGGCAGCAAGCACAGGCAGCACAGCAAGCACAGGCAGCACAGGCAGCACAGCAAGCACAGGCAGCACGGCAAGTACAGCAAGCACAGGCAGCACAGCAAGCACAGGCAGCAAGCACAGGCAGCACAGCAAGCACAAACAGCAAGCACAGGCAGCACAGCAAGCACACTCAGCAAGCACACTCAGCACAGCAAGCACAGGCAGCACAGCAAGCACAGGCAGCACAGCATGCACAGCAAGCACAGGCAGCAAGCACAGGCAGCACACCAAGCACAGGCAGCAAGCACAGGCAGCAGAGCAAGCACAGCCAGCAAGCACACTCAGCACAGCAAGCACAGGCAGCACAGCAAGCACAGGCAGCAAGCACAGGCAACTCAACAAGCACAGGCGGCACAGCAAGCACAGGCAGCAAGCACAGGCAGCACAGCAAGCACAGGCAGCAAGCACAGGCAGCACAGCAAGCACAGGCAGCACAGCAAGCACAGGCAGCAAGGACAAGCAGAGGCAGCAAGCACAGGCAGCAAGCTCAGGCAGCACAGCAAGCACAGGCAGCAAGCACAGGCAGCAAGCACACTCAGCACAGCAAGCACAGGCAGCAAGCACAGGCAGCACAGCAAGCACAGGCGGCACAGCAAGCACAGGCAGTAAGCACAGGCAGCACAGCAAGCACAGGCAGCACAGCAAGCACAGGCAGCAAGCACACTCAGCACAGCAAGCACAGGCAGCACAGCACGCACAGGCAGCAAGCACAGGCAGCACACCAAGCACAGGCAGCAAGCACAGGCAGCAAGCACAGGCAGCACAGGCAGCACAGGCAGCAAGCAAGCACAGGCAGCAGGCACAGGCAGCACAGCAAGCACAGGCAGCAAGCACAGGCAGCACAGCAAGCACAGGCAGCAAGCACACGCAGCAAGCACACGCAGCAAGCACAGGCAGCACAGGCAGCAAGCACAGGCAGCACAGGCAGCAAGCACAGGCAGCACGGCAAGTACAGCAAGCACAGGCAGCACAGCAAGCACAGGCAGCAAGCACAGGCAGCACAGCAAGCACAGGCAGCATGCACAGGCAGCACAGCAAGCACAGGCAGCACAGGCAGCACAGCAAGCACAGGCAGCACGGCAAGTACAGCAAGCACAGGCAGCACAGCAAGCACAGGCAGCAAGCACAGGCAGCACAGCAAGCACAAACAGCAAGCACAGGCAGCACAGCAAGCACACTCAGCAAGCACACTCAGCACAGCAAGCACAGGCATCACAGCAAGCACAGGCAGCACAGCATGCACAGCAAGCACAGGCAGCAAGCACAGGCAGCACAGCAAGCACAGGCAGCAAGCACAGGCAGCACAGCAAGCACAGGCAGCAAGCACAGGCAGCACAGCAATCACAAACAGCAAGCACAGGCAGCACAGGCAGCAAGCACACTCAGCACAGCAAGCACAGGCAGCAAGCACAGGCAGCACAGCAAGCACAAACAGCAGGCACAGGCAGCAAGCACGGGCAGCACAGCAAGCACAGGCAGCACAGCAAGCACAGGCAGCACAGCAAGCACAGGCAGCATAGCAAGCACAGGCAGCTTGCACAGGCAGCATAGCAAGCACAGCAAGCAAGCACAGGCAGCACAGCAAGGACAGGCCGCACAGCAAGCACAGGCAGCACAGGCAGCAAGCACAGGCAGCACAGGCAGCACAGGCAGCAAGCACAGGCAGCACAGCAAGCACAGGCAGCTTGCACAGGCAGCATAGCAAGCACAGCAAGCACAGGCAGCACAGCAAGCACAGGCAGCAAGCACAGGCAGCACAGCAAGCACAGGCAGCACAGCAAGCACAGGCAGCAAGCACAAGCAGCACAGCAAGCACAGGCAACAAGCACAGGCAGCTCAGGCAGCACAGCAAGCACAGGCAGCACAGCAAGCACAGGCAGCAAGCACAGGCAGCACAGCAAGCACAGGCAGCAAGCACAGGCAGCACAGCAAGCACAGGCAGCAAGCACAGGCAGCACAGCAAGCACAGGCAGCTTGCACAGGCAGCATAGCAAGCACAGCAAGCACAGGCAGCACAGCAAGCACAGGCAGCAAGCACAGGCAGCACAGGCAGCGTAGCAAGCACAGGCAGCACAGCAAGCACAGGCAGCAAGCACAGGCAGCACAGCAAGCACAGGGAGCAAGCACAGGCAGCACAGCAAGCACAGACAGCAAGCACAGGCAGCACAGCAAGCACAGGCAGCAAGCACAGGCAGCACAGCAAGCACAGGCAGCAAGCACAGGCAGCACAGAAAGCACAGGCAGCACAGCAAGCACAGGCAGCACAGCAAGCACAGGCATGTTAGAAACCCGCAAAATAGCTCGACGAGATGTGTTCGTTTTTTAGCGATTCTTGGGAAAGTGCAGAGGGGTCAAGCTCCGTCCTCTTTCCAACAGGCAAAGCCTGCTCCGATCTTCGGCGAGATTCACTCTCGCATTTGTTTAAAATGCTTAGTCTTATTGATACGCAGGTCAATGCAACGGCCGCCGAGGTAAACATATGATCCGCGACCCTCGGCGCCTCCAAAAACAGGTGACACAGCAACGCACTGTCGTATGCCACTGTCGAATTACCGCGTGTTATGGGCGAAATCAAATGCATCGCTAACAGGCAGCACAGCAAGCACAGGCATCACAGGCAGCACAGGCAGCAAGCACAGGCAGCACAGGCAGCACAGGCAGCAAGCACAGGCAGCACAGCAAGCACAGGCAGCTTGCACAGGCAGCATAGCAAGCACAGCAAGCACAGGCAGCACAGCAAGCACAGGCAGCAAGCACAGGCAGCACAGCAAGCACAGGCAGCGCAGCAAGCACAGGCAGCACAGCAAGCACAGGCAGCAAGCACAGGCAGCACAGGCAGCAAGCACAGGCAGCACAGCAAACACAGGCAACATGCACAGGTAGCACAGCAAGCACAGGCAGCAAGCACAGGCAGCACAGCAAGCACAGGCAGCAAGCACAGGCAGCACAGGCAGCTTGCACAGGCAGCATAGCAAGCACAGGCAGCAAGCACAGGCAGCACAGCAAGCACAGACAGCAAGCACAGGCAGCACAGGCAGCACAGCAAGCACAGGCAGCAAGCACAGCCAGCAAGCACAGGCAGCACAGGCAGCAAGCACAGGCAGCACAGCAAGCACAGGCAGCAGAGCAAGCACAGGCAGCAAGCACAGGCAGCACAGCAAGCACAGACAGCAAGCACAGGCAGCAAGCACAAGCAGCACAGGCAGCACAGCAAGCACAGGCAGCAAGCACAGGCAGCACAGCAAGCACAGGCAGCTTGCACAGGCAGCATAGCAAGCACAGCAAGCACAGGCAGCACAGCAAGCACAGGCAGCAAGCACAGGCAGCACAGCAAGCACAGGCAGCAAGCACAGGCAGCACAGCAAGCACAGGCAGCAAGCACAGGCAGCACAGCAAGCACAGGCAGCAAGCACAGGCAGCGCAGCAAGCACAGGCAGCACATCAAGCACAGGGAGCAAGCACAGGCAGCACAGCAAGCACAAACAGCAAGCAAAGGCAGCACAGCAAGCACAGGCAGCAAGCACAGGCAGCACAGCAAGCACAGGCAACAAGCACAGGCAGCACAGGCAGCACAGGCAGCATAGCAAGCACAGGCAGCAAGCACAGGCAGCACAGCAAGCACAGGCAGCATAGCAAGCACAGGCAGCAAGCACAGGCAGCACAGCAAGCACAGGCAGCAAGCACAGGCAGCACAGCAAGCACAGGCAGCAAGCACAGGCAGCACAGCAAGCACAGGCAGCAAGCACAGGCAGCACAGGCAGCACAGCAAGCACATACAGCAAGCACAGGCAGCACAGACAGCACAGCAAGCACAGGCAGCAAACACAGGCAGCACAGGCAGCAAGCACAGGCAGCACAGCAAGCACAGGCAGCAAGCACAGGCAGCACAGGCAACAAGCACAGGTAGCACAGCAAGCACAGGCAGCACAGCAAGCACAGGCAGCAAGCACAGGCAGCACAGCAAGCACAGGCAGCAAGCACAGGCAGCACAGCAAGCACAGGCAGCAAGCACAGGCAGCACAGCAAGCGCAGGCAACAAGCACAGGTAGCACAGCAAGCACAGGCAGCACAGCAAGCACAGGCAGCAAGCACAGGCAGCACAGGCAACAAGCACAGGTAGCACAGCAAGCACAGGCAGCACAGCAAGCACAGGCAGCAAGCACAGGCAGCACAGCAAGCACAGGCAACAAGCACAGGTAGCACAGCAAGCACAGGCAGCAGAGCAAGCACAGGCAGCAAGCACAGGCAGCACAGCAGGCACAGGCAACAAGCACAGGTAGCACAGCAAGCACAGGCAGCAAGCACAGGCACGTTAGAAACCCGCAAAATAGCTCGACGAGATATGTTGGTTTTAGCGATTCTGGGGGAAGTGCAGAGGGGTCAAGCTCCGTCCTCTTTCCAACAGGCAAAGCCTGCTCCGATCTTCGGCGAGATTCACTCTCGCATTTGTTTACAATGCTTACTCTTACTGAGACGCAGGTCAATGCACCGGCCGCCGAGTTTATGAAACTTATAGAGAATGCTCGTGTCGCCATTCGAGAGCACTCCTGCAAGTTTGAAGAAGATCGTACGGTCGGTTCACATTTCTCGATGAACTTACATACACCTACGACGGGACTTATTCGCTGAACGGGAACTATCCAGTACTGCGTTGTAGATGGCAATTTGGGTCTAACTCCCCTTCCAGCCGTACGAAGTTTATGAAACCTGTAGAGAATGCTCGTGTCGCCAATCGAGAGCACTCCTGCAAGTGTGAAGATGATCGTACGGTCGGTTCACATTTCTCGATGAACGTACATACACCTACGACGGGACTTATTCGCTGAACGGGAACTATCCAGTACTGCGTTGTTGATGGCAATTTGGGTCTAACTCCCCTTCCACCCGTACGAAGTTTATGAAACTTGTAGAGAATGCTCGTGTCGCCAATCGAGAGCACTCCTGCAAGTGTGAAGATGATCGTACGGTCGGTTCAGATTTCTCGATGAACTTACATGCAGCTACGAAGGGACTTGGTCGCTGAGCGGAAATTCGGATGATGACAATTTGTGTCTAACTCCCCTGCCAGCCGTACGAAGTTTATGAAACTTGTACAGAATGCTCGTGTCGCAAATCGAGGGCACTCCTAAAAGCTTGAAGATGATCGTACGCTCGGTTCAGATTTCTCGATGAACTTACATGCAGCTACGAAGGGACTTGGTCGCTGAGCGGAAATTCGGATGATGACAATTTGTGTCTAACTCCCCTTTCAGCCGTAAGAAGTTTATGAAACTTGTACAGCATGCTCGTGTCGTCAATCGAGAGCACTCCTGCACGTTTGAAGAAGATCGTACGGTCGGTTCACATTTCTCGATGAACGTACATACACCTACGACGGGACTTAGTCGCTGAACGGGAACTATCCAGTACTGCGTTGTAGATGACAATTTGTTTCTAACTCCCCTTCCAGCCGTACGAAGTTTATGAAACTTGTACAGAATGCTCGTGTCGCCAATCTAGAGCACTGCTACAATCTTGAAGATGATCGTACGCTCGGTTCAGATTTCTCGATGAACTTACATGCAGCTACGAAGGGACTTGGTCGGTAAGCGGAAATTCGGATGATGACAATTTGTGTCTAACTCCCCTTCCAGCCGTACGAAGTTTATGAAACTTGTAGATAATGCTCGTGTCGCCAATCGAGAGCACTCCTGCAAGTTTGAAGATGATCGTACAGTCGGTTCAGATTTGTCGATGAACTTACATGCAGCTACAAAGGGACTTGGTCGCTGAGCGGAAATTCGGATGATGACAATTTTTTTCAAAATCCGCTTCCAGCCGTACGAAGTTTATGAAGCTTGTACAGCATGCTCGTGTCGTCAATCGAGAGCACTCCTGCAAGTTTGAAGAAGATCGAACGCTCGGTTCAGATTTCTCGATGAACTTACATGCAGCTACGAAGGGACTTGGTCGGTAAGCGGAAATTCGGATGATGACAATTTGTGTCCTACTCCCCTTCCAGCCGTAAGAAGTATATGAAATTTGTAGAGAATGCTCGTGTCGCCAATCGAGAGCACTCCTGCAAGTTTGAAGAAGATCGTACGGTCGGTTCGCATTTCTCGATGGACTTACATACATCTACGACGGGACTTGGTCGCTGAGCGGAAACTGCTTTGTAGATGACAATTTGTGTCTAACTCCCCTTCCAGCCGTACGAAGTTTATGAAACTTGTACAGAATGCTCGTGTCTCCAATCGAGAGCACTCCTAAAAGCTTGAAGATGATCGTACGCTCGGTTCAGATTGCTCGATGAACTTACATGCAGCTACGAAGGGACTTGGTCGCTGAGCGGAAATTCGGATGATGACAATTTGTGTCTAACTCCCCTTCCAGCCGTAAGAAGTTTATGAAACTTGTACAGCATGCTCGTGTCGTCAATGGAGAGCACTCCTGCACGTTTGAAGAAGATCGTACGGTCGGTTCACATTTCTCGATGAACGTACATACACCTACGACGGGATTTAGTCGCTGAACGGGAACTATCCAGTACTGCGTTGTAGATGACAATTTGTTTCTAACTCCCCTTCCAGCCGTACGAAGTTTATGAAACTTGTAGATAATGCTCGTGTCGCCAATCGAGAGCACTCCTGCAAGTTTGAAGATGATCATACGGTCGGATCAGATTTCTCGATGAACTTACATGCAGCTACAAAGGGACTTGGTCGCTGAGCGGAAATTCGGATGATGACAATTTTTTTCAAAATCCGCTTCCAGCCGTACGAAGTTTATGAAACTTGTACAGCATGCTCGTGTCGTCAATCGAGAGCACTCCTGCAAGTTTGAAGAAGATCGAACGCTCGGTTCGCATTTCTCAATGAACTTACATACAGCTACGACGGAACTTGGTCGCTGAGCGGAAACTGCGTTGTAGATGACAATTTGTGTCTAACTCCCCTTCCAGCCGTACGAAGTTTATGAAACCTGTACAGAATGCTCGTGTCGCCAATCCAGAGCACTCCTAAAAGCTTGAAGATGATCGTACGCTCGGTTCAAATTTCTCGATGAACTTTCATGCAGCTACGAAGGGACTTGGTCGCTGAGCGGAAATTCGGATGATGACAATTTGTGTCTAACTCCCCTTCCAGCCTTACGAAGTTTATGAAACTTGTACAGAATGCTCGTGTCGCCAATCGAGAGCACTCCTGCAAGTTTGAAGATGATCGTACGGTCGGTTCAGATTTCTCGATGAACTTACATACAGCTACGACGGGACTTGGTCGCTGTCGGAAACTGCGTTATAGATGACAATTTGTGTCTAACTCCCCTTCCAGCCGTGCGAAGTTTATGAAACTTATAGAGAATGCTCGTGTCGCCAATTGAGAGCACTCCTGCAAGTTTGAAGAAAATCGTACGGTCGGTTCACATTTCTCGATGAACTTACATACAACTATGACGGGACTTATTCGCTGAACGGGAACTATCCAGTACTGCGTTGTAGATGGCAATTTGGGTCTAACTCCCCTTCCACCCGTACGAAGTTTATGAAACTTGTAGAGAATGCTCGTGTCGCCAATCGAGAGCACTCCTGCAAGTGTGAAGATGATCGTACGGTCGGTTCAGATTTCTCGATGAACTTACATGCAGCTACGAAGGGACTTGGTCGCTGAGCGGAAATTCGGATGATGACAATTTGTGTCTAACTCCCCTGCCAGCCGTACGAAGTTTATGAAACTTGTACAGAATGCTCGTGTCGCCAATCGAGGGCACTCCTAAAAGCTTGAAGATGATCGTACGCTCGGTTCAGATTTCTCGATGAACTTACCTGCAGCTACGAAGGGACTTGGTCGCTGAGCGGAAATTCGGATGATGACAATTTGTGTCTAACTCCCCTTCCAGCCGTAAGAAGTTTATGAAACTTGTACAGCATGCTCGTGTCGTCAATCGAGAGCACTCCTGCACGTTTGAAGAAGATCGTACGGTCGGTTCACATTTCTCGATGAACGTACATACACCTACGACGGGATTTAGTCGCTGAACGGGAACTATCCAGTACTGCGTTGTAGATGACAATTTGTTTCTAACTCCCCTTCCAGCCGTACGAAGTTTATGAAACTTGTAGATAATGCTCGTGTCGCCAATCGAGAGCACTCCTGCAAGTTTGAAGATGATCATACGGTCGGATCAGATTTCTCGATGAACTTACATGCAGCTACAAAGGGACTTGGTCGCTGAGCGGAAATTCGGATGATGACAATTTTTTTCAAAATCCGCTTCCAGCCGTACGAAGTTTATGAAACTTGTACAGCATGCTCGTGTCGTCAATCGAGAGCACTCCTGCAAGTTTGAAGAAGATCGAACGCTCGGTTCGCATTTCTCAATGAACTTACATACAGCTACGACGGAACTTGGTCGCTGAGCGGAAACTGCGTTGTAGATGACAATTTGTGTCTAACTCCCCTTCCAGCCGTACGAAGTTTATGAAACCTGTACAGAATGCTCGTGTCGCCAATCCAGAGCACTCCTAAAAGCTTGAAGATGATCGTACGCTCGGTTCAAATTTCTCGATGAACTTTCATGCAGCTACGAAGGGACTTGGTCGCTGAGCGGAAATTCGGATGATGACAATTTGTGTCTAACTCCCCTTCCAGCCTTACGAAGTTTATGAAACTTGTACAGAATGCTCGTGTCGCCAATCGAGAGCACTCCTGCAAGTTTGAAGAAGATCGAACGCTCGGTTCGCATTTCTCAATGAACTTACATACAGCTACGACGGAACTTGGTCGCTGAGCGGAAACTGCGTTGTAGATGACAATTTGTGTCTAACTCCCCTTCCAGCCGTACGAAGTTTATGAAACCTGTACAGAATGCTCGTGTCGCCAATCCAGAGCACTCCTAAAAGCTTGAAGATGATCGTACGCTCGGTTCAAATTTCTCGATGAACTTTCATGCAGCTACGAAGGGACTTGGTCGCTGAGCGGAAATTCGGATGATGACAATTTGTGTCTAACTCCCCTTCCAGCCTTACGAAGTTTATGAAACTTGTACAGAATGCTCGTGTCGCCAATCGAGAGCACTCCTGCAAGTTTGAAGATGATCGTACGGTCGGTTCAGATTTCTCGATGAACTTACATACAGCTACGACGGGACTTGGTCGCTGTCGGAAACTGCGTTATAGATGACAATTTGTGTCTAACTCCCCTTCCAGCCGTGCGAAGTTTATGAAACTTATAGAGAATGCTCGTGTCGCCAATTGAGAGCACTCCTGCAAGTTTGAAGAAAATCGTACGGTCGGTTCACATTTCTCGATGAACTTACATACACCTATGACGGGACTTATTCGCTGAACGGGAACTATCCAGTACTGCGTTGTAGATGGCAATTTGGGTCTAACTCCCCTTCCACCCGTACGAAGTTTATGAAACTTGTAGAGAATGCTCGTGTCGCCAATCGAGAGCACTCCTGCAAGTGTGAAGATGATCGTACGGTCGGTTCAGATTTCTCGATGAACTTACATGCAGCTACGAAGGGACTTGGTCGCTGAGCGGAAATTCGGATGATGACAATTTGTGTCTAACTCCCCTGCCAGCCGTACGAAGTTTATGAAACTTGTACAGAATGCTCGTGTCGCCAATCGAGGGCACTCCTAAAAGCTTGAAGATGATCGTACGCTCGGTTCAGATTTCTCGATGAACTTACATGCAGCTACGAAGGGACTTGGTCGCTGAGCGGAAATTCGGATGATGACAATTTGTGTCTAACTCCCCTTCCAGCCGTAAGAAGTTTATGAAACTTGTACAGCATGCTCGTGTCGTCAATCGAGAGCACTCCTGCACGTTTGAAGAAGATCGTACGGTCGGTTCACATTTCTCGATGAACGTACATACACCTACGACGGGACTTAGTCGCTGAACGGGAACTATCCAGTACTGCGTTGTAGATGACAATTTGTTTCTAACTCCCCTTCCAGCCGTACGAAGTTTATGAAACTTGTACAGAATGCTCGTGTCGCCAATCGAGAGCACTGCTACAATCTTGAAGATGATCGTACGCTCGGTTCAGATTTCTCGATGAACTTACATGCAGGTACGAAGGGACTTGGTCGGTAAGCGGAAATTCGGATGATGACAATTTGTGTCTAACTCCCCTTCCAGCCGTACGAAGTTTATGAAACTTTTAGATAATGCTCGTGTCGCCAATCGAGAGCACTCCTGCAAGTTTGAAGATGATCGTACGGTCGGATCAGATTTGTCGATGAACTTACATGCAGCTACAAAGGGACTTGGTCGCTGAGCGGAAATCCGGATGATGAAATTTTTTTTCAAAATCCGCTTCCAGCCGTACGAAGTTTATGAAACTTGTACAGCATGCTCGTGTCGTCAATCGAGAGCACTCCTGCAAGTTTGAAGATGATCGTACGGTCGGTTCAGATTTCTCGATGAACTTACATACAGCTACGACGGGACTTGGTCGCTGAGCGGAAACTGGGTTGTAGATGACAATTTGTGTCTAACTCCCCTTCCAGCCGTACGAAGTTTATGAAACTTGTAGATAATGCTCGTGTCGCCAATCGAGAGCACTCCTGCAAGTTTGAAGATGATCATACGGTCGGATCAGATTTCTCGATGAACT